>CM076675.1:121534828-122763161 GCA_038501925.1 Xenopus petersii
ATTCATATAATGTTTTTGCTCAGTGTCATTTCTTCTTTATTGACATTTGAGCTCCTGCTGATATCTGCTAGAACAATATTCCCCACATAATATCCTTTCTAAGAAATCTGTGGCAAAAGATATTTGTAATTATATTTACTTGTGAAAGATTATGGTTTATAGTTGAACCAAAAGAGGCATCCTGTCATTTTCAGAACCTACTAAATGTGACAGAATCTATTTTTCTGCCAAGTTGTGAAGACCAGGCAGAAAGCAAATTTGCTGTGGTCAGCTAAGTGTAACCACTGAGCAGGAAAGTGAATTTAATAATGCATTATTGTTCTTCACTGAAGGTGAACTGTAACAGTGTCTCTTTTATAGCAGTTTTTGCTTTGGTTTCCATATACAGTTAGCTTTACAACATTTAAACTCCATTTTGACAATATGCTACTTGTAATTGTAATTCAATTTAAATCAACAGACTGGATTATTAATCAGGTAAGAAATGAAAGTGTATTGTGACCTTATTATAACGTAATTATTGGATCTTGCACACAAAGTGAAAAAATATGAAAATGTCAATATACCAACAATAACACAGATAGGTGATCTTTGAAACAGATTATCTCAAGATAATTAACAGGAAACAGATCATATTTAGCTACTGCATTACTATTACAATGAGTGCATTAGATCTATTGCACCATTATAGCATGCTTTAGCAAAATTATCCTCATTGTCCTAATCACAGTGAAGGTAAAAAGAAGTGGTTTTAAATTATATATCAGAGCAGGGTAATTGTAAGGACACTACACTACAGAAGGCAATCATTAAGCTTGCAAAGTGAGAAAAATATGTTCCTGGATTTGGACTATTGTGGGTTTGAGCATTAAATAAAAACGAAAAGTGTGGCTCAGATCATTGGACTTTTTATGAGGGTGAAACATAATGATGTAGAAGTACAACTGCCTGTACTGAATTAAAATAAAATCTCAAAAACGACTGTTCACTGTATCACTTGAAAACCTTGGCAGTGTAAATAGACGTATCCCAGCCACAGTAACAATTGTAGTGTAGGCATAACACTGTTATTGTTAACATGCCAATTTTTCTGCCATGTTGGATGCAACCTATATAATTTAGCATAGTGTCTTTCAGGTAAATCTCCAAGTATTGCACTGCTGTAAAACAAATGTTTTAGGAGCACAAGTTCACTTTGGTATTACTGGGCTTGGGAGCATGAACATGGCCTTATCTGAGCTTACCTAGCATGTATTTATTTCTGACAAGCTCCTAAAAGGGTTTGGTACACAATACAAACACAGTTTTGTGTGAGAGAGTTGAGTTTTTTAAAGCCCTTTTAGTTTTGGTCTTACTTGTCATAGGGTTGGAGGCTTCTGACTGTATAAGTATCCAGTAAAGTAAAATAATTCAGTGGGATATTATCTGACAGTCATTGACACAAGCACTTGGTGATTTACGTTATTTTTTATTTAGGCTGCTTTGGGTTCTTTGGCACTACCAGTCTCATTTCTTACAGTAGGGGCACTAAGGAGGAAATCTGGTGGAATGTAGGCAGTAAGGCATGACTCTGCTGGACCTTACAAATGGTGCTTCCTAATTTGTGCATTTTAAAGGGGAGCTTAGAAGAGACCCCAGCTTCTTAGAAACATAGAAATGCCAAACACATACAGTACTGTATTCATAGGGGAAATATAGGTCTTTGCAATTCATTCTGAACCATAAAGCCTACATCTAGGGTACTAAGGGGCCCATTTACTTAGCTCGAGTGAAGGAATAGAATAAAAAAAACTTAGAATTTCGAATGTTCTTTTTGGCTACTTCGACCATCAATTGGCTACTTTGACCTTCGACTACGACTTCGAATCAAATGATTCGAACTAAAAATCGTTCGACTATCCGACCATTCGATAATCAAAGTACTGTCTCTTTAAAAAAAAACTTTGACCCCCTATTTCGCCACCTAAAACCTACTGAGGTGCAATGTTAGCCTATGGGGAAGGTCCCCATAGGCTTCCTGGCAATTTTTTGATTTAAGAAAAATCGTTCGATGGATTAAAATCCTTCTAATTGAACGATTCAAAGGTTTTAATCGTTCGATCTAACGATTTTTCATTCGATCGAACTATCTGTGGTAAATCCTTCAACTTCGATATTCAAAGTCGAAGGATTTATATTCGGCAGTCGAATATCGAGGGTTAATTAACCTATGTAAATCTGCCCCTACGTGTCTATATGTAGACCTTAGCTGTCGGCTTTGCAGTTCAGAGTGAAGCACACATTGTAAAAAAAAAACAGTGTAAAAGTGCAAAAAAAAGCCAATTTGCACCTCCTTTTCACACCTTGCACCATTACCTACACTTATTTATAGGATGGCCACCTGGTCAGGTAATGATGCTTGATGCTAATGTTATTAATAGGAAAAAAAGATAAAAATCTTGATATGTGTGTATGCTTTTTTGAAGAAAATATACTTACTGAAGAAATAATACTTACTGTATTAAATGAGTACATACTTCTTCAGGCAAGGAATAGTGGTGATCAAATGGGGTGCCATATACTATGCACATATGCATCATATGCCCCATATTTAATTTAGGTTTGACTTCAGTAATATTTAGGATAACAGTTAGATGCCATTGCAAAGGTGTGATTTAGTAACGCTGACTACAGTTTCATAAATCCATGACCTTTAAAAAAGATTTTTACTGGTGTTGGTTAGTTTGCTGCTTGATATGCTTGGCAGTTTGCATAATTTTCATAGTATTAATTGCTCGTTTATTGCTTCATTGGCTTGTGTTTTCTATTCACTGAGCTAACTATTCCCAATAGAATCTTATTTCACTCCTATAAACAATAGAATTCCTGGGACAGTGGCTGCTGTTCAGCTATGAGAAATTAACATGAAATCCAAGGATTCTTTTCATTCAAAGCAGAAAGGACGTATGATGTCAGACTAAAGAGACAGACATATTTGAAAGCTTACAAGCTAACCACATTTCAGTCCAACAAAAGTTCTTATTAATATCCCTAAAACATTCAATAGCTTGTTCATTGCTTGAAAGAAAGGAAGAAATAAGGGCTCATTTATAGTGATGGGCGAATTTATTTACCAGGCGCGAATTCGCGTAGAATTTGCGTGATTCGCGAAACGCCCATGACAATTCCCGTCAAAAATGGGCACCGGCGTAAAAAAAAAACGGGCGCCAACATCAAAAATGAGACACCAGCGCCGTTTCGCGAATGTTTCGCTGTTTCGCTAATTTCGCGTGAAATTTGCAAATTTTTCGGCGAATCGAAACGGCGCAAATTCGCCCATCACTACTCATTTACTATTGCCCTAGATAAATGTTCAAAAGCACTATGGGGTGCAAAGTTGTACCTCTTGGTAACAGGTCATGTACTTAACAATCGAACCTGGGGAAATAGTCTGGGCATGCTGCATCTGCATCTTTTCTTACTCAGGGGGGCCCTCTGTCCAAAAACTGATATTTTAACAATTAAAAAATAAAAATAAATTTTAGGCAACTTTCCAGGATACAATCATTAAAATGTTTCAGTGGTTTAAAGGTTATTTCTAAATGTTATTTCATTCTTAAAGCAATGAAACAGGAGTCAGGTCTCATTTAATTCTTTTAATCAGTTTTTAAGGTATAAGAGCCAAAGACATTTAAAATAACATTAAAAACCATTCAAGATATTTAATTAAATTATATTGGAAAGGTGCTTAGACATTTTCTTTCACTGTGGATAAAATCGTTTTTGGGTAGAGACCCAAGTAAGGGGCAGAGTCATGCAGTTGTAGAAACCCTAGGTCCATTGTAAGTCAGCTTTCCTAAATGTAATAGATGAATATACTGAGCCAGTTAAACTAAACAATTCAGGATAATGGTCAAGGCGTGTAAACTTAGAAGCTGGAGCAAAGATTGCTTTTGTACACCAATCACCCAGAAGTTTTGGTTAAAACAAAATATTATTATTTTAAAAAGCAACACCTTACCTTCTCAAATTGCCCAATGCATAGTAAAAGCTCAGCACACCGATTTCTTTCCATGAGGGGTCCAAATGTTATAGGTAGGCTGTAAAGCACATCAAAATATTTAACATAAAGAAGAAAGTATATGTAGATTATACTATGTTTTTATATTCCATTTTATTGTCCCAGAAAGTAATTAAAATTCAATTAAGTTTAAAAATTCCTGAAGTTGGTGGGGACAAAAAGGATGTTGGAAACCTGAAAACAAGACTCAACCCCCTGTCCTTGGATTGGAGGAGTGAGATTGATTGCAAAAGCATATTTTGAATCATCAAAGAGTAAATAAATCTGCAGAAATTGAAACTTACTCTTTATTTCTCATGCCTTGTCCTGGACAATTAAAAAATCATACAAACCCAGCAAATCATACATTTCCGCTGTATTATATCTTCATGGTGAACTTATGGTTGGTCCCAGTCACTCCCTGGCCTTGCTCATATCATTGAACTTGCTACTTTCTATATCGCCAAATGTAGTCAGAATATTTGCGATTGGCCTATAAAGCAAACAAGGCATTTACTCTGCAATAGGGATGTAGCGAACTGTTCGCCGGCGAACTAGTTCGCGCAAACTTCGACTGTTCGCGTCCGCCGCAAGTTCACGAACGTTGCGCGACGTTCGCCAATAGGCGTTCGCGTCAAAAATCGTTCGACCATTCGACCATTCGATTCCTTCGACCGCTAAAATCGAAGGATTTTCGTTCGAATCGAACGATCGAAGCCATTGGATTGAATGAAATTATTCGATCGAATGGCTTCGATCGTTCGATTCGAACGAAAATCCTTCGATCGAATGATTAAAATCCTTCGATCGTTCGAATCGAACGATTTTCGGATGTTCGAAGTTCGCGAACTGTTCGCATTTTTTGCCAGTGTTCGCGAACGGCGTTCGCGAATACATACTCGGCGGTTCGCTACATCCCTACTCTGCAACGATCTAAAGTGTTCAACCTATTCGCTGCCAATGATACGAACTTACTGTGCAATAGAAAGGCTTAGACAGTAGAAGTAATGCCAGCTATAAAAAGTGCTTACAAATCGCTATTGTAAAAGTTCTGGAATGTATTTATGATAGAAAGGTGGGATAAAAAGGTATATAAGGTATATTTTAGTAAGGCTGTCAGAATATCAAATATTGTTAGGGGCTTTCCTTATGTTTTAAAAACGACACATTTTTTAGTATGCTGTAGATTACCACTAACCTTGCACAATGAAAATTAACATATGTTTCCTAGAGACATGGCAAAAGTGTTAAAAGACATGGAAGGGCTGTAAAAATACTCATAGCAGAAAAGTAAATGTCTTTCAAAAAGTGTATTACATTATCAAGACCTTGTATCAGCTAGAGTAAGCTCACTGAAGCTGGTGACATCTCAGAGATGAATGGTAAACTGACTTGGCAGAATGCTTTACAGTGAAAACATTTCAAATATCCCTTTATCACCTGTTCATATTCTGTCAGATATTCCTGATTCCTCATCACATTACACAAGCAATACATTGTTTTGATAGGCTGATGTGCGACTGAGAAACAGTCCCAATTTCATTTTTTTTTGTAAAGGATTCATTATACTTAGTCTGCAAATCAAAGTTACTGAGCCTTATTTGACTGGCTGAAAGATAAGGCATATAATTTCCTGCCCCAGGCATATGTACTTTCCATGAAATATGTATTTCTTTACTGGTTGAGGCATATCAGAGTAGCCTCTTATTATTTTAATGTTGTGTGCTGATGGTACTGTTCAAACATCATTTTAAGAAAAGCTTTTTTCGTTGTATTGCACATTTTTAAATTGTACTAAACTGTCAGTTATGTAAAAAACAGAACATTGTTAAAGTAGGATGACTTTAAGCAACATTTGTTTAATGTTTGTCTTTATTTTACCTTTTCAGACAGTGCAAGTTGATAATCTTTTCAGATATGATTTAAATAACATTTGTTTTTTTTTAAAAAAATGGTGTCATAGTCACCTCCAGTTATTTACAGTATGGGCAGCCTCTGTACACACTGTGAAATAGATTCTATCTACCATCATGAATAAATACGGCACCCATAATTTTATAACTAACCAAATGAGGACAGATAGTAAATTAGGTAGACATTATACCAGCAAGTGAAGCCTACTTTTAAAGGCCACACCTACTGCCTTTATTACTGACTGACCGCAGTCAGTAATAAAAGCACAGTAAAGACCACGTTAACTCTCTCATGTATACAGTATCTTGCTAATAATACTAGCACAGGGGTCCCCACCCTTTTTTAATCATGATCACATTCAAATGTAAAAAGAGTTGGGGAGCACATGCAAAAAGAAGGGGGGGATAAGGACTGTTATTGGCTATTGGCAGCTACGATGTGGATTCAAATGTAAAAAGAGTTGGGGACAACATGTAAATAGAGGGGGGGGGATAAGGACTGTGATTGGCTATTGGCAGCTACCATGTGGATTGTCAGCCTTCATGAGGCTTTATTTGGCAAAACACATGTTTTTTATGGAAAGTAAAACTTGCCTTCAAGCCAGAAAATTAAAATTCAACACCAGCTTTGAGACCACTGGGAACCATACCCAAGGAGTTGGTGAGCAGCATGTTGCTCATGAGCCAATGGTTGGGGATCACTGACCTAGATCTTCTCACAGCTCCTACAACAAATATTGCCAGCTACTTTCTGTCAATAGCCACATTTCTCCTGCAATGCTATAGACCAATCACTTCCCATTAACATTATCAAGTTAATTTAACTATCCATCATCTTTGAAGCTAAAACCAATATGACCCACTTTGAAAATGCTGCCCAACCTTCTTCAACCTGCACCATTTAATTTGTCCAACTTACCCATGTCTACATGTCTATCTGACTGACCACATCCATCTCAGTAAAAGTTATAGGCAAGACATCAGTTCAATATCAGTGGAAAGATAGTTCTGGTAGAGGGTTCATTTAAATTATAATATTACATTTAAGATATTTGTAGTTATAAAAATATGTTTAACATATACCAAAACACAATTTCTTCAGCACATCACTTACTTTCTTTCCATAGGGAGCATTCAACTCCTCAGGCTACTCCCAAGCCAATTTCTCATACAAGAATTCCCATAAGGAAGAAGCTCACCAGACACTTGACTTTGCCTTTTAGAACATTTATTCCAGGAGAGTTGGCACAAGCTTTCGGGGTCAACCCCTTCCTCAGATGCAATAAAAATCAAGTGAACACAATTGCATTAAATACCTTTAACACCATGTGAACTATCATGTGATACAATTTAACTTTTAGTGCTTGATCCCATTCATCTTTATATAGTGAGTTACTTGAATCTCACAATTCATGAAGAAAGGAAGAATCCCTTTAGGAAAATTCATTGCCTGCAATATAACAATAAATACTATAAATAACTCATTTAAGATATACTTGTATCAAACATTATTTATAACAATATTTTAAAATGTACAAAACAGTTTAGAAACTATCCTTCAACCAGTAACGCTACAATTGTAGCATAATAGAAGAATTATTACATACTATAAAAAACATCTCAAAGTAAAACTTTCATTAGTCCCATAGGTGTTAGGGAATCCAATCTTTTTATCCATACTGCTTCTCGCTGTAACAGCCGTTTTCTTATATTACCGCCCCTCTCAGTAGTTACTTGTTCCAACACATTCCATCTTAATTGGGCTACCGTGTGTTTATTATGAAAATAATAGTTGTCATCCACCAGGTGTGTTTAAAGGATTTCCACGTAGCCAGTTAAGTCGAGTTAGACGTATTACCTCCAAGGAAAATGTGTTTGAACAGGAAGCAGAGGCTATGATAAAATAAATTCTCAAAGAGGATATGACAGGGACCAACTTAATGAGGTAAAACAAGACCTTAAAGTAACGGAACGAAAGAAGTTATTAATAAGAAAAGAAAGAAAGGGAAAACAAAAAATGACTCAGATTCCATTTATTTCAACTTTTGGTCGCCAGACACCATATGTTAGGTGGATAATTTTGAAACATTGGAGGATACTACAGAAGGATAGAGAAGTAGGGACATTGTTTAAAGATCCTCCATTATTTTCTTACAGAAGAGGAAAATATATAGGACAGACGGTGACTAAGAAAATTTAAAAAAAAAGATAAAAACTGGTGGCACCTCTGAAAAATGGTACATTTAGATGGGGTGAATGTGCACACTGGTATTATGAAAGGTGACATAACAGCACATCCCTCTAAGGGCTTTCCAATAAAGTTGAATGGTCATTTTACCTGTAACAGTACAGGAGTTATTTACATGATAAAATGCCCATGTGGACTAACCTATGTGGGACAGACAAGTAGATCTATAAAAACTAGATTAAATGAACATAAAAGTAGTATTCGAAATTATACACCAGATATAGAGAAACATAAATTAAAAAAGAAAATTTGGTCGGTGGCATTTTTTCATAATAAACACACGGTAGCCCAATTAAGATGGAATGTGTTGGAACAAGTAACTACTGAGAGGGGCGGTAATATAAGAAAACGGCTGTTACAGCGAGAAGCAGTAGGGATAAAAAGATTGGATTCCCTAACACCTATGGGACTAATGAAAGTTTTAAATTGAGATGTTTTTTATAGTATGTAACAATTCTTCTATTATGCTACAATTGTAGCAGTACTGGTTGAAGGATAGATTCCAAACTGTTTTGTACGTTTTAAAATATTGTTACAAATAATGTTTGATACAAGTATATCTTAAATGAGTTATTTATAGTATTTATTGTTATATTACAGGCAATGAATTTTCTTAAAGGGATTCTTCCTTTCTTCATGCATTGTGGGATTCATGTAACTCACTATATAAAGATGAATGGGATCAAGCACTAAAGAGTTAAATTGTATCACATGATAGTTCACATGGTGTTAAAGGTATTTAATGCAATTGTGTTTACTTGATTTTTATTGCGCCTGAGGAAGGGCTTGCCCCCGAAAGCTTGTGCCAACTCTGCTGTAATAAATGTTCTAAAAGGCAAAGTCAAGTGTCTGGTGTGCTTCCTCCCTATGGGAATTCTTGTATAAAAACATGTTTCTCATTGCACATTATATGATTTTATGTAAAACCACACATAAAATCACAATATATTTATGTCGGGAGCTGTTATAACTACATTACGATTTTCCATACACAGCATATATTCCATTTTACATTTTTTGCAAAATAAGAAGAAAACACAAGATATGAACTAATTATGGTTTTATTATTCAATTATTATTAACTTTTTTAAAAAAAAATGTCCTGCCTACATTACAAATACAGATATATTACTGTATTACAATTTTGGCTCAGGGAATGGGTCCCTGTGAATTTTAGGTTGGGCCTCCATGATTTTTTTTTTCAATACAGGATTCTGGCCTTTTAGACTTTAATAATTTGACATGGCTTTATAAACATGACCCAAAAAGTTTCAACTGCTGACAAATGCCAGAGAGCCAAAATAATTAATTAATTATTTAAAAACATTTATTACAATAAAAGTCCACTTCTGAAAAGAAAATATCTGTCACGGCATCCCAGCCACCATTTCTGGTTATCACAGTAAATAGTCAATTTTTGTTAATGACAATTCAGTCATACAGCTGGGATTGTTCAATATTTCATGAGACTTACTTTGTTTTGCTCACAACAATCTCAGGCAGTTAAGGATTTATGAATCGTGTTTTTCTCACCCCATCTGCAGTCTCCTATCTTCACTAGCCTTGAGAATATGTTTAAATTTATTAAAGCGAAGCAAAGGCTCATTATTTCAAAGGAGAGCCAAAGTGACAAAGTGAATTGGTTATTAATGGAAAGGCACTGCCATAGGGCGATTGAAATTTAATGATATCCTACAAGAAAAAAATGAGGGTGTCACTTTCCAAAAAGTCACACTAAATGCCAGCCCTTTTAAGGTCCTGCCGCTAATTTTATGCCTACACACAGTAATGTTTTCAGAAACGTTTAGGAAACACGGACCAGTGACTGTACTGATTATCCTTTTCACCTTCTCGCCTGTTCCAAATGGATTTGTGCAGTGAGCGATTTAATCTCTAAATATAGGAAATGTTAAAAAAATAACGGCTGTTTTTCTCAAGCTAAGGGCATTTTGAAATCCTCTAGAGATGGACTTGCAAATATGCTATCTCCATATGCTGTTTTCTCTATTTTATTTTTTAACAAAACCTAAATAACATATAAAAATATGTTTCTATAAATCTGTTTTTGGCATAACATGTTAATGTGTTTATGTTAAGATCACACAAGAGTGTTTTATAACAGAATTACTAGTTAAGCTGGTGCTTAATGCTTAAAATTAATATTTAAAAAGATTTGTATTTAAAACTTCTTGAACTGAATGTGACACTCTAGAAATACATACCCTATCATTACAAGGCATGCTTGTTCATGATTCAGGCCTTCAGACAGAAGGTACAGGGGATTACTTGTACTTGATTGGTCCATCTAGGGCAGTGCAGTCCAACTTTTGTACCGAAGGCCGAAATGTCTCTGGCCTACGTGGTGGAGGGCCGATAATGGAAGTCTGTGTTGACCACTCCCCCTTTTAAACCACACCCACTGTAAACCACACCCACGTTACCACAAGAACTTTTAAGATCATATCCACATTAACGATGGTAGCACACCAAATAAACAAATGGTTGGTGGTCACTGCAGGGATTTCACTCATATGTGAAAAATGTTAGTCATGTTAAAACACACCCATAAATCCATATGCCTCATCCTCCCCTGTGGATAATACAGCATCCCCCCAACACATAGTTATACACTTTAGGGACCCCTAACAACAATTTCCAAATGCTAACAAACCCCCAGAACAAACCCCTACCAGGCTTAAATTGCACAGGTAGCATAGGGCAAGCAGAGTATGACACACAAAAGCAGCACTGGGCAAGCAGAGTATGACACACAAAAGCAGCACTGGGCAAGCAGAGTATGGCACACTCAAGCAGCTCTGGGCCGGCAGAGTATGGCACACACAAGCAGCACTTGGCAGGCAGAGTATGGCACACAAAAGCAGCACTGGACAAGCAGAGTATGGCACACACAAGCAGCACTGGGCAGGCAGAGTATGGCACACAAGAAGCACTGGACAAGCAGAGTATAGCACACACAAGCAGTACTGGGCAAACAGAGTATGGCACACGCATGGAGCATAAGGTAGGCACAACAGAGCAAGAGACAGGGACACTTATCAGGACCACTCTAAGATGTACTACATACAGTGACACAGGGCTTTAGGGGTGTGAACAATAGAGGTGTTACAAGTGTGAACAATGCAGGGGTGGATTATATTTGTGAACAATACAAGGGGTTACAGTTTGAATTTGATTAACAATGCAGGGGCCAGTTAATCTCTATAGTGGTACTTTTTAAATTTTACACACGGTAAGCAGACACAGCAGGCAGACTTGTTTAGGGGCCACACAAGGGGGGGTAGTGGGCCGCATGCAGCACACGGACCGCCAGTTGGGACAGCCCTGAGCTAGGGCATTTAAAACCCCATTATTAATATGTTTTGTTAATGTTTTATAAATAACAATGGACCCTATGTTAATCCTGTTAGTTCCAAATGAGTTTCTGATGGAAACCTGGGTATAGAGGAAGGGTGTCTACAGGATAGATATCATGATTGATACCCTTAAAGGAACAATAACACCAACAATGAAAGTGTATTAAAGTAATGAAAATATAACATACACATTGTGCTGCACTGGTACAATGGTATGTTTACTTCAGAAAGACTACTATAGTTTATATAAACATACAGCTATATTGCCATGGGTGCAGCCATTCAAGTTGGAAAAAATTAGAAAAGACACCGGATACACAGCAAATAACAGATAAGCTTTGTAGTATACAAGCAGAACTTATCTGTTATCTACTGTGTATCCTGTGCTTGAATGGCTGCAACCATGACTACACAGCAACTTGTTTATATAAACTATCATAATCTTTCTGAAGCAAATACACCAGGTGTACCAGTGCAGAGCAACAATACATTAAATTGTCATTCCTTTAAAACTATTTAATTTTGGTGTTATTTATCCTTTAACTCATGGAGTGAAAGAAAGAAAGAGAAATGGGTGCACATTTGTTACTGAAACCCACCCAACAAATATAAAGCACAGGTAGCTTCACACCCATTTATTTAGTTCAGCTCATAACTGACTAATGAAGATTTTACAATTTAGTCAATCTTGTATTTGCATACAGCTCAAAAACTGGTATATAAAATGCACCATAAAACATAATGTGCATTTAAAGTGCTATTACAAATTGTGTAAATCCCGTAAATTGTTTGCTGAAAGAATATTACATTAGCACTTTTCTTGGATATCCTGTGTGCTTTTTATAATTATAAAAGAAAGATGGATTATTGAACATTTGAATGTATTCTAATGATTCTAATATATATATATGAGATGATTTTTACAAATAGATTGTTTACATCTTAAAACCTACCGTACATGCATGCCATCATGTCAATAACATTTGATATTCAATTAAAGAGAAGCATCTTCATTTAAACAGATGACTATAGTTATAAAAATAACTTAAGATTCCTTAAGTAATTTAAGTAAAGTCTGCCAATTATTTATCACCTTGCTATATTTATAGTTTTCCTAATATTTCCTTGCTCATGTTAGCTGTTGGAACTACAGTCAAGAATGCTTGTTCCACCATGGGGAATAACTGTTTAATTGTTAAAGCTTCCTGTTTTTTTGATGTTATCACTATTCTGAAGGGGAAAAACACTTTATTCTCCACGTTTACAGACTTGCACATTCACTTAGCATTTCTGCCCACTTATCCAGATGTACAATGGCTTTTGCTTCTGTACAATAGATATGTCTGGATATAGCTTCCATTTTAAAAATAGATGAGATTTCCCTATAGATCTAGAGCACTGTGTTGTAAAACTGCCAGCAGTGCAGCAGGTACATATAAAGTGGGGGAGCAGAGCTAGACATATCATGGTCTTGCAGGGTATAGAAAAGGCCAGCTTTGTTCCATTCTGCACCCATAGGATGCAATTCTGCAAATAATTTCCTTCAATTTGTAAGAATTTTTACAGTCACCATCCTGCGGAACGCCTCCACCCTCTTTATATCACTTAGTCACAGATTCAGGGTTCTCACCACCTTCCCACTTTCCAGATCGGTTGGCAGGCAGCAAAGTACATAGTAATTGGCTGGAGCCACACAGTACACTTTTGGGCCAGATCATTATCGCACTATTGGTGACGAGTCAGGTTTTAAGGATGCTCTCCTGTTAACCTGTCCCATCCAAAAGCAGGCCCAGACTTGCAATGTGTCTGTTCAGCAAAGGCAAATGCCCGGAGGGCCACTCTTTTTCACGTCAAGTGGTCCACACAGATGCTGGCAAGAGGAGCCAAATAGAAGCTGCTGAATGGATCAGAAGAGAAGCCGCCAATTGGACCCAAAGAAAAGCCATCAAATGGACCTGAAGAGAAGCCGCTGAATGGACCCAAAGACAAGCTGACAAATGGACCTGAAGACAAGCTAACAAAAGGAGATGAAGACAAGCCAATGAAGGGAGACAAAGCTGTAGAGAAGAGTGAAGAAGCTGCTGAGGAGGAAGACCTCCTGCCAAATTTTAAAGGTAAGTTCCACTGAACACCAATGGGTTTTTTAAACCCCAGGCTTACAATGTTGTTTTTTTTTACTTTTAAGCTGGAGTACACTGACCACCATTTTGCTATTTTACTTTTAAGGGGGCCATGGCCACCAATGGTTATATTAACTTGGGGGGGGCACCATTTTATTTGAACTTTTATGGAGAGGGGCCTTTTATGGGTTGGGACCAAGGCCACCAATATTTCTTTTAACTTGTGGGAGGGGGCTGGCCGCAAATGTTGCATGTATATATGTGGGCTGCTCTGAGTTTTTGCCAGGGCTGCTTTTTACTCCCAGTCCAACAGTGTACAGTTAAGGCCTACTGAAATTCAACAATCAATCACTTAACAATCAATAAACAATCAAGATGTCACATTCCGTGTGGTTACATTTGGCTTCATAAGTGACAATAATAATTGAGTTCTGTGTCACAAAATATGCATTTTTTTAGTAAACTAGCAAGAAGTCTAGTTTGCTTAATTCTAAAGGTTCATAATTAACTTATAAAAATAGAAATGATAATGATATATATATATATATATATATATATATATACTTTTATATACTGCTACATTCTGAGTTAAGACAAGTAGTAAATGCTCTAGAGAATTTCATATTAAGGCTATTTTTTAATTTATTGACATTTTAGTTGCAAAACAGAAAAAAATAAAGTTGTTAATTCCCTGCAATGCATTTTCTAAACTGCTGTAACAAAGACATCAACTCAAATATCTTTATTTGTCTGAAAATGACTTCTTTTTTTCTGTTGCCAAATCCTTTTGAGTCATTTTTATTGACTGTCCCTTTTACTGGCTCACCTTCCAATGAAAGAGGAGACAATTAATGGGAGTGCGATTTATCACTGCCAGAAACTGTCAAGGACTTTTGTTATAGTCAGAAAAAGCAATTTCACATTATGGCATTTCATTCGTAATACAATGTATTTACAGCTCACAGTTTTATTTTCAGAGCCTATTATCAGGTGAAACAGTTGCATCTGAAATGTTGTTTGTGACATAGGTGACCTGTTAGGATTTGATAAGTATTTACGCTAGAGCACAAGGGGCTCACACATCTGCTGTTGGCAGAAGCAATGGAAAAAAATAACCTGGAAATGAGGCGTTTGATTTTTCTGGTTGCTACACTCGAGCATCTGTTGCTATAATTAAGTGGCGCTCAATAATTGCAGAGCAGTGGTGAAATAAACATACTGTATGCATTCTTGCCAGCTTTTTAGGATTTGGTGTCCTTATAAACATATAAAGTAACTACAACATGAGAGCTGTCTTTTATGCATCATCTTAAAAAAATATTTGTTCTGTAATGATGATGTAAAGGGATGCTGATCAAATATTTGTATGACATTTCTTTCCGGAAACAAGGCTACATCCCTGCTTAAGGCATACACAACTGCTTGGTAAAACAAAACAAGCATTCTACTATCTCATAAAATATTATGACCATTGGAAGCACGCGTTCCTGGGAGTATATTGATGACTGCTGAGCTTACTTATTAATAGGGCAATTCCTTTAAATCGATACTGACACGTTCCTATAAAAATCGTAGGAACGTTTCAGTATCAAGTATGTGCTGAACCCGTAATAGTTCCCCTCAAAGCTGCCCCCAGCCCCGTAAACCTCATTGCAGCAGACCGGTTGACACTACTAACAGATCTTCCATATTGCTTCAGTGATGCTGGGCTGGGGGCGAAGAGATCCTTCCATAGGCTGAAATCCTGTTTTTATTCATAATTAGCCTATGGAAGGATCACGACTCCCCCAGCCCAGCGTCACTAAAACAGCAACGAAGATCTTTTAGCAGTGTCGGAGGGTCAGGTTAACGCAGGTTTGCAGGGCTGGTGGAAGCTTTGAGGAGGTCTTTGAGGGGAACTATTGCAGGTGCAGCACATACTTGATACTGACACGTTCCTATGAGTTTTATAGGAACGTGTCAGTATCGCTTTAATATAAAGTATAATGTACTGTACTTTGTTTATGTCTACCCATGAGCTTGTGTATTTTTTAAAACATGATTTTTTTTCCAAATCTTAAAAGTAAGCCTGTTTTTAGCAGCAAACAAAACATTACTGAAGGTAGTTGTGATCTTAACCAAAAACTTGTTGTTTTTTCCATATTCATAAAGATTCAACCAAGTGAGTTTTGCTCAACTGTGTCCATTGGTTTTCTCAATCAAAAAATCTTCATTTAAATACTGGATCTTTGATAGTAAGAACCCTTTAAACCAATGAGAAAAGTGCAAATATCTATAAGACCTGGGAGAAAAGTTGCAGGAAATTCTCTAACTTGCACTTCATGAACAGTTTTCATGGCAGTGTTTCATGATTAAGCTTTTAAAAAAGTTGGATTATAATGGCAAGGTAATGTTGTATATATCTGAGGATCTTTCACAGGAACTGACAGAATTAAATGAACAAAAGATTTCGGTTTTCCCTTAACATCACAATTTTCCATGTATGAGATAAAAGAATCTAGTTAGTGCGATAGGCAGTTTCAGCAGTCTACCAAATCTTTATTATGTGTAATCAGTAGTGCTTTATGTCCCATCCTATAGTAATCTGCCCATGGAAAATAAAAGCCAAATGGTTATGGAATGTGTGCACATAGTTCTGCTGAATAAACGGCTGTAATTAAATCTGTTTGTGACCATGAATATGGTTGTGAAAAATAAATGCTTACAATAAACTAAAAGTTTCTCAAATGTTATTACCAGTGATAATCAAAGTCTATTTTAATGACAAATATTAAATACCTAGGTTTTCAAAGTTATCTCAAGAGATTAAGCAGAAAGACCTCCAATTGTAATGCGAGCAAAACAGCTGCTACTTATCCTATCTATTTGACTGTAATTAGGATAAATAGTGTCATTCACTTTATGCCAGTGTCTGACTTATACTGAAAAACATATCTTGGGTCACAAAAGCAAGTATAGACTATGGAATGGTTGACACAGTGCTAAAATTGTAATTGTTGACTGGGAAATGGGGGTTGGGGTCTGTGGAATTGTAATGGCTAAAAAATAATATGTTTTATATCCAAGTATTTTCCCTATACTGTTTGAATTCCAGTTTCATCCAAACACCTATTATTTCACCGATAAGACAAATGTAATGATTCAGGGTTTTATTTGCCATTATAGTATTATAGATAATATATACCTGTAATTTGCATTTGAAAAATGTAATTGGGAAGAGTAAAGACTGAATCACTCAAGTACAGCTATGGCATTTAACTGCTGTGCACATTGAAACAGTTGCTATGGCCAATTAGCAGCTTCTCAGCACAAATATTCACATGTATTGTACAATGTATTCATTTAAGGATTCTGTGGGTGTGAAGTGCAGAATGAATAGCTAACTGTGCTGTAATATAAGCCATAGCTACAACCATCATTCACTTCACTTCACAAATACACATATCCACATATTGATAGGTTATTAGAAAAACTAGTTACAATATCAAAATAATTCTGTACTCTGGCATATCGTAATACAAAATATTAAACATATTCTGGCATTTTCAAGTATGTGGTACAACAATTTATAAATATTTAAAAAAAATATATGTTTTAGAATCAGTGATGCCCATGTGTTTTCTGCAATTGTATTCCTGCACCAGTAGTTCCATACACATGGACAGACCAGACCAAGTATTGAAGCTAACATACATATTCTGATGGTTGTATAATAAGATTAATATTGACCACACAGTCCAACCAAATCTGGCTATGTATGGCATTTTAATTTTGATGTTAGGAATAGATTAGTGGGATGTGACTTGATGACAGACCAGAAAAATGAATTCTGAGTGTATTACTAAAAGAGTTAAGCTGACAAGTGAGCAATTCAGCCCAATTAGGCCCAACGCCTGCAACGTTTTTGTATAGAAAGAATGTTGTATTTTATTTTATAAGACTTTACATTCACATAGTGAAATATTAGAGATGCACCGAATCCACTATTTTAGTATTTGGCCGAATCCAGAATCCTTCCCAAAAGATTGGGCGAAATACTGAATCCTAATTTGCATATACAAATTAGGGAACCGTAGAGTGAAAGAGAACCGTGCAAGCAGCGTGTGGTTAAACATTTTTATTACCTCTTTGTTTGTGTGATGAAAAGTCACATGATTTTTTGGATTCGGATTCAGTTTGGCCAGGCACTTGAATCCCAAACTGAATCCTGGCTTGGTGCTTCTTGAATTTAATTGTATTTAAGAACTTATTTATCAATAATAATTCTATTTTTTAATTAGCTATATGCTTTTGCAACACTCATTTGAACTGTCATCACTAAATCATTTTATAACATTGGTTTCACTGTATGAAATGAATAAAAATGCTGTTTTGAAACATTTCTTATTGAAGAGTCAGTTTTTATGGAACCAGTTTGCGAGCAATTATTAGTACTTTTTAATTATGTTCAGTAAGACATTTTGTTAACTAAAAACTCATTTGCATTCATACCTCTGGTCTCACAAATGTACACTTGCCTTCTATTACACTCATTTAATCAGCGTTTTGGATTCCAAACAGCAGTCCTTAGCTTTAAATCAGATGAGTTAGTTTACAACAAATATACCAACTTTATTCAGTGAATGTTTGCAGCATACTTACAGATGCTAGAATAATCTCTAATGTTTTTGCTCAATCTGCTCTAGAGATGGATGAAATAAATAGTTTAAACTAATTAATGTAACACCAGCTGTTACAAGTACTTGGCAGACTTCTGTGAGTTTTGATGGGCATAGAGCGGCTGTTATACTTGACTTTATTTTAGTACAATGTTGATCACAGCTGAAATTAAATATGCGCCAAAGTAAAAAGCCAATATTATTTATTCCATGAATCCAAATAATGAAACAGAGTAATCTGCAAATAATACTTGAGTATATGTTTTTGTTACCAAAAAAATTTTGGCATTATCATAAACCTGGCTAACAATCTTCTGGCAGGCTTGCTGTACTCTTACTGATCATTTATGGTAAATTATTTTGTTTTAGTTTAAAGCAAAGCAATCAGCAAAGCAGTGTATAAAGGGAAGGGGATATCTGATCTAGCCCATTTGCTTGGTGTACAAGGCATAAGTGTAGATGGACTCAGAAAAATTAGGCCTGCTTTGTGTGGTTCCTGGTATTTTAATATATACAGTAACTCACATGGTGTGTGAACAACTATACAATTTATTCAGTTCACAATTTGTTTTTCTCAAACTTGGTCTTAATGTGGATGGTAATTTCTCCAAACAAAAGATGCAGGTTGAAATAATTAAGAGTCCATATCATCTGATAATCCATCATAACCTACAAAATGGATACATTATTTAAAGGGAAGTAAAAGTTACCAATTAGCTTTTGTGTAAAATTAAGCTTTTTTAATTTTCACTGTAGTTGGTAACTTCAACTTGATGTTGCACAGGTGGCAGGGATTCAGCGTAAGCAATTTATGGAATAAATATTATGTCATCAGAATGATAACCCAATTAATTTTATACTGACACCTCATTTCTCAATAAACTACATTTTAACAAAGCCCATGCTCATTTGTGATAATGACTCTGAGAGACAGGGTTTGATTGACTTCTTATTCTACTCGCAACATTTCCCACAGTATACCGGACCAAGAAAATGTGTCCAAACAGTGCATTACCTTCCAAGGTAAATTTTGTACTAGAAACTTTTAGCATCAACCTGTAATATACTTTTCTAAGCCAATTGCTTGTAGAATAATGAAAGCAACAAAGTAATTGGTGATATGTAAATGCCCAGGTGCAAAGTTGTTTATAAATAATTCCTTCTCTCGTCTCAGGAAGAGGGCTGTACTAACTGAATCACAAGGAGGATATCAAGTGGTAGCACACCCATAGGTGAGCCTGAGAAGTAATGTAGGATGTGTGGTTTTCTGACAGTGTACTCCGGATACCTTAGGCTGTGGGCAACTCAGTGTGTAGTGGCCCCGTTTTAGCACCTTACTCTCAAGTAGATCCTGTGTGTGTCCTGGTGCATGGATTAACCAGCATGAAAATAACAGCAGTCTAGTGGTTGCTTTAAACACATAAACATCTTTATTGAACAGGCAGGCAGCTGAACTATTCACAGCAATCAGGCAATATACAGTAGATCTTCCAGTACAATCCTCTTCAGTGGACAACCTTCAAATTAAGATATTGCAAGTAGGTCCCTATCAGAGGGTATTGCAGCCTGTCTTTGTGATTTTACCCAGCACTAGAAATCCAATGGGCTATCTTGCTCCTTCGCACTTTCCCTACTCCTGAGCTTACCCACTCGTGTCCCTGTCTGGCAGCTTGATCACCGCAAGGTTGCTAATCCCAACTATTCTCCTTGTTGGAGCTAGCATCACTAAATACCTGCCTCTACCTTTCACTCCTAGAGTGACTATTATACAAACTTCTTCTGCTAAATAAACTTTCCCTATCCAGGGTCTGTCACTGCTTAGACCCTCTGCTGTACCCACCTCCCCACAAGGAAGAAAGAGCCATGAGCACGTGTGTTCTCCCTTTTAATAAAAATGATGCTGCCACTTAATGTGCAAATCTTGAACTACAATGATCCCATAACAATACTCTTTTCTTATAAATGCTTGAAGTTTTGAAATCTGATGTAACCAAACTTTAGCAAACAGTGCCTACTGTATGTCAGCAATCAACCTACTATTCCAGCTGACTCACAAACCATAGCAGATATGATATTAAAACCTATCCTGTTACTTTCTATTTTGTTATTGACCAGTAGTTACCAGTAACTTTATTATCTTATTTCCGTAATTGTTTGGGAGAATATGTATTCGTGTAGTGGTAATAATTTAAAGGCAAAGTAGCATTCTAGAAAAGGGCCTTAATCCACCAAATGTCAGTAAAACTAAGGAACCCTGATAGCTGTTAAAAATGAGAGATAAGATGAAAAGTTTGTTATTTAAAAGTCTTAGTTTAATGTAATTTTAATTACTAAGAAACTAATTGAAGCACTGAGCTTTGCAATAAGCTCAGGTTAACATATTACAAAACCCTTTAAAATGTACAGCTGTCTGTAATGAATTTTAAAGAACCAACCAAAAATATTGTGACTATTTATTAAAAAACAGTGAATGTACGCTTAGGGAGTTATTTATTTATATTCTCATTTGTGCACATATGAATTTGAAATATGTATTTAAGAATACACTTATATTTTTAAAAAATGAATGCTTCCTTATTTATTAAAGAATCTGAATTAAAAAAAAACTATTGCATAAATTAATGCTAAAAAAACACAGAATACGTTGAAATTGTCTTTTACCCAGCTTTTTCATGAGTTTACAAGTGCTAATAAAATATGAAAAACTTTAATACCTTGAATTTGATAAATATTTTGCAATATGCTAAGGACAGATCCCGTTGACTTCTTCATGACCTGGGCAGCTTTTTGGGTAAAAAAATTAGAAAAAATGTGTTTTGAATTTCACTATTGAAATGCACCATTTTTAGCAAAAATAAAATTTGTTCCATGGAAAAAAAGTTATGAACATTGATAAATCAGCCCCATAGTGTTAGTATTTGTAAAGATGTTAATAAGCTAAGTTAAAGGTCACCATAGACGTTAAGATTTTTCTCTCCATAACAACTTATTTTAGTGTGAACCGTCCAATATAATACATTGTAGTGAGGTTAGTGGGCACAAAAAAATCTTGCATCTAACGATTTTTCGCCCGAAATCAGTTGGAAAAACGATCGGGCAGGTTAGAAATTTTCATTGGTCTCAGTGAAATACAGTTGTTTGCAGGGCCAAGCAAGCAGCTACCCAGTGCCAGGCCAGGATGGCCAAGCACCTTAGGCAACTTGGCCAGCATCTAGCAAATAGGCACTTGTTCGCACACCCCAATAGGTGCACGCCTGTGGAAGGACGAATAGGCACCCCCCACACAAATGTGCACATATAGGCGCATGCGCTCTCACAGTCCACAGCAGGGCAGAAAAGAAAAAGGGGACCAGAGTAGGGGAACATATGTGTCTGGCGCCCCCAGGCTTTTAGTCACATGCCTACTCAGCCTACCCCTAGTACTGGCCCTGCAGCCACCCACAGATTTCTTGGCTTCAACTAGACTATATCTCTTGAAATGTCTTTTTAGTTGATGAGAAACAAGGAGAGTTGTGCTCACCACTATTTTTAAAATAGTTGATAATTGAATAGTTGCACCAGTGCCGAAATAGAAATAAACTATGACTGGATTACAATGAAGTGGGATAAAATATTGCTCGGGCAGTGAATCTAAACTATAAACACCATTTTGCTCTCTACAGTTAGATCAGTTTCCAATTAAGCAGAGCCATGTAAATAATACATTACAGGAAAAGCTGAAACAATCAGTTTTTTTGTTTTAATGTGGAGCTTTAAAGATGTGGCCAGAACAAAATAAATAATCAGTGCTTTTGAAAAGGACCTTGATTCATCATTAATTTAACCGCCACTGATTTACACTGTATTACAAACATCTGTTTTCTAACTGTAAAATGCAGTGTTACACTGTTCACTGTGTATTTACAATTATGTACTGTACTAATTGTGCATTTTATTGCTTAAACACACACACACACATATATATTTAGTCTTTCTTTCTTTCTTTCTTTCTTTCTTTCTTTCTTTCTTTCTTTCTTTCTTTCTTTCTTTCTTTCTTTCTTTCTTTCTTTCTTTCTTTCTTTCTTTCTTTCTTTCTTTCTTTCTCATAATTGGTGCCATAATTTTGAAGAAGTTGCTTGTTCAGATAAAGGATTGCTTGGGCAGAATGTATTTCTAAGATATGCTAGTTGAAGCAAGGCTTATTGGTAAAATCATGGTTGGGAGGTAGATTATATTATGGTGGAGAATTGAACTTGGGGAAAAGCATTTTGTTTACAGTGGTATGATAAAGGGATATGGTATATCAGCCGAACAAAACTCTCAGTTAAGAGAGCTAATGCATCTACTAATTATTTAACTACCTGTTGTTTCCTTCATTAAAGCCTGATGATAATAGCAAGTCAGATAAAAAAGGTAAAATAAAATTCTCTTTTGTGTGGTTAAGATGTTAAGAACCATACCCAAATGGGAAGCAGTAGCTCTGTTTCTTTTCATTATTGTTTGTTTTTTCTGAAGTTTCGAAGAAAAGGGCATTAGTATCAGGATCCCTATATGTGTTTAATTTGTTTAGTTCTCAGCAAGTCAGCACAGTAGAAATGATAATTAGAGATTGCCAGATTGCCTCTACATAGACAGAGCAAATAATTGCTTCAGAATCTAATGAACGTCTCTTTAATTTTGTTTTTAATGGAAAGTGTCAGTGGGAAATAAGTGTGGCAAAATATTTATCATTTCCAAAGGTGTTCAAGAGCACCAACACAATAAGCCATAGAAAGTGTTTTATTGGTTATCCAGGGAATCAGCTGTGTATTTAGTCTAAGAGCAGTTGGTTATAAATCCAGACTCCAGGCCAGAAGTTTGGAATGCAGATGGGCTAAACATTATTAAAGCTTACACTGAGCTGTTTGAAGTAAGAGGTTAATTTTTTTTTTCTAATAATGGAAATGATGTGTGCTACATCATCGTGAACACAGTTACAGTACACCGGCAGATGGTGGGGAAAAAGACAAGCTTTTTAATTCCAGAGCAATATGGAGGGTGTCTTTCTAGAAAAGACCCTTCAGAAGCAATGAAAGTTGCAAATTGTTCTACAGCTTTGTCTCAGCAACTTTTTTGTCAAAATGCATCAAAGTCAATGGGTGTTTTTTAGGGATGCACCGAATCCACTTTTTTGGATTCGGCCGAACCCCCGAATCCTTCGTGAAAGATTCGGCCGAATACCGAACCGAATCCGAACCCTAATTTGCATATGCAAATTAGGGGTGGTAAGGGGAAAACATTTTTTACTTCCTTGTTTTCTGACAAAAAGTCATGCAATTTCCCTCCCGCCCCTAATTTGCATATGCAAATTAGGATTCAGATTCGGTTCGGCTGGGCAGAAGGATTCGGCCGAATCCGAATCCTGCTGAAAAAGGCAGAATCCTGAACTGAATCCTGGATTCGGTGCATCCCTAGTGTTTTTTTTGTCTTGGCAACTTTTTTGTTGCTGCAAATTTTTTTGCAGTGATTTTTGCAGAAGTTTTGCAAAAACAATTGCTCGTGGCAAAATGCAGAATTTCACCGCAAATGCATGCCTGGCAAAAATTGCTCATCACTACCTTTCAGTTATTAGACCTGGGAAAATGTTGCCCTTCTATCCTGTTTAAACTCCTTAAAGCACTAAAGGGTAATGTCATAAAAGTCAATAAGTCAATTAATAAGTTCATTATTCATGTAGTCTGCACCTATTGCAGTTAATATTTGAAGGTGGTATATTTTGTGTTGCAAACCAATGATTTATTTTTAGTAAGAAGTTTTATTACATATATTTCCCAATGCCTCCTCAAACTCAACCTAACGAACTAAACTAATCATCTTTCCACCTAAGCCTGGTCCTACTCCCTCATTTACTATCTCTATTGATGGCATGTTCATCAATCCTGTGAACTCAGCACGCTGTCTGGGGGTAATCTTTGAGTCCCATCTCTCTTTCTCTGATCATATTATCACCACTGTCAAAACTTGTCACTTTTTCTTGCGCAATATTGCCAAATCCACCCTTTCTTTCACCTGCTTTGGCCAATACACTCATGCATGTTCTCATCCTATCCTGACTAGATTACTGTAGCCTTCTACTAACTGGCCTCCCTAATTCCCATATCTCCCCTCTACAGTCTGTATTAAATACTGCTGCCAGAATTCTCCTCCTTCTCCTCTCCTTCAAAGCCCTTCACTCCTCTGTGCCTCATTACATCTCATCCCTTGTCTCTCTATATGCTCCTGGCCAAATCCTCCACTCCTCTCAGAGCAACCACTTGGTTGTACCCCCCACTACTACTTCTGTTTTCCACATCAAACCCTTCTGTCTCCTTATATTGGGAATGCCAATCTTCCCTCAATGTCTTCAGAACTAAACTCAAAGAGTACCTCTTGGAGCACTTGCAGAACAGCTGAACTGGGAACTGGCACTTATATGACAGTATCACCCACTGTAACCTACAGCACTTACTATTCCTGATCTGTGTATGTTCATTACCATGGCAGGGACTGCCATCCTTTTGTTTCCTTGACAATAAGCACTTAATATATGTTGTAACTATACTTTACATTTGTGTGTATTGTATTGTAATACTTATTTGTACTTATTATAGCACTGACCCTATTTGTTCTACTAATTTATTGTTCTGCTGTACAGTGCTTTGCCCTCAAGGAGCACTATACAAGTAAAAATATACATATACAAATACAATGCTACAAACTATAAAATGTGCATTTTATTTTTTTTTTATTTTTATTTTTTTGCTCAGGAAGTCAATTAATACTTTTGTTTGCATTCCTCATCTTTTCTAATATTCCCTCATATGTGTCCTGGGGACATTTTAAAAGTATAAATACTTTCCTTAGAGAGAACATTTATCTACTATTAATTAAACTACTCTTAGTGCAGGTATTCAGTTGGAGTGTACAAGTGTTAGTGACTGTAACAAAATATAATGATGTTGTGATTAACCTGATCTTATTTTAAAAGCCGAGCAACCCATTGTCTGATGATGCGTGTGATATGTTATGTATGCATAAGGTTGTTAAAATACAATATATATTTTCAAGGACAATAGAAAGCACACACATGGGCATAGACATACACAGAAATACCTTCACATGTATAATTCATTTTATTATGCACAATTCACAATGCCAATTTAAGATATATATTTGACTGGATTTAAGCTTTTATATTTTTTGTAACAGAACCCTAATGTAATAAATAAATGTAAAGGATATCATCTTGGCAAGTAGATAAAAGTAACAAATGAAGAGATTACATGAATCTTAAAGTATTATGGGGCCAATTTCTTCACTCACCAACAGAAACTATTTCATAGCATTTTATCAATTTAATGTTTCAAATTAATTGGAAAAGTATAACATCTAAAAGTCTATCTGCCAGTCTGTTTCATTAATAAAATCCCTTCCAAAAGGCAGTGATTGAAATAATAATTCAAAAAGAGTTTTAGCTTCTGCTGTAAAGAAGGACAAAGCAAAATGGCAGTTTGCACTCTTTTGCATAAAAATGAGTAAATAGAGAAAAAAAACCTCTTCTATACAAACAATTAATGGTGACTTTATATCGATTGTATAAGGGAAAAAGAATGGGAGCCCTTACAGGCCTCCCTCTCACTTCCTGAAAGACACTACTGCAGACCCCAAATACTGTCTTGTTTCCCGTAGCTAATCCGCTTGCAAAATTACATCAAATTAACTAAAAGCAGAAAGTTACAATTTCTTTGCAACAGTAAAAAAATATTATGGTGCCTTTATCTTCTGTGTTGTCTTGCTTTCCATGACTTTTTATTTATCTGTTTCATTGTCTATATCAATACTAATATTTGTCTTTTTAAAAAAAAAAAAAAAAAAAGCCTGCAATTTCCAGTCATAGTTTTGAAAAATGGGTATTTCTGTATATTTGTGCACTTATAGACATAAAGAAGTATGTATAGGAGATTACAACCTGTGACTAGTGGGCGAATTTGGGGCGTTTTGAAACGGCGAAAGATTTGTAAAACGGTGCCAGCATCTCATTTTTAATGCTCTTGACTCCTGCGTCCGTTGTTTTGACGTCGGCGTCCATTTTTTTTTGACGCCGGCGAATTTTCGCTGGGTTTTGCCAATTTATTCGCTGGCGGCGAATCGCAGGAATTCATGCCTGGCGAATAAATCCGCCCATCACTACATGTGACCCCACTTTCTAGTGAAGATGCCTGGGAACCCAGTTATTTAACTGCTCTTCTAATTAAACAGTCATGGTTGTGGTTTATATTATTAAACAGAGCAATTGTAAAAACATACAACTCTGAGTTCTGAATTCTTCTACTGTTTCAAATGTAACTGATATATGTTATCATAACAGCTTATACAGTAGACATAAAGGGAAACCTGAATGCCAGCTTCAAATGTACAGTAGGAATTTCCCCCCTGTGCAATATATTTTATTTTACTAAGCATTTTATCCTTATTGCACTCTTTCTTTTATATGTTATTTTTTATCTGTCCCAGTGGCACATTTACCTGAGTTTACCACCCATTTACCAGCATTACAAAGCCGGACACTAGTTTTATTAAGATTTGCATTTTCACTGGGGTTCTGCAAGCTATGTTATTGCAACTGTTGTAGAGAAAAACTGTTGGATTGTAGCATTTTAAAATCGACTGTGAGAACCTGCACATTATGCATATGCAAGGGTTCTCATTACACTGACAAAACTCATTAGTTCTTAAGAGGAGTATTTGCCATATCCAGCCCATATCTAACTTATTGTTGCATACAATTTAGAACAGTGTTTGCTGTGTTACTGAGAGTGCTATATGTTTAGAAGATCTGATGACTTATTTTATAAACATAACATTGTGATTACAGTGCACTGGACACCACTTAGTTTTTTTCCCCAAGCCACACGTTCATGAGCACAGGCATAGGCTGTGGGTTCAATAGGTCCAAAATATATTTTACAAACCAGAAATACATAATGGAGTATATGTTAGATAGTAGATTTATAACTGATGCCTAAGCAGAGAAAATAATGATAAAAGGCAATTTCATAGTTTTACCCCAAATGACGTACTATGGGTGATTGTAAAAGACCTCTAGCATGCCACATAAAGGGTAGTACCCTAGAGTTTTATAGGAATGTCTGCAGACAACTCATTAGAGACCATGTGGCGTGTCATGTGTCAAAATGGTCACACATGTAAAAACCTAGTATTTCCATATGACTGAATAGTGACCTTAGCCTTTTGTACTGGTGAAGGTAGGTGTAAGTGGGTCCTCTGTGCTTCTAGATTAACCTCCACCCCAAATATTAAATATGGCATGTGGTATTTAAGTACAATATATGACAGACAAGCGTAGGGGCAAGCAATGAGAAATAAAGGAAAAAGAAAGAACTAAATTATTTGGGTAGGAACAATACAGTACATGTTATGTGCCTAAACTTTTTGTACCAGTCCAATATGACAGAGCACTTTAGTAGTGCAGATGCATGTCTCTGAATGTGCTCCTCGTTGTCTCTTCTGCTAATTTACTGCACATGTTTTGGGCTGGTTGCAGTCATCCCCTACCTCACCTTGTTCCATTGGAGAGTGATCTATTTTGGAATCTGCAGTCTAAGGGAGTTTGGGAAATGGTTCCTTGAAGATTGAGATAGAGTATCATTGTTTCTTTTCAATCTGTAAAATCAGGTACCTTATGTCTGTAAACAAAAATATATTAATATTTATTTTTGGCATTTCAGATAGTGTTTATTTGTAGTGTTTATTCATTTTACCCTAGTCTAACCGAATTAGCTCATTTCAGAAGGGGTATATTTTCCTTTAAATGTATTTTTGTTCTTTGCATTAAATAATTGTAAAAAATGGTAAATGTAAAGGAGAATGTATAGCAATTAAAGTAGAGATTAGAAAAGCTTGCATACACTGTGTATAAAACCATTGTCTTCCATCTCTCCTGCTGGAATTCATTTCTTTCCATGTTACTACATAACCCCATTATTGCCAAGAAAAAGCAAAATCTTAATAGTTAAAATTAGATTTCTATGTTCAAACCATGCACCAAAAAAAGCAACTAAAATTAGATAACTGGAAGGTAGTCATAAAGTTGACTTGAGTATATTATCACAAGTATATGTGCGATAATATTTGTTTTAGAAAGATTCTCTTGCATTGTAAACTCAGTCTCATTAGAGACCACATTTAAAAGGCTTATAAAGTTACTCATTAATGTTATCTTGTTGTATCTCTACAGCTTTTTCATTAAAGAAAATTCAGCAGAAAGCATTTTCTCTTGATAGCAAGAACCAATTTGCAATAAATGTTCTGGAAACCACTAGGGAAACCATTACTGAGGTCTAATAAAAACAGACAAGCGTAACTTGTTCTATATTTTTGTTTCAATCACATACAGATGAGACCCTGCTCTCAACACCAACTGCGAGAGACAGCTTTGACAAACTTTCCCTGTGTGGGCATGGGCAACCTCTACCTCCTGGCTACCCGTCTCCTTTTCTATTTCCTGATGGATTGTCTTCCATAGAGACACTTTTAACTAACATCCAGGTAGGCAAGAAATGTAACCAAGTGTAAATAAGATAATGCAATATATATATGTGTGTGTGTGTGTGTATAAATAAATAAATAAATATATATATTATATATATATATATATATGGTGTTTGTTACTTTCTTGTATGTAGGTACAATATGACATGATTATTGGCTTCTACAAATTAACATTGCAGAAGCATATGATAACCCTTAATAAGTATCTTTAGTTTTTGATGAATAAACTGTACATTTAGGGGTAAAGGGGGCCATAGACATTGAAGTGGGTGATACTGGGCTGAGCCCATCGTGGGCCCTAGGGCCCAACAATCGGATTGCGGGACCTCACACACAGATGCAGTCGCGATTCGATGGGATTTTTAACCTGCCCGATCGAGATCTGCCCGACTTTTAGACAGATATCGACCAGGGAAGCCTGTCGGATGGCCCCACACATGAGCCAATAAGCTGCTGACTCGGTCTGTCAGCAGCTATTATCAGCCCCCATATGGGGGCATTAAATTTTTGTAAAGGTTGAAATACACTAGACATGGGCATTTTAATTTTATGGTGTGCATCATAAAACCACGCCTGTTTGTAAGCTGGGTATGCAAATTTGTAATTCATTATGACATTCTGGTGTGAAAAAACTGCATAAAACCAGGACCAGAAATTGCTAGCTGCCTAAATTCATTCCTTTTACTTTAAAGGGATCCTGTCATTGGAAAACATGTTTTTTTCAAAACGCATCAGTTAATGGTGCTACTCCAGCAGAATTCTGCACTGAAATCCATTTCTCAAACAGATTTTTTTATATTCAATTTTGAAATCTGACATGGGGCTAGACATTTTGTCAATTTCCCAGCTGCCCCAAGTCATGTGACTTGTGCCTACACTTTAGGAGAGAAATGCTTTCTGGCAGGCTGCTGTTTTTCCTTCTCAATATAACTGAATGTGTCTCAGTGAGACATGGGTTTTTACTATTGAGTGCTGTTCTTAGATCTACCAGGCAGCTGTTATCTTGTGTTAGGGAGCTGCTATCTGGTTACCTTCCCATTGTTCTTTTGTTTGGCTGCTGGGGGGAAAAGGGAGGTGGTGATATCACTCCAACTTGCAGTATAGCAGTAAAGAGTGATTGAAGTTTATCAGAGCACAAGTCACATGACTTGGGGCAGCTGGGAAATTGACAATATGTCTAGCCCCATGTCAGATTTCAAAATTGAATATAAAAAAATCTGCTCTTTTGATACATGGATTTGAGTGCAGAATTCTGCTGGAGCAGCACTAACTGATTCATTTTGAAAAAATGTTTTTTCCCATGACAGTATCCCTTTAAGGAAAGGAATAGCATTTTACAATTGGGGTGCCAAAAGTTAGGCAATCCCAAGTGAGTACTTTTACTTACTTGACATCCCATGCCAGTGCTCCTATCAGCAAAAAACAGCACTGGCCTTGGGTTCTTCTAACGAGCAGCACAGAGAGATCCTCTTCCTGCTTCTTCGGTTTTCAAATTTCCCAGGGCAGTAAAGAGAAAAAGCCGGCTTTATTGTTTTAGTTTGGTTTTTCACTCTACTGCACATGCGCAGCCGCAAGAAGACCCGAAGAAGCATGAAGAGGATCTCTAGATGGTGCTCACTAGAAAAACCCCGTCAGGTAAGTAAAAGTAGTCACTTGGGGGTGCCTAACTTTTGGCACCCTAAGTGTAAAAAACTATTCCTTCTCCTTTAAATGGGTTAGCCAATGTCTAGAGTTGCATAAAATATTGGTGCAGTTAGGCCTTAATCTGACATAAAATTAAATACACATCTATAAAAGTCAGACAATTATGTCCTTGCAATGGTCAGCCTGGGATTGCAAAGCACATAGTTCATTTATGCTCAAGGACTACAATCAAGTGCTATAAACATGCCATAATTTACACCAACTGTTTTGCTTTTTTCAGTGGAAAATATTTTATACTATTGTATATTATAAATAGTTCACTTGGATGTTAACTAGATTGTTTAAGGGGGTTATTTATCAAGGTCCGAACTTATCTCAATATCGGCTGCTACTCCGATCTAACCCGCTGGGGTTATTAACGCTTATTTATTATTACATTTTCCCGAAAATTTGCTCCAATTTTCAATTGTTTTTTTGTGAATTTTCCCCGAAAACTCAGAATTTTCACCTGAAAGCTCTGAAAACATTGTGAAATTGCCCGAAACCCCCGACCCAAACACATACAGATGAAGCCACTTGGATTTGTGAGTTAAATGCGTCATGACTCAGGGTTAATTGAATAAACTGTGTTATCTAAAGTCATCTTAACTCATTTAATGCATTTAACCTTTTCATTAGCATACCAAAGCTCCATTGTTCACAATGGTGAATGCTTTAATTAGGTGGGATGTTGTGACGCAGTTTTCTGTGTTAAATGAGATAAATGGGATATCTGTGTTTAGTTATTCTGTGTCAAACAGACAAACCAAAGTGGCTGCATCTGTATTGAATTGGCAAAGATATTAGTATTAGATAAAAAGTAATATCCAAAAAAAGGAAACAAAAATAAATGTATTTAACCCCCCATCTATTCTGCATAAAAAAATAAAATTGAAGCACACATATAGAAAAACTGCATGTTTTAGTTGTGCTATAGTTGATATGATATTGGCTATATAAATTATCATCAATACAGTGGTTAAAGGCATTCTAGTGTATAGGAGAGGTCAGAGTTGAATTACTCCCTTTAAGCAAGTGGTGTGCTTGCCATTAGGCACATGCACATTTCCTGGTATTAGATATCTTTATCTCCCATAAACACTATGTAGTCCAACAGGGAGGGCAGTGTGCTTGGCCCCTCTGAAATTTTTTTGTTGGGGGGGACCTGGTGTTGTTACTCCACTTTTGCAGTCAAGGATGAGATGGCAGAGCTGAATGGCAATGAAGTTTCCCTACTATTTTGAATAAATTTTAAATGAAGTTTCCCTGCTCTTTCCAATAATTTCTGGGAACTTGGCATTACTTATATGTCTAGGTTTAAGATTATTCCTAGCATAACTTTTTTCAAGGAGCAGCTAACCTGGCCAGATCAATGAGAGGCAACGTGTTAAAGTCCCCTAGATCATATAAGATCATATGATATGGTTTAATGCTTTTAAAAAAACACAGAACCCCAACATATTAGCAACAGTTAATATTCTTATTTTATAAAGCTGGAGATACATTTTTTAAGGAATAAAACATTCAAATCTGTTAAGTAACACCAATTATTAGCAATTACTAAGCACCGATTACTTGTTATATCGCTAAGCACTATTTCTGCAAGTGTATTTTACAGGTTATTCATGGCTTTTGTGTAATGTATTTAGATACATACTGTTCATTTAAACATTTCTGCAATTATCCTTTTATCCTCTTTTACCTGTAATTCTCAGTGATCTCTGCTACATTGCGTTTAAACATCGGAGTAGGTAGGAAAAGAGAACTATTATAATTAGTGGACTAGGGAAAATAACAATGTCTTTCTTTAGCAGTTTAGTCTTAGACTGCATATGTATCATTCTTACTTAACTTTCACTTGATATTTCAGCAGTGCTAATGTATGCTTATGTGTCCTGTTGTATTATTATTCTTATTATTATTGAATTTTTCAGTTATCTAAAGTGCACTCCATCATCCAGACCAAATAGGGGTGATAAAAATGACTGAAAAAATAATTATAGAGCAACAGTATGTGTGTATAACAAATATCAATGCATCCTTTTAACCTAAATATCAAATGACACACAGAGTGATGGGGTATTTGGAAACTAATACGATGGATAGCCAAGCCAAGAGTTAAAATCAATATTATGTTAGTATGGATTTTGGGATCAGAACTACTATTAGTGAGAATATGCACATTTGGCATGAATCAGCATTATTCCTACCATTCATTCATTAGAATGCAACAAACCTTGAATTTAAATGAATATAAAAATACTGGTGTTTTAGAAAAAACATTTGTAAATGAATGCTTAAACCAAAGACTTGTTTAAAGGTGGCTAGGACTGGTGCGTTTACATTGCTTTCTCCAGTCAGACCTGAAATCTCTCTAATAATTATGCCTTACCTACTTTTTAGCTGACATTGGCAATGACACATTTCTAGCAGTTGTCATACTTCTTAAAATATACCATTATGTTATACAGATTAAGCAAGAAAGTAAGGGCACAAGCACTGGAAAAATATGATATTAGGGTATTTTAGTACATATGCACTTTCCAATCTCCCTCATGCTCCAATCTTCCCTGCATGTTGTCCTCAGCATCTTGCACCTGACTAAAAATGTGGCATAAAACTGGCCATAGAAACAAAGATATGGTCCTATATGATCTCGGTTTGTGAGATTTTCTGACTACCTGTGGGCTCAGAATAAAGAATAAAGATAAAGAATAAAAATACTATGGCAATCGGTAGTTTAGTCAATCGGACAGGTCAGAAAATTTCTGTTGGCAAACAATAGCTTTGCATGTATTGTCTATTTGATTATATCCATGGGTGGCTGTCACTACTATTTATTGGACATAACTTTTGTATAATTGCTGTCTGCCAATCAATGGTCAGAACATCGTCTGATTTCTTATTTTTCCTACTTATTTTAATCTGAATGGTTAAAATGAATGCTCATTCATCATAAAAAAGATAAAATCTGCACATCTATGGACAGCCTATGACACAGAGCACAGCATGCACTGGTGCAAGGGAACCTTACCCAAAGGCAGGGCTCTCTTGCCCCTAGTGTCTTCTGGTGCTCCTGCCTCGCACTTCCTGAATTATGGCTGATGTATAGTATGAGGAATGTGATTGCAAAGAGTTGCGCCAGCCAGAGAATATCATGGGAGCATGGTGCAATGTACAAAACAGGGGTGTTATCTGTACTTAGTTTTATTCCCCACTCTCATAAATGCAGGTCTTTTTAAATGTTTTACACAACATGTACTTAATAAAGGTAAAAATACAGTAGATATACATTTGGGGTAGCTTTAAACTATGGGTCCAACTCACTGCACTGCCAGCAACCTTATACAGTCTGTATATACAGTATTTGTGGATGCCACAAATTGATGTATTATGTATGATTATTTAATGCTGCTCGTTATGGACCTAAATATTAGAAAATTCCACATTATTGTTGGCATAGTTTTTAGGGGTTCTCATAGGCATCCTTTACTTATGCCCAGACAAAAACAGGAAGGAAAGCAAAACCATACCCCTTATTGCTCATTTACACAACACTGAAGTGTGGGGCATTGCTGTATAATGGCCACCAATGCTTCCTAACTTGCAAGTCTAAATGACTTTTAAGTCAATTGTGCAGCACTGTATTTATTGGGAAATCACATGCCTTTCTGGAGTTCCATTCCCACTTAATCTATAATGCTAAAAATGGCTGACAGATGCAAACACATGCTACTTTATTGCTTATTATATTTATTGCATTTTATTAACTAATGTAGTTTATTCAGTTTCTGATAATATAACCAATCAACACATTAAGAAGTGCCAACATTGGCATCTTGCTAAATAATCTCCAGACACTGCACAGAGAGAACATCTTTCAAAGATAAGTCAACAAGATCAATCAGAGCAGAAAATTAGAATTTAGTATCTTACAATTAAAATAAAGCCAAACTGGATTTTTAATTGGGGTGATCTAAAGGGGCACTTGATGTAATGATTTCTTTCTTTTGCTGTTAATTGTTTGTTGGTGACAAAGTAAAACAAAGAGTGGCTTTGGTAAATTATGCAAAATTGGTTTAATTTAAACATTTTTCTTCTAGCAATTTAAAGGATACAAATGAAAATTGGTTGAATAGTTTCTATTATGTAATCTAGTTACAGTATACTTAAAGGAATAATTTCATCATACTGTTATTGCCTTTGTGTGTCACAGCCTGCTATATCATTATTTTAGAGTGTTTTGTTTGCTCCCTATAAAAAAATGTTTATTGTCATGTAATGCCTAGATCTTATTTTATCAAGGACTGTATAGTATGGGGCAGTTATTATTTAAGGTCAAATTGAAAATTCAAAATCAATTTTTCAATTTTTTTTTATGCTCAAAACTGTCAAATTTGACTAGGGAGTTATCCAAACTCAATTTGAGTTTTTTAAAACTGTGAATTTGATTTTTGAGATGTATCATACTCTGGCACTTTAAGAATTCGAATTTCAATATTTGCCTCCTAATACTTGCCAAATTGCTGTTTAAGTCAATGGAAGAGGTCTAGTGAACAATTTGTTGATGTTTGCAGCCTTCCTGACATTCAAGTTTTTTTTTTCGGGAAAAATTTGAATAAGGTTTGATTTAATCAGATTCGATTTGAGTTTTCGGACATTTTAATTCATTTATTAACAAGTTTCGATTAGTCGGATTTCGAATTTATAGGCGTTTAGTGGAGTTTTAAAAAAAAAAACTCACATGAAATTGAAATTCGACCATTGTTAAATGTGCCTCTTTACTATGTTACAATACTATAAATATAAAAACAGTACTTTATTAGATTTTGACTGGGTCAATCCTTTCAGGTGACTTGGTTGTTTCAAGTAAATTTCATAAGCTTTAAGAGGGAATGATGAATCACTCCAGATGGTACATCTGGCTGATGATTCCATTTGGCCTGGCGGTAGAAAGGTATATACATGCATGTTGATGGAAGTGGGACCTACTTCACTGCCATCATTAAAACATCATGTACTTATGTAGTTTCAGCTACTGTTAAGAGGGAAATCCACATAGTAATGAGGGCAGTTCCACACAGCATAAGGGGATCCACAAATAATTGGTGCAGTTTCACTCAATAATTGGGGCAGATCCACATGATGATAAAGCACACAGTAATAAGGCCAAATTCTACTCAATGTTAGCAAGAAATTCCACACAGTAATAAGGGTAGTTTCACACAGTGATGAAAGGGGAAATCCAGACAGTAACAAGGGCAGTTGCACACACTAATATAAGGGCAATCTACATAGTAATAAGGGCCATTCCACACAGTGATGATTGGGGAATTGCAAAGGATCGCAAGATATTTCACACATTTTTCCTCAGAGAGTGTCTTCCCTACAGTTACTGTATCAAGGAGTGGCCAGTGTTGGACTGGTGCACCGGGATACCAGGAAAACTCTCAGTGGGCCCAGGTGTCAGTGAGCCCTCTTGCTTCCAATTATTTAGCCTATTTCATGGTCATTCCCTATGTCTTTATTGGAAAAAAATGATAAATAATGGAAGAATATAGTAAGTAGATATAAAAGACTGGGAGAATAAAGAGGTTGAGTGAGGAGGAATAATAGTTTGGAAAGTGGGCCCACCATCTAAGGTTTTCTGTGGGCCTCTGGTATCCTAGTCCAACACTGAGTACACGTAGCCTATAAAGGGTGTCCTTGTTGAAGTAATAAGCTGTAGCAATAGCAGGAAGTCACTCAGACTCAAATTCCCTCCACAAAGGCCAGGGGATGAGGGGACACTTCCACAGCAAGACAGGCCCTCAGCTCTAATCATGTGTATACCACATGTATTAGTTAAAATTACTCATCTACATAAATATCTGGCTGGCATTTTACTTTTAAGTAATGTTGTTCATTGTATTAAGAATGAAATATGATGCCGCTTTTAAACTTAAATGTGTTGTCATTCTGACTTCTTTTTTTAGGGCTTATTGAAGGTTGCCATAGACAATGCAAGAGCTCAAGAGAAACAGGTACAAATGGAAAAGACAGAACTGAAGATGGAACTGTTCAGGGAACGAGAACTGAGGGAAGCCATTGAAAAACAATTTGCAGTAGAACAAAAGAACAGAGGTATTTGAATAACATAACCTATTGTTTAGTAATTATTTCCAATGTACAATTAGACTGCCTTCATAGTATTCCTGATTCCTGAGGTCTAACTTTAAAAATCAAACTGTCAGTAATTATGGCTCTGTAATTCTCTGATTCAAGAACATGCTTGGCCTAACCTTATTGGTTGGTCACAAGATATGTAAATTATTGAAATTAAAGTATATAGTGTAACGTATCTAAAATACTGTATACTTATGGAAGCACTATGTTATATTGTTTACATATTATTTGAAACAGCACAGTGATTTCTATGATGTGTTATATGTTTCAGAGAAGATATTCATGCAACAACCTTTAACGTACATGAAGATATTTATAAACTGATATTTATATGTACTGTATATCCTATTTTCAATTATTATACCATATATAGGAACATTATATTACATGTTCCAGAATAGGTCATTGAAGATTTGTATACAGCTGCCTACTCCCTGTTTAGCTCTTGCCCCTCAGTCAGACAGGTTGGTGTTTTGCTTGAAAAGGGACTCCTCAATTGACCCTTTACCTTGAGCCATCCCACTGAATCCCAACGTTACATAATAAAACACCAGGAGCCAAAAATTGGGTAAAATGGTCACAGCATTCATTCACATTTTATCAAATAAATAGGACCTTGCCAGCTTAACCCAAGACAATATTCTAAAGCCAGAATTCCATAAGAGATTACTATCCTCTGCCGTTCCTCACTGAAGAATTGAGTTTCACTTCTATAGTTGCCATTTAGGATCAGCACTACATCATTATATCCACCACTGAGTGTTAGGCTGCCTCTACCTACAGAGAGGATAGTTCAAAACTCTGGTATACTGAATCTGCGGTGTCTCAGAAATTCAAGCAGGCTATCACCTAGCTAGAACAAACAGTAGTAACATCTCTATCAATCAACCACCGTGCAGTCACAGGAGAGAACCTCCTTTCTCACTCTTCTAAAATTTCCTGTGCAGTACTCTGGCAAGGAACTACAGCTGCTGATGTGACAAATAAAATTTAAAATACATCATAATATATCCACTGTTTTCATCCAGAAGAGGGCAAAAACTTCAATCTGAAGCCTGTGCAAATTTTGCCTCAAGTGGAATAAAATTCCTGACCCCAATGGCATTCATTCCCTGAATCAAGCATTTGATGCTCATTTAACATGAATTAATACAATTCTGACTCTCACATATATTCTGTATAAAAATACAAAAACCACAATATAACAGTGCATCAAGGAAAACATCCACATAAGATAAGATAAGGTAATGAACTGCCTCTTCCCCTAACATCACTGCCCTCTCTTTTCCCTCCTTTCATTTCCTTCTCACCCAACAACAGCTATATCTGATTCTGCCAATCTATAAACATAAACCAATGTAATCTGGCTGCTGGTCATTTGGATACCTTGTCATGCAGCCACTACCTTTATAGCTCCAGTGTTTTTCTTTCTCCCACTGCTGACAGACGTAGACACACAACCTCAGTAGTTAAAATATTTCTGAGAGATTGGTTCTGAGTGAGGAGATGGGCACCTTGAGTAAAGAGCATGGAGTAGTGTATGTACACTTTGATGTGGAGGGACAAGAGAGTTTACTACTGATTTGTGGAAGCGGTAAAAGTGCTTAAAGTGATACTGACACTAAAAATTTTCTTTTCAAAATGTTAATCTACATTAAAAGTTACATATACAGTAGGTCATGCTGATCATTTTTTACTGATAGTTCTGCTATTGTTACTTGAAGTTTTTTAACCTGACTGTTCCTTCTCAACCTGTCAGTTAGAGTTTATAATAGGGATGCACCGAATCCAGGATTCGGTTCGGGATTCGGCCTTTTTCAGCAGGATTCGGATTCGGCCGAATCCTTCTACCCGGCCGAAATGAATCCGAATCCTAATTTGCATATGCAAATTAGGAGCGGGGAGGGAAATTGCGTGACTTTTTGTCAGAGAACAAGGAAGTAAAAAATGTCTTCCTCTTCCCGCCCCTAATTTACATATGCAAATTAGGGTTTGGATTCGGTTCAGTATTTGGCCGAATCTTTCACGAAGGATTCGGGGGTTCGGCCGAATCCAAAAAAGTGGATTCGGTGCATCCCTAGTTTATAATGCTAACAGACTCCTGCTGCACAAATTTGGCAGCCCCCTCATAGAGGAACATGGGGTAAGAAAGGTAATGTAAAAGCGTCTGGCAAATATTGTTATGGCAAAATTATAAATAGTATGCACAGATTATCTTATAATAGATATAAGAAAAGTTATTTTCTGGTATCAGTATCTCTTTAAGTTTATGTGAGATTTAGTGATGGCTGAATTTATTTGGCAGGCGTGAATTTGTGTTGAATTTCTGTGTTTCGGCACCGGCGACAATTCCGTCCGCGGTTCTTATTAAAGGCGCCCATTGACTTTAATGCATGTTGGAATTGTCCCAGAGTTGTAATTGCTGCTGGTGTCAAAAAATTTTTTCAGCAAAGCGAAACAGGAGACTTAAACAAGTAGTGCTTATATGTAGGTAGATAAATAAATAATCATGCATATCATCAAACTAATATTTCATTTTCATTTCAGCAATAATTCAAAAAAGGCTCAAGAAAGAAAAAAAGACAAAGAGGAAATTACAGGAAGCCCTAGAATTTGAGACAAAAAGAAGAGAGCAAGCAGAGCAAGCACTGAAACAAGCAGCATCATCAGAAGGTCTCAGAGTTCTTAATGGTATTGTTTGCCAGTTTAACATATATATATATATATATATATATATATATATATATATATATATATATATATATATATATATATATATGAATGATATATAAGAATATACATATTCATGTTCAGTTACCAGAGAGAGCTGTTGTTAAATAAAAAATCTTTTATCTAGGTGTGTTACAGCTCACCCCCATACTGAATGATGCATCTTCTAATTATTCTTTCCTTGCAATTCCATGTTCTACTGTCTACTTTGTACATAATAATTATATGAATCTATTATGGTACTTCTGGAAATCAGTATTGATGTGTGTGCTTTGGCCAAAATCTTCAGCAGGTTGCCGGTAGCATACAGTAAAAACACATGTGACAACTATCATTCACTTTTGATTTTGACATGTTTCATTTTACGTCGATTTTAGAATCTATGACACCGGACTTAGAAACTGACCGTAATGGAGCCAGAACAGATGCTGAAAGGACAATACAAGGTAGGAAGTAAAAAGTCCATAAATCTGAATATGTGAAACTGAGTATTCTCTTGTTATAGTATGCTATTCAACCATGCAGCTAACCATCTGGCTGAAATGTGCACAAGTGCCGGCAAGGTCAGATTCATGCTGTTTGTTAAAAAAAAAAAAAAAAAAATCAGAATGTTTTAATATAGTCATTAACTGGTCCCTTTCTATCTTAAACAAAAGGCAACCGATTGCAATTCTTTTATATTTTACTTTTCACTATACATATGATTTGTGAAACACCCTAAAATGCAAAATAAACATCCTAAAATAAAGCATGTCTTTTCTAAGGAAAATAACCCTAATTTGTCAAGCCTTTCCTTCTGTATCACATCATCCATTTCATTAATTAGATTGGTTGCCCTTCTATGAACCCACTTTCTACTTTTTCTTTATGATTTTTTTTGGCTGAGCAAATTAAATTGTGCCTCCAACAGTGAATACCCATTCACTGTAGTTATTTTAAGAATCCATCCCATCTTCATGAAAAGCACTCATAGCAAGAAAAATAAATACATTTCATACTATAGGGCTCATTTACTAAAGGAGTGCAAAGTTCAAAAAATTAGAACTGTTTACCATTGTTTTTTTTGTCCTTAATGCAACATTTTTTCTTGAAAAACAGTGTAAATGTATCCACTGCATTCAGGAACAAATTATTTCATCAGCTACTGGAGGTGCAAAAATGAATGCAGGGTTAGTAAATTGCATTCAGTTCAGAGATTAGGTGCAGTACATAGGAGGGACATAATTAATGTTTCCATGCACTTTAAATAGTGAAATAGTGAGCACCTATAGACGTAAATGTATGGGTATGGCATTTTTATCACTTAGCACTGCATCTAGTGATCATAAATGAACCCTTATCTGCCGGGAAGATATATCAGTTCTTCTTACATACTACACAATCAATATCGAAAATGCTAATTAAATAACTACACTCGAGAGCTTTGGGGCCCTTTCTTTAACTGTATTGCACTAAAACTTTTTAACCTTCTCTCATACATTTTAATATCATTACTAAGAATACATTATACTTAAATCTTTATTTCAGTTATAACAAGACACTAGAAAGAAATAACATTTCCCCTGAGTTCATATAGTGAACTATAATTTTTCTTAATCAGCGTGTCCTACTATAACTCTTTATAGCTAAAGAAAGACCTTTAGCTCCTTTGACTGTATTTTCTTTTGCATATGTATAAAAATTTTACAAATTGTGGAGATAAAAAAGTATTCGGATAGATATATATTTTAGAAATTCTTTGCTCAGAAACCACATGCTTTTAAATATTAATTTAAAGTATCATTAAAAACTATTCAACCTAAATGGGCCATTATCCGAGAGTGCAATGACATTCCCATTTTTTGCATTTTAAATTATGCATGCTTTTTATGGGTAGGTTTTCTGCATTAGACTATATTTTTGTATTGATTGTGGAATTAATAAGGATTATCCTTCATTATTTACTGTTAAGAACACTATACTGTCCTTTGAGAAGTCAATATAATACTGTATATATTTTGACGTTTGTGTATTATTCACTAAACTTTGAATGCCAAAAAAAATTTAAATTCATGTTTTATTAGTATAAAAGCTTAATTATTAATGAAAAAAAACACCACAAATTTTTCAGAATTTATTATTCCCCCGAGGATGGAAAAAGTCTGAATCCGAAAATCCAGCATCCCAGACCTGCCAATGTTGCATATAAATTAATGGGAGAAGTCCCATTGATTTTTTGATCTGCGCTGGGTTTTGTTCAATAATCCAAAGATTTCATGATTTTCGGGCAAAAAACTGAAAAAAACGAAGTTTTCGGGTGGAAAAGGTGCAAAATTATTACGATTTTATTTTTCAGATTTTTTCGGGTTTTTTCCCAGCAAACAAAATTTTCAGAAAAGTGTATATTAATATTGAGATACATTTGGACTTTGATAAATAACCCCCTTTATCTTGACTGCCTCTTTAGTGAAGCAAGGCACCACAAACATTTTAAATGAAAATATATTTTAAAATTTTTTAAAAACCATGCAATAATGTGTTTATTTTCTGTCACCTTATGCAGTCCTTAAGTGTTTCGATTTTTAATTAAACAACACATTGAATTAAAGAGAAGCCAGCATTGACTGCATCAAGTAGCAAGTAGATGGCCAATTGTTTCATTCTACTGAGGTCAATTTTAGTTACACTTTAATCTCAGTGTGATTAAAATATATAAATATTAACAGTGTTGTGTTAGTTACCACATACTTTAAAGAACGTAAAAGAACGTACTTCACAAGATAGGGAAGAATATGCCTTTTTTTATTTTTTTTCTCAGAACTTCAACAATTAACTCACTGTTGAAACTTTTGATTTATTGAATATACATTTTCAATAAGGATATATTATTTTTATATAAGTTTTGAAACAAGCATATTAAGATGGCAAAAACAAAAAAGTTGAGGGAGAGATAAATAAATAAATATAAATTAATTGACAGAGTCTTCCCTGGGTCCTAAACATATTTACTATTCCTTTACTAAACTGTCCAGGACAGTTAAATGCAAAACCCTAAATAGTATATATACAGTATATATATATCTATATATATATATATATATATATATATATATATATATATATATATATATATATATATATATATATATTGCTGTCAATATCTATCAGCGTCACTAACAGCTTGACTTTTTGCTACATAGTTTCATATATACATAATGTACATTGATCTTGAATTTAAAGGAGAACTGAAGCTTAAGTAAAGAATAAATATTCTTTAACCTGGAGTGTGACATAGTTCTAATATTTGAAAAATATTTTCTTTAGTTCAATATTATTTCATTGCATCACCATTACTAAGGTCTTGGATATTTATCACCAATTAAAAACCATTCTAGAAGCAGTATATTCAATGTTTTGACATATTATTTATATTGATAAGATAATCCAGATGCTTTGAAATGTGCATTTTTTAACAATAGGGGAAGCGATATAACTCAAAATAGTTAACTTAATTGAGCAGGGGGCAGGAAGCAGACACACCACAATAATGTTTTCTTTTTTCAAATGTTCAAACTATATTAATGAGAACATCATTTTGGAGAACTAATTATTTCTATTTGTCTTGTGTCACACTTTCTAATTCCCCTATATTAGAACAGCCAAAGCAAATTAATTGCTTTTTCAGCAGCTGAACCGCAGCCAAGAATGAGCTCACGTTTTCTTCTAGTTTACTTCTTTCTAGGACTGTATTGTGTTAGACATTCCTCTTGATACTTAACATACTGTAGTCCCGAGAATACCTTTTACAGTTTTTTTGGTTACTGCTCACTTGATGACATTTATATTTTTAAGTGACCCTCTAGGAAAGATAAAGTTCTTAGCTGCAAGATTATACATCAAAACAGTTAAAGTGAAATTAAAATTAAATGAATGAATCTCACTGAAGCAAAAAAAGCAGTAATTAATGGTTCCCTTAATTGTCTTCATAAAATATTTGCATGGGTCTAATTTGCATAATTTGCATGTATTAATTAATCTTTCAAAGGAATTTTGTGCTGAGAGAAGCCAAAAAAATCTCTTTGTTTTATTTAACATCTAATGAAATATTTATCTTCTTTAATGAACTTCTCATCTTCATTAAAATAAAAATTGTGCAACTTTGTGTGCTTTAAATGTTTTTATAATTAAAGTCTTCAAACAAACCTCTTTAAGCTTTCAATGTCTACAGAACAAACATATCATGCTTTCTGCATCATTTAACTTGAACTTAAACTACAAACAAATGTAAATACATACAACTGTTAAAATTCTGTTCTAGACAGTTTTTGTTATTCACTTTCTCGTTCCAAATGTTTTGTTTTAAGAGAAAGCCAGTTGTACAGCGAGAATATATTTGTAATCAAAGTATTAACATTTTTAGTTAATTATTTGTGACAAAACTGTGTTAGCGTTTGAGAAGTCTTTGTTAAAAGAGAGATGGTGCATTGAAAATACCTGTGCTTGTTAAAGGGGATTTAAGGCCTGCTGGAAATGAACCCTTATATTAACATAGTGTATACTGTAGTTCTTAGGTTAATAGTTCACCAGCTCTATGCAGGGTTATTTTTGCACCCAATTAACATTGTACTTGTAACTTTCTGCTTAGCATAACACTTTTGTAAAAGTAAGGGTAGGACTTCACAATGCGAGAGGAGCCGACACGTCACAATGCGACAAAATGCATGCGACGTGTCAGATGTTCTAAAGAAAAAGGAAGTGAAGGAGAAATAGCAGGTAAGAACTACATTTATCTGACTGTCGGATGAAAACGCAGCGCTCCTCTCCCATCGTGAAGTCCTACCCTTAAACAATTTGCCCACTTGTTACAAGGTAACACAATAGTTAGGGGCAGATGTATCAAGGATCGAATTTCGAGGGGTTAAATCCCTCGAAATTCGACTGGGGAATAGAATCGAATAGGCAATTCGAGCGAATTTACACGCTGGCAAATAGTCGAATGGGCGAATATTTGCCCGGCGAATAGTCGCACGATCGAATATTCGATCGAAGAATTTTCATTCGATCGAATGATTGATCAAATGCCTTTTTATTCCATCAAAAACTTAGAAAACAAGCCTATGGGACTTTCCCATAGGCTTTTAAAACAATTCGGTAGGTTTTAGGTGGCGAAGTAGGCAGTCAAAGTATTTTTAAAAGAGACAGTACTTCGACTATCGAATGGGCGAATAGTCGAAGCGTTTTTGTGCTCGATCTATTCAAATCATTCTACTTAGGCGAATTTAGGCCAATTCGATAGTCGAGCACAAAGAACTACTCGAAATTCGAGTTTTTTCCCCTCTATTCATTCACTCGAGCTTGGTGAATGTGCCCCTTAACATTTCTAGAATGAACAATAGTTGTGCCTCACTCTGAATGCAGCACTGCCTGCATCATTCAGATCTGCAAAATGGGGTGGGTCGTGGGTAGGCCAGCCCAAGATGTAATTTTGCCCCAGCTTTTGCCTCCAACTTGCACCTCCTTTGCCCCACCTCCTTTTGTGGTGTTAGTAATTGGAGCTTTTTTTTTTGCATGGTATATACAGTATAGAGAAGCTGGTTTTTGGCTATAAATAAATAAGACAGGGCAGAGTTAACGGACAATTTTAGCGCTTATCCACACCCTGGGTTTATTTGTAGAGATGAGCAAAAATTTTCGCCAAGTTTTAGACTCTAATAGGGGAAAAAATTGTCGCGTGTTAAAAATTTGTCACACAATCTGATGTGCGTCAAAATTTTTTTTGTCCCCCTTAGACTTCAATGCATTTTAGCCTTTTCACGAAACGGGTCAGATTCACCAATCACTTCTTATTTGTATAGGACAATAAACTATGGCAATATAAAGTTGGATTTTATTGTGTTTTGAAAAAAAGGTTTATTCTGTTCCAGGTGATGGACATACTTAAATCATAGTGTAGGTTTGTACATTTTAAAATAAAGCTCCTGCATATGTGGTGGGATGTATGCCAGTGGATAAGAGGGTCCACAGATTAATTTGTAGAGCTTGGTACTAGTCTAGTAAACCATAGCAATCAGCAAACAATTAGCATGTAGCATTTACTGTTCAATTTGTAACTTTTGGTTTGTTGCTGTGAGTTACCACTCCTGGGCTAACTTTGTGCCTTTTGTTATACACTGAGAGCAACATCCAAGGGGCTGGGGAGCAACATGTTGCTCACGAGCTACTCGTTGGGGACCACTGTTTTAGGGAGTAAAATAATAAAATGCACTGGATCTTGTGCAAACTTGTACTAAACTGCTTTGATTGGTTCATGCAACTATTCATGGTGCAATGCCTTTTATTAAGGTACTAGATAATTAGCATTGCAATAGCCCAAGACATATTAGGGGTCCTTTACAATTGGCGGGCAGATGGGACTCCTGAATAGAGTCCCATCCATTACCATTGGTTGGAGGGGAGTGGGATGACTTGCCACTGAAGGATGCTGAAGCTCAACATTTATGGTCTTATTGGTTGCTCCATATAATGTGGCTGTTGTGCATACAAAACACAAATCAGAATCCAGGCCTTTTCACACAAAAACTAATAGAAATATTTTATTAAGCCAGAAATAAGAATTTAGCAAAATAAAAATTCAATTGTTACAATTTTAATATTTTGTGGACCTTCAGATGCTGATTCTGGTGCACTTAAACAATTCAATAATCAATTACAATCAGTTTCTTGATATGAACAAGCTGAATAATATGTCAGAGCTCTATAAATTTAAATAATAATAGTAATAGTAATAATGATAATAGTAATAATATGAACATTATTACTTATATTTGAACACTCTGCTGCCATCCAGTGGTAAATTACTATCTTTTTGTGAAATACCGCATACTGTCAGTCAAGCAATTCTCCACAATGCAGGATGTTGAATAAATATTTGAATCATAGTTTTGTTTTCCTCTGTCCTTCTCTCTTAGGGGTAGATTTACTAAAGAGAGAAGTGGCTAACACTAGTGACTTTTTTCCAGCATTGCCACCCACAGGGACATTGTCAATTTACTAACAGGCGCAGTTGCCAATTTGCTAGCGAATGGGACCATTGCTAGTGGTCATTCGCACTCTATCGTCAGGTGACCTTTTGCTCTGGCGAACAGACTTTACTCTGCAATTTCACTAAAATGCGGATTTTACTGAACGTTACCTCTTTTGCCAGAGTTGCCTTCGCCACCTCAGACCGGCGAAGTGCTATAAAGCAGCTAGTTCTTCCTTAATCTTCTGTCCCTTACGACATATCCTGTGAGCCGAAAATGCATCAGAGTTCAAAAAAATGCTGGCGACTTTTTCTTTTTTGAAGCGGAATTGCCTGTAAAAGTCCTGACTTTTTTTGGCTGACTAATTTTATTTGGTTAACTGGTTTTCTCCAGACATTTCATAACATATGGAACATCCATTTTACAGTGGGCTCATGTGTAGGGTATTATATTAAGGGGCTGATTTACTAAAGGGTGAATTGTTTCCAGCGGCCGCTTTGCACACATCGCACCACTTCGACAGGCGCAAATGCGCTACAAATATGCTAATTCACAAAAATGCAAAGTTTTATCCCGGGCACCAAAAGCATTTCATAGCAAAGATGCGCTAGCGTTCATTAGTGCCTATTGAAGATTCGCTAGTGCTCTTGCGCCTACGTTAATTTGCATATTGCGTATGTAAAGTTGTATGGAAGTCTTTATTATAAATGTTGGTGCAAATGCTTGAAGTTACCACTTTTTCTTATACATGTCCAGGGAACCTTAATAAAGACAAGAGAGTTAGGGGCAGATTTATCAAGGGTCGAAGTGAATTCGAGGGAATTTTTCAAAGTAAAAAAATTCGAAATTTTGTGGATACTTCGACTTCGAATTTACTTCGACTTCAATTCGAAGTAAAAATCGTTCAATTATTCGACCATTCAATATTCGAAGTACTGTCTCTTTAAAAAAACTTCAACTTCAATACTTCGCCAAATTAAACCTGCTGAACTGCTATGTTAGCCTATGGGGACCTTCCTGAGCATATTTCTAAGTTTTTTGTATTCAAAGTAAAATTGTACGATCGTACGATAAAATCGTTCGGTTCGAACGATTTAATCGTCTGATCGAACAATTTTACTTTGACTGCAAAACGGTCACATTCGGTAAAAAAAAATTTGACTTCAATATTCGAAGTATAGCCATTCGATGGTTGAATTTCGAAGTATATTTCACTTCGAAATTCTAAATCAATTCAAATAAAAAATCTAATGTGATTTTTTCCACTATTTGAATTTTTTTTGCACCCAAACTCACACATTGGAATTATATTTTGGAAAATTCTAATATTCAAATGTAAAAATTTGCCATCATAAAAGCTGGCAAGGTCATGTAGAAATCAATGGCAGTTGTCCTAGGCAAAGCTCAAGTTTTTTGGTTGATTTAAGGGTTTTTATCCAAAAAAACTCGATAAATTTAAGTTTTCAGGACATACATTCAATCTATAGTTTTTCAGAATATGAACCCTATCATTAGGTTTTTTCCCCATTTTTTTTCATTAGAGTTTTTGACATTCCAATTTTCTTATAAATACCTAAACATTCAAAATTTGTGTTTATTCGAGGTAGAAAAACAACTCACGAATTCCATTATTGATAAATATGCTCCTAAATGTAGGGAGGGTGGAACAGAGAATGTCAAGTTTTATTTCTCAGCATGTTGGCTGGCTGAAGTATATTTTATCCATTTAACTGCACAACTTAGGTGGATATAATCTTCAAAAAGCAGCATAATTTTCAAAAATAATTTTCCTGATTAACTGAATGCTTGGTATTCACTAATCATTTATAGCTATTTTGACAAATTGCTTTTTAATATTTTAATATTAACGAGTGAATAAGATGCTTTGTATGGCATCTCTGAAATTATAATTAATTTTCCTGAGTTACTTTTGCATGAATTGTCTCCTTGACATGGAATCGCTATCTCATTAATAATTAAGTTGTAATTTCTTACAGTATATGACCTAACTTGTCTGCCACTAACAAAAAGAGCTTATTTTATTCTTCAAGTGCAAATAAGGCAGACATATTGGTTGCTAGGTTCCTATAAGAAACACCCCATTTGCCAAAGGGTAATTTGTTCTTTTTAATGATGCACTATAATGTACATGTTTTACTGAACCTTGTTTTTAAAAACTTATTTAGATATTTTGTGCATTAAAGAGATACTGACACCAGAAAATATTTTTTTTATATCTATCATAATATTGTCTTTGTATACTATTTATATTTTTGTCAAAAAAGTATTTGCCAAATGCTTTTACATTACCTTTCTTACCCGCATGTTCCTCTATGAATGGGCTGCCATATTTGTGCAGCAGGAGTCTGTTAGCATTAGAAATTCTAAGGGGCCCATTTACTAAGCGTCGAAGTGAATTCAAAGTGAATTTTCGAATTCAAAAACTTTTCATTTTGAAGTAATTTTTGGGTACTTCGACCATCGAATAGACCAAAATTTAATTTGAATTGAAAAAACTTTGCATATTCAACCGTTCGAAAATCGAAGTACTGTCTCTTTAAAAAACTTCGACTTTGACACTTTGCCACCTTAAACCTGCCGAATTGCTATGTTAGCCTATTGGGACCTCCTAGAACCCATAGCCAGTATTTGGCTAAGTTTTTAGAAGTCAAAGGTTTTTTTGAAAATCGTTCGATTCAAACAATTTCTAGATTCGATTGAACGATTTGAATTCGATCGAAAACCGCTACATTTAATAAAAAAAAAACTTTGACTCAAAGTTTCTACAATTCGATGGTTCAATTTCGTAGTTTTACCACTTCGAAATTCAACCCTTAGTAAATGCGCCCCTAACTGACAGGTTAAGAAGGGACAGTCAGGTTGGCAAAACAGTCAGGTTTAGGAACTTCAAGTAACAATTCCTAAAAAAAAGCGAAGAAAAACGAGCAACAAGACTTATAGGAGGTTTATATATCAAGTCTGAATTTATCTCAATATTTTCTGCTACAAACTCCGATCAAATCCGCTCTAGTTTTTTACACTTATTTATTATTACATTTTCCTGAAAATTTGACGTGCAGGAAAAAAAATAAGTTTTCATGATTTTTTCATCCGATTTTCATGATTTTTTGGAATTTTCACCCGAAAACACAAAACAAATCTGTGACTTCTCGCATTGACTTATATGCAACCTCGACAGGTCTGAGATGCCGGATTTTCAGATTCGTATTTTTCCATCCTCGGATTTTAATAAATTCCGAAAAATTCAGTATTAAGGCAGTATTAAACTACTTATTATATGACTTAAAGGTATTTTTATGAAGGCAAAAGTTGGCAGTGGAAAACCCTACAAATAGAGTGGTCTGGAGATTTCATGTGGTACTTTACATTGTTATCATCTTGGTTGTCGCAAAGATGAAAATATGGTGAAAAAATAAGCCATTCACAGTATATTGTATTATATGGATGACATAGCAGAAATGAAGATGTTGGGGCATGCTAAGACAAAAGAGACATGTTTGCAGATATAATAATTTATTAAGATTTGTTCTCACTCTCTGAGATAATGATTAACATTATATTGATCCACGTAGACGAAAGGTTTTGTAAGAATGAAAGTTCTTCCTTAATTATATTTGTAAATTTGGTGCACTAATCAGCTACATTCTTATAAATCCACATAGTTTTTTGACTGCTTACAGAAAGTAAAATGATCAAATGTCATGAATAGTGATGGGTGAACAGTATCTAGTAGAATCAAGTTAAAGGCAACTGGACATTAGGGGGCCCATTTATCAAAAGTCGGGTTTTAGTTTTTTTGAGTTTGAGAAAAAAACTTGAGTATGAATATACTCAAGACTATTCACCATAGTCACCATTTATTAAAGCATAAAAAAGAAAAGTCACTACAAAAACTCGGCAAGTAAAACCTGACGAGGTTAAATAGTAGTCAATGGGCGTTATCTCTAGCAGCTTGAATTGCAACGTTTTTTTAATAAGAAAAAACACATACAGGAATATTCTATCACTTTTTTAGCAAATACGCCTAGCAAATAAGCCTCTATTATAGTTTTTCTTGATACCATTTCATCACTCATCCGAGTGGCTTCAGCCACTGGTGAGAAAAGGTTCAAGAAAAACTCTAAGGGCGTTATTGACTAAAATCTGAAAAATTCTCATTATTTTCTTAAAGAGATCCTGTCATCAGAAAACATGTTTTTTTTCAGAACACATCCGTTAATAGTGCTACTCCAGCAGAATTTTGCCTTGAAATCCATTTCTCAAAAGAGCAAACAGATTTTTATATTCAATTTTGAAATCTGAAATGGGGCTAGACATTTTGTCAATTTCCCAGCTGCCCCTGGTCATGTGACTTGTGTCTGCACTTTAGGAGAGAAATGCTTTCTGGCAGGCTGCTGTTTTTCCTTCTCAATGTAACTGAATGTGTCTCAGTGGGACATGGGTTTTTACTATTGAGTGTTGTTCTTAGATCTACCAGGAAGCTGTTCTCTTGTGTTAAGGAACTACTATCTGGTTACCTTCCCATTGTTCTTTTGTCTGGCTGCTGGGGGTGGATAATATCACTCCAACTTGCAGTACAGCAGTAAAGAGTGATTGAAGTTTATCATAGCACAAGTCATGTGACTTGGGGCAGATGGGAAATTGACAATATATCAAGCCCCATGTCAGATTTCTAAACTGAATATAAAAAAATCTGTTTGCTCTTTTGAGAAATGGATTTCAGTGCAGAATTCTGCTGGAGCAGCACTATTAACTGATTCATTTAAAAAACAATTTTTCCCATGACAGCATCCCTTTAAAACCACATTGACCAAACTCCCATTCACATTTTTATCGTATTTATTAATAAATTAACTCAAATCAATAAATTACGGCAAACAAATCTGGTGCATGTAAAGACCTGATAAAATCATGAAAAAAATCTGATCCATAAGATTTTTTTCAGATTTGTCTCCGATTTTTTTGGATTATCATCTGAACACCACAAATTCTTCAGACCCAGTGAAGATCATGATATCTTCCAATTGTAAAAGGGACATCTGCCACTGACTTCTACATGACGTCAGCAGGTTTGAGATGGAGTACTTTTAGTGGCCTCTGAGTTTAATAAATCATGAAAATTTTGAGTTTTCTTTTGTCCAAAGAAATTGTGTTTTCTCCTTTAAAATTCTAGATTTTTTATTACTTTTTTTTAATAAATAACCAACCAAATGTCCAGTTTTATTTGACTTAATTTTTACTAGATAATGTATATCATGACCTTAGTAAATGAGAATCTTCATAGACAATGATGGGAGAAGTTTTTCACCAGGTTTCGCCCAACCATTGACATTTCTCAATTTTTGCATCTTTGCTAATTCTTCAGTGAAAAAAAAATGAAATAGGACAGATGCACCTATCACTAGTCATGTAGTAATGTATTTAAATATGCATAGTCTGACAGCTATTTTCTACAACAGGGAAAAATATCTACTTGATAATTTCAGATCCAAAACCACCTAACCTTGAATTATGAAACATAATTCAGATTAAATGGTTATTTCTTATTAAACTCTAAACCAAAAAAGTTCTATTTTCCTGTGGGCTGGCACCAAAGTTCTGTGAATTTAGCAATTACAAAATTAGAATTTGATATCTACACTGTCATATACTGTACCCAATGTAAAATAGTTAATTAATTATTTCTGCTATATATTACATTAAATTAAACAGTATTTACAAAATGTTTTAGGATTAATTAAAAGCAAAACATAAGTGATGACATATTGTTAACATAAATGTTATTTTTTTTAGATGGAAGACTTTATTTAAAAACCAGTGTGATGTACTGATGGGGCACAAGCGACAAAAGAAGACTCTGAAGTGTCAGGTTTTCTGAATAAAATGAATATATAATCTAAATTAAGTACTGGAGTTCTTCATATATTCTGCATCATTGGACTGCCAACATGTGACTATGATCTCAGAGATTTTGAGAAGTTTTTTAACTATAAATATAGCATTTCTCTTGAAGAAGTGACATTGAAATGCATCTGCAAACTTGTATAGAATTGTTTTGGCGGTTAATGCCTACTGTACATTTTTTTTAAAATGACACTTGTCCAAGTATTGACTTTCCTCCATTTGAGCACATCAGAACCTTCCAAATGTGGCCACTTAAATGTTTCAACAGTTTGATCACGCATAAACCAGCAACGATGCTTTAAATGAAGCCACTTAAGAGAAGACTGCAGAATCTTAAAAGGGCATGCACTGATATGGAATCCATGGATATCATGACTTTATCAAGAAGTTTTTAATTGAAAACAATGTTTTCTTCTTAAAATAACATTTTTAACCTACTATGGAAGATAAAGAAACTTGGACTTTGAACTGCTGTATTATTTCATTAAAAAGTAACTCATACTGTCTTATGAATGTACAGAAAAAATGATTTTTGTTCTATAGTGTTTCTTTTTCCAACAGCAAACAAACAGGTATTCAGGCACTCTCCTCATGTACTTTTGTGGGATTAAGTTAAAAGTGCTGTGTTTTATTAACCTCTGGCCACATGTATATAGCCAACGTCCCATAAGGAAGGCATTATGTATGTGTATACTATTAGATATTAGGAAACAATTTAGGCAATTTGTTTTGTCAGTTTCTTGGTTTAAAAACAGCCTTTGTAGTTTAAATGCATGCAGGCATGTAAATATTTGTCCTGGAGTCACTGTATTAATTCTAAAAAAGTATGATTTTTAGAATCTGGTGAAATGAAGAGGTGCACTGCAGCCACATTATTTGTATATGAAGTCCTTTATGGCTTGAAATATCCCAATAAGGATGACATTGTGGCTGATAAGTAAGTCAAGACACCAGAAATATTTTTATAATATGTCTTTTTTGAGTGAAAGTTCTTGAAAAACAAAACAAAAATTAACATGAGGCATCCTTCCACTAAACGTAACATTTCCTAAATTCACCTTTCACTGCTGTATTGTATGATCACTGCCCATCTACTTATTGTCCTTGTATGTTGTAGTGTGAAAGGGGTGTTATTTTTGTTTTCAGTGTCTTTTTTTTTAATCCTTGGGAAACTGGAATTAAAACAGGTCATGCAGTTATGGAACATTTCATTTTCTATTTTCTGTGTATCCCTTAAAATATTGAAATCATAAATTAGTTTAAGAAAATGTATAAATTTGGGTTCTACTCATATCTAGTTTTATGCACATAAATTGTAATTTATTTTGTTATAAAACATCAAAATTTTCTTTTAAATGTCAGAGTGAAGAAATTTCCTTAAAGCTTCATTTTAATTTCAATCGAATCATTTGTCTTTTATTAAAAGAAAACAAAAAACTATAGCTTGTAAAGTCTTCCTAATTATACTTGGATATACATTTTCTGTGGAAACCTGGACTTAACATTTTAACTCACCATTGTACTGTTAAAATAAAATGTTGTATATACAATATCACATTCTTTTTTATGATACCAAACAATATTTTTGCATTAAAATATTGTTAATACTTTGTGATATTTTATTTTCTTTTTCTGTTTTACTTCTAACATTTATGAACTCTTTATCTAAACACATAGGAGGTATTTTAGAAACCACTCAACTGCAGTTAAACTTTGCATCAATTTAACATTTCCATAAATTCCTATATTTACTAGTGAGAAATCTCTATTGAAAGGTGTCAAGATGCATGGCCAAAAGCTTTAAAGTGAAGGGCTGAAGAATCTGAATCTGGAAAAACACCATTACACAACAAATATTGTCATATACTTCAAGCTCCGTGGTAAGTCTCCATGCACTACTAGCAAAAGTTATTCTTTGAATTTAATATAAAATAAATATATGTTCTATCTGGGTGTTTACTAAAGCTTTGCTTTTTCTCAGTATAATGAAAAAAAATTGACCAAACTGGAATCTCCTTAATTTACCAATAAATCTGTCTGGAAAAGTGATTTAATGCTCAAATTCTATAACTTTGAAAAAACATTTTCAAATTGTTTAAGGGACATCTGCCATTGACTTTCACATGATTTTGACAGGTTTTAGCTTTATGATTTTTGGATTTGGATTTTTAGCAGCTTTGGAGCATAATAAATCTCAAAAAAATTTATTTTTTCCCCTTTAAAAACTTGAACAGATAAATTTGAGGTTTAATAAATAGGCCCCTAAATATAACACAAACAAGAATAAGAATTAAGAGAGCTATTGATTTATTTGCAAATCAATTCCTATATAGCTGTAGCACACAAATCAGATGAATGAGCTAATTTAGTAGGGCGAATTCCCATAGGGAGGAAGCACACCAAACATATAATTTTGCCTTTTAGGACATTTATTCAGCAGTGTTGGCACAAGCTTTCGGGGTCAACCCCTTCCTACTAATTTAGTAGGGACAAGACTTCCTGTATTCTAGATTATGTCATTAACTAAATGTCTTTCAAAATGTTGGAACCAGGAGTAGTAAATTATTCAGTCATGATGTAGAGCTTTCAGTTCTACAAAATAATATTTAAAAAAAATATATAGAAAGAAACAGTAGCCCTGTCAGTTTCTGAGAATCTCAAAAAATAAAATTACATTTTGTAATTTTTGTATCAATTTTTGTATCAATGTATACAGCAAATTAAATTTCAGAAATTACTCTCATTATTAGTGACTCTAAAATGGAGCAATTCTATTTCAGTTTATTAAACTAGAATTTTTATCCCTTTGTTTAGATTCTATTAATAAACACCCACTGTTGGCTGCCAGTATTTTATAGGCATCCCCAGTAAATTCTAAAGCAATGTTGTAAACCATTCTACCTTTAGTTCCTAGTCCATCACACAGACTTTAGACAAGTCTAAAGTTGACCATACAGCTAAATTTCAGATTCACTTGTTTAGTGAGGTGGTGAATCAAGCATATTACTCCCCGATATGCCCACCATGAGCTGGGCAATATCAGAACGGAGGAAAATGCAGGCTATCAGGCAAGGACCACATGAACTCATTGATGCAGTCCTTACCCCAACAGAGTAATCAAACCTACCTGATTGATATCTGGCTGATTTGCTGCACAGCCATGCTTTTGAAATTCCCCAGGCTGGGAATTTTTTCTGCAGAGGAGTTTTGGCATGGGGAAAAAACTGTAGCAATTTAATTAGCAGCGGGGTGCCTAACATTTTACCACTAACTAGTGAATTCAGATTGTGTTGTCCACTAATTCATTTATGAATTAATAATTGTGCATTGCATATTCTACTTAGCCATGAAATATTCCCTATTAAGTTGTGAAATGTAGTTATGAAGCCATTAGTGTATGAAGCCAATGGTTATACAGTATTGCTTGCTTGATAAAGACACTGTTTCTGGGGAAATATAGCTTCAATGAACGTTAAGTAAATATAATTTCAGTGCTATTCAAACAACTTACAAATACTATCTATCTATCTATCTATCTATCTATCTATCTATCTATCTATCTATCTATCTATCTATCTATCTATCTATCTATCTCTATCATCTCTCTCTCTCTCTCTCTCTATCTATCTATTTCTATCATCTATCTATCTATCTATCTATCTATCTCTATCATCTATCTATCATCTATCAATCTATTATATTATATATGTGAATGGATAGTGGCACTTGAGAATGATTTTACAATAGAACATGGTGAATCATCCCACAGTGCAAGTATAGGGATAATCAAACTAATGGTGGGGTGTGAAGGGGAAGCATTTCAATCATCCTAGAACCAGGATGAATATGAGCTGGGAGACTTCTTATTATGAATTCTTTTTACATGCTTAATTAACCAATGGGACATACTGTCTGGAGAACAACGGGATACCCTCAAAAATCTAGAAAAATCCAGAAAAAAATTGGAAGTAAGTTTTAACATATGTTATTTCTTTGTTACCTCAAAATTACTGTTACAAAGTATCACATTTTCTGTATATTCCTAAAAAATGTTAATCTGTGTTTAAATGTCAAGAGACTAGATGGATTAATTGAGTGCATAAAATGCATGATTACAGTAGAGGGAAAAGGGAATTCATGATAAATTTATCTTTTCAAATTTAGCATATGTGGTGACTTAAAATAGCAAGAGCATCACAAATGTTTTTCCTTTTGTTTAATTCGACACCATGGAAATAAATACTCAAAGTAATTTCTTGTTTATTTTACTCACCAGCTGAAGACAGTACTGTTTGTTACAGAAAGTATTAAAGGGGAATGCCATCCAAATAATAAAAAAGTATACCTTACATTTATTAAAAACCTGAAAGTTATTTTGTAAAAGTTTTAAAGTGTATCTGTATCTTTTTTTCTGTTAATCCTTACTTTATGTTGCATTGAAACCAAGTAGAAAGCCAACACTCCAATTTTCACAGAGCCATGCATGTTGTATACGTAATTGCAAGTGGCAGATAAATACTGCCATCAATAGCAAATACATTTACAAATAATTTTCAAACCATTGTAATTAAGGTGTATTAAAAAGTTGTATGTAATTACATTTGGCTAACCTTTATAATTTATGTATTTTTTGGAGTTTATTTCACCTTGGGTATTTCAACAGAATTTCAGGTGTTGCAATTTGCAACATTTTTTCTCACTCCAAATGCAAAGAAATTCGCCTCAAATCCATGCCTGGCGAACAAATGTGCTCATCACTAATAAGGTATAAATGGCATCACATACACATGTATTAATCGAATATATATTTGGTTTAGTTATGAGAATATGTCATATATCAGTTAATTGGGATTGCAAGTTTGACTGGCTTGATGATGATGATGATGATGATGATATGGGTCATCATCATCAGGGAAAAAAAAATAATATATATATATATATATATATATATATATATATATATATATATATAGATGTATATACAAGATAGATGGCAATCCAATCAGTGTATTGTAGGCAAATTAAACTTTAGTAGCAGATTTATCAAGGGTCAAATTTTGAGGTGATGGCAGTTTCCCATCAACTCAAAATTTGAATTAAAAAATAGAAATTCATTAAAAAAATCCAAGTTTTTAACTTTGGCTGAATAGGGTGTATTCGAATCGTTTGAATCAAAGTTTTACCACATTGATCAAATTCGAATTGAAGGATTTGCCCCCAAAAAACTTTGATTTTTTCAAAGTCAACCAAATGAGGTCCCCCATAGGCTAAAACAGCAATTCGCCAGGTTTTAGATGGTGAATGGTTGAATTTGAAATTTTAAAGAGACAGTACATGATAAATTTCAATATTTGAATAGTCACATTTTTTTCAAATTCAAATAGAATTTTGGACTATTCGATAGTCAAAGTACACTAAAAATAGTTCGAAAATCAAATTTTAAAATTAGATTTTTCAATTTGACCATTGATAAATCTATCCCTTAGAGCTTGTGCCAGCAATATCACTTCTGACTTAATTATATTACCCCAAGTATTTATTTTTCACATAGTAACATTGTAGATGTGGTTGAAAAAAGACCCATGTCTCACGTTCAACTTGTTTGTCTCTTTTGCCTAGCTCCTATTTAGGAAAGAGGAAAAAAAAAACTTCTATTTAGGAAAGAGGAAAAAAAACTCTACAGTCTAATTTACCTCAGAGGGCAATCAATCCAGTCCCTGTATATAGAGTCAGTCAAATAATAACATAAATAGTATATGGTCTGACCAATAATCTTGTTTTATAAGATAGTGATTAAAAGGCACTATTATTAGTAATAGAATATTTTGCAGCAATTATGATTAGTGATGGATGTATATAGAGCTTAGTGTGTAACCTCCATTGGAGGACTGATGTACAGTATAATATCTGTATCATAATTAGTGATGAGTGAAATTGCCCGTTTCACCGCCGGCGAATAAATTAGCTAATTTGTCCGTGAAAATTCGCCAGCGTCACAATTCCGACGTCAGTGTCAACGTTTTTTTGACGCCGTCAACAGTTTCGGCGCCAGTGCCAATTTAGACGCTGTTTCCCTCATTTTTTGCCAGAAATATATAGCAAAACTGGACAAATTCGCCCATCACTTATTATGATACAGATATTATACTGTAGATCAGTCCTCCAGTGGAGGCTACATACTAAGCTCTATATTCAACCAAACGTTGCTTAATTTTTATTATGAAGCAATTTAAATTTCTGTATTCTTAGAGATGGTAACCAGAGAAACGTCCCTGAAATGTATTCTTTGGCTTGGCTTAAATCTGGAGCACTAATGCTGCAAGGTTGCAGAGCTAGCAAGTGCAGCATGATATTGCACACTAGAATGCCATTTGCTTAAATTAACTGATCCCTGACTTGTACCACATAATAATTATAATAGTATAAGCGTTACACCTTTAACATGCCTGTTCTGTGAAGAGATACCCATATTTGAGAAAATGGTAGGATAAAATGCATCAGGCCTGACATGACCATGCTGAAGAGCCAAGGTATTAAATTAGATTTACTGTAGGTTCAATATTTAATTGGTTATACTCTTAATACATGGTTTTACATTATGCAGGCACCATCCCCATGTATCTCTGCAGTGTAATTCGAGAGGCATAACTTTATTTCCCTGTACATCCATCAATGATATGCATCTGATGGTTACTGAAGTGGTTATTTTTATTATTTTTCTATTATTACAAGTTGAGTCTTTGTAACCTGTCCTCCCTGATCTGTGCACAACCCTCGGGGGCGTGTAAACAGGGCCGGATTTACCCTTCCTGCCCCCCTAGGCCCAGCTACTGTGCCGCCCCCCCCCCGTATTTTCTGGAAGTAAATCTTCGGCTGCGTGCACCCGCACTCTTGCCTGAACTAGCTCCCTTCCCAATCCTCTGGACTCTATTTCTAATTAGTCTGGCGCCGTGCGTGCCCGTGCGGCGCGCCAAGTGATGTCACGATGAAGCGCGCATGAGCAGTTACATGGTAACGTGGCGACGTCACAAAGCGTAGACCGGAAGAAGTGGAGATCTGCACTGACACCGCTTGCTATATACTCTCTGTAGAGTAGAGGCAGGTGCACAGCAGGCAGGGCCAGTCTTACCAACTGCGGGGCCCAATTGGAACCGTTTTGGCGGGGTCCTTCGATGGAATTTTGCTGCCTGACACAGGGTTCCAGGGTGGGGTGGCAAATAGTGTCTGCTTTTCAGCCAGTTGAGGTTGGGGGCAGGCTGGGCAGCTGAGAGACGATGCTCCCTCATTTTTTAGGCTATAGTACGTTCACAAAAACAAATGATTTGTGCAAATATTGGTGACTAGTGTAAAATGTGTGTGCAGTACCATGGATTATATATACAAAATTAATCAATTTCACTTGTTACTCAGTTTTATTTTCATGGAGCAACTGCATACTCAGCACCAGCTATACATTTTCATAATAAACGCATGATGCATTCTACCCTACCCTCAGGTCTTCCTGCTCTAATGTACAGGGAAATGCTGGTATTCATTCATGTAATCTTTTTCTACAGACTATGAGCAAATTTAGGGACTGTTCCTGCTGAATTGTGCTTAGTACAGGGAATACCTATGCTGCCATTGTTTTATAGGATCTCTTTGAACAGGATATTCCTGCTGTGAAACTGTTTTATAAAATTATGTTAACCTAATTTACTGCATCATCATTTTCTTGGCTGAAAAACAACAAAGTACTTAAAATTGTGAGGAGAAACTTGGGGGTGAGGGTTATAGCAGGCAACTCTCCTGGTATATTAGTTCTTTTAATCTGATCCTTGGATACAATTATACAGAGGAATATTAGCTAAACACCTGTGAACAGATGCACAAAGCCTGCCATGTTCTGCATAGAAAAACAGCACATATATGTAGATAGCTAGAATCTCAGCTGCCATAAAGCAGGACAGGACTGCTGCTTATAATGGGGATCAGATAGGAATTTTTTTTATTAGTGAAAACTTAACAAATATAATATTACTTTCAATTCAGAAAGAAACTAAATATTCAGACCATTTTCATAAAAAGTTAATCATTTTTCAGGTTTCCCATCATACAAAACTTTCTCAGAGTCCTTCTGTCCATGAAATAGATGTTCAACCCGACCACAAAGTCCCAAGTCCGACTTCCTATTATTAGGCCGTCACACCACCCTCCTCCCTTTCTCCATACACAAAGCTTTACATTCACACAGGCTAAGATATAAATGATACAAATAAGTCGGGTCTCCTGATGGAAAAACACCTCTGCGCTTGAGTTTGCCAAACTTTCAAAAGCCAGAAACCTAGACCTCTGGACTTTAACACTACAACCATTTGAGGCAAGAAATCTAATTGGAGACAACGCCATCATGTACTTTTGGCAAAATTTTAGTCCTTCTTTCTTTTGCTGAAGAGTCAGCCTTGTCTCCATATCTTTTTACCTGGGGCCCAAAGGGAAACTGTCCCTCATCTGCATCACCAGCTAAACTTTCCACTGGATTTTGGGAAATATCTGCAGTGCCTCCTATACCTTTTTTACTCACTGGCTGTTCACCACCTTCTCTAGTTCTCTTTTTTGAAGCCAGTTGGATTTCCATAAGCTCAGGCTCCAACTCTCTTTGCTCTCCCTCATTCTCTGTCCCTTCTTCCTTCTCCAACCTCTCAAACTCCTCTCGTTCTTCCTTTTCTGCCCTATCACCCCAGGACTCAATGTCTAGGACTGAGAATTTATTCCCAGTACTGAGTGAGAATGTAAGTACCTCTGAGCCACCTTCTCCTGGATCAAGCTGATGGGCATATTTTTGTTTTGTTTTTCTCTTTTGATAGATTTTCCAACCTTCTCCTTCCACATTCTCTTCACTTGCAGCCTTAACTTCCTTCCCTCTTACCTCCTTTTCTGGCCTCTTTCCTCTTTTCTGACTATTTACAGGTTGTTTAGCTCTTTGCTTTTTGGAAACACCTTCCTGTGATAGGGGCGGCTCTGTGTCCTGTTCCTTTTCTCTTTCTCCTCCCACCGGCTGCATTTCCCTTCTCATTTCCCGATCTATCTCAGGGAACAGCTTGACAATATTGTGGTAGGCTTCAGGGCACCTTCTATGGGAATGGCCCATTCTGTTGCACAAATTGCACCTGACTCGGTCACAGCTTTCTGCCTCATGGCCTGTCGCATTACAAAGTGCACATTTTAGAACTTTACAGACTCTTGCCAAATGGTTTCCAGCCCCACATTTAAAGCATCGGCGCGGCTGGCCAACATAAAAGCATGTACCTTTCTCCTTGCCTATGAAGAAAGAATTGGGCAGATGAGTTGGTACATTGCCTACTACTTCTAACTTCACCTGCGTGCGCCAAGCACCTGCCCAGACATTGTCTTCATCATATATTTTAATTAAAGGAGTCAAAACAGTGCACTGGCGCCGTAACCAAACCAAAATGTCCTCCTGGGGAATTGCATCATTTTTCATGACTATTGTTATATTTTTGGTTTCTGGCTTGGTCATTGGTATGACCACTAAATCATCCCAGTTTTGATGACCTGCTCTCTTTTGTACATTGTATATCTTCCAGAAATGGTCTAATGCTTCTGGCAATTTAAATGTAACATCAAAATCAATATCTGTCTGTGCCATAACGGCCGATAAGTCATCTGGTGAGAACCCCATTCCATCTAATATGAGGGATCTTACAATAAAGCGCCTGGGGGGGGCATCCTCTTTAGTACCATCCCACTTTATCTTAACCCAGTTCTTTCTCTTAAAGGGCTCATTGTCTGACAAATCTGGAACTGGGAACAACCTTCTTTTCTCCCAAAAGGATGCAGGGTTTCTTTGTACAGTATCACCACCTACTTGGATTGATTCTACTTCTACAAAAGCTGTTTCTGTCTGATCCACCTGAACTTGCCTATTACCTACTAATTCCCTAGTAGAAGGGTTACCTGCATTCCCATTCACTTGCACTTCCACTCTTTCACTCTCACAGCTCCTTCCTTGCACCCCTTCACCCATCACACCATTCAAACCACTCTCCACTGCGCCACTCTCCAGTACGCCGATCTCCATTGTGCCAATCTCCACTGTGCCACTCTCCACTGTGCCACTCTCCACTGTGCCACTCTCCAATGCGCCGATCTCTATTGCACCGATCTCCATTGCACCGATCTCCACTGTGCCGATCTCCATTGCAGCGATCTTTACTGCACCACTCTCCATTGTGTCACTTTCCACTGTGCCGTTCTCCATCGCACCACTCTCTTTCACATTTGGAGATGATTTTGTTGAAACTTCCATTCCACTTTCTTCTCCTGCTTCCAGGACTCCTTCACGCTGTTTCTCACTTCTCACAGAAGCAGACTTGCATGATGACTTCACATTAAGTTTGCCTTTAACCTTTGGTAAATCTGGAAAATCTTGATCCGATGATAACTCAAAAGATCTTTCAATCGGCAGATCTTGTTTCTGTTTATTTACTTTAAAGGTTTTAATTACAGATTTCCTCTTTTCCTGATTATCCACATCTTGCTGATCAAAAGCCATGTTTTGCCAGTTTACCTTTCCTCTGTCCCTTTGCATTTTTGGGGGTAACGGTTTGATAAACTCCGTTTCACTCTCGGATGAGCCGGGGCTATTGGATGTACTTGCTTGGTAGGATTTCTGCAGAACAGGCTTTGATACAGAACCACGGATATTAGATCCCATTGTTTCAAATCGTTGTTTATTTTGGTAGATCTCTTTCCATGGACCGACATCTTTATACAGCTCACTTATTTGAAAATCAATATCAGCAAGTTCACCCCTTAACTCATCTCTCTTCCTTGCATTTAATTCTTTCATGTCGCCTTCAGAAATTGCTAACACATGAGTTACAGATTTGATTGCCAACTGCAGTTTTTTCTTTTTATTTTGCAAGGTGGCTAGTTCCTTTAAGGCTTCAGCTACTTTTTCAGCAGTTAGCGTTTCTTTAACTTTGCCTTTAATTTTTGGTTCTTTTGTGTCTGTACCTTTAAGAGACAGTACCTTCTCTTCAGTCAACCCCTCTCCACACAGTCTATGTGCTTTGCCGAGTTTGCATAAACTGGGCTCCTGTACTGGCTCTTGTGCTTTACATACAACACCAGTGCAAGGTCTGGCAGCTGTATCTGGGGTCTCAGTCTCTTGGCAAGTCGGCTGTAACACATACACTGGAGGGTTAATTGCTGCACCTGACTCCTCCCCCACCTGGCCAACTGATTCCAGCTCACACAGTGAAGCCTCTGCTTGTTTCTCAGCACAGCCCTGGATTCCCTGCTGCTCACAGGCCCCAGTCACACACTTCTGGGGTGGATTTTGACCAAGGTTTAATTTCTTCTGCACAGTTTCTTTATGCTTTACATTAATATCAGTTTGTGATACAGACACAGGTTGTTTCCCAGACACATCCACACTCACTATTGGCAGTTCATTTACAATTAAAGGTACAGATTGTGTTTCCATACCTTTGTGCTTTATTCCTTCATCAGTAGCCATTCCTTGTTTTCCTTGCATTTGTTTACTTTGCTTTCCATCCACTTTAACCAGAAGCTCAGTCTTTGCTGCTCCAGGGGGATTGATCCTTCCCTGTGGGGCACCTCTGCGGGCTTCCACCTCCTGAGCACGAGCTGCTGCTGCGCTTCTTTGCTTCTGCCTCCTGCTCTCAGCCACAAACTTCTCCACCTCCATCTCACTCTCACTGCTAGTTTTCCCCCGAGGTGTTGTTGGGGTCCCAGCAGATGAGGATCTTAGCCTTGGCCTTGAAACTTCAGCCACATGGCTAGGCCCCAAAGCCTGGGCCTCAGTTTTCCTGGTAGCCCGACCAGCCCTAGCAGGGCCTGGGCTTGTTCCAGACATTTACAGAGCTCACTGATACACCACCTCTTCCACTGGGGATCAGATAGGATCTGTGCAGCCACTGGGACAGAATGCTCTGTTATACAGATAGCTAGAATCTCAGCTGCCATAAAGCAGGACAGGACTGCTGCTTACAATGGGGATCAGATAGGATCTGTGCAGCCACTGGGACAGAATGCTACCAAAGAATAATTAACTTTTCAGCCATAAAGTCTGCCAGGACAGAAATACTGCTTGAGCTGGGCTGCAGATAGGAATTTGCACCACTGAGGCAGAATGTTTTTAATATGACAGTTAGAATAGTATTTACAGGTAATAACCAAAAGTCCATGAACATCTTCCCTTTCAATTTGTGATTCCATGAACCACTTTTATCCCCATATCAAGAGCCTCCTCTCTAGTGGTCTCTTTTTATGTATCCTCTGTAAGAGTTAAGTGTTTCTGACCTTGGAATTCCTCACCCATATCTCCCTGTTATGCTGAATTGGTCTCCTTTCTCTGCTGGATGTCTACAAGCAAATAATTCTGTCAAAAGTGCATTATAGAATTTGTAGTAGAGACAAAATGCAGAGCAGAACAATAAGCAGTAAGGATTTCTTATAAAAATAAACAAACTATGCGGATGTAGGACAACATACCTAGCTATATCAGAAAGGATCCTTGGGTTGGGAAAGCATGAACCCCTGGCCCTCAACAAACTGCGCGGGCAGGACCGGAGATGCAGACAGAGTAGAATGCAGCCCGCCCCTCCACTCCACCACCAGTCGCAAACAGCCTGGGCTGTAGCAGTGGAAACATCGCGAGAACACGTCGGAAAGAGCTGAACAGCAGGGCAAAGAGCCGACGAGTCATCGCAAGTTCGGGGCAGAGAGAGAACTATTCGGAACAGTGGAAAGCCCTGCCGAAAGCTCATTATCTGAGCTGCTGTGCGGGGCCCCCATGGGCGCGGGGCCCAATTGGGCGCAATAGGTCCAATCGGCCTAAGACCGGCCCTGACAGCAGGAGTCCACAGAAGCTGCTACGCCGGGTCAATGTGGGGGGCGGGTGGTTGCTCTGTTTGGAAATGTGACGGTCACGGACCGCTCCGCTTTACTATGTTATAGAGAAGATGTTAGGGGGCCTGCTTGCCGCCCCTAACATCTTGCCGCCCTAGGCCCGGGCCTAGGGGGCCTCTCCCCAAATCCGGGCCTGCGTGTAAGGGTATATAATGCCATCATGTACAGCAAAAAAACAGAGCAAGTCTTATAATATAAGTGTAAATGTGTGTGATCCTTGTTCCCGAGATCTCGAGTCATTCCTGGGTACTCCAAGGGCGTGCTCAAGTGGTGACCAGTAGGCAAGTGGTCAGGGATCCCTACAAAGTTTGTATCCTTGCATGCTCTACTTGTCATAGGAATATATCAAGCTAATATTGTATACGGTTGTATGCTTATTGAACTACACCAGGGATCCCCAACCTTTTTTTTTTTACTCATGAGCCATATTCAAGTGTAAAAAGAGTTGGAGAACAACACAAAAATAAACAAAAGGGCTTTGATTGGCTATTTGCTAGCCCCTATATGAACAGACAGTCTACAGGGGGCTATTTTTAGCAGTTCAACTGTTTTTATTCAACATTACTTGTATCCAAGTCAGGAATTCAAAAATAATCACCTGCTTTCAGGTCACTGGGAGCAACATCCAAGGGGTCAGTGAGCAACATGTTGTATGCATAACAGATCTTGTCAGACTAATTTAATTGCCTTTTATGAGGAGGTAAGCAGGACTTCTGACTGGATGGCAGTTAATGTAATCTTGAACTTTTAGAACATTTTTATACAGTACCACACAGAAGGATAGTAGATAAATTAAGGAATATTGTCCTGGAACATAATATTTGTACTTGGATAGAGAACTGGCTGAAGGATAGGTTCCAAAGAGTGGTGATAAATGGAACATTTTCTAATTGGACCAGTGTTATTAGTGGCATACCACAGGGCTCTGTACTAGGTCCTTTTCTTTTAACTAGTTTATTAATATCCTGGAGGTGGGCACTGGAAGTATAGTTTCTATTTTTGCTGATGATACTAAATTGTAAAGAACTATAAGTTTGTTGCAGGATGTTGCCACTTTGCGAGTGATCTGACTAGCCTGGAAAACTGGGCAGCAAACTGGAAAATGAAGTTCAATGTTGATAAATGCAAGGTTATGCACTTAGAAATAATATAAATACAAAGTATAAACTTAATGGCAGTGTGTTGGGGGTTTCTATAGTTGAGAAGGATCTGGGGGTTGTCTAATTCCAGGTGGTGTCATTATGTGGCTACTAAATTACTATCTTGCATATAAAAGGGCATTAACTCAAGTGATGAAAACATAATCTCTGGAAAGGCCCCATCTTGAGTATGCAGTGCATTTTTGGGCTCCAGACACTAAGAAGGATTTTAATGAACTGGAGAGAGTGCTGAGACATGAAACTAAACTGGTTAAATTATGAGGGTAGACTGTTAAAATGGTGGTTGTTATTTCTGGAAAAAAGAAGCTTGCAAAGGGATATGATTACTCTTTGTAAGTACATACATTAGATGGCATTATAGACAGATAGCCGGATACCTTTTTCCATAAAATGGATCACTGCACTAGAGGCCACCCCTTTAGAGTAGATGACTTCTTGGACAAGCATAATATCCAAGGCTATAGTGATACTAAAATATACAATTAATATTGATGTTGGTTTATATAGATTATGTGAGTGTATGGAGGGGCTGGTATGTGTGCACTGTTTCATTTGGAGGGCTGGATTTTGATGTTAGCCTTTTACAACCGAACTTAACTAAGTAATTATATATTTAAGGGATCAGATGATCCTTCCTCCAGTTCCCTGGTATGTGTGTACATTTCTCTTGGGCCAACCAACTACTGTTAATTAGCTTCCTCTGCCTGTGTCATCATTTGGCTTAATTACAGGCAGGGGAGTGATCAGGTTGGTTGTGAAGAAGAAGAGCAAGGAGCCTGAAAAAATGCTACATCTGGAAAAGGAGGACCAAGGGGTTAGGTTTGGTACCCTAAGTAGAGGAAAATCTCTCAGATGTTACAAAAGTCCCTGGTGCCACACCCTACAGGAAAACTGTCGAAGAGAGCAGGTAGAAATATTAACCTGCTGAGCTTGGCCAGGCGGCAAAGCCTGGAGCTCCAATTACATAGTGAGATCCCATTGCAGGAATGTTCCATTGTTTATATTGCCCATTGCCTTTTACTTTTTTACATATACAATGTATTACTGTTGCATAGCTTTGTGTGTTTTATTTCCTAGTGGCATTTCCAGAGCACCTTGTGAATGCTAGGAACTGTGACAAGAAAGGGTTAAAATTATTTATATTTTTCCTTTATCTTTTACTCCAGAGCTGAGATGGCACCTTATCTGAGACCTATAAACATGAAGTGGAGCTCAGGGTGAAAATTACAAAAAGAGCAAACAATATTTAGAAACATAGCACATAATTACAGATAAACATAATATATTTGATCGAAGCAGAGGCAATTAAATGGTTATTGTGGTTAGGATTTACTTACCTTGCTAATGTCCCCTTTAAAGACTTACTAAATATTTGTTTTAGTCATTATGTATATTTGTCTAATGAAAATGTGAAAAGAATGAATATATAGGGACATTTCATGGTGCACAATTTTCTCTAGTATAGCAGTATAATGTTATTATTACAAATTTCAAATCAGTAAAAGAAAAATCCAATTCTTTTTGCATAATAATGCTATGATTTGATGTTTTTACTTATTTGAGGTTGGTTTTAAAGTGAGAAACACAATTACTGCTAATGTATTTAATTGTTTCTTTTCTTTAAAACATTCTGCTAATAAAAGTGTCTCAAATCTCCCTGTGACTTTATTTATGCTCTCTCCTAATTATCTCTTTTAAAATGTGTAACATAACAGGAATATTTACTTTCTAATAGCGAGCATCTAAAATAACAAATGTCAGCTTTTTTGATAGCAAGAGAACAATGCTGAAGGATTTTGTGTAACACACAATTGCATCTATCTCCAGAACAAATTACTGGGATTAAAAAAAAGGGGAGGGGGGTCGTAAAAACCAAACAGTGGTTATTGTTTAACAAGCAGATTTTCCATGTTTTGTCTCATGCCAGCTAAGCAAAGAGGCTATATCTACATGATTTATTTAAGTACATTTCTTAGTTTATGAAGGTGTTATTTGTATATTTTTCCCTGTTCAACTTTACAATGTAATATTCCCAGGATTGCAGTTTCCCAAAGCTTTGTGCTGAATAATGCAAACATGTAAAGTGAAAGAAGAGGTTTGTTTTAAATTAAAAAAAGGTAGGAGGATGCATCCTACTTTAGGTAAATATTTTCATCTGAATGAGCTGCAGCATTTGGATAACATAACACCAAAGATCAATCCATACCATGATCACAATCAGAAAAATCTTTCTTCTAAATCAAGGTACTGTACATATTCCCCCTCAGACTTCAAGAGGTTTTTTTAGTTAAATAAACTGTACATTAGTACACATACAGGTAAAGTTAGATGAGTTAAACAGCAGCATTCTATGCTCGTAATGTAGACGAAAATCAGGACTGAAGACAACAGTATGGGATAAGGTTAGGCCCAACAGGAGGCATGACAAGGTTAGGAACAGGCCAAGATCAGAAACCAATAATTTAAATACACAAAGTAAAGAATTATAGTAGCTATGAGGGTGCAGAATAATGCATACAATGCAACCTGCCTATAGGTTGGTGCACAGGAGAACAACCACACAGCCATGTAAAGAACATACAAACTCATTGCAGGTAGTGCTGTTGTATGATTTCATCTCAGAACCCAAAAAATATAGTGCTAACAACTGTGTCACTACATGAACTTAGTTAATTGATTAGTTACGATAACAGTGCATCCGTCTAGGAGAGATTTGTGAACCAGAGAAAGTAAATTTTGTACAATACAACAAAACTGTTAAATATGCGAAATAAATCTGTCCTATAGTTACAGCATTTCCCATTTTATTGTGCCCAGTGTGTAATGGGTCTAATTACTACATACATACTACAAGTCAACCTTGCTCACAGAAACAGGTGTGTGGGGAGGGGGGGGTTGATTCAGTTAAGAGCCTGTAAAAAAATATAAATTAGAAAAAGTAATTACAGGTATGGGACCTATTATACAGAGAGCTCGGGACCTGTGGTTTTCCGGATAAGGAATCTTTCCATAATTTGGATCTTCATACCTTCATAGTCTTCTAAAAATAATATGAACATATCTCTGTTTTATTATTACAAAGATAAAGGAAATCTTTTTTTAAAAAAATGTTGATTATATGGATAAAATGGAGTCTATGGCAGACAGTCATCCTCTAATTTGGAGCTTTCAAGATAACAGATCCTTTACCTGTATTTGCAGTATATTGTTTGAAATTATCAGAAAATATAAACTACATACTGTATATTTTTTCATTGACTTCACCATTTCATTGACTTCACCATTTTATAATAACCCACCTTTAAAGGAAAACTATACCCCCCAAACAATGTAGGTCTCTATTAAAAGATACTGAGTAAAACAGCTCATGTGTAAAACCCTGCTTCATGTAAATGAACCATTATCATAATAATATACTTTTTTAGTAGTATGTGCCATTGGGTAATCATAAATAGAAAATTGCCATTTTAAAAAATAAGGGCCGCCCCCTGAGATCGTAAGATTCACTGTGCACACATACAAACCACATGTAAGGTCACATGAGCCAATTAACAGACAGAGTTCTGCCTTTTGCTTCCTCACTTCTTCCTGTTACAGTTAGTGTTGTAGTATTTCTGGTCAGGTGATCTCTGAGGCAGCACAGATAGAGTCACGAAATGGTGGTTCAAGGCAAGAGATGTAAAAGGGCAATATTTATGTAAATATATATTCCAGTTTGGTAAGATTCTTTAATATGTCATTCAATTTGATATAAACTATCTGTTGCTTAAGTATTCATTTTGGGGGTATAGTTTTCCTTTAAAGGAATTGTTCAGTGTAAAAAATAAAAACTGGGTAAATAAATAGGCTGTGCAAAATAAAAAATGTTTCTAATATAGTTAGTTAGCCAAAAATGTAATGTATAAAGGCTGGAGTGACTGGATGTCGAACATAAAAGCAAGAACACTACTTAGTAACCAATCATTGACTTGAGGGGTCATAAATGTTTGCTTTTGAATTTGACCTGAATTCTGATAATCAATTGCAAACTCACTGAACAGTAATGTTCCATGTGCCCCCCTTCACTTCAGCAGTATATTTACATATAGGGACAGACTTATCAAGGGTCGAATTTCAAAGTACAAAAAACTTCGAAATTCGACCATCAAATTAAAAAACTTCAAATTCGAATGCACTTGGGCAGGTATAATTTGGCGAAGTATTGAAGTAAAAGTTTTTTCAAAGAGACAGTACTTCGATTATCGAATGGTTGAATATTTGAACGATTTTTACTTCGAATAGATTTCAAAGTAAATTCGAAGTCGTAGTATCCTATTCGATGGTCCAAAAAAAAGTAAAAGTATCCAAGAAGTATCCAAAAAAATACTTTGAATTTCAAGTTTTTTTACTTTGAAAATTCCCTCAAATTCACTTCGACCCTTAGTAAATCTGCCACATAATATAGTATGTCCCTCTCAATGAATTCCTCATCTGAAGGCAGTGTTCAACTGGGATGCCAGGGGCTCACCAGAAAACCCTGGACCATGGACCCACTCTGCAAACAATTTCACCTTATCCTCTTCTTACTCAACCACTATTATCCAAGTCTCTTTTCTTTCTATTCTATAATATATTGATCTATTTAGCCTATTTGTTCCCATACAAAAGTAGATAATGACCATGAAACAGGCCAAATGGTTAGAAGCAGGAGGGCTCACTAACACTGGAGTTTTCCTGTTATCCCAGTGGACCAGTCTGACACTGTCTGAAGGCAATAGGACCCGGCTAAAATGCATTTGTGACATTCAGCAGACACCAAAGAATCAAAAGAATAGACATCTGTGAACAACAGCACATGCCAAAAATAGCATTCTGGAGAATTGTTAGAAAGACAAAATATTTAGATCCAACGGGCTTGATTCAATTAAGTGTGATAAATGTGCTATAAGGTAAAGAAGTGATTATAATGCAAAATTTTTCCTAATTCAATTTATTGTGATGAAGAATTTAGTGAGTGGCAAAAATTGCAAACTTTGCGGAACTGTATTATCCTTGTTTCCATTTTTTCTATTGTTTTAGCAGAACAGCGTTCTTTTTTTTGCAAATCAAGCTGCAACTTAACACATGATATTCTACCTACAACTAGAATTGCTTAAATACAACATATGTCAAGTTCATAACGTCTAAACTGCATAAGATTTCTATGAACATCTTCTATTGGCTCATCCCAATGGTTATTAGTTAAACACCACACCCAGACATAGCAACGCTATAAAAAGGACTTGCTCTTCTGGAAAATACTTGGGACTGCTTTTGCCCTCCATGTTGCAGGTGATTGTGTGCTCCAAGTCCACTGTTCACCTTCACTCTTTTATTTTTCTTTATATTTTTCAACTTGCGCTCTTAACCATATCCTCTAGCGCTACATCATCTTATAGTGTACCCCAGACCAGCCATAACGTTTGGCCTTGCAAAACATACACCCACGTGCATTCTAACAACCATGTTATCTTAACTGTGTCCAAAAACAACATCACCCTCATATTTTTATTTAAGGACTTTTTTCAACTTGCATTTTAAACCATATCCTCTGTATCATCATGTTCCACAAACACACTCCCAGTTCTTACTGTTTACATTTGGTGCCCTTGCTTTCTTACTCTCTCCCTGGTCCTCTCACTTTAAGACCTGTGGCATGTAAATAAAAATAAATTTGACAAGTAAATTTACAATCAGTAAGAAAAAGCTGACAGTATCAAGTGTCCAGTGTGGTGGGAGGATGGTTGTAGAAACTCTTCAACAGAGTATCTCTGAAATCATCGGTCACCATGTCAGTGAGTTGGGTAGCAGTTGGCAGATCTTAATTCAGCAAAGCATTGAGTCGGGCAATGGCAATGTAATGTATTTCCATTTGGTTGTTTGTGTCTCCAGCAAATATCAGGGCCATTTGCATACATTTTTGTTTACTAGTTACTCTGTACCAGAGGGAAACAGTTTTGCAGTTACTTTCCTGCATTCTTCTGAACATGGCAGTTCTAAATATGCATTCTGATATATGGTCTGATTCTGGGTCTGTGAAAGTATTGGTCATTTTCATCGAAGGGGAATTTGTGACTTAATTCAGAGCTATTTTATGGGAGCCAGTGAAAAGTTGTTCAAATAGTATGTGAGGGGCCACTCATATTTGTTACTTTTGTCAGTTGTAAATAGTGTTGGATTTGGAGCATGTCCAGTAAATCTAAGGATGAGATTGATTCTGGTGGAATAATCTTGTGCAGTTGTTTGAATTTTCTACTAGTCATGAGACACCGTGCTAGGAGAGAGTCTGTGATGTCCAGTTTTAAAATGAATAAGTCTCAATCCCAGTGGAAATTCTGGGATTTGTAGATTGGCCAGTAATCTTGTATCTGAGTTAGTAAGATGTTTTTTTGAATTTTAATATATCCCATATTTTGATGATCTCAGAGGCGATCAGGCTGGGTGTAGCATTATGTGGGTGGTTATGCAGCCATATGAGGGATTTCAGAGTAATTTGTAAATTTTTGTTGCTTGATAGTGACCCATAGTTTGATTATTTGTAGCACAGATGCCATGTAATAGGTTTCAGATCTGGAAGCCCAAAGCTTTGGACAGGTTAAGTTATGAGAATTTCAGCAGAACCCAGTTATTGCCCCATACTAATGAAGATAATGTTGTATGCAAAAATATTTTGGGAATACCATAAGGTAGAGTCTGGAAAAGGTATAATTTTTTTTAATTTTAAATTGTATTTGGCTGAACTACAAAAATCCTGGTTTGTCCCAACTGTTGTATTTACAGTAAATAATACTTAAATATGATTGACTTGGCAAGTCTGCTTTCAGATCAAGCATTTCACCCTGGTTAAATTATTTGCCTATAAATCATTGAAAATATTGGTTTAAAGTGGAAGATGTTGTTGAAACTTAATTAGACAAAAGGTCATCACACAAAAGAATTGTTACATAAAGACATTGTTTAAGTGCTAACTTGAGAGATGCAAGTATAGTAAGCTGAAGCAGACTCAATACCTTATTAGAACAGATAATTAGGTTATTTTAAACAGTCAATATATTAACTATATTTGGTGCTATTTCTTAAAGTTATAATAATAATTCTATCAATAATGTAAAATGGAATAAGCAGCTGAACTTGTGAAATGTAAATAACTAAAAAAAATACACTTTCTTACTATTAATCCACTGTGCTCAAGAAAATTCCCTACATGAGTCACAGACCAAGCACATATGCTTCTCAAATATGCTATATGCTATATATGTGCAATATGCTGCTTGTGTCAATTCAAGTTTTTGCTGTAAAAATCATGAATTAAAATTTGAGATACTAAAACTCAAATTTCCAAGATTTATTAAACACAAAAAAACTTTTAAAATCAAACAAAACCCCCCTTAAAGTTGTCAAGTTAATTTAGAAGTAAATGAAAGTTAAGCTTTCAAAATTTGCAGAATTCTTTTCTAATTTGTTTATTTGACATTTTGCAGACTCATTGAACATGAGGGGCAGACTGTAGTTTGTATGCATTTTTTCATGTTTTTAAGTGATTTCATAAATAAGCACACATTTGAGATTTTTGAAGTTTTTCATATTTCAAAACGAGAAACATAAGTGGCAGGAAAAATGGAGCAATATCTTTAGCCGCCGAAAACTGCATAGTGGTGAAGTGGTATAGAAGGCCTATGCCCTGTAATAACAACTGGGAGCGGACTAAGCTGCCATAAAATATATATTTAACATGCTATACCCTTTGCAGTTATATTAATCAGCTTTGATAACTGGAGACATTCTTTTTATAAACAACAAGTCTTACAAAGTGAAAGTAAAATCATTTTAAATAAAAATTCAGTAAAATGCAGGTGAACTTATGGGCTATTTATTAAAACTCAAATATTTCTCATTATATTAATAACAAAAAGTTGACCTAAACCCCCAACCACGATCTAGCTTAATTTACTAAAAAATTCTAATCAAAAATTGTCATTGTGGGAAAAATCTTGACAAAATTGTGTGATAATTTGAATTGTTACCTGAAAAACTCGAAATTATTCAGATTATCGAAAGGAAACTACAAAGTTTTCGTATTATTGAACTAAGACCATTGTCAAACAGCCGAAATGCTCAATAATCATGAAGGCAAAAAATATCTTCCAATTGTAAAAGGGGCCATCTCCCATTGACTGTTACATGATTTTGACACGTTTTAGATGGAGTATTTCTGTATTTTCAGATTATGACTAAATCTAGAAAAAATTTTTTGTTTTTTCTAAAAAATTTTTAGTTTTTTCCTTAAAAACGTTAGAGTATATAAATCCCGAAAAATGCATGTTTTTTCCTAAAAATAATTGAGTTTTTATCTTTAAAAACTGAACCTGAAAAATTTGAGGTTTAATAAATAGGCCCCTTGAAAACCATTAAGACAGCTATTTGTTTATTTCTAAGCAGAAATAAGAGAATTGTAAGAGTATTTATATAGAACATGCATAGAACATGCGTAGAACATTGCTTATGCAAATTGTTACAGCTTTTTTTACTAATTCTTTTCTTCATTATTTCTAGAAGGAAGTTGCTAAATCAAAAATGGTGCAAAGTCTAAAATATGCTATAAGCTTAAACATATAAACTGAAATTGATTTTGAACAAGTACCTTATTAGAAGAAAGAAAAAAGGAAAATAGAATTAATGTTGAAAATTTGTCTTGTAAGCAATCTTGAATGAAACGTGTTGACACAGCATCCCATTCTCTAGCCCGACTTTGCATGCTTTTTAAAGTGCAGTCATCTCAATCCAGGAGAGATGAATAATTGACTGATCACTGCATAATTCAACATACTCTTGTAAAAATTCAAGGTCTGGCAAATTTGAAGCTTTTTCTTCTTTATTGAGACTGAGGTTAAGGTTTCAATCAACCTTGACGATACATGTTTAAATAACACAAGGATGCATGCTTTATTAAGATCCATATTCTTTGTATGACTTCCTTTCTCTCTATTAATCAGAATTTATATTTATTTGAAATTGCTTTGCATATTATGGACAATTGGAATGTATACAAACAAAAGCCACAGTTGCATTAAAAAGCATTTCAATGTTAGTTTTAGGTCACAACTTTGTCCTCGTTAGTGCCCACTTACTCGTTTTCCAACCCCAATCTATTAATTCATTAGGCTAAAACAAGCTTGCTGTGAGGTTCTGTTTCTGCTATTAGTGGCTACAGCCTGAAAACAAGAGGCACATCAGATGGAACTACCGTATATACTCGCGTATAAGCCGAGTTTTTTAGCACCCAAAATGTGCTGAAAAACTCGACCTCGGCTTATACGCGGGTCATACGCACATACTATAGCCAATCCCTCACCGGATACTGTAGCCAATCCCTCACCGGATACGAGGCTCCTTCTGCGGCCCCAACACACCTCCCTCTCCCATAGCGCATCAGGACTCTGTGACTGTCTCACGGCGTCCTTCCAAAATGGCGGCGCCCATGGCCGCCATGTGGGTAGAGGCGCCGGCGCCGCTACCCACGTGGCGGCCATGGGCGCTGCCATTTTGGGAGCGACGCCGGCAGGGAAGGACGCGCCGCCCGGAGCTCCTGGACCTGCTCCGGGCGGCGATCGTGACAGTCAGTCACAGAGTCCTGATGCGCTATGGGAGAGGGAGGTGTGTTGGGGCCGCAGAAGGAGCCTCGTATCCTCGGTTCTCAGGGGTGATAAAATCTCGTATACCCCAATATTCTTAGACCCAGATACAGTCCTTTTCCAGACTTTAGGCCATATTCTCCTAGAAGAGTTTGTGACCAAAATAAGCAGAGGAATTTCAAAGCTCTTGCTGCGGACTGTAAACATTTACATGTGTCCTGCACACTGTTGGGGCCGCAGAAGGAGCCTCGTATGTAGTTGCTGCATCTCTCCATCTCTCTGCCCCTGGTTGAGTTATAAGTTATTTTACTGTGACTGGTGTGCTTACAATTTTTTTTTTTAAACTGTGGGCAGGCCTACCTTTCATTGTTATTCAGTGGGTGCAGGTACAGATTGATTTTCAATCAGCCCCTAGGCTTATACACGAGTCAATAAATTTTTCCAGTTTTCATAGGTAAATTAGGTACCTCGGCTTATACACGGGTCGGCTTATACATGAGTATATACGGTATTCAGAATTCTGTATTACCTGAAATTATTTAAAAACACATTAACTAATGCATTAGCTTATGATAGTTGCACCAAATCAACCAATCAACAATCATTTTCATTTGATTGTGTATACTTAATGTAACTTTTTTGTCTATTCTGCTTTGCTACTATACTTATAATGAATCCCTTTTGAGCAACCAAGATACCTTAGGAAACTCTAGAGAACCACAAGATCCTGGGATTTTAGTGTGGGGTGCTGGAGGGGACCAGGCGGAATGTGAAAAAAATGTGTGAGGAAATGATAAATACCTTTGCAGATGGGTAAGGAGGCATACAGATAATCAATTTGAGTCTCAATTAAGGTTTTTTTCCATGTTTCATTTGTAGAAAGGAAAGAGACAACTCATAAAGCATTAGTTATCTAAGAATCCTACCAATGGGCAAGGTGGAATCGCGTCAAATACATGCCAAAGTCAATCCCTACCCTCAACCAAAAAAAAAAAAAGTATTCCTTACATTCAATTGAAATTGAAATTTTAAATAAGGGTATTCTGTTGCTCTTCTGCAAAAGAACAGTAATAATTTATCTGAAAACAATGGACGGATCGGTATTCTAGGCTTCCCTTTGGAGTAAAATATATTGAATTTTCAGGTTTGTGTTCTTTTTTTTCAGATTAGCGCTCATTTTATTAAAGTTGTTACACTGATATAAAATAGCAATTCTATGAAATGTAGCTTAAAAGCCCAAAAGAAACAGTAACCAAAAACCGAGGTTATGAACAAATTCTGTTTAGGTCTTTTATGCTATATAGTCGGAGTGAGGGGATTTCTGGGGACGATCTAAAAAAAATTCAATAAGGATTATCACCAATATGAATGCGATCACTTAACACAGTTTTGACATTCAGGAAAAGTTTTCTTACTGCAGCATACAACAATGGGTCTACATCATGACAATCCACAAGGTTGGGTGTGCGTATTCCTAGCCCATATGACTGTTAAGGCTACATTTTAAATATTTTTAACTGTAGATATTCTGTAGCAAACATGCATGTCAATATACAGTTTCTATCTATATTATGTTTAATAAAAAAACATATTACCTCAAGCAATTCCATATTTCTATATTATTTGTTTGTGATAAATCATATAAATTTGTTTCTGGCTGAAAATACAACTGGCAAATATCAGTCTTATTTTATTAAAATATACATTAAAAGGAAATTTACATGTTAAAATATTTTCCTTGGCATAGTACATTTAAGCGTTATAAAAACTGAATTGAAAATTGATATTTTATTCTTTTTACGACTTGTAATAGAAATATATAGCAATATGGAAATATATGTTTTAGGACAACTGCATAATATATTTTATGAGGGCTAAAATGGATTTTTTTTAAAACCCAATTCAAAAGCACAACCAGTAAAGTTTTTTTGCAGAGTCTCCCTTTTCATGATTTAATCATTTTTAAAGTGGCCAACTTTTTTAATTAGTTCATAGATATTAAATACTTGATGAGATATTCCAAAATATAATTTTTGGTGGATTTTCATTATTGCATTCTCTTGTTTCTGACTGATACTGAGATATAGTTTAACTTCTATTGCCAAAGAGCAAATCTGAAATACCTTGGAATAAATAAGTGTTGCAACTTTGGATTTTTTTTTCCAGTCTGCATCCTATTAAAGGGATTCTGTCATTGGAAAACATGTTTTTTACAATATGCATCAGTTAATAGTGCTCCTCCAGCAGAACCCAGAATTTAAATCCAGTAATAAAACTATACCATACTCATGACAGAACTATACCAAATCAGGCCAGAATCCCTAAATACTGTCAACACCCCTTTCATTAGGGAGGTTTATGATAATGTACCAGTGCAGGGCTGCAAAGATTTCAAAACAAAATAACACATTTAGAAAATAAAGGGATGCGTTTCCAACCAACTGTTTTGCATGTATTAAAGTGTTTCCTCCTGTTGTAAAATAAAAAATAAATTTGTTAACCTGCTACCTCGTCCCATTATAGCCACTTGTTAGATCCATATGCTGTATCAATAATTACATTAGGTAATATATCTGCATGCTTTTGCACTTTATCATATATACTGTATGTTCAATATCTGGGGGATATTAAAAGGGACGAGAAAACAATCAAGAGATCTATTATATGGTAAATCATCTTGAGCAAATAATCATATAGCATTAAAAATACATCGATAATTTGGCTAGATTGTAAATCCATGTATACTACATTACTGCAATGAAACCAGTTTACTTAAAACCTATTTTGGCACAAATTTCAATTCAACTGACTTAAAATAAATGATATTTTTGTAAAACACTTGATTAGTGGTGAGCCAATTTGTCCCACTTCGATGAAAAATTCACAAAACTGCTGAAAATATTGTGAAAACGACATGTTTAACATAGTTTTATTTTACACAAATATTGTTAAGGCTCTAAGTCTGTGACTCAACTATTAATACTCGCCAAGATAGCTGATATTAAAGAAGAAAGAAAGCATTAGGCTAATGCCACAGGGGACTGAAAATTGGCCTGTTTAAATTACCAGGCCAAGAATCAGCCTGTAAGTTGGCATTAGTCTCCTGTCTTGCCTGCACCCGGGGTGAAAGTACACGTGGTGGATTTTGGCTAAATTGCAGGGGTATTGCCCGAGATGCAGGCAGGCCAGTGAAAAAGACCAAATAAAATGTTGTAGATACATATATACCACAGGAAAGGATAAAGAAAAAAACACCTGTGATGCACAGTGGGATAGTGGAAAGACTTTATTAAACACTGAAAACATAGGGTTCATTTACAATTTCAAGCACAGTGGGTAACTTTCCCCACAGTGAGTTGCATATAAAACCACTTTCATTAAAGGCACTTGCATCTAAATAAGCTCTTCGCACGTCTCTATAAATGCTTTAGGCACCACACATTCCTTCCCGCTTTTCGATCTAAAGATGCCAGAACCCACTTGTGGCAAAAGCATAGGACACATTTTAGTAGCATGCCGGACACTGGAAATGACACCTGATGGACTTTGAAGATATTTGGGGCAACTGTGCTGATTTTATATGAAACATAGACAGTTCATTTTAAACAAGCAGAATTTCTGAAGTTGCAAAAATAGTACAGAATTTATTTAACCCTTTTCAAATGTTGCTTGCAGTTGGATGTTATTTTTGGGCAAAATTAATTCTTCACTATTTTTGCAACTGAGGTTGCTCAGGGGTTTGGGCATCCCGATAGATTTGCCAGATTGCATGTAGGTGGGAGTGTGTTCTCTAGTTAAGGAGTTCTAGATGGAGCTAATCTCTAACAACCAGGAGATGCTGAGCTTGTAATTATTTTTTTTTTAAATCCCGGAGGGAAAAATGATCAGTAGTAAGCTGAGGTTTTCTAATGCAGAAACCATACGTGACCATGTGCTTATAGGAACTGAATTCTCGAGCCCAAAGGATTGAGCATTAATAAAATAATAATAAGAAATCAGCCCCTAAATGTATAAAAAAACTACCAATAAGTTCTAATTCAGTTATTCTATTTATGTTTTTCCTTTCTTTTCATCCTTTTCTTAAGGATGATGCACCTAAATTCTAATATCTTCAAGCTGCCAGGTATTAAACAATCAAAATGTTGACAACACTTTCAAAACCTGGGTTTGGGCATGCCAAACAAATTAGTGTTCAGTTTATTATAATAAAGCATTTAAGGGCTCCTGTAGATTCATTTAGTTTTTGCCACCTATTTTGAAATGATCAGTGGCTTAAAAAGGCAATAACACTACTGGAATTAATACATGAATTTTTCTTAAAGTAAATGCAGATAATTAGCACAAATAAATTTTAACATAGAACTCAATGGCACTTAAAATTTATTGTGGCACACATTTAGGGGCAAATTCATCAAGGGTCGAATATCGAGGGTTAATTTACCGTCGATATTCGACTGGGGAATGAAAATCCTTCGACTTCGAATATCGAAGTCAAAAGATTTTGCGCAAATACTTCGATCGAAGGAATAATCATTCGATCGAACGATTAACTCCATCGAAATGAATGATTTGAAGGATTTTAATCCAACGATCTAAGGATTATCCTTCGACCAAAAAAAGTTAGGCAAGCCTATGGGGACCTTCCCCATAGGCTAACATTGAGCTCGGTAGCTTTTAGGTGGCGAACTAGGGGGTCGAAGTTTTTTCTTAAAGAGACAGTACTTCGACTATCGAATGGTCGAATAGTCGAACGATTTTTAGTTCGAATCGTTCGATTCAAAGTCGTAGTCGAAGGTTGAAGTAGCCCATTCGATGGTCGAAGTAGCCAAAAAAACACTTCGAAATTCGAAGTTTTTTCTTCTTCTATTCCTTTGCTCAAACCTAATGAATGGGCCCCTTAAATTCAACTGACTTAGAATAAATTCTGTTTTTGTAAAAAAAAAAGTGGTGAGCAAATTTGTCCTACTTGACAAAACTGTGGAAAATTTCGTGCAACAATGAAAAATTCACATTTTTTTTTACAGGTGACAATTTTTTCTTAACATAGTAACATAGTAACATAGTAAGTAAGGTTGAAAAAAGACACATGTCCATCGAGTTCAACCTTTTTTTTTTTTTTTTTTTTTTTTATTAACTACCTATCTGCCAGTTGATCCAGAGGAAGGCAAAAAATCCATCTGAAGCCTCTCCAATTTGCCTTAGAGGGGGAAAAATTCCTTCCTGACTCCAAAATGGCAATCGGACTAGTCCCTGGATCAACTTGGACTATGAGCTATCTCCCATAACCCTGTATTCCCTTACTTGCTAAAAAGCCATCCAACCCCTTCTTAAAGCTATCTAATGTATCAGCCTGTACAACTGATTCAGGGAGAGAATTCCACATCTTCACAGCTCTCACTGTAAAAAACCCCTTTCCGAATATTTAGGCGGAACCTCTTTTCTTCTAATCGGAATGGGTGACCTCGTGTCAGCTGGAAAGACCTACTGGTAAATAAAGCATTAGAGAGATTATTATATGATCCCCTTATATATTTATACATAGTCATCATATCACCCCTTAAGCGCCTCTTCTCCAGCGTGAACATCCCCAATTTGGCCAGTCTTTCCTCATAGCTAAGATTTTCAATACCTTTTACCAGCTTAGTTGCCCTTCTCTGTACCCTCTCTAATACAATAATGTCCTGTTTGAGTGATGGAGACCAAAACTGTACGGCATATTCTAGATGGGGCCTTACAAGTGCTCTATACAGTGGAAGAATGACCCCCTCCTCCCTTGACTCTATGCCCCTTTTAATACAGCTCAAGACCTTATTTGCCCTTGATGCTGCTGACTGGCATTGCTTGCTACAGCCAAGTTTATCATCTACAAGGACTCCAAGGTCCTTTTCCATAATGGATTTGCCTAGTGCAGTCCCATTAAGGGTAAAGTGGCTTGGATATTTTTACATCCCAGGTGCATGACTTTACATTTATCAACATTGAATCTCATTTGCCACTTAGCTGCCCAGATTGCCAGTTTGTCAAGATCATGTTGCAAGGATGCTACATCCTGGATGGAATTAATTGGGCTGGATAGTTTTGTGTCATCTGCAAACACTGATACATTACTTACAACACCCTCCCCTAAGTCATTAATGAACAAGTTAAATAAAAGTGGACCCAATACTGAGCCCTGGGGGACCCCACTAAGAACCTTACTCCAACTAGAGAATGTCCCATTAACAACTACCCTCTGTACCCGATCCTGTAGCCAGTTTCCTATCCATGTGCAAACGACTTCATTAAGCCCAACAGACCTTAGTTTAGAAAGCAGTCGTTTGTGGGGCACAGTATCAAACGCTTTGGCGAAATCCAAATAGATCACATCTACTGCCCCCCCACTATCCAGAATCTTACTTACCACATCATAAAATGCAATCAAATTCGTCTGACATGACCTATCCTTCATAAAGCCATGCTGATTGTTGCTCATAATGCCATTCATTAGGACAACATTTTGAATGTGATCCCTTAACAAGCCTTCAAATAATTTGCCCACCACAGATGTCAAGCTTACTGGCCTATAATTGCCAGGCTGAGATCGTAATCGTAATCCCTTTTTAAATATTGGAATAACATCAGCTTTTCTCCAATCCATAGGCACCATACCAGATGACAGTGAATCTGAGAAAATCAGAAATAAGGGCTGGTCTAAAACTGAACTAAGCTCTCTTAGAACCCGGGGGTGTATGCCATCAGGCCCTGGAGCCTTGTTTACATTAATTTGTATTAAAGCTTTTTGAATCATATCCTGAGTCAGCCACTGACTATATTGAGCTGAACCATTCGTGCAGTTATTAAGTGAGCCTGTGAACCCAGACTCCTCTATTGTATACACTGAAGAAAAGAACTGATTTAACACATTTGCCTTATCTGTATCTGTTACAACCATACTGGTACCATTATTTAATGGAGCAACACTCTCAACCTGCATCTTTTTACTATTAATATATTTAAAAAACTTTTTAGGGTTAGTTTTCACCTCCACCGCAATTAACTCTTCATTTCTTTGCTTAGCCTTCCGGATTGCTGATTTACAACATTTATTACAGTGTTTATATTCATTAAATGCAGCTTCTGTCCCTACAGATTTGTAGTTTTTAAATGCCTTTCTCTTCTGTCCCATTAACTTCTTTACTTCTGTATTAAGCCACACAGGATGATTCTTAGAGCTTCTACGTTTAGTCCTTAAGGGAATAAATTGAGAACAGTAATGATTTAATATCATTTTAAAGGACAACCATTTCTGTTCTGTGTTTTTAGCTGAAAACCTAATGCCCCAATCAATGCTCTGTAGGGCAGCCCTCAAGGCACTAAAATTAGCTTTTGCAAAATTCATGGTTTTTGTTGCCCCAGTATATTTTTGTTTTTTGCACCAGACATTAAAAGATATAACATTATGGTCACTATTACCCAGGGGTTCAATGACTTGCACATTTGCTATAAGTTCTGGGTCATTTGAGATCACTAAATCAAGAATAGCATTATTTCTGGTAGGCTCCTCAACAACCTGTGCTAAAAAATTGTCGTGCAATAAGTTTATAAACTTGTTCCCATTAACTGATCTAGCAGTACCGTTGCTCCAGTCAATATCTGGGTAATTAAAATCCCCCATTATCATTACTTTACCTAAACTAGTAGCCTTTTCTATTTGCATTAGGAGCTTTGCCTCTTCCTCCTCTGTTACATTAGGGGGTCTATAGCATACACCTACAATTAATTTGCTAGATTCTTTACAATTGGTGAAGAACTCCACCCATATGACTTCTGCCCCCTCATTTTCTAACATAACCTCCTCCTTTATATGAGCTTTTAAATCCTGCCTAACATACAGACATACCCCTCCTCCTTTTCTATTGCCTCTGTCCCTCCGAAACAAAGTATAGCCACTGATATTTACTGCCCAGTCATGCGACTCATTCAGCCATGTTTCGGCCACACCAATCACATCATATTTTCCTTCCATCACCAGCAGCTCCAGCTCTCCCATTTTACCAGCCAGACTTCTTGCATTTGTAAACATACATTTAATACTAGCACCATATTGAACATATGACATGTGGTCCTCCCTCTCCTTAACAGTATCCCCAGCCAAATCTCTTCCCCCATTTTCCCTGTCTTTGCCCACTATCTCATCTAACCTATCTACCACTGAATCTTTTACTGAACCCTCCCCCCCCCACACCTAGTTTAAAATCTCCTCCAACCCTCTAGCCATCTTCTCTCCCAAAACAGCTGCCCCATCATCATTGAGGTGCAGCCCATCCCTAGCAAAGAGCCTGTAGCCGACTGAAAAATCAGCCCAGTTCTCCAAGAACCCAAAACCCTCCTCCCTACACCAATCTTTCAGCCACGCATTAATCTCCCTACGTTCCCGCTGTCTCCTTAGCGTTGCTCGTGGCTCAGGTAATATCTCTGAGAAAATTACCTTGGAAGTCCTCGCCCTCAGCTTTGAACCTAGTTTTTTAAAATCATTTTTGAGGACTTCACCACCTCCTCTAACTTTGTCATTGGTACCTATGTGTACCAAGACCACTGGGTCTTCCCCAGCCCCTCCCAATAATCTGTCCACTCGTTCCACCACATGCCGAACCCTAGCACCAGGCAAGCAGCAGACTGTTCGGCATGTAGGGGCCTTGCGACAGATTACCCTATCCACCTTTCTAATAATTGAATCCCCTATAACTAGAACCTGCCTTTCCTTCCTTGCACTCCCCCCACCACCCGTATTAGAGCCACTGCCTCCCGGGGTGCTCCGAGAGTCAGCCTGCTCCATACATGCCAGTTCGGAGTTTTCCTCCCCAGCATCTTCAGCCAAAACGGCGAATTTGCTGTTTTGGACAAACTGTGGACCAGCCCCCCTACTCTTCTGTCCCCTACTTCCCCTCTTGACTGTCACAAACCTTCCTCCCTCATTAGCCTCCACTGCCCCTTCTCCTCCCCCCACTCCACTAGCCCCTGCCAGTGGTTGCTCTGCGAGCCTCCTGTCATTCCCCTCGTTTCCCGATGCTCTCAGCGCTGCAAGTTCACCCCTTAGAGTCTGCAGCTCAGATTCCAAGATGAAAACCCACCGACATCTCTCACATGTAAATACTGCATGGAACTGCTGCTCCAACACCACATACATGTGACAAGACACACACTGAGTAATACCAGCAAATCCACTCATATTTACACTGGGTACTTACAGTCTCCCAAATGTAATTCCTCACCAACGCCTTTTCAGTTTTAAACGCCTTAAGGTTTTTAACGCTGCTTAACACTTAATTCACATGCAACATTTCGATCACATGCAACACTCGCTAAGCAGCTCCCACACTCGCTTTGCCTTCACAAGTGTAAGGTTTCAACCAGAGCACACAAAGCCTGTTCAGAATTTACCTGATTAACCCCTCCCCCTTAATTAGAAGAAAGAGGGAAAGGAGAAAAAAAAAAATGCTATTTGCTACCAACAGTAAATAAAAACCCTTATTAACTTTTTTTTTTTTTATGTTCCCCTTAGACCTCTAAAGCTAAAACACAAAAAGAAATTAAATGCTCTTAATGTATCAAATAGTTTACCCCAAAGAGAGAAAAGAAAAAGCTGTTTGTCTCAGTCAGATAACTCACAGAACACACAGCAGTCAGTTATTTGCACTTACTCCCTCCTTGCACCCAGCACTCCCAGCATGCACAGCAAACACCAACGCCTTAAGGTTTTTAACGCTGCTTAACACTTAATTCACATGCAACACTTGGATCACATGCAACACTCGCTAAGCAGTTCCCACACTCGCTTTGCCTTCACAAGTGTAAGGTTTCAACCAGAACTTTTGTGTGCAACTTTTTTTTTTCTCCAAATGCATTAAAATATATGCCCTATTTTTCTTGCAGCGACTTTTTTCGTCTTGGCAACTTTTTTGCCTCTGCAACGTTGTCCAAATGCAAGTCAATTGGGTTTTTTCTCACTCCAAATGCATTAAAGTCAATTGGTGATTTGTTCTTACAGCAACTTTTTTTGTCTTGATTGATATTTTGCGACAAATTTTTGTTTCCCAAAAAAAATTGCAGATGGAGAAATGTGCGCATTTATGCCTCCCAAAAAATTGGCTCATCACTACACTAGATAGAATGTGCTTACGTCTTTAACATACATGCTAATGAATCCTATGCCAAATCTACTTAAATGCGTAAAATGCGTAAAATGCTCTTTTTCTAGACATAACAAATAGTTATAGTTAAGGGTTTCCACTGAACTCCTATTAGAAAAGAATAGAATTTGACTTAGTGCCAGTACTGTCAACTTTATTCCATACAATAAACACTAGCTTCAAGAGTTGCAGTCAAGAAAGAAATGTATAAAGGATTAAGCTTTATCATGCCTGTTCTGACTATTCCTGACATTGCGTGGGATCCAGAAATGCATTGAGCCCTGCTTGAACCCCCCTATAAAAACAATACAGCTTACATTTAGCATTATGGCCATTAGTGAAGTCACTGCGGCTGCCCCAAACCTAGAGTAAGGATGGTGAGTTTCAAAGTATGTACCTGTAATTCACCCTATTATATGACTGTAAATGTTGCTGCTGGTGATACAAAACTAAACTATTCTTTACACTTCACACCATGAAAATGAACAGCCTGCAACACAATAGAAAATATAAATCAAACAGAAAAACATACTGCAGCTCACACAATTAAGCTAAACTATGTTTCACAGAGGTTGCTTGATAAAAGCAAATCCATTTAAGGTTAAAAAAAGGTAAAAAGTACCTGGAAAGCTTGCAATCTAAGTCAATGTTAAAAGAATGCCACATGCAGAGATAGCTACTGCATATAAAGAATACTACATTAGCTTCTAACCTTCCCCCAGCCCATCAACTTTATTTTGCAATCTTTCCTTAGAACCATTAGAATACCCTGAAGAAATGACTTTCCAATTAAAAAGGATCTTGGAGAACACAGGCTTTTTATCTCTGACTCCTGGTGTTCTTTATTCCAATAATTTAAATTGGAATTGATTTTTCAATTTAGCCGTTGACTTGCTATGGACACACAGTCAAAAAGGCCGAATAGAATTGCATGGCTGAAATGTTTGTCTTTGTAATGTACTTCTCATAAATTTACAGGAGTCTGATTTTTAATGTCTTTTTTTTCTACAGCCGCTGCTGAAGAAAGCAGCTTTTTAGCTTAGCACACAAGCTAAAGAAACATCACTTATTTGACCTTAAATAAAAAAAGAATATCATTATTATATATTACAGAAGAATTCACAAAATGATTCTGTACAGTATATGAAAATCGTATTTTCTCTGCGTTAGTCAGTATTAGATGTTAAATCATATCTATCAAATAGTATTTATTTATAATTAGGCTGTGTTTATATTGCACCATCACATTCCGTGGCTCTTCTTTATAGAGATTATGTATTATTAACATCAGTCCCTACCCAGGTGGAGTTTATAATCTAAGGTCCCTATCACTTTGATACATATGCTGCATAAAATCTCATTTGCTAACACAAGTAATAAATTGCATTCACACTGTTGTCAATAGCAATTAATCAAACAATTAGTTTTGAAATGTCCTCAGGTTAGAAAAGGAAAGCAGAGATCTGATTGATTACATGGAAAAAGTAGTAGAGTATCACACAAATAAAGTGATATAATTGAGTAAGGCAAGCAAAGTCATAGCAAACAAACTGGTGCATGGGAAAAGATAGAGGGGCAAGGTAAAAGTGCCACTTAACACATATCAGCATGGCTTTTAATTTTTTTTGACACCGGCGAATTTTCGCGGCTGTTTCGCGAATTCAAATTTGCCCATCACTATACACAGGTAATATCTCTGAGATAAGTGCTTTCGAAGTCCTCACCTTTAGCTTTTTACCTGTTCTACTGAAATCATTAAGTGCCAGGTATTTACTGTGCATACACTGATTTGCCCCTGTGGTCTCCTGTATTTTGGGGAGACTACATTAGATATCAAAATTTGAATATCACAACACAGATCCAGCATTAGAAAGGGGAATATTAAACTACCTGGTACTTGAGGGACTTTTACCCTTCAGTTTGTGCCTGTATGTGATCCAACCACTTAGAGTGTAAGCTCTACAAGGCAGGGACCTCCTTCCTACTGTCTCTCTTACCACATGGCACTTAAGCTCCGTGTGCTTATATATAATTATTTTTATTTATTATGTTACTTGTCCTCCCAGTGTGTACTTGTCAAGGCCTAGTGGCTCTAGAAGCGGGGAAGTCTGGACCAAGGAGGAGGCACTAGATTCAGAGTTCAAAATACACTCTGCATGGTTTGCTTGATGCGTTTCGGGCACAGCTGCCCTTAATCATAAGCATAGAAAACAACAGTAAGAACATCAGTTTCAATAGCTGAATCCCACAGTGACCTCCAATTGCAGAATTAGGTATTAAGTTACATCATAGATTAAAAATGTATCATTCTGCTGTAAGGAAGATGTAATTAGATTATTAAATACAAAGTTACTCTTAAGATAAAAAAAGGCAACAATTCCATAATGTCATAGGGGATTGTTATTCTGATTCAGCTATTTAAACTGATGTTCTTACCCTTGTTTTCTGTGCTTCTGACAGTACTTTATATATTGTAAGATTGTACAGCACTGAGTATCCTTTTTTATCAATTGAATACTCTGGAACCTAATTGGTTTAATAGGGACTATGATTTATATGTGATTCTTAAAATAGAAATAGTTATGTTTATTTGTTTCAGTTTTTTTGTTTTGTTTCCTTTGTGGGGGTAGAAAAAGATGTGTAGTAAAGCGTAAATCTGATAAGTACAGTTAGGCCCATAAATCTTTGGACAGAGACAACTTTTTTTTCTTCTTATTTTATTTTGGTTCTGTTCATTAACACAATGAATTTTAAGTAGTTGAACTGCAGACTCTCAGCTTAAATTCAGTGGGTTGAACAAAAAGATTGCATAAAAACGTGAGGAACTAAAGCCTTTTTTCAACACAATCACTAAAATAAAATGTTCATTTCTAATACTTGGATGATATGGCTCAGAAATCCCTGTTGGTGTTGGTCTGCTACAGTGTGTGAGAAAACCCTTTGCTGGCAATGACAGCCTGAAGTCTTGAACTCATGGACATCGCCAGATTCTGGGTTTCCTTCTTTTTAATGCTCTGCCAGGCCTTTACTGCAGTGGCTTTCAGTTGCTGTTTGTTTGTGGGCCTTTCTGTCTGAAGTTTAGTCAGCTCAATTGGGTTCAGATCAGGTGACTGACTTTGCCATTCAAGAATATTCGACTTCTTTGCTTTAATAAAACTCCTGGGTTGCTTTGGCTGTATGTTTTGGGTCATTGTCCATCTGTATTAGGAAACAACTCCCAATCAATTTGACTGGATTTAGCTGGATTTGAGCAGACAGTGGGGCTCATTTATTAACGCAGCGCAGTGCTAAAAAGAGCGCAGTGGCCTGACATTTGCCCAGCGCATGCGAGTATTTAATAATGTAGCGCACGATACCTTAACAGTGCGATTTTGTGCGCTAATGTAGGTGCGACTTGTGAAACTGTGTGAAACTGCGTATCAGCTGTCGCAGTGCTTATAATAAATTGTGCGCACAGGAAGATACCGCAAAGGTAAGGATTAGTTGTGCTCATGTATGAATGCGCTGCTTTAATTAGTTGCGTCACATATTGCGCATATTGCGTTCACTTAGACGCATCTGCATTTGTTTCTGTGCTAATATTTGTTTGGTTGCAAAGGTGTTTAGCCTACCTGATACCCTTAAAGGAACCTTGGTCAATATAAACATGTTGGGTGGAAGGCGTGGTTAATATGCACTTTACAGGGGTTGTTCATCTTTGAGTAAACTTTGAGTTAACAAACATCCCCACCAACAGCAGCACCATTGTATTTGCCAGAACCCAGTTTAGCAGTGTGGCTCTGCTAGCGCAGCTGGGCAGGAATGCGCATTTTGAAGAGCGTTACTATTACGCCACAAAGAGGCAGTCGTAAAAATTGTGGTGCTGTTGACCGGGTGCAGTTTTGCACATATACAGACGCAAATCTGCGACGGCCGCAGTGCAAGCGCATTGTAGCCACGCCCACAGCCACGCCCCTAACAACCACGGCATCGTTTGCGACATAAATGCCCAATATTTTGCGCAATGCGCATAAACAAAACCATCGCAAAAGCTCTGTGTTATGCGCAATATCACGCAAATATATTAGCGATCACACTCGTGATGTCGCAGACAATCTTTTGCGTCCACTTATGCGCTGCGCTGCGTTAATAAATGAGCCCCAGTGTCTCTGAACACCTCAGAATTCATTCGGCTGCTTCTGTCCTGTGTCACATCATGGATAAACACTAGTGTCCCAGGGCCCTGGCAGCCATGCACGCCCAAGCCATCACACTGCCTCCACCATTTTACAGATGATGTGGTATGCTTTGGATCATGAGATGTTCCACGCCTTCTCCATACTTTTTTCTTGCCATCATTCAGGTAGAGGTTGATCTTGGTTTCATCTGTTCAAAGAATGTTTTTCCAGAACTGTGCTGGCTTTTTTAGATTTTTTTTTTTTTTTAGCAAAGTCCAATCTAGCCTTTCTATTCTTGATGCTTATGAGTGGCTTGTACCTTGCAGTGCACCCTCTGTATTTACTTTCATGCAGTCTTCTCTTTATGGTAGACTTGGATATCAATAGGCCTACCTCCTGGAGAGTGTTGTTGACTTGTTTGGCTATTGTGGCTGTTGTGACTTAAAAGGGATCTGAGTATTCGGACACCGCTTTGTGAGTCATGATATGTTTTTTTTTTTAATTCACTTTTTTTTCATTTAAAGGATGTGTGATTTTTTTTCAGTTTTAAACATATACATACACAATATATATACAATTTATATGCATCTGAATACATACTGTACCTTTGTACTGAGTTTTACCTTTGTAAGGTGCAAAAGAGAAACAAAAAATAGCATTTTATGTTATGCCTTGAACTTTGAATGATTCTAAAAGTAGTATGCAGCTCAACAAGAAATGTATTTTGAGACATTTAAATTTTTTTTCATTTTTGATTACATATCTCGCACTTGTCAAATGTGCATTAAAACATTTAAATATTTGCTATTACTCCCCTAATTAGATCGTATTTAAATAATCATGCTACTTACTCTTCTCAAATGGGGGAATTTTCATCTGTGATTGCAAACAGGATTTTAATCTAATTATGCTCAGTGCTTAAAATTGTACAATAATATAGCATTTTATTTACAGTAATTACTTAAATAGATCACATTAGACTTCAAGATGCAAAAATAACCCTAAAAAGTGTGGAAATGAAATTAAGGTTGAAAAATATATATATATTTTTTTTACCATTTGGCCTTCTGTATTCACCTGGAATGATAATTGTATACCTTCTATTAACTCTCAGGTTATTATTCTTATTATTATTGTAACCTCTATTTCAGCTCAATAACTTACAGATGCTTAGAAATAATGCACACACCCAGGTAGGGAGCAATCACCAGACGTCCGTCTTCTTCACTTGCTACACAAAATGGCGGTGATGACCTCACATCCGGGAACCACCCCTGGTCAACTCACGCCAGATATTCACTTGCGACCAAATGTACATGTGCGAGAATTAAATAACATGCAGTAACTGCAGCCAATGGAAGTAGTGGCCAAGAACCTCAGAACCCAAACCCAAGGCCAATTACTTTGTCTGTGCTTCTCAATAAATATAAAGAAACATGCATCAGCAGCATCTTTGAGCCCCATGTCCTTGGGGGCAAAAATGTAACCTCTATTTCGGCTCAATTGCTGCCTTTCCGGACTAGTACCAGTAGAACAATGGTTACAATGGACTCTTACCCAGAGTGGGTCTTCACAAAGTAAAAGAGGAAGGTGAGGGCGCAAGTACACCTCTCTTGCTGCAATACAGAAAAATAAAGTCAAAGTGTGCCAGAGGTCCTTGCAAACATCAAAACAGAAAGTGTTTCTTAAACATCCACAGGGGTTTACTTGCAGCACAGTTTCTCAGAGGCCAGTGGTACAGGCAACATCACATGCAGAGTATAACACAGGCTGACACTCCCCTGCAGACAGACAAGGCAGGAATCTCAATTTACCTCTGCGACACACCCTGTAGTATCCTGGATCACCTCAGGGAAATCCTAAATCCCGACACCCTCTCCACTTAGATCCCTACACTACAGGCAATATGGCCTGAGAGAGATACCTCCAAACCTGCCCATCCTATGTTGGAGCTTAGAACTGCTCTTTTTAGCTCACCCCTAGCTGACTTACCTTCCTAGAGTATCCTGGTACGGGAGCTATACCTGCCACTAATTCCTCATTCACTACGCCCTGTACCCCGACTTTATCTGGGCCCAGTCCCAAAGAAGACATCCACCCTGTTCCTAAGGTGGAGGGCAAAGAGGAAGTTCACTCTGTTCCCAGCACTATATCAAAGTGAGGCAGGAAGTGGTTACTACCTACTACCTACTAACCAATAGCACCCATATGCAAATGAATGTACTTAGATCCATGTCCTTCAGCCCAGCATCTAAGGGAACTGAACCTGTTAACCCTATGGGTCCCTACATTATATACTTGGGTACTTTTGGGGCTTGAGACTGCCTTAGCTAGGCATCTCTTACTTAGACTACTAGAGCACTGTCATAATACTTTGCTCTGACACCTTTTTTTCCCTCACTCACTGGTCCCCTTCCTAGACCAACATTCATTCATTGCAAAGTACATTAAAATACCCCTGATGACAAGTCACATGACCTGAAATGAGTAGGGAGCTGCTTACAACCACATCAGTGCTTGCTGATAATATAAGTGAAAACTTTGATTCCCCTAACTAACATACCTGAAGGACTGCAGGACCTGAAAAGTACAGGTGCACAGTGCAGGAGAAATATTACATATTGGCTATGTTTGCAGGACTCACAATGACTGCTGATAAGTTTGCTAATTAATGTCCGCATTCAATGTAACCTGATGAAGCAGCTTGTTTCCTGCACACCAGGGGTAAAAGCCATTTGCCTGGTATTCTCTTTTACAATCACACTTTTAAGTAGTATTTTAATGAATTCATTTTTTTAAATGTTTTTTATAACATACACTTTTGAAGCTCAACATTTGTTCTATTGTTTATTGTCTATATAGTATTTGGGGGCCTTGTGCCTCAGAAGGGCTGAGCTGCCAGATCCCTTTAAAGGAGCTCACCACTGCCAGAGACAGTACTAGAAACAATACATGTTTGCACATGATTGCAAAGTATATCTCCTTTCAAATACCGGCCTCCCCAGTATATAGGATAAATATCCTATCTTTGCAATACCCTAACACTATCAAACCACTGTGGATTCAGGAGGCATTCAAGCACAAACAAGGGCACAATTTTGGGGTTGAGATTATCTATATCACATGCGTGGGTGTGCTATGGAAGTATAGTTGTAGTGTAATATAGGTGAATGCAGCTGCAGTATGCCTCCATTGGGCTATGAGTAACTCCCTGCAACTCTCAGCAACTTACAGCCCCTTGTATTTCCTTTGGTTCTTTTCACCCTGGAGAAGTTCCAGCCCAATAGTTCAAGAAGCACCAGGCAGTTGAATTTATAAAATCCTTGTTTTATTGGGTATATTTAAAATCATTTACATTACCCACAAGAGTTTCTGCTGGTGCTCCTGAAATTGCAGTGTTGTTATACAAGGTCGTCTGAATCCGGAGGCGTGGTCACGTGCCAGCACAGGGAGTCTGTCTGTCCCATGGCGTGGAAGTGGGTGAGTGTTCTCATCTTAATTTTGTTTGTGCAATAGTTCAAGAAGGAAACACCTGCTAACGTTTGGAACTGAAACACTGTGGTAAATGATCAGGATCACAAATGTATTTTGTAGTAATAAAGAATGAACCACCCCTTTAAGGAAACGTCCAAGACACTGGCATTTAGTGTATAACTTGCATTTATATTATTTTTGCTAAAGTGCATAGCCTTGCATTTATCAACATAGAACCTTGTTTTCCAGTTTGCTGCCCACTTTTCCAATTTAGTCAAATCACTCTGCAAAGTGGCAGCATCCTGCATAGAACCTATAGTTCTGCACAATTTTGTATCATCAGCAAATATAGAAACAGTACTTTCAATGCCCACTATATATATATATATATATATATATATATATATATATATATATATATATATATATATATATACCATTTATAACTGATGACATCAGTACTCCATTTAATAAATACCATTTATAAGGATATCATTAACAAGACATTCATGGCTTTTGTGTATTATATAGTGAATAAAGAACCCCTATTGTAAAATATAAGAATATTCTAGCCCCTGAGAAGTTCCATAACCACATAAAAGCACGAGGCCAAAGGCCATGGAACTCCGAGGTTACTTATAATATCCTCATATTTTCCAACAAGGGGTACTTTGTTTATTATAATACACAAGTTTTAGTAAGTCATGTGACAAAACTTACATCACTACTCACCATTTATAACTGAATACATCACTAGTCTAATTATATAAGGATATAATTTACAGGATATTCATAGCTTTTGTGCATTATATAATTTTATATATATATATATATATATATATATATATATATATATATATATATATCTCTATATATAGAGCAGTCCTAGTCAGGTGCACTCTCTTCCAACAAACATCCGCCTGGGTGCTGGTAAAATATTACTAACAAACCCTCTCACAAACCGCACTCCAAGGACTTGTAAGGTGTCAAAAATCAAAATGCCTTTATTTCAACGTTTCGGCTCTCACTCGTGAGCCGTCTTCAGGAAAGTGAAAAACTCTACAAATGTGAAGCGTTTTTAAGTGCAGAAATGGCGCCAAATGACGTCATCATTAGTGGGTGTGTTCGAACCATGACAACAATACACACAAGTAATAAACATTGCATCTCCGTATAATCTACTGCATGAGATTACCTAAGTGCATATCTCTCTCTCTCTCTCTCTATATATATATATATATATATATATATATATATATATATATATATATATATATATATATATATATATATATATATATATATATATATATATATATATATATATATATATATATATATATATATATATATATATAATTTATTACACTGAATATTAATATTAATATTTGATATTAAAACAAATTTATAGTTATTATTTATATTTTTATAAACTAAACAATGGATCTCCCCCCACTCTCATTTTACTTTCTTCTACTGCAACAAAATAAAGAAATCAATTTTTTACAGTTCTTTGCACATTTTCATAAACAAATCCAATTACTGTTTTTCAAAGGAAAATTTGGCACACGGATTGAATTTCAAACTATCTTTTAATTGCATCAGTTTTTGTTAAGGATCTGTAATTGGTAATCTTCATCATCTTTCTGTTAATAACATTGCCTGAAATACACAGAGCTAAGCGGGTTAATCATTTTCCATCAAATACCTTAATTCAGTCATATAAATATATCATGGTTCTATCTGTTTATGGTGTATTTAAAATATTTGGATCTAAAGAAAAAGAGATTAGCATTATAGTTAAAATAATCCTTCGCTAAATGGGTGTATCATTGGATAGAGTACTGGCATACTGCGCACATAGGGACAATGAGTCTTGGAGAATCACTGCCTAAACAGACGAAAACAACTTTCCTCACTTGAGATATGTTGTAAAACATTATAATGTAGTCATATCAATAATACTTTGCAATCTGCTAAAGATGTGTTTTGCCAGCCTGAACCAGTCTAAACTCCGAGTAAACCCATGTGTCCCAAGGTTTTAAACTGGCAAGCACCTCACTAAAATCCAGCCCACCCTGAGAGTGGGACAGGGAGTGAGGATAATGGGTTCTTCGTTAACCTATCACCATTTATGGATGAATGATTTTCAAAAGTGGTGACTATGTCCCCATGTTTGACACATGATTACCAATGGTTGGTGGTGATCTCCTCAAACAAGGAACCCAGAAGAGTGATGATTATACTTCCCTGCCCATCCTTGTTGTAATAATATTACCTGTGCGGCAGGGTCACCCGCCACGCCATCGGTGGGGACGCCCGCCGCGTGGTTCTGTCGCGCCGGATCCAGCGCCATCTTGATCTCTAGGGCACGCGCGGCGCGCCTCTTAAAGGTACAGGCACGCTGGCGTGATTACGCCAGCGCGCATTGGCGCACGTTTTGGTGCGAAATTTGAAAGTATTTAAGGCCCATTCATACTCCCAGCCAGTGCCCGTGATAGGACTTGTTTCCTGGTGCTTCTGAGCCTTAGTGTATCTGTTCCTGTTATTCTGTATCTTGATTATCCGTGTTTGACCCTGCCTGTATCCTGACTACTCTGAACTCTATATCCTGACCCTTGCCTGCCTACGACAACTCTTCCTGTTTAACCCCTTGATTGACAACTCGGTTTGACCCTTGCCTGCCTGACAATTCTGATATCCGCCTGCCTCGACCCAGCCTGTCTGACCATCCTTCTGCGTAATCCTTTTGTACCGTGACCTTCGGCCCAAAAAGACTTTGCTAACAGCCATGCCCCTTCGCCAGCCAGAACATCTCGCCTTGCACCCCTTGTTAAGTCCAGGTGGCACCCAAATAAGCTGAGGGCTCCTCCCGAAGCCCAACGGTGGTCACAGTACTGGTGAAGCCGAGCTGAGACCAGGGTGCTTGGCATTTGTTCTGGTACCGGGTGCCGGTCGTGACACTTGTCCACCCAATAACATTGCAAAAGGTGCCAGGTAACTTCCTGATTAGGTGTACACATGTAATTGTATGAGCTGTAAACATTGTCCAAGTGAATAAAATACTAAAATCAAGGGCCACAATGCTGTAGTAGAAGCTAAGAGAGGAGCGCAGAAGCTTAATTCTGCTCAGTCACAGATACATCTTCTACATTTTTAATCCTAAATACTGTATCTTGACACCAATTTCCTTTAATTCCTTTTTGGCTGTATGAGAATAATTTATACACACTTTTAAAGAGATTCTGAGCATAGTGAGTGGGTGGCTCAGATGTTTGCAGTTGCTGCCTGCAACCTCAAACATCCACGATGAGGCCCAGCTCCACTCTGAACGGCTCCCCCGCCGCAGGGACGCTACAGACACGCCGATGAGCCAGCAATCCGCACACATGGAAACCACACTCCCTGATGCATCAGCCATTTCACATGCTGTCAATACAACATTAGACAGAACCAAGGAGGAGAAATCCAGCGCCGCACAATGGATGGTCGCCGTGTCGCCTTTTCTGTAGAGGACAGGAAGTGGAGTTCGGTACGTTATTTCTTAATAAAGGCTTTGCTATTTTAAAGTTTTATTTGTCTTGGTGTTTATTTTTTCATGTATACTAAAGAATTTTTTAATTTTTTTTTGATGTTACTGGTCCTTTAACTGGAATTTTTGTAAATATATGTTGTACTAGCTATATCTTTGGCATAACACTAAGAATAAGAATCTGAATTCATGCATTTCTAATCAAATGTTGTATTGACGTTTAGTCATTTAACAATCAAATTCAGTAAAAGAATACTTTTTGTATAAACATTGCATCAAAGGGAAAATTAAAGGTGTGATGTAGCATATCTAACCCCCCCCCAACTTGTAGACATTAACAAATAACATATAGTGCTGGTTTTGCTTTGGACTAAAAAATACTATTTTTCAAAATGTCCCATTTATTTGCTTCAGTTCCCTATCAAGTCAGCCTAGCTGCTGATTAGATGGACTAGTAGAGTTTTTGCATACATTTTCAATATATCAGCTTGAAACAATACTTTTGTTCACGTAATGTTAGGAATTACTGGAAATCGGACCCTGGTCTTTGTGTTTAGACACTCCTGCCCTACTCTCCTTTGCCATTGGGGGTTATAGAGCTTATACTGGACACTTCACTGAAGAGACTCACAATAAGGTTTCCTGCAGCACAATTACCGCTTCCTGCCTCATTAATTAATTAACTAATGAATGCACTGCTTATTCAGCAATCAAGGCCCTTTATAAGCCTGTGCAATGGAACATTTGTGATCATCTGAGCTCCTGAACCCGATCTAGCCTCTGACTTGTGTGATTCCTGGTCTTTGTGTCTCCTGCCTGGTTTCATGTCCGCTATCTGTTTTATTTGCTCCTGTTCACATCTGATACCTGATTTATGTGGATTCCCTGGTTCTGACCTCCGGCCTGTAATTCAACCTTGCTCATCTGCTGCCTGCCATTTGACCTCAGCCTGCCTTTCGGATCTCGCCTGTCTGCCGCCAGCCCTGACTAGCTTGACTGTTTCCAGACATTGCCCTTCTACATTGTTAGCCTCACCACAGGCCTGCATTTGGTACTTTGTTTTGATTATTTTCTTATTTGCTAATTAAATCTATTCTCTTTACCTTACCATGGCTTCTGATAATTCTTGAGCTATTCATGGGCATTCAAGGGCATTTCTGGGGTTACTCAGCATATAGGAGCCTGCCCGGTGGTTTTTCACCACTGAAAATAGGTCTCCTTTTAAGCCCCAAAGTTTAAGGGGCATATTTGTTATGCTGTGTAAAAAATAGCAGGAAAATACATCACACATTGCCAGACTTCGCCATATAAAAAATAGACGTATATTGTTTATGCGTTTTATTCTTAGAGTGACTAAGAAGCCTTTTACACCATTTTTTTCTACAAATTTAGTTTCACACAGCATAATAAATATTAGGGATGCACCGAATCCAGGATTCGGTTCGGGATTCGGCCAGGATTCGGCCTTTTTCAGCAAGATTCGGATTCGGCAAAATCCTTCTGCCCGGCCGAACCGAATCCGAATCCTAATTTGCATATGTAAATTAGGTGCGGGGAGGGAAATCACGTGACTTTTTGTCACAAAACAAGGAAGTAAAAAATGTTTTCCCTTTCCCATCGCTAATTTGCATATGCAAATTAGGGTTCGGATTCGGTTCGGTATTCGGCCAAATCTTTTGCAAAGGATTCGGGGGTTCGGCCGAATCCAAAAAAGTGGATTCGGTGCATCCCTATTATGCCCCTATATGTCATTCATCCTAGACATGTTATATTAATTAGTTACTAAACAGAAGTCTCTCCTAACCCCTTTACCATATCTTTGCCATGTGATGTATGCTTTCTGCATTTCACTGTCCATGAGTGAACATTGTCTCACTGTTCAAAAAACAAGAGCTTGGCAATATGAATGCATCAAGCTGGGCATTATTGTTGGTGGTATTGTCTATGAAGATTTTCATTTATCCTGGTTATGATATTCAGTATCTAGTAGAAATAAGTCAAAAGTCAATATTGATGGTGGAAGATTTCTTTAGAACAGGGCTCGCTGGGAGACTTCATGGGGCCCATTTACTTAGATCGAGTGAAGGATTAGAAGAAAAAATTCTTTGAATTTCGAATGGTCGAATATGACTACTTTGACCATCGAATAGGCTACTTCGACCTTCGACTACGACTTCGACTTCGAATGATTCAAAGTAAAAATCGATCGACTATTCGACAATTTGTTAGTCTAAGTACGGTTTCTTTAAAAAAAACTTCGACCCCCTAGTTCACCACCTAAAACCTACCGAGGCCAATGTTAGCCTATGGGGAAGGTCCCCATAGGCTTCGTAACAATTTTCTGATTGAAGGAAAATCCTTTGATCGATGTATTAAAATCCTTCGAATCGAGGATTTAATGGTTCGATCGAACGATTATTCCTTCAATCGTTCGATCGTAGGAATTTCGCTAAATCCTTCAACTTTCTATATTTGAAGTCCAAGGATTTCAATTCGGCAGTCGAATATCGAGGGTTAATTAACCCTCGATATTCGACCCTAGGTAAATCTGCCCCCATGTGTTATTTGTGTCATTCTGTACAGAACACTGCAGATAGTGATACCCAGTGATACCTGTTGGTTCAAAAAAATCTGATGTCAGTAGAGATGACATGGGGTGGCTCCCCTACTTGCACTTCCAGCCATGAATGCTTTTCTGGTCTCTGCAGAGTACACCGAGCTCTTCACCAGAGCTAGCTACATCATATAAAGTTATGCTCTAATTCAGAGAGAAATTAGTATTAAAAACTATATTTTACAGATACTGTAAGTAGTACAAAATGGGTGACATGACTACAAGTGCAGCTGAGATCACGCGAAGTTGGCTGCAGTCAGTTGTGCAAACAATGGTACTGTATTTTCATCACCATGTGTTCTTGTACTAATGTAAACTTCTGCAAGGGGTCATTAAAATGTTTTATTACAGTATTTTGACATCTACTGTACTCTTAACATCCAATCATTTTCTATGACCAAATAAAAAAAGATGAAATAATAGGTTTGTTTTGAAACAAGTACCGTATATACTCGAGTATAAGCCGTCCAGAGTATAAGCCGAGGTACCTAATTTTACCTCCAAAAACTGGGAAAGCTTATTGACTCAAGTATAAGCCGAGGGTGAGAAATGCAGCAGCTTCTGGTAAGTTTCAATCTCGTTTTTGGATGACTATTCTTAGGCGCCGGCTACTATTCTAAGGCGCCAGCTACTATTCTAAGGCACCAGCTACTATTCTAAGGCGCCGGCGAATATTCTTAGGCGCCGGCTACTATTCTAAGGTGCCATCGACCGTTTTTGCGCTTGACCCGAGTATAAGCCGAGGTAGAGTTTTTCAGCATATTTTGGGGGCTGAAAAACTCGGCTTATACTCGAGTATATATGGTACGTAACAGGCACAAGGTTCTTAAAGCAAGTAAGAAGCTTTACAAGGTATTCAGTTAAATGTGAAGCCTGAAGGCAGAAATGGCTTGTATTTATGTAATTTAGTTGCTGTGCTAGTGGAAGATTAATGAATAGTAGTGCTTTGTGGCAGTTGTGTAGAGATTCAGGATATAGCAAACTATCTACCATCTGTTCAACATGTATCTTATAGCTCTTTTAAGGAAAACATTGAGCAGCAGGAGATAACCAGATGGATAGTTTTTAAATATTAATAATATGCTTTTTTTGTCAAAAGATGGAAATATTGAGGATCAGTGATATGAGCTGTTTTAAATACTTCAGCTTGACATATTCAAAAGGTATTCATTTGTCTTAAATTAAGGTAACTTGAAATATAAAATTGTAGCCATGGTCCACGCTCCATCAGCACATTTCTAGCAATATTATTAATTGATATTAACATTATTAGTGAACTATTAATACATTATTCTTATTATTGTATGTATGTAAAATGTGCCTTAAATTTAAATTGGAATACTCCAATATTTAAATTTCATGAACATTTTTAAAAAAGGCATTAACTGTTAACATTTTTTGTAAATTATGTTATCAACCAGAATTTCAGCATCATTGCTTTTGCCAGGGCAGATTCTAACTCTAATGGGTCCTGGGGGGACTACATCGAGAGATAATTTCAAGTTTCAGAACCAGAACTTCGACTCTTAAGGCTACCAGGAACAGCTTTTTGCAGGCCCTAGTAACTTGCTCAATGCTGACATTTAAGCCAAGTTTTTCAACTTACCACCCATAATTGTTGCCAGTAACTCAAAATGAACACAATTGTGCTTGTGTAAGCACCATTGCCCTACACTAGCAGCTATACCCCAATGTGTGCTCTGGATGAGACCTTAATTCTCAGGGAGTAAGCCCTAGCAATGGTGTTGAGGCAGGGTGTAGTACAACTGTAACAGTCAATAATTAGGCGCCAGTGGTTCTTGAACACTTAACCATAGAACAGATTTATTGAAGCACAAGAGTAGATAGATATAAGCAGGAACATAAAACAACAGTGTATAGGCATATATACACAAGTACCATTGGTCAGTATAAGTTCCCACAGGAATGATAGCATAATCAGCATTTGCAAAGGTACGCCCAGGTTTCAGCCTTTTCCCTAAACAGAGCAAACTCTAATGCTTAGTCCCTAATCTGAGAAATTGGTACCCTGGATCATAATCCCACTCACACTCCTCGGTGAAGCCTCAGCTACTCAGCTAAATAGCCTATCACTCCTAGAGTGATGTATGAAAGTGAGCTAGTCTATCCTTACTAGACCTGACATGTTTAGGTTCAACTTCACCCTTCCTGCTTGCTCATGTAAAGGGATTAACAAAATGGTCCCTGAACACAAGTGTGCTCAGTTTATATACTGTCACACAATGCCACCTAATGGCTAAACCTGGGATAATTAGGAGTCAGGGTTTGACCCAAGAAATTGGATCTAACTCCAGTATAACTAAGGGCCCTTAAGTGACCAGACTTTAGGGGAGTGAATATAAATCTGGAATACATTTATCAGTCCCCTACACTTGCAATCAATGTAAATCAGATGCAACTGCACTGAAGGTTTTCACTATAATTTCCACTGTTTGGTGTGAAAGTGATGCATGATGCTGTGAGACCTCTGAAGTTGCCGCTTGATCTGGCACAGCAAAACTCAATTAAACAGGAGGCAAAAGGAAGGCAGTACATGTAAAAATATGGCAGTGTAAGGAATGAATTAGTACCTAATGAATGGGGTTTAATGTGCAACTGAATGCAGTGAAACTTGTGTAACTGTGTTTGCCATTATAAATGACCTGCAGCACTCCAGAGCAACTAATGAGCAGTAAAAATTTACTGGCCATCTTTTTAAAAGCAAACACAATATTGGTTGCTATGTGTTACTGCACATGGGCTAAATTATGGGCATATTTATTATGCTGTGTAAATGGAAATTCACCAAAAAAAGTTTAAAAAGGTGTGTGTAATTTTACATAAAAGGATAATGGCACTCCCCAAATTCCTTCCCTAAATATGCAGAGACAAAACCTAAGCCAGGTGGTTGTCTAATAAATAAATCAGTTATTCTGAAGAACCTTCCTTGTCTTGGAGTATTGTAAATTAATAAGGGTCTGGTAAACAAATTATAAACAACGCCAGATTTGCCGTCATTATTTTACATTGCTTCCAATGGAAGTAGCTCGTAGAAAAAAAATGACCTGTTATTTAATAGATATAGGGGAGGAAGGCCTTTCAATAGTGTCTTTACAATTTAAGGGTACTGTAACCCTTCATGTATTATAGGATGTACATCATCAATATATTACCATACACAGATCCTGAATCCCCTTTGATAAATAAAAGGTTACTGGGAATTTCTCTCAATTGCAGTTCCTCCCCCTAGTGGGATCTGGTGCCCCACTAGCGAACAATAAACATACCAGTGCTGCAAGCAATATAGAACTTCATATAGGAATAAAGAAAGGCAAAGCAAACAAACCATATCAATAATACTCCTGCCCTCGGTCACCCGTGTGTAGGGTTGCCACTGGGCCAGTATTTTAATGACCGGTAAAACACCTGCCAAGGCCAGGGCAGTATTGCAAATTTATCGCAATGTAGTTGCTGGTAAATTTGTAATACCCTTAAAGTGATACTGACATTAAAAAGTACATTTTAAAATATGAATGTACATTAAAAGTTACCTATAGGTCATGTTGATTGTTTTTTGCTGAGAGGTTTGTTTTTGTAAGTTATTGTTAGTTGAAGTTTCTAAACCTGACTGTTTTGCCAACCTGACTGTCCTACCTCAGCCTGTCAGTTAAAGTTTCTAATGCTAACAGACTCCTGCTGCACAAATATGGCAGCCTCCTCATACAGGAACATGGGGCACCAGACAGGTAATATAAAAGCATTGTGCAAATACTTTATGGCAAATTTACAAGTAGCTTTCAAAGGTAATATTATGATAGATGTAAAAAAGAGTTTAATTTCTGGTGTCAGTATCTCTTTAACAAAAGCCCTTGACCCTCCCCTGAAAACTTCTCATTCTGGCCATCGCACAATGTGGCTCCACCCCTTTCACATCACTGCCCCTTTTTGCATCATGGCCCACCCCTTCATGTCACAGCCCCACCACTGGCCGGTAAGAAAATTCTGAAAAGGTGGCAACCCTACCCACGTGGTAAGCCCCACACTCCACTATTTATGGACAATGAGAGTCACAGTCCCAAAAGCTCTTAACCCCAGGTAGTGCTACCTGCCCAAATACCTGATGGACAGAGGTAGTTTATTTTTGCTCCCACATAGCAGGTACGCAGACAAGACCTGTCCTAATACAGGGGACACATGTTGGGATCCGTCAATAACCTTTCCTCAGGCAAAAACTCACTGAGGGCTCACACAAAACTGGTAAAGGTATCCACAGAGTGTCCACAAATCTTCAGGCTGACTCCAACACTATTCCAGAGGGTGAGTTTTCCCAAAACCATATCCAGGCATCTCTCTTGTAGATCTCTTTCACGATTATCGGAGTCCCATTATCCCTGAGCCCACCAAGTGTGGTTTCTCTTCATAGCCTGGGGCCTGGTGCTGCAAGAGCCCAAGCCAGAACAAATCACTCCATCCTGAAGTGAAAGAGAAAGTAGACTGACCATGAGCACATGGGAGCTTAGCTATATGAAGATATCACACAATAGTGACACCTTCTGGCCAAATCTGGAGTCTGCCAGGGCACACTGCATTAGGGACTAAGGACTTACTCCCCCACCCTTATCAAATTTTCAGACCATAGGGGAACTTAACCCTATGGGTCCCTACAGGTACAATGAGTTTTCTCAAAAGCAAATTAATTGAAGCATTAAATACTAATAATGAACATACTGGTGTCTATTCCCTATTTGCTATAACATGATTCCCCCATTTATAATTATGCAGTTTATTTAGAAATGAAAATAAATGTACGTGTGGCTAACTTTATTATGATTATCTGCGCTCCAGCTCCCCCTTCTCTCTATGCGCACGGACTTCAGACTGCATGAATTCCTCAACACGGTGGGCCGGCCCGTGGCTGCTTTACTTCAAAACAATCTCCCCACTTCCGAGTTCTGTAGAGTACGGAAAAGTGTGTGGAGTTGTCATGGAGGTCAGTTTTAGGAACAAAAAGATAAATTAACCCGAAGTGTCTCTTATCTTGAAGTAAAGCAGCCACGGGCCGGCCCGCCATGTTGAGGAATTCATGCAGGCTGAAGTCTGTGCGCATAACGAGAAGGGGTAGCTGGAGCGCAGATAAACATGATTTTTATAAAAAAAAGGTACAGAATTTTTAATGGAAGTATATTGACAATAGGTTTATTTAATATGTTAAAATAAAGAGCGCTTTTGCACAATTACAATAATAATACAGTAGAATCCCCATTTTACATATTTGAGGGCTCCAGAAAAAAATTGTGTATAATCCAGAAAAATGTAAAATCAGGGAAATGTAATAAGCATAATATATAGGTGGGACCAAAAAACAAACATGTTAAATGAGGGAACACAAAATCAGGGGTTGCAAATTGAGTTTATAGAAAACAATAGAAACCAAAACAAATGTCAATGATAAATAAATATTGATAAAAACATATATTGTTCTACAATTATAAAAATATCAAATTGTGATTTAAAAAAAAAACTGGTAGTTTCTAGTTGTGAATCTTTTTCATTCTTCATTCTTTATACCCAAGATGAGCTATTCTCCTGTTGTTGTCATATCAAGCTAATGGATTTACTGTTCTGGAAACCAGATGCACCTTTTATGATGACAATAGTTCACTTGTATTGTCTGCTTTTGGTTTTTGGAAATGTGCCTGCTCCAGATGGTTTTCCTGTTGTGTATTGGCATTTCCCCAAATGATATTGTCCATTTATTTAAAAAAACAACAACTTTGCAACAAAATTACATCTTTTTTTCTATGGCACTAAAAAAGTTGCAAATGTCACAACATTTGATAGGACAGATTTAAACTCACACACACATTTATTTATATATTATAATTAAAAAAATAGCATACAAACTGATTGTGTTACCATTTACACTTACCATCAAACAACTGCATTTCTTGATTCATGTTTAATTAGTGCTGAACAGGTTTCTAAACCCCTTTTTTATTTTCATAAAATTGCATAGTAAAATGACCATGTAGTGGTATTCTTTGCATTTCCAAGCATTCTTATATCAGTCTGTCTGCTCTGTTGTTTCTAAATATTGCAGTGATGCAAAAATTAGGTTTTTGATAAGGTTATTGATTAATGATCTATGTATAGTTTCCAAATACCAGTCCCTTCCTTCCTCAGTCCCTTCCCCAATGATGTCTTCAGAGAGATAGAAAATATCCATATACTAACCAATTCATCTATGATGTGGGCCATTTTACAGAGGTTGCTGAAGCTTGGTTGGTTAAGAAAAATGTAGCTTTATTTCTTTAAAGCAGAAGGTAAAAGTGTTACACAGCTCAATACAACATGGTATCAGAAAAGTAGAGCAGTCTTTCCACAGGTCTTTTCTTGCAGAGAGCCAAGACCACTTGACTTTTGCTGACTGGGAGTGGCCTTTTAGACCCAAGGCTCCCTGCATGCTTTGTGGTTCATTGACATCATATATTTTTTAATAAACAAATATTCAGTTTCAACAGTAATTATAATTTTTACAAGAACATGTACATGTCTGTGCAAATTTAAACATAAAAGGTAAAAAGAAAACTGTCATTTAAACAAAGTTTAAGTTCCCAGCTATGGTAATGCCTGTGCACAGCTGCCATTCAGTTGCCATCATTAGGACATGCCGCTGTGTAAACCTAGAGCAGTGAACAATTTGGAAAACTCAGGTAAAACTAGTTTAAACTTTAAGGGGCAGATTCATCAAGGGTCAAAGTGAATTTGAGGGAATTTTCGAAGTAAAAAAATTATAAGTAATTTTTTGGATACTTTGACCATCGATTTGATAGGATACTACGACTTCGAATTTACTTCGACTTCGATTTGAAGTAAAAATCGTTTGATTATTCGACCATTCGATAATCTAAGTACTGTCGCTTTAAAAAAAACTTTGACTTCAATACTTTGCCAACTTAAACCTGCCGAATTGCTGTTTAGCCTATGAGGGACCTCCTGGGTGTTTTGCTAAGACGAAGGATTTTTTGGGAAAATCGTACGATCGTATGATAAAATCGATTGAATCGTTCGATTCAAAGTACGATCGGAATACGATCGTACAATGTAGAAAAACTCCGACTTCGAAATTCGAATGTCAGAGGATTCTATTTGATGGTCGAATTTCAAAGTTTTTTCTACTTTGAAATTCGACCCTTGATAAATCTGCCCCCTTGTGTTTAAATGCATTAGCATTTCAGATCTGCAAACAGCAGGTTTTCACATGGCTTTTAACCCTGTTGTTGCCATGTTGGATTCAGGAAAAAAATGGGTTTTATTGGTGAGAATGGTGTAGGACTGACATGAGAAGTAATGAAAAGGAGATTGTTTTTGTTTGTACTGGCTAGCAGAGGTAGAAAAGACAGAAATGAAAGTAATTACTGTCCTCCACAGATATCTCAAAAAATATTTTGGACCTCAAAGAGTAGCTCACTGAAGCAAAAAGCCAGAAAATAACACTGTTTAATATTTGCCATTTGAATGTTTGACACAGATTACTCACATTACTAAACAAACTGCTAAATGTTGTAGGCTATCACATATGCATATCATGCAAATCCTACATTCCTCATTTATCTCAGACATATACAGATGAAGCAATGTTACTGAAGCATGTAAAACATCAGGCTGTACATCAACACTGTATTCCAGTAATTTTCAAGGCCAAAAGGGTGCTTTCATATATGACAGGTGATAGAACGTAGGCAGATAGACTGTAGGGTTTATATTGTTAACAAAACAATATAAACAAAAATAAAAATGGGTTAACAAAATAAAAATCTTCTATGTAGTGTGTTACCTTTTAAGTTTCAGTTAGGCTGTAATCTTAACATTTGCACAGGAGATACAGTACATACAGTTGTGGGACCTGTTATCCAGAATGTTTGGGATTTAGTATTTGTGTGAGATAGACAGGAGTATAAAAATAATGGAAAGAAATATTTATATATAAAATCGGAAATACAGTTTTATCTGGACAAACAGGTAATGCAGAATTAGATTAGCATTATAAGGTGTGTCTGCTGCAAGTAAAATGCAGATCAGAAAGAAGAGAGTGAGGCACATCAGTAGGAGATCATACTGGATATATATCTGGAGGGAGTAAAGTTGGCCTACATAGGTCAATATTGTCTGCTGGCTCCACAGCTTGAGGAAAGGCTGGTGTAAGCCTGAAACGTTGCTGAGCTGTATTTCTGTCTGAGATTAAGCCCTTTAAATAAAGGCTTTTTAAGAAAAATTTCTTTGGATGGTGTTGTCTATATACAAAAGTTCCACAGCTTATTGAGCCATGTACAGGCTCAAAACAACGGTCTGCTGAACCCCATATGGTTTGAATGTTTACCAAGGATCTAAACAGTATTATCAGCCTAATGTACCTCACCAATGACAAAATCTTTTGTAAAGGCTTATTCACTTTAAATTTTTTTCTGTGCTGATGTTGCTTTCTAAAGAGGAAAATACTAAAAGAGCACAGTGCCAATATCTTACTCTAATCCAAGGCATTCCTACATTGGCATAGTAGAGTACAATTTTCTGATTTACTCTAGTGTGCATGTGTTAGAGTAAGTCTGCCCTAGGGATGCCTGGGAAGGGTAAGTAAAATGGTGGCTAATTTTTTAGCTCAAGTTGTTCCTCCAAAAAAACACCGGCTTGAAAAAAACGTTCCTATTCAATTCACTGGCACCTGGTACCTTAACATCAGGGTCGGACTGGGCAAGACATCAGGAAAAAACCTGATGGGCCCCCTGGCTCTCGTGCGCCCCTGTAATGGAATCTGGCACGGATAACCAAGATGGCGTCCAAGATGGTGGCTCCTTGGGTCTTCACGGACGCAGACGGATGATGTCAGCTTCTTCCCACACCCTGATTGGTCGCCGGCGACGGAATGGGCGTCGGCGTCAATAATGGGCGCCGGCGTCCGTCGCACACGTCAGCGCGTCAGTCGCCGACGTCAGCGCGTCCGCGCACACGTCATGACGCCGATGCGTCCGAAATTGGCGCCAAACTTGGGCCTTTATAAGGGAACTCTGGACTGTAACCTGTGCCCAATTATAGGTTTAGTTTTCTACTCCTGGGTGTGATCCATTGTGAACTTTTGTCTATTGTGTACCGACCCTTGCCTGGAATTCTCGACTTCGAACCTCTTCTGCCTGGACTGATCTTGTTGCCTGTTTTTGACCATTCTTCCGTCTCATCCTCTACTGTACTGCGAACTTGGACATTGTTATTTTCCTCCCTTGGTCCTCACTTCTTCTGAGGCCTTTGGCCTTACATTATAATTGGGCCATGGACCCGTTGGAGGAGAATCCTGCACCGCCCGATGTTGGTGGGGCGCTTCGTGGTCTGGCATCCCGTATGCAGTCCTATGAGGTACAGCAGTCTCACCTTGGTCAGGCTTTGGAGACCATTCTTGCCAAGTTGTCGGCGTTAACACCTGCCGATCCTACTCCAGCCCCTGCTCCTGTGGTTCCGCTTCACGCCACCGAACCCCGCATTCCGGCTCCCCCACTCTACAGTGGTGATCCTACAGCCTGCCGTGGGTTTGTTAACCAGTGCGAGGTCCACTTTGCACTCGCACCCAGCCAATTCCTGTCGGAACGTGCTAAGGTGGGCTTCATCTTCTCCCGTCTGCAAGGGAAGGCACTAGAGTGGGCGTCGCCTCTATGGGAAAAGGAGGATCCCATTATTGATAATGCCCGAGCTTTCATCCGGGAACTTCGAGTGGTCTTTGATGCTCCGGGTCGTGCCACTGCTGCTTCCGCACGCCTGTTTCACCTTCAACAGGGAACTCGCTCAGTCTCGGAGTATGCCATCGAGTTCCGCACCCTGGTTGCAGAGACTTCGTGGAACAACGACGGGTATCACGCTGCCTTTTACAACGGCCTGGCGATACGTATTAAGTCTGATCTGGTGTCCAGGGAAATTCCATCCCGTTGGGAAGATCTAGTCGCCCTGGCCATAAAGGTGGATACTCGGCAGAGGGAGTTTCAAGCTGAACTCGACAGAGAGCGCTCCCCAACCAAAAGATTCCACAGGTTCCAACCTACTCTGGCTCCTCGTTTCCAAAGACCCTTCCTTCCCAACCCGGCTCCCATCCTGTCTTCTCCAAATCCTGCGGTTCCTGCCTCCTCTTCCCAGCCTTCGGAAGAACCAATGCAGATTGGACGGGCTCGTCTGACCGAACAGGAAAAGCTTCGGAGAAGGGCTGCTGGACTTTGCCTCTATTGTGGTGGAAAATCCCACTTCGCCTATGAGTGCCCAGTGAAGCCGGGAAACGCCAACACCTAGGTAAGACTGGGGAGACTTACCTGGGTGGAATTGGTCCCTCTCCCCATTCTTCTGCTCAACGCTTCCTCCTTCCTGTGCAGATTCGTTTTGGAACCCAGTCGATCTCTTCTAAGGCTTTCCTTGACTCCGGTGCAGCTGGGAATTTCATTGATAGGATCTTCGCAGAAAGTCATTCCATTCCTTTGCGATCTCTGGCTGTTCCTCTTCGAGCATTGGCGATTGACGATCGTCCACTATCCTCCGCTACAATTTCCCACTCCACCGATGAACTTTCCGTTATTGTGGGGTCCATGCACCTGGAAAGATTGTCCTTCCTCCTCATCGACTGTCCTTCTACTCCCATTGTACTTGGTCTGCCCTGGTTGAATATTCACAACCCTGTCATCGATTGGGCTTCTTCTCAGATCTCCCGCTGGAGTTCTTTTTGCCAACAGAACTGTTTACCTACCAAGTCTATTATTAAAGTTTCATCCGTTTCTTCGAATTCTTCTTTGCCCCCTGCTTATCAAGCCTTCATCGATGTCTTCTGTAAAAAGTCTGCCGAAATCCTGCCTCCTCATCGTCCTTACGATTGCCCCATCGAACTTCTTCCGGGAACCATGCCTCCCAGGGGTCGCATCTATCCACTGTCTCCTTCTGAAACCGGTGCCATGAAGGAGTACATTCAAGAAAATCTGCAAAGAGGCTTTATTCGTCCTTCTTCTTCCCCGGCTGGAGCCGGCTTCTTCTTTGTAGAGAAAAAAGATGGAGGTTTGCGGCCCTGCATTGATTATAGAGGTCTGAATAAAATCACAATTAAAAACCGTTATCCCCTTCCTCTCATCTCTGAACTGTTTGATCAACTAAAAGGGGCTTGTCTTTTCACCAAGCTGGATCTTCGTGGGGCTTATAATTTAATTCGTGTCAGAGAGGGAGATGAATGGAAGACCGCGTTTAACACCCGGGACGGGCATTATGAATATCTTGTCATGCCTTTCGGTCTCTGTAACGCCCCCGCGGTCTTCCAAGAATTTGTGAATGACATTTTCAGAGATTTACTGGGTCAGTATGTGGTGGTATACCTGGACGATATTCTTATTTTTTCCAAAAATCTTGCTCAACATCGTCTTCAAGTTCAAGAAGTACTTTCTCGTCTTCGAAAGAACAATCTGTTTGCCAAGTTGGAGAAATGTTCCTTTGAAGTTTCTTCCATTTCCTTCCTAGGATACATCATTTCCCAACAAGGTTTCAGGATGGATCCAGCCAAGGTCTCAGCAATTCAAGATTGGCCTCTCCCCACCAGTGTCAAGGCTGTTCAAAGATTCATCGGCTTTGCTAATTATTACAGACAGTTTATTAAAGGTTTTTCTTCTAAAATTGCTCCAATCCTTGCTCTTATTCAGAAAGGGGGTAAACCACAACATTGGCTTCCTCTAGCCTTGGAAGCCTTCAAGTCCCTTAAAGCATCCTTTTCTTCTGCCCCAATCCTCAGGCACCCTGAACCTCTTCAACCTTTCTTCATTGAAGTAGATGCCTCGGATATCGGAGCAGGAGCAATTTTATCCCAAAGATCCTCTGCCGATGGTAAACTGCATCCGTGTGCCTTCTTTTCCAAAAAATTTTCCTCCTCCGAAAGGAATTATGATGTTGGAAACCGTGAGTTACTGGCCGTCAAACTTGCTCTGGACGAGTGGAGACACTTTCTCGAAGGATCATCGATCCCTGTGACCATCTTCACTGACCACAAAAATCTTGAATATATTCAGACCCTTAAGCGCCTCAATCCTCGACAAGCCAGGTGGGCATTGTTCTTCTCACGTTTTAACTTCATCTTAACTTTTCGTCCTGGTTCAAGAAACAAGAAAGCGGATGCCCTTTCCAGAAGTTTTGTTCCTGAAGATCCCATCTCCGAAGACCCTGAATCCATTGTGCCTCCTACAAAAATCATCGCTGCTCTTTTTCCATCCTTGGCCTCCCAGTTATTGTCTGTTCAATCTTCTGCTCCTGAAGGAACCCCTCCTGGTGTTGCCTTTGTTCCTCCTGAACTCCGTCATTCCATGTTGGTCCAGTCCCACAGCTCCAAGCAGGCCGGGCATCCTGGAGTCAAGAAAACCACAGAACTTCTGTCTCGTCTTGTATGGTGGCCTTCCCTAAGAAAGGATGTTAAAGACTTTGTTTCCTCTTGCTCTGTGTGTGCTGTATCCAAATCTGGACGTTCCCCTCCCAAAGGGTTACTCTTACCACTACCCATTCCCTCCCGCCCATGGACTCATTTATCTATGGACTTCATTGTGGACCTCCCTAACTCCTCTGGCTACACTGTTATTTGGGTGGTGATTGACAGATTCACTAAAGTTGCACACTTTACTCCTCTTCGAAAACTTCCCTCTGCTCCTGAACTTTCTTCATTATTCATCAAACACATTTTTCGCCTCCATGGTTTCCCTGCCGAAATTGTCTCTGATCGTGGTTCCCAATTCGTTTCTAAGTTCTGGAGATCCCTGTGTAAAGCCCTTGGTGTCTCTCTTCAATTTTCATCTTCATACCATCCCCAGTCTAATGGAGCAGCAGAAAGGGTTAACCAGGCCCTTGAACAATTTCTTCGATGCCATGTATCACTGTGCCAAGATGACTGGGCGGACCTGCTTCCATGGGCAGAATTCGCACATAACAATGCATTACACATTTCTTCCGAAAAGTCCCCTTTTTTCTGTATGTACGGTCTTAACCCTTTGGCTTTTCCCCAGGATTTATTACTTACCAATGTCCCTGCCGCCAACGATCAAGCTGCCCACATGTCAGCCATTTGGCACGCCACGGTCCTCAACCTGGAAAAGAGTTCCCTGATCCAGAAAAGGTTCGCGGATCAAAGAAGAATCCCTTCCCCTTTGTACGCACCTGGCGATAAGGTTTGGCTATCCACCCGAAACATCCGTCTTAAAATCCCGTCTCCGAAGCTTGGTCCCAAATTTATCGGTCCCTTTTCCATCTCTGAGATCATCAACCCGGTGGCTGTTCGTCTACAACTTCCCTCGGAGATGCGGATTCCTAATGCATTCCATGTCTCCTTGCTCAAACCTGCAGGTACTTCTTCTTCTTCCTCAGCTCCTGTCTTGGTGGATGGACATCAGGAATTCGAGGTTAAAAGAATCCTGGATTCTCGGATTTCGAGGGGCACCCTACAATACCTCATTGAGTGGAAGGGGTTCGGCCCAGAGGAGTGCTCCTGGGTAAGAAATTCAGACGTCCACGCCCCTACCCTGGTCCAAAAATTCCACCGGCAATTTCCTTCCAACCCAGGTGGTCCGGAGGCCCCCCCTAGGGGGGGGGGGTACTGTAATGGAATCTGGCACGGATAACCAAGATGGCGTCCAAGATGGTGGCTCCTTGGGTCTTCACGGACGCAGACGGATGATGTCAGCTTCTTCCCACACCCTGATTGGTCGCCGGCGACGGAATGGGCGTCGGCGTCAATAATGGGCGCCGGCGTCCGTCGCACACGTCAGCGCGTCAGTCGCCGACGTCAGCGCGTCCGCGCACACGTCATGACGCCGATGCGTCCGAAATTGGCGCCAAACTTGGGCCTTTATAAGGGAACTCTGGACTGTAACCTGTGCCCAATTATAGGTTTAGTTTTCTACTCCTGGGTGTGATCCATTGTGAACTTTTGTCTATTGTGTACCGACCCTTGCCTGGAATTCTCGACTTCGAACCTCTTCTGCCTGGACTGATCTTGTTGCCTGTTTTTGACCATTCTTCCGTCTCATCCTCTACTGTACTGCGAACTTGGACATTGTTATTTTCCTCCCTTGGTCCTCACTACTTCTGAGGCCTTTGGCCTTACAGCCCCGTCAGGCCAGACCCACTCCATGTCCAAGTCTGTTGTTCCTGCCACCACCCCCTCCCCATGCCAGTCGGGGCAAAAATATGGGCATGCGCACATGGTGGTAACAGCAGCAGGTTATTAGGTAGATTGGGGCTGGGGGCCAGAGGGGGCCCCCGAGACAGCAGCCCTGTGGTCCCTGGGTCCCCACACTCCCCAGCCCATGAATAGCAGTTTTCTTGTCCTGTAATTAGTAAGATATTTCAGAACTTTGCTTTCATCCAAAATAAAGCACATAGTTCTGTTTGTTTACCTTGACACTGTATAGTAACATCAGTAATGCCATTACAGTCCCAAAAAGTAAACAAACTACTATACTACTGTAACTTTTTCACAGCTAATGTTTACACCATATACATCATTGCTATGTTTAGTCAGGAGTTGTATCAAACAATATTGTTAACTAGTAGGCATTACACTGACATTTACCGAAACATACATGACAACAAAATTAATAACAAAAGTAATGTTGCAGATAAAAAATCATTAAATAAACAATGGAATGAAATATTTAAGAGTATTCAATGAGCAGTACATCTGCTTTATAAAAGAAAAAACTGGTATAAACTACAGTAGTTAAAATTAAATAGCAGAAATGGATGAACAGTATGTTAAAATACAAGCAACCGAATCCATCAATTCTTTTCTTAATGACATTATGGAATTATTAAATCATAAATAAAATGTGCAAGTAGGATATGATTTTTAAGTTGTATGCAAATATCTCTATGCCAAGTCTAGAGAGAGCTAAATTAAACTTTGTGACATAAGGGGTTATATTTATGGCTTTGCATAAAATTGTGCAAATATTTTTCTTTTTTAATTGGCAATTAATTTTGGAGGCATCTAGGTATTGTAACTTACATTGCTTCCTCGCTTTACCATGCTATATACAAACTAAGCCTCCTAGCAGTACAAAACTTGAAAGAACAAAGAATCAAATGAGAATTACTTTTATACAGTGTTTTAACAAAACAGGAAATGAATGTGTCCTTTTGAAGAACCACATTCTTTATGAGGGATAAAGGACTGTTGTTAGCATCTTTTACTTTTCTTTATTGGACGGTTGTGCTTAATGTGTCTTCAAGACCTACCCCAAGGGGCCGATTCACGAATTTCGGGTGAAGGATTCGAATAAAAAAAAATTCGAATTTCGAAGTATTTTTTGGGTACTTCGACCATCGAATTGGTTAAATTCGATCGAATTCGATCAAATTCGAACGATTCGAACGATTAGAAGTAAAAATCGTTCGACTATTCGACCATACGATAGTCGAAGTACTGTCCCTTTAAAAAAAACTTCGACCCCCTACTTCGGCAGCTAAAAGCTACCGAAGTCAATGTTAGCCTATGGGGAAGGTCCCCATAGGCTTGCCTGTGATTTTTTGATCGAAGGATTTTCGTTCGATCGTTGGATTAAAATCCTTCGAATCGTTCGATTAAATCCTTCAATCGATCGATCGCAGGATTTGCGCAAAATCGTTCGACTTCGATATTCGAAGTCGTACGATTTTAGTTCCCAGTCGAATATCGAGGGTTAATTAACCCTCGATATTCGACCCTTCGTGAATCGGCCCCCAAATGTATTAGTACACCTAGGGGCAGATTTATCAAGGGTCAAATTTCGAGGATTAAAAAACCCTCAAATTCGATCCGCAAAGTAAAATCCTTCGAATTCGAATATCGAATTTGAATACTTTCGAACCAGTTTAAGTGATTGATCCAAGGATTTTTATTCGACCACAAAAAACTTGAAAAGTGCTGGGGATGGTCCCCATAGGCTAACATTGAACCTCGGTAGATTTAAAGTGGTGAAGTATGAAAAAAAACGATTTTTACTTCGATTTGATCGAATTCGATAGAATTTGACCAATTCGATGGTCGAAGTACCCAAAAAAATACTTCAAAATTCAAATTTTTTTCAATTCGAATTATTCCCTCCAGCTTAGTAAATCTGCCCCCTAAACTAGCTGTTGTCGATATGTTAGACAATGATCTACAATGATCTACTATTAGATCTAAATCTGGAGACCAGTGCATAGCAGTATTACCACAGATTGGAGTAGCAGAACAGAGTAAAGAAAATAGATCAAAAATGGGTGTTGCCCATTTAATTATAAAATAATATTGGAATTTGGTACTGTAACATCATAAACTCACATAAGAACCTCTGGAAACACAGAAACAATCATACCAAGGAGACAGTGTCAGGATATAACCATTAAGGCAGTTGTTTTTTATTTGCAAGTCTCATTTTGGCTTCTAACTTTTGTTTGAGTCCACGTTAAGTTTATTATGTGGTCCAGATACAGTTAAATGCTGATGCACTTGCCATTTTGGCCATTGCTCCAACAATATCTAGGGTATAATATTAATGTTCATTCCAAATCTGCCCATAACTGTCCTTCAAATTGAGTTTTCAGTGTTTTCCCCTCAAACAGCATCCAAATAAGTATTTATGGTAAGCCCTGCTGCAACTGCTCCAGACCACCTTAGGGGGTTCATTAATCACAGCATTTAGGCCACTACATCATTAAGGGACTATGAAAATGATACATTTCAATAAGCTCTAAGTTTGTCCTTCTAAAGCAAAAATTGATTTTCTCTTTCAGATAATCTACTGTCCCTTTGCTCAAATGTTGCCTATGGGTTCCCCACTTATGCCCACATTTCTTTATATTTTCATAAAAGAAAAACACATGTAATAATTAGTCTGTAGATCACGTAATAGTTTACTTTTTAGGATCTCCTGTAAATGTCAATCAGTATTGGAATAATGTGCAATATTAGAGTAAAACTGAAATACTGTAGTTGGATGTTATGGAATGTGTTCAACGTGATTCCTATTTATATGTATTTAAACAGCTGTTCTTGGCAGTGTTTAATTTACTTTACCATTCTTCTTAACTCAGGAGACAGCATGTTTGAATTTGTTTTTCAGAAGAAATACTGTAGAAATTGCTGGGTGGAGATCACAGACTCTGATTAAACATTACAGGACATATGTCACAATAGGAACAATGCTTCCTACTAGTGATGTATTCAAATACAAAAAAAACATTTGGAAGGCAGCAGTAAATATTGATTTTTAAATGACTTATTTTTGTTTTCCCCATAAAAATGGTGCAGACACCAGTTATCAATATTATTCGAATGATTGCATATTTCCTATCATTGATTCAGTGAGTGAATGTCCTGATGGAATAATGGGCACTTAAGTATGTTAAATCTTTAAAAATAAAAAAAAGATTTTCATGAAGTTGAAAATGATTCATAGAATGCCAGGCTAAAATTTACTGTACTGTAAGCACTCAAGTACATAATAATGTATTTTCTATGTATCACAGAACACTAATAATCAAATGACATACTAGTCTATAAAAAGGAAATTGAAACACAGAAATATAACTCCAGGATGGAATATTGTATGCTGGTTAGGTTTGTTTTTATCTTGTAATGTATTTGTAGATTTCTTATATTTTTAGTTATAAATTTCTCTTGAAAAAACAGTTGTGGGCAGAATTTTTTGATCTGTGAAAACATTATGCATTTAATAACAAGGAGTAACCAGAAATAGAAACATATAATAATATATCAGTTTTTAGTGTGTGACACTATAAATTAATAGGAAATAATGTATAATATAAGAAGTCACCGAGCAGTTCCTTGACCAAATAATGGCATGAAACGGTAGCATTTTCCTGCCTCTATTCTCTGCACTGCTGTTTCTGTCTCTTAAAACAATGCAGCATGTCAGCTGAGTAAAAAAAACCTGCAAAAAATTAGGAGTGGCATTTTGAGAATTGGAGTCCTAGAATTTTGGTTAGAGGAAAGCAGGGTTTTGGTACAAGGGACAAACAAATATTTAAAAATTAATATTGTAATTTAATTTTCTTTTATATTGAGTTGTTGTTGGGTGAAATTCCCCTTTAAATCATACATAAAACTATAAGCTGTGGCAGCAGGACCTCAATGGCGACCTGTCACCCAGACATTAAAAGCTTTATAATAAAAGTCCTTTCCAAATTAAACATGAAACCCAAATTCTTTTTTTTAATTAAAACATCAAAACCTGTTATACTCTTGTTTAAAAGGCTCAGTTGTCAATCATATATGGCCTGTCCCTCTTCTATGCTTTAGGTGTAGAGAAGGGGCAATCTATGCCTAAGGCATTTTTAAAACTTTCAAATACAAATTGCATGCTATAATTTCAATAATCTTCTTATATTTATATTTAAAAATAATTTGGCTCATTTACAGACCATGGAGGCTTATTTATTAAAGTTCTGATTTTAATGGTTTTAGAGGGTTTTGAAAAGGTAATTCGAAAGTTAGTAAATGGGCTCCTTATTTTAAATTGCATAAGTGCAGTTATCCATAGCGACCAATCATCATTTAGTTTTGATCAGTCTACTATTACTTAAAAAATTAAAGCAAAGTTCTGATTGGTTGTCATGAATGACTTCAGTGGTGCAAGTTTGTGCTTATTTAGTAGATCTGCCGTAACTACTTTAAACATAACCAAATCCTTAATTTCAGACTGATGTATTCATCTCAGCTTATAAACGACAAATAGCAGCATCCTCTTTATTCCATGTATTAGTTTGTATCTCTCTGTAATCTGTCTTTTGTGTCTATATTTCTATTTTCTGCTGCAACATATACTGTAATACAATCAGATGTAACTGCAGTTTTTTATTAATACCTAAGTTAAGGGTAGTTCAGTTACAGACCATAGAAGTGCTTGTAGATTTATTAAGGAATGTATGCCAGTAGTAACAGTCATTGCACAGTACCAGGGTCAGAAGTAAAAACAAAAAGGAACAGTATATTAAACCCACTGCATGAGAACTGGGTTGAGCAAAAGTAATATTTTGTTCTAGAGCTGCTGCTGCTGCTGTCAGAAACACTAGTAAAGTGCTTTAAAGTGCAGTACAGAGTGACACCTTGTGGACTGACAGGACAAGACAAGAGAGATGTACAAAATATACATGGTCCACTAAACAATCATGAAAATTCACATCAATATTATATATATTCACTACAGAAAAAATAGATTTAAAACAAATGAACAACAATAATTATTTGTATATGGTCAGACATGACCTGATACATCCAAGATGCTCATGCATGCTCTCATCCTATCCAGACTAGATTACTGTAACCTTCTACTAATTTGCCTCACTAACTCCCATCTCTCCCCTCTACAGTCTGTATTAAACACTGCTGCCAGAATTATCCTCCTCTCATCCAAAAGGGTACAGGCCCCTCCGCTGCTGAAGTCCTTATCATGGCTTCCTATAAAACAAAGAATAACTTATAAACTCCTCCTCATAACCTTCAAAGCCCTTCATTCCTCTGCCCCTAACTACATCTCATCTCTTGTTTCTCTATATGTTTCTGCCCGAAACCTCCGCTCCTCTCAGAGCAACCGCTTGGTTGTACCCCCCACTACTACTGCTGTTTCCCGTATCAAACCCTTCTCTCTTGCGACTCCTTATATTTGGAATGCCATTCCTGAATCTCTCAGGAGAGAATCCTCCTTCAATATTTTTAAAACAAAACTCAAAGACTACCTCTGGGAGCACCTGGATAACACCTGAACTGGCACTTATATAACAGTGTAACAAACTGTAACCCACAGCACCTTAATACCCCTCTGAATTGTGTCTGTATGTTACCCTCCCATTTAGACTGTGGGGCTCATTTATTAACGCAGCGCAGTGCTAAAAAGAGCGCAGTGGCCTGACATTTGCCCAGCGCATGCGAGTATTTAATAATGTAGCGCACGATACCTTAACAGTGCGATTTTGTGCGCTAATGTAGACACAGACAGGTGCGACGTGTGAAACTGTGTGAAACTGCGTATCAGCTGTCGCAGTGCTTATAATAAATTGTGCACACAGGAAGATACCGCAAAGGTAAGGATTAGTTGTGCTCATGTATGAATGCGCTGCTTTAATTAGTTGCGTCACATATTGCGCATATTGCGTTCACTTAGACGCATCTGCATTTGTTTGTGTGCTAATATTTGTTTGGTTGCAAAGGTGTTTAGCCTACCTGATACCCTTAAAGGAACCTTGGTCAATATAAACATGTTGGGTGGAAGGCGTGGTTAATATGCACTTTACAGGGGTTGTTCATCTTTGAGTAAACTTTGAGTTAACAAACATCCCCACCAACAGCAGCACCATTGTATTTGCCAGAACCCAGTTTAGCAGTGCCCTAACAACCACGGCATCGTTTGTGACATAAATGCCAAATCTTTTGAGCAATGCGCATAAACAAAACCATCGCAAAAGCTCTGTGTTATGCGCAATATCACGCAAATATATTAGCGATCACACTCGTGATGTCGCAGACAATCTTTTGCGTCCACTTATGCGCTGCGCTGCTTTAATAAATGAGCCCCATTAAGCCCTACGGGGTAGGGTCCTCTAGCCTTTTGTTTCCTTGACACTGTGCACTTAATCTGTATTGTAATTATATTTTTTATATTTATGTGAATTGTATTTTTAATAATGCACTTATTGTTACTTTTTATTCCAATGACCCCTTGTTTGTTACTACTAATTTATTTGTTTTGTTGTGCTTTGCCTTCAAGGAGCACTTTACAAATAAAAATATACATACATACATACATACATGAGAGGACAGGCAGGCAAGGCTTCTTTGTGGTTCATATGATAATCATCTCTGGTTTTCCCATATAGAATACAGTTCAGCCATAGCTTATTCACCATTTAGGAATTTAAGGCCTCCACCATTGCTAATAAAGTACTTATCCACAAGTATAGAAAATGGAATGAACTCTAATAAATGAATATGCCACTGATAGTTTGTCCATAATGTTCCTAAAGGAAAATGCACCCCACAGAAAAACTGAAATGCTAGCCTTCTGTTGCAGTTGCACCTATTGGGGAGAAAAAGGACTGGGGAAATTTTGTGCTGAGGAGTTTTGTGTGGGGTCAGGTTAGTCTTAAGGCTTCATGCATGTGCAAAGCTTGCCACAGTTCATATGGCCTATAGCAAACAATAAGCAGGGGAGCATTTGCTAATCACTTAGTCATTAACAACTTAAGGGACTTAAGGGAGGGTAAGTAATGTATCAGTGTTTGTAGTGTTTGTAGACAACACAAAACTATCCAGCCCAATTAATTCCATCCAAGATTCAACATCCTTGCAAACAGGCGATCTGGGCAACTAAGTGGCAGATGAGATTCAATGTTGATAAATGTAAAGTCATGCACCTGTGATGTAATAACATCCAAACCACTTATACCCTTAATGGGACTGAACTAGGCAAATCCATAATGGAAAAGGACCTTGAAGTCCTTGTAGATAATAAACTTGGCTGTAGCAAGCAATGCCAGTCAGCAGCATCAAAGACAAATGAGGTTTTGAGCTACATTAAAAGGGACATAGATTCGCGGGAGGAGGGAGTTATTCTTTCACTGTACAGAGCGCTGGTAAGTCCTCATCTAGAATATACCGTACAGTTTTGGTCTCCATCACTCAATCAGGACATTATTGAATTAGAGAGGGTACAGAGAAGGGCAACTAAGCTGGTAAAAGGAATGGAAAATCTTAGCTATGAGGAAAGACTGGCCAAGTTGGGGTTGTTTATGCTGGAGAAGAGGAGTTATATGATAACTATGTAATGTATAAAGGGATTATATAATAATCTTTCTAATGCTTTATTTAGCAGTAGGTCTTTACAACTGACACAAGGTCACCCATTCCGATTAGAAGGATGTTATAAGTATTTGTAAGGGGTTCTGGCTAATTATTGGAAAGGGGTTTTTTTACAGTGAGAGCTGTGAAGATGTGTAGTTCTCTCCCTACATACTAGCTGATACATTTGAGAGCTTTAAGAAAGGATTCGATGGCTTTTTAGCAAAAGAAGGGAATACAAGGTTATGGAAGATAAAATATAGTACATAGTACATATAGGACAAGAAGTTTTTTCTCCCTCGGAGGCAAATTGGAGTAGCTTAAAATTGGTTTTTCCCTTCCTCAGGATCAACTATCAGGCAGGTTGTATATAGACTAAAAAAAGGTTGAACTTGATGGACGTGTGTCTTTTTTCAACCTAACTTGCTATGTTACTTTGTTACTTTGTTACCTATCTTATTTGTTTCTATAGTTTATTGCATCATGTTATGTATTTTATTACATGTGAGTTAGTGCACTTGTCCCAAAGCAATGCAAGGGCTACCAGTGAGTTCTTTGTAGAAGAGGCAAACCAGCCTGGCACAGAATGTTATTGTTTCGGCTCACTGTAGGGTGTATACACAAAAGATATACACACAAGGGGATGGGATGTACATTGCAATTCTCACCCAGTATAAGCAATGGTCCTTTTATTTATTTTTTATCAGAAAATGACAATAAAGATAAAAAAAACATTCTTTGGAAAAAATATATACTTAGATTCTGTTTCGGTATTGGTTTTTAGAGGTAAAGTATAAATAAGGTAGTAAAACCAGCCATGGCTGGGACTAGTCTTAGAAGTATACCAGCGATGTAGTTGCCAGTAAATTTATAATAAGTTTAGATTGAGCCCCTAGTCCACCCACTCCATTGAGATCTATACTGATCACTGCATTATCCAGCCTCCCCTCATCCATTGCATCATCACTTTACCACTTTCATCATCACTCTGTCCCTCTGCATTTTTGCCCTGCCCACTTACATTACAACCTGCCCCCTCTTCTGCTCTCTGTTTCTTTTGTGTAAAACCACATCCATGTATGTAAAAAAAAATGGTCTTGCATACCAAATTAAGGTTCTCTCCACACCTCATTGACAATCATTACTTTCTCCAACAGCCATGTAAGCACCTCCTTTGGTGAAGGAAACGGGTCAAATTTCAATAAGTGAATGAAATGTCATCATTGTTTCTATGGGCACCAAGATGGACTTACAATCTAGTGAAAGAATTATTACCTTGAAGGTTGTTCACATTTCAATTCATTCTCCAACAGCTACACAGCTTTTATCTTGTTCACTTGTTGAGATGAATGCGATTTGCTTTGTAGAACTTCTAAGCAATGGGACAATCTCACAGTATTAAACACCCAAATCAGTATTAATGTCTTCTACATTGTTTCCCTTTAAAGGCATACATTGTTTGCAGAAATTGGTACAGAATGCAGCCTTTGTTAGAGTAATTTTTAACTGAGGGCACCATAATGCATCATTCGTGTAGCATCCCAGAAGTGCAGTATTTTGCATAAACCAAGACAGCTGGGTAAGCAATGAACATGAGAATGACCCAAAGGAGAAGTGGAAAATGTCAAGTCATCACAATCTAGCTAGACCATTAAGCCTACTTTTATTTATAGTTACAGAACTCAAATCAAGTATCCCTACAGAATGAAACTTGAATATGTATATGTTATAACATATTTATGCTATATGCATACATGAGGAGAAAAAACAAAGACACGTTAAATCCCATTGTTATAAATGTTTCAGTAATTCTACAGAACATGGGATTTAGTTTCAAGGTATTCATTATTAAGTTTATAGACCAAGCAAATAAAATATGTTAATGATAATGAAAAAAGCAGATGCACTTTGCTGTATGACTTTGAAAATATAATGTTTTTGCTGCAGTTTAGTTTCTAATATGGGTGACTTTCACAACAGGGGCACAAGCCAATTTAAAGTCCAAGCATCAAGCAATTTGAGTTCCACCAGCTCTACACAGTAATATAATTATTCCCTCTGAGGCTCTTAATTGTCTTCATCACACCATGATTTCTGCACAAATTAAACATGCATTTATAGCTATATATAACTTGCTTTGCAGTTAACATCCTGGAAACAAATTTCAAGGAGACTGAATTTTGTATTATTTGATATGTCCCATATGCATTACTGATGTGCGTGTATCTTATTTACAATACTTTTGATAGTTGTATGCAAAGCATGCTGCTTTTATTTATATTTTACTTCTGCAAGCATTATTAAAGTAGATTTTTAGAAAAAAAATACCTTGTTTTTAATTGGGAGTGTTGAATGAAAAAGGTATAAAACATTGGGAGTAGATGTAACCTTAATATGTCCTTTACTATCTGCAAAAGCAAATAAAACGCTTTTAGAAATGTATTAAAAATTTATGAATGAAAATATATTTTGTTCCAAGACTTACCAATTATATGTAGGCCTTATAAAAGCACATGTTAGAAATGCAATCATTTACCTTTATATGAATTTTAGAAAGAAAGAAAAAAGGTATGGCTAGCTACCAAGCTAAAATCATGGAATGTATAAAAAATAAACACTGATTTTTCACAACATATTAAGACGTGTGTTGTACAAATATACAGGTATAGGATCTATTATCTGAAATGCTTGGGACCTGGATAATGGTTTGAATCTCCAACTTTAATATATTTCGTACCTTCCTGATAAAATGAATTGGAACATTAAAACCTAATAGGATTGTTTTGATTTCCTTAAAATAAATTCTATTGTAGATGGCCTTCCTGTAATTGTAAGCTTTCTGAAAGTGGGGTTCTGGATAAGGGATCCCATACCTGTAGATTTGTACTGTGAGGAACATTCTAGGTAGAAGTAATTTACTACACTCAAAAATGATCTGCATGTGTACTGTACGTGCATGTTTTGTATCAAAACACAGCTTCATGAAAGCAACTTGCTATACAGGTATGGGACCTGTTATCCAGAATGCTTGGAACTTGGGGTTTTCTTGATAAGGAAACTTTCCATAATTTGGCTCTCCATCCCTTAAGTCTACCTAAAAAATATTTAAGCATTAATTAAACCCAAGAGGACTAATTTGCCCCCAATAAGTATTAATGATATCTTAGTTGGAATAAAGTATTATTAAAGAGAAAAAGGAAATCATTTGTAATAATTGGTATTATTGGATTATAATGCAGCCTATGGAAGATGGCCATCCTGTTATTCAGAGCTCTGGATAACTGGTTTCTTGAAAACAGATCCCATACCCATATTTTAATATTTGTGAATGCAATTGTAAAATATATACGTATAATCTGTTTTTATTTTCTACCTACTCATTGCAACCTTCCTGTGTGTTTTGGTCTAAAGGTGGCTACAGTTTGTCCATCGTGTGATTGCTCATTGATGTGTATTCTATGGCCTAAAATAATATGCAGAATTGCTGTTTTAGCCTATGATGGACCTCCTAGAACTTATTTGGAGTCATTTGGTGGACTTTGAAAAATCAAAGTTTTTTTTTTAAATACTTTGCATCGAATATGATCTGAATTCGAATCGAATGAATGATTACAGCCTATTCACCTGAAGTTAAAAAATTGCAAATTGTTATACAGGTATGAGAACTTTTATCCAGACTGCTTGGGACCTGAAGTTTTCCGGATAACAAATCTTTCCATAATTTGATAGATGATAGATTTTCAATAAAGTTGAGTTTTCCAGGCGACATTTCGAAAAAGTTGCACAATTTGTTGAGTCTTTTCCTGTACAAACAATTTCAATCTGAATAGTTGGTAAATTAAGCCGGATCATGGTTGGGAATTACTGTAGGTTGAATTTGTTTTAATTAAAAAATTAGAAAAATATGAGTTTTAGTAAATATGCCCCTAAATAAACCCAATAGGCTATATACTATACCTTAGTTTGGATCAAGTACATTATACTGTTTTATTATTACCGAGAAAAGGGAAATAATTTTTTAAAATTTGGATTATTTGCATAAAATGGAGTCAATGTGAAACAGCCTTTCCATAATTCACAGCTTTCTGAATAACATAGAATAAGGTGCACAACTTCTTTTCACATGTAACCTTTAGTTTATAACAAAAATGTTGTTAATAATAACATCTAAAAAACAGGGGTTTGCTAAACTTACGACAACTGAAATTGCATTAGTTCCCATTCAAACCACTGTTTTATATCAACAAGGAAATAAAATCCACATGATTTCTACTGTAATTATTATAAATGTCTATTTTTCACCTATACAGCAGAAAAGTAAAGTATCTCGTGTATAAGCAATCTTTAAAATCATAAAATCTTGCGTTTTGGTAATCTAGTCGATTAAGATTCTCATTAAAAAAAAAACATTTAATTTACCTTGCATTATTTTGCTGACAAGATTATACCATTATCAATCTAAACAGCGCTCATTGATTTGCCTGATTTGCAATAGCATAACTAAAATTACTTTGATGTATAGATTATATATAAGGATAAGTTTATGTGTATTAGTATATATTTTCTTTGCTCATGGTACATTGATTTAGGGGGGAAAAACTTCCTGAAAATGTTATGCATTAAAGAATGACCTTCAGAACATTTTAATTCATATTTACTTTATGTAACACGATTTTGGACTATTTAGGCCAACGGGGTTAACAACCCACTAGTATACTAGAGCATGGGTTCCATTTGACTCTAACACTTAAGGCAGGGCCTTCGCAACTTGGAAGAAATTAAAATGTGCTGAAGTGCAACTACAACTCCCACAGGCTATTTTGTATGAAATGATAAAAGAAGAGGGGGCCAGGAAGTTCTTGCAAATCAAACAGAACATAATAGTTTATTTGTCTCAGATCCCAATCTAGTCTGACCAGACACCAAAAGCAATTTGGGCACAGATTGAAGCTGCTCAGTTTACTCCGTACCACCCCAGCGTATGTTTCTGGTCCCCGCATACCAATATTTTACCCAGGATTTTGATGTTTAAAGCAACAGCTCTCTCCCTAGACATTTGGAAGAAAGCTAGAGGTAAATTCAAACTTAATTCGCAATATTCACTTTTAAAAGCTATTCTAGACAACCCTCTCTTTAAACTTGCAAAAACATCCTCTGTAGGCAAATTAGGGGTTAATGATAAGATAGATTTGTCTATGGCAACAATATTAACCTATGAGCAAGCAAAAGATCTGATTACAAAATTCAATTTAGCCTGGTATATGTACTTTCAGAACAGACATTTCCTGCATCCATTTCTCAGGGCTTTCCAAACACATCTGATGACAACATTTTAATCCCTGGTGCTACAAAGCATACCCCAACGATGTGCAATTTCCAAAATACTCAAGATCATTAATGAACCCTCCTTTGCAACAGGGCACAAACATCTATACATGCAGACTGGCCCCCAAATTTGGGTGAATGCAAAACGTGGGACTACCTATACTAAGCAGACAGAAAATATATATGTATAAGATATTAATGTTCTGGTACTTAACTCCCGTTAGAGTGCATAAACTTTTTCCCAATACAGCACCACAACCCTAATCAAACAAATGATTTATGCTTTCAAAGTTGGCCACAGGGGGTCACCATCTAGTAACTTTCTTAAACATCTTTGCAAGACCAAGACTGTGCATGCTCAGTGTGGTCTGGGCTGCTTAGGGATCATCATAAATTATCAAAACAGTCAAACAATATTTGCCAGAAGCCGATTCAGCAAGACTGATTAATAATCAGAATATACAGACTGCACTGGGTCCTGTTTTGTCATGTAATCTAATGTGGATTTTATAGTTTTTGTATTGTTTAATACAAACTTTCTCCATCTCTGCAGAACCAGTGGCTGCAGCAAAATAATCCTCCATATCCCAATTTATCTGTTTAAATCTGGCTCCATGATCTTTGTCCCTGCAACTGAAGTTGAAAACTGCTCTACAGGGAAACAAACATAGCTGCTTGAGTTCTACATGGCTGAGAAGTAAGGTGGGGACTCCTCCTGCTGTTCATAAGTATGATTTATTTCCCTGCAGAGCAGTTAGGGACCGTCTGACAATTCCTATCCACAGCAGTAGATGAAGAGAGAATTTCACTGCATGCAGTCAATTGGATATGGGTTTCTTTTTCATTAAATAAAGTAAAAATTGGATTTTATTTTTTTGCCTTTACATGCCCTTTAAAGACTTAGAGGGGTTTATTGTAAGTAATGTATCAGTGTTTTCAGATAACACAAAACTATGTAGCCCAATTAATTACATGCGGCATGTGGCATCCTTGCAGCAAGATCTTGACAAACTGGCAATCTGGACGGCTAAGTGGCAGATAAGATTTAATGTCAATAAATGTGATGCACCTGGGATGTAAAAATATGCAAGCCACTTATACCCTTAATGGGAATGAACTAGGAAAATCCATAATGGGAAATGACAGTGGAGTAGATAATAGACTTGGCTGTAGCAAGCAATGCCAGTCAGCAGCTAGAAGGGCAAACAAGATCTTGAGCTGTATTAATAGGGGCATAGATTTGCAGGAGGTAGGGTCATTCTTCCTCTGTACAGATCACTGGTAACACCCCATCTAGAATACACTGTACATTATCGAATTAGAGAGGGTCCAGAGAAGGGCAACTAAGCTGGTAACGGGTATGGAAAATCTCAGCTATGAGGAAAGACTGGCCAAGTTTGGGTTGTTCACATTGGAGAAGAGGAGCTTAAGGGGTGATATGATAACTTTGTATAAACATATAATGTGATCATATATTAATCCCTCTGATGCTTTATTTAAGAAAGGTGGTTCCGGATAAATATTTGGAAGGGTTATTTACAGTGAGGGCTGTGAAGGAATTCTCTCCCCAAATCATTCGTGATGTCTGATACATTAGATAGCTTTAAAGGAATTGTTCAGTGTGAAAATAAAAACTGGGTAAATAGATAGGCTGTGCAAAATAAAAATTGTTTCTAATATAGTTAGTTAGCCAAAAATGTAATGTATAAAAGCTGGAGTGACTGGATGTATAACTTGTCAGTCAGAACCCAACTTCCTGCTTTTCAGCTCTCTTGGTTTACACTGACTGGTTACCCTGGCTACCAGGCAGTAACCAATCAGAGACTTGAAGGGTTGCCACATGGGTCATTTCTGTTGCTTTTGAATCTGAGCTGAATGCTGAGGATCAATTACAAACTCACTGAACAGAAATGTACCATGTGGCCCCCCTTCAAGTCGCTGACTAACTCAGAGTTATAGAGCTGAAAAGCAGGAAGTTGGATTCTGGCTGTTTTATTAGACATCTGTTCACTCCAGCCTTTATATATTAAATTTTTGGCTAACTAACTATATTAGAAACATTTTTTATTTTGCACAGCCTATCTATTTACCCAGTTTTTATTTTCATACTGAACTATTCCTTTAAGAAGTGGTTGGATTGAAAGATAGAAAGATAGTTCATAGTACAAGTTGATCCAGGGATAACAGTTAGGCATGTTTAACTGTATATAGAGTTAAAAGGTTGAACTTGATGGTTATGTGCCTTTTTTATCTAACTTACTAAGGCACATTTATTAAAGGTCAAATTTTGAATTCATATGAGTTTTTGTTAAACTCTATTAAATTTGAGTATACTCAAAATTTGACTGGGGGGTTATTTAATAAAAAATATTCAATATCTACCGACTTGAAAACTCAATTCAAGTTGTTTCTCTGTAGGAAACTCAGAAAGGCTAGTAACATGTCCAAATTGATGCCTGGACCTCTCCCATTGAGTTATACATGAACTCGGCAGGTTTAAGGTGGCGAACAGTCAAATTTGAGTTCTTAAAGGGCCAGAGTATGATAAATCTCAAAATTCAAATTTAAAACTCAAATCGAGTTTGGATAATTGACAATTCAAATTTGAAAGTTTTGACCATAGAAAAATTCAAATATTCTAATTCTGCCTTAGGGGCAGATTTATCAAGGAGCGAATTTTTAATAAAAAAAACTTTGAAATTTGAATAAAAGAAGACCAACCGAAATCCATTAAAAAAATTTAAGTTTTTTTGGGGTGAATAGGCTGTTTTCGCTCGAATTTGAATCTTATGAAACAAAGTAACATCGTATTGGATCGAGTTGGATTCAAAGTATTTAAAAAAACAATTTTGCTTTCTTAAAGTCCACCAATTGACTCCAAATGTTCTAGGAGGTCCCCCATAGGCTCAAACAGCAATTCAGCAGGTTTTTAGATGACAAATGGTCGAAGAAGAATTTTTAAATAGACAGTACATGATAAATTTTGATGTTCAAATTTTTGATTTTTTTTTCAAATTCAAATCAAATTTGGACTATTCCCTTGTCGAAGCAGACAAAAAATGTCACTTTTTCAAGAGAAATGTGGTGACCTTTCTCCTGGCGGAAATTCTCGGTGTATATTTCCCGATACAACAGTAGTAGTGAAAATGTTATGTAAAAATTTCGAAGTATATTTCCCCATACAATGGTAGTAGGGAAAATTCTCTAGAGAATTTTCAACTTGGAGGACATCGACATGGAAAGGGCAACTTTGATTGTGATTTAAAATTGGCTGCTCTATCTTAATAATGTAAATTCACCAGCCTGAACCTGGCAAAGTAGACTTTGGGGTAAATGCTAACAAATAGAAACTTTGATAAATTAGGAGATTTGCGCTTCTTCGTCTGAGTGAATATTCACCTGGCAAAACTTGCACAAAAATTCTCGACCACTGAGCTTTTTGCTAGCGATGTGTCTTATTCGCCTTTTTCATAAATTGCTGCGAGTTTTTTTGGTGAATTTTCCAAACCACCAAATCACTATGCGATCTTAAGTAAATCTGCCCCAATGGGAGAAGGCTATGTACTAGTGAACATGAAAACTGAACTAGAACTTTTCTAGTGCAGTCAATTATTTGAACCCCATTGAGTCAGAACTTTTTGGATAAGGGTTTCCAGATAAGGGATCTCATACCTGTAAAGGAGAAGGCTGATGGGAGCTGAAATAAATAGCACCTGGTGCCTAATAATGGCCTGGTGTTCATATAATTAACTGCACTAGAACCTAATTAATTTAACAGGAAAACACCCATCATCTTTCTGTTTAATCTTAGGAACCCAGAAGAGTATGGGTTTAAGACCACATAAGCAAGGTTGGAATATATGCTGAATTATTATCAGCCCAGCTGTAACAGCTGTCTTCGCTTTAACTTCTTGGGACACAATAATGGTGTTGTCTTAAAGTGCCATTAAACTGCCTTAAGTTGCTTATACAAAAAAAAAATCTATGGAACCATTTCTGTGTATTAAACTTTTTCTCTCAAGCTGTAGCTGTATGACACTTTACTACATATAGATAATAATGGCCACGGTAGTAAAACACACATCCTCTCAATATTCATATATAAATATCTTATTTCCTTCTGTTTTTAACTCACGTCTAATCCAGCTAAATCCACCAAAAATTTGAATGTTTGAAAACAGCACAAAACACGAGTCACTCGCATTGATTATTCTTTTATTAATTTGTTTCTATATTTTCATTAATCATATTTACATCTTGTTTAGCTATATTAGATTTCAAGATCAATTTTTTTGAATGCATTTTCTTAAATCTGCCCAATCTAAACTTTTAGCAGGGAGTAGAGAAGGCTATTTATCATTTACTCTTACATGACAGTATTAAGATGCACGTTGAGGATAACACTCTTTCTGCTTTGAGCACTGTCAAGAACAAAGTGCTTTACAGACTTAAAATAAATCTTGATACTAATCCATTGAATTTCTGACAACCTGAGCCTAAGGTTTCTATGCACTTAGCTGAGTAGTGTAGAAAAGCTTGTACATTATTTATGCACACTAATGGCGTTGCAATATTCTTGTAGAAAGCAGTGACAGGGCAATCTGCTAAAATATCTGCTACTGTGTCCAAAATTGTACATTATATTGGATCTAAATTTCGGACAGAGCGGTCTGTTGATGGCAATTTAGCCGAAACAAGAGCTTTATTTTTGAAATGTAATACCACTATTGTGTTCTACTACGTCTATACTTTAATGTCTTTTCAAAATAGGTTGAATGTATTTTAAGTCATACAGTATTGTTTAAATTAATTCAATCATATGTTATCTTTGGTATAGTGTGCTTTATGACATGTCCTCATAATTCTGGTTCACAATCAAAATAAAAATCACAACAGAGGTAAATTTCAGTATAGGAGCAAACAAGCCTGCTGGAATTCAGTAATCACTTAAATTAATTCATTCATAATTCACTTAAATTAATGCATTTTTTGTGGGGGTTAAAACACAGAAATTTATTTTTACCCCTCCCCCAAACCAAATACTGTATTTTCGAAAAGTACACATTATACCGAATCTAAAATGGGTACCCATGCCTTTCTGGTCCAAACTACGGAGTCACAAGGCCTTCCCAAAATTGTTGGTTTTGGTGAAATACCTGAAAATTGCCTCAAAGTTTCAACTTTCCAGCATCATATCGCCCATGTATCATTACATACCAAGAGGGGGTCCTCCAAACAGGTTGATACCCATGTGCGTAGGTTTACCAAAGTATCTGGCATGTAGAGGCCCCAAAATAAAGTAAGTGCACACAATCTTGGTAAACACGAGAGGAGCAGTTGTTATATCAAAATGCAGAACTCTGATTTGAAAATTATGACATTTTCCCCCAATGTAAAGAGCTATGGGAAGGAATCTCCTGTGGTCCCTGAAAAGAGGCACATGAAGGTACTGTAAGTGTCTTTGAGTTAAAAAGAAGCCATATAATCTCCTTGATCTAAGACCTTTATAGTTGATCTAAAGTTCTCCATACGGAATCTTATTTTCCAAATTAATTGGTTGACAAACCTCAAATCTATGATTGTACGGAAACTTCCATTTGGTTTTGGTACTAAAAATACCCTTGAGTAGGTACCCTGAAAGATTTGAGATGGCGGCACTGGCTTGAGTACCTTGGAGACAAAGAATTCTGTGACAGCCCTTTGCCGCTTCTAGAAGAGTTGCTGCCATCTTAGAGAAGGACAACCCTCAGTTGCACAGGACATCTAATTGCAGGTAACCAACTAAGTGGTGCCTCCACAGCCTCCGATCTTCTACCCCTTGAGACCTGGAACAGACAGCTGACCATAGAAAAGAAAGAAAAAATAATTCCTACTGGACAGCAACTCCACTCCTACACAGGTAGGACAAAAAAAACGCTGGTGACCTCTAGGGGTAGCTCCTATTTATGGGTGGGGTTAATTATCTTTGTCTGTTCACTGTCCTACATAGCAGGGTAGACGGAATAAATTTCTTGGTTGCTTCCTTACAAGGATGTAAGTGAATCAAGAACATGTAAATTGAATGTGATCTCCAAGTGGGATGTATTTAAATTGTTATGCATTTCAAATTGTAATTCTAATTTTATAAACTATTCAAATTTGTTATAGAATTACATTTAAAAATACTGTGCTGTTAACATTTTTTGGTCATTTTGCTAATTAATTCTGTCGAAGGCTTACATTTTTCCAGTGGTGTAAACAGTCGGCTTCAAATAGGTAGGTTATAAAGACATTTAAGCTAAATTCTCAGTCATAAACCATGACAAAACTGCTAAATTGTGAGATTAGTAAGAGACCATTTTACTGCACTATTTAATGCACTAAATTTTAAAATGATTTTGGTTCCATTTTAATGGAATGCATAGAAACTGAATTAAAAAGGATCTGTAATCAAGAATAAATTATTGGTAATTACACATTGCTTTTTGTCTGCAATACCTATTATTCAAGATACGTATTATTATTCAACAGGATAAAAGTAATATTAGGGAAAAGTCTATGCAGACTGCAGCTAACATTCAGGACTAATGACAAGAATTACATGTAATTCAATGCATGTAAAGCATGTTCTATAATAGACATTTAGGGGCTGATTTACTAACATTCGGATTTCTATTTTTTCACAAATCTCAAAAAATTTGTATTATCTTTAATTTCTCTAAAACTCAAAGATTTATTAAAGATGTATTAAGTTTAAAAAACACAAACAAACGTTGCCATTTAAGACCAGTCAAGGTCCTATAGAAGTCAATGGGAGATGGGCTGATCTTACTGGACATTTTTTTAAGGCATTCAGACTTTTAGAGGTTTTCAGATTTTTTCTAAATAACTTTCATGGCATTCATGGTTTTAGGGTTAAGAGTTTAACCGTGATTTCAAAAATCTCTAATGCCAGTAAAATTTAACCTTCTATAAATTGTCCTTCCCTAGTTAGTTTGTAATACATAGGGGCCCATTTACTTAGCTCGAGTGAAGGAATAGAATAAAAAAAAACTTCGAATTTCAAATGATTTTTTTGGCTACTTCGACCATCGAATTAGCTACTTCGACCTTCGACTATGACTTCGACTTCGAATCTAACGGTTCAAACTAAAAATCGCTCAACTATTCAACCATTCGATAGTCGAAGTACTGTCTCTTTAAAAAAACTTTGACCCCCTACTTCGCCACCTAAAACCTACCGAAGTGCAATGTTAGCCTATGGGGAAGGTCCCCATAGGCTTTCTAATGTTTTTTAGGTCGAACAAAAATTGTTCGATCAATGGATTAAAATCCTTCGAAGTGAATGATTCGAAGGATTTAATCGTTCAATCCAACGATTTTTCGTTTGATCGTTTGGTCAAACTATTTGCGGTAAATCCTTCGACTTCTATATTCGAAGTCGAAGGATTTACATTCGGCAGTCGAATATCGAGGGTTAATTAACCCTCGATATTCGACCCTATGTAAATCTGCCCCATAGTATAAAATGTACATGTATGGGGCCTGTTATCTAGAATACTTGGCAACTGGGATGTTTTAACAGATCTTTCTGTAATTTGGATCTCAATACCTTAAATTTACATGAAAATTATTTAAACATTAAATAAACCTAATAAGCTGGTTTTGCTTCCAGTAAGGATTCATTATATCTCAGTTTAAGTACAAGGTAATATTTTATTAACACAGATAAAAAGGAAATCATTTTTCAAAATCTGGATTAGCTGGATAAAATGGAGTCTATGGAAGACAGCCATCCTGTAATTTGGAGATTTCTGGATAATGGGTTTCCAAATAACAGATCTCATACCTGTAAGTTTGTTTTTGTTACAGTATTACTAAATGCCATTTGCTGAAAAATATTGTATGCATGCTCATTTATGTAGCAGATGTATTTTTTGCAATTGAAATCAATTTCAAGAAAAACTTTCTCAACATTTAGGTTTCTATATTTTCATTAATCATATTTATCTTATTTAGATCTTGTGGCCACAGCAAGGTATTTTCTGTTGTTTTGTAGCTGTGAAAAAATAGCACATTGTCACATTAATTTTATTTAAAATCAAAGGACAAAGACACATGGTCAGCATTTTGTTGCAGCTACAAAACACCAGAAAATACCTTGCCCTGGGCAATACTGGGACTTGTCCCTGAAAAACACTCAGATCGCGTAATCACTCAAGAATGGCTTTGTATACCTATTGGAGCAATAACAAGTCAACAGCTTATTGGCCCATGTGTGGGGCATCCGACTGGCCGATCGGACAATTTAAAAAAATCCCATCGGAGCGCAGCCGATAGGCCCTCGATTGTATCAGCCCGATATCGGATACTTCAATATGGGCATATCGGGGAGAGAGCTCTATGTCTATGGCCACCTTTACAGAGCATTTGTTTTTTTAGATGGGATCAGTGACCCCTGTTTGAAAGCTGAAAAGAGTCAGAAGAAGGCAAATAATTTAAAAAAATCTATAAAAATAAATAATTGAGACCAATTGAAAAGTTGCTTAGAATTAGCCATTCTACAACATAGTAAAAGTTAACTTAAAGGTGAACCGTAAAAACAGCATTGCATGTATTTTGGCCACATGGCATGGCATTGGTAGAGAATTTCATTTTGTCATTGTCCTATAAGACCTATCATCAAAGGTTATAGCATGGTCATTATTGTGCATGAGAAAACAAAAATACTTTAAAAGAACATAGGCTAGATCAATACAGTCATAATGAAGTCAATTAAGTAATTTTGGGTTTACAAGGTGCAAGAGAGTATACTCCCTGGCAAGTCTGAATCAGCCTTTTCCAGTGTTTGCTTCTCTTTCCACATCCCAGTTTCCCCACTATGCGAGTCATTGTCTCCTAACAATCATCTCTTGGCTGGCAGGCTGCAAACAGCCGACGGTGCAATGAAGTGCTCACTCTGCAATCCACTGATCATGTCTGCCAGCCTGCCAGCTGAGAGCCGATTGTTAAGAGAAGTACAGGAGACAGCACGGCTGCAGAAAGATCTTTCACTGCTCCACACAGTCAGTACAAAGGGCGGGGGGGGGGAAGAGGACTTGCCAGGGCAGTAATCAGTTGACTCCCAGACAGTAGATCAGGAGCGGCCCGCTTACCAAAAAATAGAACGGCCCTCTGGCATTTGCCCGTATGGGCAGATTGCCAGTCCGGGCCTGAATCTGGCTGCTGGTTATTCAGGTCCCTTGTCATGCAGCCCCTGCATTTATAGCTCCAGGCGTTTCTTTGTCTATAGTCTAGGCAGAGTATCTTCTGGCACAGAGCTACAAGTATTATCATATATCATTGCCCTAAACTTTGTGACTGCCCATTGCATAAAAATCTGCACATCTGCACATAAATAAAATATTTACTGCATGCTAAAGTGAAACATATTGATCCTCTGGCCAGGGGCCAAAGTTATGGTGGAAGCTGAGGTGTAGTGCCCCCTATGGGGGGTGAACTACACACAATGGTGATACTGCACTGTGCACTTGGACGATATTGCTTTTAACCTGGCTTTTATTCTTCACTCCGACCTTTTGGCCAGCGAGAAAATGTTTATATTCTGCTGCCCTGCGGGGCCTTATGGCACTTTTTAAGCACATATTTATTGCACTTACTTTTTATAGAACTTTTTTATCTATGTTTTTTATATGTTTTGTGCAATTCTGTACACTGCAGGGGTGCAGATGACCCTTTTGGGCTCCACCCCAGGCTTTTGTTACCCTGGGGGAGCTTTGGTGGAACTCAGGTAAAGACATGAGGCAAAGGAGAGTCTGAAGACCCTTTCCCCATGTCTGTGCCTTTGGCTGGGGGGCAGGGATGATGAGGCTCACCCTAGCCTCAGAAAAGGTGATCCCAACGACTTGTGAAGCTCTTAGGGCCTTTTGGCCTGGGACTGATGAGTATGGAGCCCATGCCTTTGGGTAGGACTTGGAGCACCCTGCACTTTGCATTGCAGTTCAAACAAAAGGATTTAGAAGTCACCTTTGTAAAGCTGTGTCCAGTGCTCAATCACACAGTAGTGGAGTTCATCAGGTCCACTAGACATTCATAGTATTGCAAATAAATCCACTTGAGAGCAGGTCAAACTTCAGTGTAGTGTTTTATTTAAAGATGCATAGCACTACATGTTTTGGACCTTTCTTGAAAACTGCACCAGAAGAAGGACCCAAGAGGTCCGAAACATGTGGTGCTATGCATCTTTAAATACAACACTACACTGGAGCTTGACCTGCTCTACAGTGGATTTATTTGCAATACTTTGCACTTTAGCACTGTGCAAAGTGCATGAAAGCATGACCTCGGCTTTCAAGAAAACAAAAAAAATAAAGTGAAAAAATTACTGTTTTATTACTATGGAGAATAAAAAAATGATTTTTTAAAATTTGGATTATTCCGATAAAACTGAGTCTATGGGAGACGGCCTTTCAGTTTTCTGGATAACAGGTTTCCAGATAATGTATCCCATACCTGTAGAAAGTATTTTACGTTATTATACATTAACAGCTTTAATCACTTACTATTATGTCAGAGCTTAAATGTATCTTGCTGCACATAATTTGTATTTTACTTTATTATTGCAGACCATAGGAATTAACCCAATCCAATTTTCAATTCACATATGTGACTGCAGCAATAAGTACCTTGTGTGAATTTACAGATTGCATAATAAAGTACACGTCCTAATAGTATAGTAAAGTCCTAATAGGCATTTTATTATAGACTATTGGGGGAATGTAATGTGTTTTGTTAGCGCAAAAAACATTCTCAAAGACCTTTGGGAACATTAGCGGCCATGTTTGTGCCATTTTTGTCTGATTAAAGACCTCAACAACTTCCTAGCAAAGTTTGCTTTCGCAAACGTTTGCAGTGTATTTAATAAGATTTCAGAATCACAAACAATAGTACACAGTACGGAGTGTACGAAGATGCTAAATAAACTAGAATGGGTAGGAGCGAGAGCTAGGGACAAGCTTCAGTGCTCAAGCAATAACAAATTTTATTACATTTCTCCCTATGTGTTCTTTTTGATTTGCACCTTCAATCAGTCCGGTACAGTTTATGCTGCATTATTATTGTAAGGGTTGGCTAAGGGGAAATCCCTACTAACTGATAGGAGGGCAGTGAGTCCTTCAGGCAAAGACATTTGGCACCCATTTAGGTATAATAGGGACTAGATGAAATGGAGAGGGCAAAGATCTGAAAGAGGATAGTGAATTAGAACAGAATGGAGTAGTACGGAGTGGACAAAGAAGCTAAATAGGCTAGAATGGGTTGGAGCAAAAACTAGGGACAAGCTTCAGTGCTCAAGCAACAATATTTAGCCAAATAAGTTATAAAGGAGAAGGGGTTAAATAGAGTACATCCAGCTCTGATTGGCTGGCCCTAAACATCCAATAAGGCTGTCTGAAGCAGACACAATGGAGAAGGCAGATGAAAATAATGTCCCCATTCTTTTATCTAGAATTAAACATACAGATCTTAGATATACTAAGCATGTTTTGCAAACATGAAATAACCTTTCTAAGCACCATTAGGAAAGAACACAAAATGTGCAATTCAAGATTTAGAAAAAAAAAGCATGTTCGAAATAATAAAAACACAATTAAACTGATAGGGGTCCTAAGGTATGAAGATAATTACATTTTTCTAATCTTACTAAACAAGACAAATTACCTGAAGGCCCTCTTATAAAAGATGAAATCTTCATAATAAGTGAATTAATCAAGCAGCAGCTTGCCACTGCACATGCATTTATAACAGAAATGATTCAAAGACTTATTTTATGGAGAAATTAATGGAAACAGGCTTTTCATTCTTTTGCATCAATTGAAAACCTCAGCAACCAGCTGCCCTCTTGTCAAGAAAACAGAAAAAAAGCTGGAAACCAAGATAAATAAAAACACCTTTTTCATGGTACTCTTGAAGAGAAAAAGCAGCCTCCATTTACAGCAGCCATCTGTTTGTTATTTAATATGGTTGAATTACATGCTGTAATGAGTTTGTTTCTGCATCACTCATTGCAATGGAACACAAGTTCACTCTCATAATGTGCAGCAGTTTTTAAAAGCTAATCATTTAATTGGACACAATAGTCAGTGACAAATGAAGATGTAAAAACTCAGCCAGCTGTAGAGTGAATATGTAATCATTGGGAAATCATAGTATTTTATACACAAGGGGTCCTTAATATGGTATTTGATGTATATTAACAATGTACATGTATATATCAAGTATTATAATGCCATCAAAATAATTTTACATATTGTTGCTCTCCATAAAGATGTCCAAAATGGGAAATTGGACCACTTCACCTGTTTTTACATTATTGTGGCTTTTCTGTGGAACACATTGAGCTTTACCAAATAGAAAAGCTGAGTTCAGCAATTGTAAAAAGGCCCATGTCGTTCCCAGGTCCCACAGATCTTTGAGATACTGATTAGAAATTGGTAGTACCATCTAATGCAAACCATTTCAAATTGCATGCCAAGTAAAGCCACTATAGTGGCTCGATACTAGTAAAATGAAATCTTAAAAAAGCAGAGAGCCATAAAATTATTTTGGAAGCCACAGTTGGCCCATGGGCCTCCAGCTGACCCTGGTCTAAAACCAATGTACTGACAAAAATTATAACCCTTACGGGCTAGTTTACTAACATGTGTATTTCTTTCTTTTCATGAATTGTATATTTTCTCTAAAAATGTGTTTTTTTTCCTCGAAAAAAATCGGAGATTTATTAAGTGTAAAACCCACTAAAATCTCTAATACAAAATTTCACCCTGTAAAAGTAGTTGAGATCCTATAGAAATCAATGGGAGCTGCACCGATCTCATGGGACCTTTTTTTTAACCATTCAGAGAGGTTTCCTGCTTTGTTTTTTGCTAGTAAATGTCTAAAAAACTCAAGGTTTTAGAGATATTTGATTTTTTTCGTATATCATTCAGTTTTTGATAATACTTTTTATATTAATTTTATATTAGTAGCATTTGTGGCAATCATGGTTTTAGAGAAATTGAGTTTAATTGTGGTTTCAAAAACTCTAAAACCACTGAAATTCAACCTGTGTGCGAGCATGCGCTCAATAACCGGGCACTGGGGAGCTTAAGTGCTTCTTGTGATGCGGCTGAGCGGCATGCCACCCCTAAAATTTTGTTGCCCTAGACCTGGCCCTTTTTGGCCTCACCACAAATCCTGGCCTGTCTACATCCATAAAATCATTGTTGTCATTCTGTTCCATGGAAAATATTACTTAAATATTGATTTATGAGAAAATTTATATTGCTATGTTTAACTATTTCATATGTAACCTTAACATAATAAATATCTGAATGAAAAGCATGAAATAGAAGGCTGATTTAGACAAGCTATTTGTTGACAGTGTCTTGAGATCTACTGATCACCAGGTATACTGGTAGATCCCGATCTACCTTTTGGGCACCCTTGCCATACACAAACTTATTTGATGAGCATGCAGCTGTCCTTGATTGCTAATATGTATACATATGCATATCTGTTTATAGGATTGACTAATTTTTTTTCCTCATTAGTTTCCCTTTTTTTAAAAAATGTCTTCATAATATTTCTATCAGGGCAAACAGATTTGGCCAGTTTTGCCTTTCATCTGGTGGACTACAAATCTGGCCATTCCCAGCCACTAACAATAATTTTAAGAAGTTAAATTGATCATACAGCAAATTCCTTATTCTGTCTTTAACATGGTTTACATTTCTACTTTCTATTTTTCCTAATAATTAACTTTTAGAATACATTTTCTTAATGACCAACTTCTGCCAGATTTACATGTGTATTAAATAATTTGAAAAGGCTTTATTTTATATCATTCTTCATGCACATCCTCTACTCTTCATTATTATCAAATTTACATTTATAAATCATCATAAAATTACCCTTTAAAATGATCTTTCATATCAAAGATGTAAACTACTTAATAAAGAATTATTTAAATACACATTTCCACAATGTGTATGATGAGAATTATTTTGCAGATATAAAATCAAATATATAATTTTTTTTTCTCTTTACATAATCTTTCAGCTTCCCCTTTATAGTAAGTAAAAGAAATCCATCAACTTTGGCTGTGTGATTATATTAAACTAAACTATTAAACAAAGTTCCTTTGATCTTTCTTATTAGTTATACAAATAAAATGTCCATGAAGTTTAAAAACAAAATTAATAGAAGAATTAAAGTGAACAGGGCGCACCAATTTAGTATAAAATTTATATTTTATTATTATAATATTACAGGCAAAAACCTGGATTTTTTCCTATTAATATTTGTGGGTTCTGTCAGGTAGCTACCAGACAGTGATGTGCCACACTCATTTATGATTATACTAAAAACAAAATCAAACATCAATTAAATAAATTCACCCTTTTCTTAGAGAGTTTGCCCATTAGTTTCCTCTACAGTGTTAACAAAATATCTGAAACCTTCTTATAAACTAGATCTATATTTTATACATTTTTACATAACCACTTCTGTCTAAATAATGTGCCCAATTTTCTCCTTCTCTATTTTGGTAACCTATATTAATTGCAACATGAAGACAAATGAGTCAATACTGTCCCTTGAGACCTGCAATTGTAGAAGTTGGGTTTGATGTCAGGCACAAACAGATGGCCAACCAATTTAAATAAACATTAATGCACATAGGAATAATATTTTCATATGGACTTATTTAATCATATTAAATTAGGCTACATATTGCTGATTTATACTGATGAGTATAAAATGTTCAGTAGAATTTGTGTAATGTGTTGCATTATAAATGTTTACCATATATAGCCATATGTTGAAAATAAATATATAAATATATTTTAGCATTTTTAAGGAGCCACTAGCAACACAAAATAGAAAATGCCTTACATCCATGTAGACACTGTACACTGTTGGAAAGTCTGTACAATCACTGAGATTGTCAAGAATGAGTTCAAAATACATGAACATAACTATAGCAAACAAGGGAAAGTTGTGCCACTAATTTTTAAAACCATTAGGCGGGGGTGCAACGAGGCTGTGACCACAAAATAAATATAGACAAATACAAGAGTCCTCTGCACTCAACCCATTATCAATATATTTAAGACAGAGACATTTTGTGCATACTGCTACTAAAAGATGTCTTACCCTTTAAACAAAACAGAGATCGTCAAAGTCATCCCATATCTGGCCAGTCCTACGCTCAATTTTCATCTGATTCATTAAGAATTCTATTGCTTCATTATACATTTTACAAAGGGACTAAGTTTTACCTGCAACTTACTTGCTGCTTTCAAAGTAAACCTCCCAAACTTGGCTGCCCTTTTATTAGACACCAGTGGGATCACCTGACTATACTATTACTTTGAAAGCAGCCCCTTCTAAGGGCATAGGTCACTCCTATAGACCTTCCAATATCAGAGAAAAATCTCTATTTTAAATTTTTTCACATGTACAGTATGTTATTTTTGCTAGTGCACAACATATTCCAGTATAGGTATGGGACCTTTTATCCAGAATGTTCGGGACCTGGGTTTTCCGGATTATGAATCTTTCTGTAATTTGGGTCTTCATGCCTTAAGTTAGAAATTCATTTAAACATTAGATAAACCCAATAGGCTGGTCTTGCTTCCAATAAGGATTAATTATGTCTTAGTTGGGATCAAGTACAAGCTACTGTTTTATTATTACATAGAGAAAGGAAATCATTTTTAAAAATTTTTATTATTTGGATAAAATGGAGTCTATGGGAGACAGTCTGTCCGTAATTTTGAGCTTTCTGGATATCGGGTTTCCGGATAAGGGATCCTATACCTGTACAACGCCTACTTGATTATGAAAATGTTCCCTTTCAAAGAAGAAACTTACTACATGTTGCACCTTATTTTCAAAAGTTTATTCTGACTGTATGTTCCTTTAACATACAACTTTAAAAGTTACTTCTTTCAGTTAGTACTTTTTTTTTGGCATTTAACCCTAGTGTGTCAGTTAGAATATGAGGTTAGTGTTTTAACAGAATGTTCTTTTAGTAACATTTTTAGCGCTGATCCCATTTAAAATAATATTTTGAACTGTGAAGAAATGTATCCAATTACTCTATACAATTTATGAAAGCTTATTTTAATAATAGGATTTACATTAAAATGAGGTGTTTAAATCAGATACCCCAGAAAGATGTTTTCATCTTTAATTATTAAGCTACCGATACAAATTGACCCCTCTGGTAATTCTTTTCCCAAAGGAAGTTGCGATATAAAATTATAGGGATTATGCATTTGTGTCTGACTGAGCAATGTTAAGTGTTTTTGTGACTGGTGCATTAAAACAGTAATATTTTGATTCTATCAGTACCAGGCATAAGTTTCTCGAGTCACGCTTCTGCCAGTATATTAATAAAATATAAATACATGCACTTTTGCTTCATTTTTTTTATAATATACAAACATTTCTAAGCATGATACAAAAAGCCATAAAACAAAGGAAGATTCAGATAATGTGTGTGAAATTTATTTAATAAGTGAAACTTCTTTGTTCATTTGTTCTGCTCCATAGCCTCTTTTTCACATTCGATTTTGGTATATTTTATGAAGGCCTACATTTTCATAGCTTTTGATGCAAGGCACATGTCAGTTCAGGACATTTAAAAGTTGTCTCAAATGATGCCTTCAGTAGATATAAAGTGAAGAGTTGACTCTCTGTTTACAGAGAACTGCTGTAACAAGATAGAAGTACAGGTATGGGATTCGTTATCCAAAAATGCATTATCCAGAGAGCTCTGAATTACAGAGTGGCCGCCTTCCATAGACATTTTATTCAAATAATTCAAATTATTTCTTCTTTTTTCCCGCCGGAGACCACTAGACCACCAGAGTGAGTTGTTACAGCAGGTCTTTAAACTACATGATGGAGTGGGCTGTATGGATCATACCAGCTGGTGAAGCTCAGAGATGTCATGGTTCCCTTATGCTGCAGTATCTATATAACAGGTTGCATTTCAACTAGATTCGAATTTCGAGATATTTTTGTGTACCTCGACTAGGGAATAGTCCAAATTCGATTCGAATTTGCAAAAAATCGAATGTCTAAATTCATCATGTACTGTCTCTTTAAAAATTCGACTTCGACCATTCACCATCTAAAACCTGCCAAATTGCTGTTTTAGCCTATGGGGGACCTCCTAGAACCTATTTGGAGTCAATTGGCAGACTTTTTTTTGGATAAAAACTTTGAATCAAATTTGTTCAAATGAGATATTCCTTCAATTCAAACGATTTGAATTTAGCCAAATTAGATCAAAAATTGACCTATTTGACCCCAAATAAACTTCTACTTAATTTCGGTTGGTCTTTTTGAATTTGAATTTCAACGTTTTTTCAATTCGAAATTCGACCCTTGCCCCTCAATGTCACCCTCCCCTCTCTATTTCACACTCGGTAATTGGCTGGGGCCAGGGGTTGGATTTGTTTTCCCAGGGTTAGCAATAGTGATGGGCAAATCCACGCTAGCCGTGGTTCAGTGCAAAATTCTGCTTTTCACCATCTGCAAATTTTTTTGTGAAACTGCAGAAAAGATTTGCTGCAACAAAAAAAATGCAGCAACAAAAATGCCCTTTGATTTTAATGCATTTGGACAAAAAGTAATCTTAAGAAAAAACTTTGATGCATTTGGAGCCAAAAAAAATTGTTGCACAGAAATTATTTTTAATGCCCATTGACTTCAATGTGTTTCATACATTTTTTCGAAGCTTCATGAAAATTTTTCGCAGCGAAATGGGGGAAATTCGTGATTGGCTTTACTAAAGTATTTGCTAACCTATCCCCGTCAGTGGACAAAAGATACTTTCAGTATCTAAACTAAAAAAACTAAAAAAGTAATCTTTTGTCAATAAAAAATACCACTTTTAAAGACATCTAAAAAATTATTAGCACGCCTAACTAGGGGGTCGAAGAAATTTTTAAAGAGACAGTACTTAGATTATCGAATAGTCGAATGATTTTTAGTTCGAATTGTTCGATTCGAAGGTCGTAGTCGAAGGTAAAAGTAGCCCATTCGATGGTTGAAGTAGCCATATTCGACCATTCGAAAGTCAAACTATTTTACCTCTATTCCTTCACTCGAACTTAGTGAATGGGCCCATCAATGTGCAATTTAACTTTACTATGAAATACATCTTTAATCAAGAATTAGTCATTATTTATACTTTAAGTTTATGAGATTTATAACATTTTGCAAATATAATCATTACAAATATATATCTGAATAAGTCTGGAAAAATGGCTAGCAAACAAAGTTATCACAAACATATAAAGATCAAAATCTTTTTGTAACCAGTATTTTGTACTTGTTTTGAATTCATTAGAGGTGTAGAAAATATTGTGAAAATTACCTATACGGTTATAGTCAGCATTTCTTATTATAGCATTTATTTCAATTTTAATTAGTGATGAGTAGATCTGTCCCAGCGAAAAACACATTGAAGTCTATTGATGACATGTTTGTTGCTGAGGCTTTTTTTGTAGCAAAATACATTAGTGTATATGAGAAAAAATGTTGTCAACTGTGTGTCATTTTTGTCTTCAGCCCAACATTGTTTTGCACTCGCAACGTTTTTGTCACACGTGCCATTGTTGTCTCAAATGTACCATTTTTGTTGAATGGCAAACTTACCATGTGGCTAATTTTTGGCGCCATTCCACAAAACTTTTCATCAGCGTCGCGAAACCATCCATGGCTAAAAAATTAGCTAATCGCTAATTTCAATATAAGCACGTTAAGGGGGTGCAGACATTAGTGGATTCTTGGATTTTTTAACTAACATTAGACAGCAAATGCAATCTTTAGGTTAAATGAATAGTAAGCTATACTCCAGCTAGTGAATAAGTGGACAGTTTTGAACGGTGCGGGGGAGCCCTAGCTTAAGAATGTTAACCTCTGTCAGATGATAGTTCTCGTATAGTTGTATACTTTCTGACTAAAGTAAGTGCTTTGATATTACATTACATTACAAAATAATAGGAATCATTTTGAAAGCCCCTGGGTGAAAGTGCAAGAGCACTAAGAGGTGCCTCCCCCACCAGCACCTTTTTCTAAGGATGGTCTAATGCAGGCTGCACTAGATTCACCTGCCGGTCCTCTGGTCTCTGGTCACCGATTGTGGCCTTTTTTTGCATTTTGCACATTGGTTTGGGCATTTTGAATGCTCTAGTGACCTATATTGCCAAAAATGCAGATTGCAGAGTGTATGCCTACAAATCTAAAGTTGTTTTGCCCGAAATTAATTAATTAAGCCTTAAGAATGTTGTATAGGTGAGTTTAACCACAGGAATAAAAGGTGGCATTGCTGAGAATGTATATCTGGTGTATATGTGTGTATATGAATTGTGTGTATATGGCATGTTTAAGGTCTAACTACAGGAAAAAGGATTGTTTCTAATGTAAAAAGTATAACACTGTGGCTACCCTGTAGGTTTCATTTTGCATATTTAAAAGCTCAGTTGAGGATCATTAAACAATGGGGTACGCTGTGGTTGATGAGGATCTTTCGAGTATTACAACAATTATGTTTACAGATATTGCATGTAAATGTGATTTAAATTAATTTAATGTACATTTAGGGGCAGATTTATCAAGGGTCGAATTTCGAAGTACAAAAAACGTTGAAATTCGCCATCAAATTAAAAAACTTTGAATTCGAATATCGAATTTGAAGTTTTTTCAACAAATTTGACAATCCTGCAGTCGAATAAAAATCGATCGATCGAAGGATTTCTATTCGACCAAAAAAAACTTAGAAAAGTGCTGTGGAAGGTCCACATTGCAATTCGGTAGCTTTAATTTGGCGAAGTATGAAATCGACGTTTTTTTAAAGAGACAGTACTTCAATTAGGGAATAGTCGAATAGTCAAATGATTATTACTTCGAATCGAAGTTGAATGGTCGAATATATAAATTTATTCAGAAATTTCAACTTTTTGACATTCGAACCATTCACTCAAGCTTAGTAAATCTGCCCCTTAATCATGTATTTACCATCTTGGAATAAAATGTTGAATCAAACTGCATATTATGACAAATCCAATTGTTGAAAGAAATAATATTTTAGAAAAGTAATTAAATAAGGATGTTTTATTTGCTGATAACTACAACAGGATCTTTCATATGTTTCACAACAGTATTTGCAACCACATTTTGACAACTGCTTCACAGCAAAACCAGCTCTTGAAATGTCAGTAGTTCATTTCCAATGAGAAAAGCAAATTAAATCTAGTCAGTCAGTAATTTCATTTAAAGATCAAAATAAATATTCATTTTTTTTTTCGAAATTTACCAGGCTTTGGTGGTTTATTGCTGGCGATATATTATATATATGCAATATATTATGAAAGAAAAGTTCTCACCTTGTTTTGCAGTAAATTAAGGATGCAAGGACAAAATGGGAAATAGAAAATGGGAAAGATAACTGTTGCTTTGTTCTACTTGTATTTCACCTACAAACGTATGGATCCATATAACTATAGGTTCATAATATAATGTATCATAATACAATGTATTGTATTACATATAATATAATGCACTGGTGCTTCCTGGATGTAAGAAAGGAGTGAAGGGACCCTTGACTGTGCAGGGCAAGGCAAGAAGAGAAAAGGGTAAAGCTTTATGGCAAATAAATTCCCAGTTGGGCTGGGGGCAGGTCTGTGAAGGGTTTGGTCTGTGACATAAGGGGCAGGGCTATTATTTGAATGAGGCGGGCCTTGCCATCAGGATTACTGTTGAAGGGTAATATGCTTATTGAGTGGGGGGAGGGGGAGCTTGGAGAGAGGATTTGGGGTGGACCAGAGGGGTGTAAGGGACAGAGGACTAGTTATTACAGATTTATTGGCAAGTACTGTGTAATGCCAGTCCTGGCCTTGGTTGATATTTTACAGGCCAGGCCGTTGAAATAGAAGCCAGTTGGCAAACCTAGAGCCAGAGAGTGGATGAGGTGTAGTGAGGCAGATGAATGAAAAGGGGGGCCTTAGTTGGAAACAGGGTTGTCTTCCCATGATCAGCAGCAGTAAGCATATCCCACCCACACAGTAAGCATATCCCACCCACCCTCTCTGTATTAGAACAATGGAAAGGTTTGTATGAGGTAGCCATTGGCTAGTCAGGTAAAGGTGTTTTTCACAGCAAGGTGCAATGGCGGGGAGAGTGCTTGGACATTGGATGACTGGCATGACAGGTAGACCTTTCACTCCTTTGGGGTTGGTGCTGCTATTATTAACAATTACACAAAAAAGTTGTGGCCTTTCTGGACTCCTGGTGTGTGGCACATGAATAGGGTACGCTAAATATGAAGTGGGTGGCTAAAGATGGCTGATGCTTTGGTGTTGTACCAGTCAAACAGTACAATTGGCATGTAGAAAAGCTCTCTTTCAAAACGACCCTATTAGAAAACTTACATTTTATAAATCTGTTAACCAGATGTGATTAGCTTGCTCATCTTTGTTTCTTACACAATAAGGGTAAGGGCACACTGGCAGATTCGGGGAGATTTAGTTGCCTGGCGACTAATTGCCTCGACTTTGCGGCGACCAATCTCCCCAAACGCCTTCCCTCATTCATTCATTTTCCGAGGTTGCCCGAAGTTGCCTCACGAGGAAACTTCAGGCCACTTCGGAAAACGAATTGCCACATGTGATTAGAGCTGCTGATTTTTCATTTTAGCCAGCGCAGAGTGAGGGAAGGCGTTCGGGGAGATTGGTCAACACAAAGTCGAGGCAATTAGTCGCCAGGCGACTAAATCTCCCCGAATCGCCCAGTGTGCCCTTACCCTAAGAAGTTCACCTTGCCTATTTTGTATTAGTTTATTTCACCTTGTGCACATTCTCTTTTTTTCTACTTTCAAAATATTAATTACATAACAGTTAAATACATCCGTCACATAGTTGTCAGTGTCTAAATAACTCATGTGTAGGGCTGATAACACATAACTATACATTTTATATAAATCAAGTAAAATTCACATTTGAATGTTTGAGACTGCTTTAATATTTTAACCACGAAGCAACAGTGATATCTAGTGGTCATACCTTACAATACCATAAACACTTAAATTAATGGTAATTAAAAGGAAACATGAAACCATTCTAGTGGATGGCATTACTGTATGATTTTCTGCTAAAAACTGAAACATATAATTTGTTCTTATTGTAGACATTATCATTTGCATGTAAACGGGATTTAAAGTGTCTATAAAATATGTGAAACAATTACATGCAAGCCAGAAAAAAACAGATTTCATTTGCAAGATTCCTTAATTTAACTTATAGAGTTACATTATAATGTAGTTTTAAAAAGATAAATATTAGTGTTTGATAAAAGAATGACATTATGTCATTAAAACTGGAAATGACATTTGGAAGGTTATATGTCATTTTGAGGAGACACTAGATATATGAAAATAGCAGGATTTTTCAATGTATAGCCTTTAATATATCCTGTCTAATGGGACTAGTGCCTATTATTAATGATGGTAGTGACAATGTATTGTACCAATCTATAGAAATACAAAGAATTGAAGAAATGAGGAAAGTTTGTGTTAGAAGCCATAAGTCATTATAAAGTCTACAGAAATAATGATATAACCTAGAAAAGGCTTAAGATCTTTGCAAAACTGAATTTATGGTTCATTAAAACATTTTGCTTGGCACAACTGATGGAAGAAAGTTTTAGGTCGGTGACTAGAGGAGAACAGGACATATCTCAGTTCCTATAGAGGACATACAGTATATTGTACCTTGATTTGTCACTTAGCCTAATATATATATCATACATGTTAAAAAACTGAAGACAGTAGTGTTTTTAGCATATGTTTCATATCTAGTTCCTCCCTCCACCATGTCTCTCTGCCCCTGGCCTAATTAATTCCTGTGTTGTTTCTCTTTGCTCGCAGCCTGATTAAACTTCAGTCTTTCTGCACAGGGTGTTGAGAGATGGTGCAGCTTTTTCCCTAAAGCTGAAGTTCTGTTCTTCCCCATTAGCAGCTGTTAGCTCTTGTTGCCTGCCCTTTTAGTTGAACATCTTCTACTATGTATAACCATCTTCCATGCAAAATGCCTTCTTCATTAAATACTAGCTCTTATAATATGCTTAGTCCCACCTGCTGTCAGATATAACTCTCTTCAACCTTAGATAAGCCAAAGCGTGATTTAATAATAGCTGGAGGGTAAGCTTCAGATGTCCTCTGTAACTAAAAAGATCTCAAGCCAAGCTGGGACACCACCTCTCACATGGAGGAACATTCTTTTTGTAATTATACAATAGCATATACAAGATGGTGGCCTCCAGTGGTTTCTAGCTACCTCCAGGAAAGGATGCAGACAGTTCTTGTTCTTTAACAAATAGGGGAGCTTAATACAGTATTCTATAGGATAATGGCAAAACACAGAGCTAAAACAGTTTCTATTTAAGGCTAGTCAGTTTTTATAATAGCTGGAGACCACCTAGTTACAACAACACACCAGGAAGTGGCCTTTAGTTTTTATTAAGTGAATTTGCTCAATATAAGGTTAAAGGGTGCTGATTAATGATGAGCACATTTTTTGCCAGACATAGATTCAAGGCAAAATTCCGCATTTTGCCATTTGTGAAAATATTCACAAGAAAATATGACAAAAAGTCAGCATAAGAAAAAACATCCATTGACGTTAATGCATTTGGAGTGAGAAAAAAAGTTGTGTGCATAAAAAATTGTCGTCTGTAAAATAAATCTTCGCCTATCGAATTCAACGCGTTTCGTGAATTTCTTTGCCGTTTCACAAATTCTTTTGCAGTTTCGCACATTTTTCAGCAAAGTAGACAGACCACATCATAGTATGCAAGAGCTACTGTTTTAATGGCAACGTTATATACAGTAAAAAGATGAGCAAATAAAAGTGCAGGTAATTAAATATAATAGAGGATAATGGGACACAATATAACTAAACAAGTTTAGGGTTTAGATCCACTAACCACCATGAGCAGGAACATCATGGTGAGGCTTGGACTGGAGCAGACAGTGGTGAGACTTGGGCCTCTATGATTGTCTCTTACAGTGACATGCTGTGAGCAAATGAAAGGACACACCAAGCTCATTTCAGCCTGGATACAGAACAGAGAGGATCTCTATACATTTAAATGAAAAGGACATATAATGCTAGGAGGCTCACGCAAATATGTCTCCATTAAAGACCATGATGGAAAATAAATGGTGCGGCTGGATTTTCCATTTTCTGTAGGAGTACAACCTATAAAAATATTTTACTAAAGATCTTGAAAAACAAAGGAAGGTGACTACCTTTAATCAATTTCGATACAGTGCAACATAACTGGTTATTGTCCATACAGGTATAAATGTATAAATTATTATTAATAATAGTGAAGAATAAAGAACAACCCTATGGAAAAAGTTATGATTAAAAATAATGAAGTCTCTGAAGGTTTTCATTTATCCAGGTCATGATATAAAGTATTTAATACCTGCAGTAATATGTCTAAAGCAACTTTGAGTAATCTTGAAAATGTTTTACCACTCGCCCGAGCAGCTTTTTACACCCTTATTGGTAACATAGCCGCCAAAATTCAATCACAATGGCTCCATCAAACTTATTCACGTGGCTGTTAGTGGAAACTCATAGAGGTGGGAAAGTGTAATCCAGTAGAAATAGTACAATAATTCCCAATGAGGCAGGTGGTAATTTTCCAAGATAAATAAATGGAAGCTTGAAACAACCAGAGTAAATATTTTAAAGTGCTACTGTGCATTGTTGACAAGCTGTTTTGCAAGCCCCTTTCTCTCAGGGCCGGAACTAGAGGTAGGCAGAAGAGGCACCTGGCTAGGGAGCTATGATAGGGGCGGCACTGGGCAGGTACCTGTTAAAGTGTCTTCTGCCTACCCCTAATCCATGTTCCCTCCCCTCCTCGTTCTCTCCTACTGTATGTTCACCGAACATGGGAAAGAAAATTACCCCTTTAATATTTCAGTGTATAACAAACAGACAAAAATAGGATAATACTGATAGAAAACCCTGGTTCAACATGTGCATCAATTCTGTAGACTGCTGTAACTCACTGTAGATATTATCCCCCATATGTAATAAAAGGCACTAAGTTTGCCCAGGAGCATTTTGTTTACACAGCAAAGCCATTCAATGTGTGGTGAAGTTTGATACTGTTTTTGATACTATATAATACATCTGCCCCTTAGTGTTCTAAGTGTTGGAATTCACAGTATTCTAGTGTGCAAATTTTCTGTTGTGCAAATGATACAAAAAGACATGTGTCCATCAAAGTGAAAGTTTTTGTATACCTTATTAAATTGCTAGTTGATCTATAGCAATACAAATACAAAATGCAAATATGAAGCCTCTCCAATATACCTGGGGGGGGGGTATTCCTGACTCCAAGAGTGCATTTAGAACAGCCCTGGACTAATTTTACAGAAATAATACATTTCAGTAACTATGTATTTTCTCACTTTATAAAAGGATTCCAGCCCTCTCTGCAAATTTAATTTATTGATTGTACCGATTGATTGTACAGTATCTGCCAATACAACCACTACAGAGGGACAATTGCCTAACAGCTACTCATAACCTTAAATCTTGTATTCTTTTAATTCTTAAGTTTAGGATTCATTATCAGAGACGAACCAGCCAAAATAACGACTAATCTAGAATATGGAACCAAATCTGTGATAACTCCCAATAATATCAACTGATATTTATCGGTTTCAATCTTAATTATATTGATTTAGAAATATCCATTTTAATTGGTTGGCCAAAACTGTAGTGGATTTATCAGAATTGACCTGTTATTATGTTTATTGAATTAGGTCCAATAACTCCAAAATATACCTATATCTCTATAATTGTGAGGCTTGTAATCCACTCTATTTTAATCTAATGTAAGAAAATACTTTAATGGTGTTTATCCATAAGTTTGGAAATAATATTAATGAAACAGTCTTATAATGTTAGACCCATTGTACATGACACAGAGACTGATTAAGAATGTAAATGAAGGGAATTGCTACGTTAGGTAGTTTCATATTTTCCTTTTTGTCCACAAGATGGCATACATTGTTAACATATTTGGAAAATAAATTGGTAAGCGTATTCATTTTTTGTTGATTGTGTGTACAGGAATGCTTGCACTATGAGGCAAGGTGAAACCCTACTTCATCTTTTAGGATAAATTAAAGGTTGTCTTTAGGGCTAATTATTTCTGTAGAATTCTGCCAGGTTGAAATTTTGAGTGTTTGACTTGAACTTTTTATACATTATATTAGAATGAACGTTTTATTATTTGCCTTCTGCTTTGTCCTAAACCTAAATCCAATCCATCTATTTGTTATTACTATTTTATTTTGGTGCAAGTTAATATCATTGAAGCTTTGCTGCACACACTCGTTTGCACCAATTTATCATTACCCTTTAAGTGCTAGGCATGGTGACTGAGGCCTGCACCAGACAATGCATGTTTTCCATAAGTTACTGTACAAAATAGCCTAGAAATATTTGAACACTAGCACAGCTATGTAAGTTCCATTTATTTTCAATTTTAGCCTACCCCAACAAGAACAGTCCATTTGGCAATTTTGTTTCCAGATTGCACATTTTACTGAGGCTGCCCTGTGTAAATTAGAAAATATCTTCAGGTTGCGAAAGCCAAAGATCACTTCTCTATCCTAATCTTCCTTGACCCATCATGTGCTCTTGATACATGTGAGCAATCTCTCCTGATGCAAATTCTTTATTTGCTTGGTATCCGTAACCAGGCTGCGTCTTGGCTTTCCTTTTGCCTTTCTAACCAATCATTCACTCTCTTATGCTAATGAAACCTCATCTCCAGTTGCACTGTAGGGGAGCCGTAAAGCTCTGAACTTGGTCAATTGTTGTTCTTCCCTGTACACTTTAAGAGATCTCATCCACTCATTTGACTTTAATTATCATCTTTATGCTGATGACACTCAAATATTTTTAGCCAGCCCTTCATTACCAGCTGAAACCGATGCTCAAATCTCTCCTAGCAATATCCAACTGGATGAACCAGCACCACCTCAAACTCAATCTAACAAAAACTGAACTAATCATCTTTCCACCTAAGCCTGGTCCTACTCCCCCACTTACTATCTTTATTGATGGCTTGCTCCTTTACCCTTTCAATTCAGTATGCTGGATGAAGAGGGTGACGACTCAGGACAGGAACAGACTGGATGGTACAGGACGGTGTGGGCGTAGATCAGATCAAACTGGGGATAGAGTGCAGAAGGAGACTAGAGCAGGATAGCAAGAGAGGACTGGAGCAGATAGCAAGAGAGGACTGGAGCAGATAGTAAGACAGGACTGGAGCAGATAGCAAGAGAGGACTGGAGCAGATAGCAAGACAGGACTGGAGCACAGGATAGCGAGAGGGGTACAAGGTACAAGGCAGGGTCAGGAAGCAAAAATCAGGAACAGGTGAGACAAGGTCAGTACTAGGTGAAGTCAGGGCAAGGTACAAGGTGTTACAGGAAGCAGCTGGGCTGGGACTGCAGAGGCCAGGTAACACATAGCGAGCAACCCTACAGGCTGCTCACCTGGCCAAATGGTTATGGTAAAGGTCCCTGGCTCAAATCCCAAAAATACCTGACACATAATACCTGAACTGGGAACTAATATGGCAGTGTCACCTACTGTAAACTTCAGCACTTAATATGCCTATTTATGTTTGTACTGTATGTTACCATCCTATTTAGATTGTAAACTATATTGGGCAAATTCACTAAGATGCGAAGTTGCGCCAGGCGCAACTTCGCCGCACTTCGCCACAATTCACCACACTTCGCCAGGCGTATTTTCGCCAGCGCTCCGCAAATTCACTAAAATCCGAAGTTGCGCACAGGGGTAGCGTAAATTTTCGAAGTTGCGCTAGCATTAATTCGCCAAGCGAAGTGAAGTTTCGCTAGCGATGGTTCATTTGCATACGCTGGCGAAATTCAAATTTCAATGGAGGAACACTTATCACCACTTCAAATGCCTAGAAAACCTTCAAATCAGCAAAGAAGAATTTTATTTTGCCCTACACATGTGCCCACTGTCTAGGTAAGTTGCCATGAGTCAGGAAATGTAGGGGGGAAGGAGGGGAGCCCCAAAAAAAATTTCGATCTTTTTCAGCCTATCACCCATCATGTAGAAAACACGCCAGCGTTTTTTGGGACTTAGAAAAAATTTTGACTTTTTTTGAAACAATCCCTATCTACTCTATTGCGCTTTGCCAGGTCTGAGGTGGCGAAGGAAGTCTAGCGTAAAAGGTAGCGTTCAGTACACTGCGCAAGTTAGTGAATTTGCGTAGTTACATCGCTAGCGAAAATTCGTCTGGCGTAAGGGTGCGAAGTAACACTAGCCAAATTACGCCAGCGTTCGTTAGTGAATTTGCGCAGTAGCGAAAAATGCCAAATGCTAGCGAATTAACGCTAGCGTTCGGCGCTTCAGCGCTTAGTGAATTTGCGCCTTAGCTCTTAATCCTTGTGATAACTGTACTTTATATTTATTTTTATTGTATTTTGTACTTATTTGTATTTAATAATGTAATGACCCCTGTTTGTTCTACTAATTTATTGCACTGCTGTTCAGTGCTTCACTTTCAAATAACACTATACAAATAAAAATATACATACATACATATAAGGAATAATTTACCCCCATTGTAAAATGTAAGGATATTAGTTGTTCCAAGGCCATATAAATACCCAAGGCCAAAGGCTGAGTGCTTTTATACACTGATCACTGATTATAATGATGGCTAAGCATAGTTTAAAAGGATATAATTTATAGGATATTCATGGCTCGTGTATTTGTCAATTTTCCTGTGGTCCGAACTGTAAATTATAACCTTCTAAACTGCTCATTCTAATATCAGAATGCAGAAAGCTTAAAGAGACAAGCACCCTAAGCTGCATCTCTTTTGTGGTCATCCAGTTCTGCCCCTTTATCAGCACCTTGCTCACTGCATCACCCCAGTCCCCCCACCCCAAGCCAGTCCTGGAAACACAGCCAATGCTGGGATTAAATTTCTCTACTGTATATGATGATGTAGGAGCAATTAGCATTGCCATCTCTGCTGGGGCTGGAAAACAGGTAGGAGGGCAGATGACATTGGAGATGGGACTGGTGACATTGGGGGCAGGACTGGTAACATTGGAACTGATGATGTGGAGATGAGCAATTGGTTGATCACCAGGTCAATATTTTCAATGTCCTGTCCGGATTTCCAAAAGAAGAGGGATTTAAGTATTTGTTGTAAAGGCAATAGCTGCAATACAACTCTATGCCATGGGAATATCATAGACTATAAAGGATAATATAGTGTGAATTTTGGGGGGGGGTCACACCAGATTTAAACCATAAACGCAGGCCACTCAAGAGTGAAGGAAAAACAATCCATTCATTTTTCAACTCAAAAGAACTTTTCCAGCAGCAAAATGGCAACAGAAAAACAGGCTTGAACTCAGCAACAAAAATAAAACCCAACTAAACCATATATATTTGCTTACTTTGGTTGTTCTAATGTCCAGTACACAAGGAGATTAAACAGGCTGGCCTCTTGAGGAAACCCATAGGTGAATATCCCAACAGGAAAATCTCCCACTTGCTATCAGACCCAAAAAAATCTGCTCTCAGTCAACTCAGCAGCTGAAGTATAAGGCAGCTCCCACCTGTAGCTCCTACTCTCTCTCCTTCACCTGCTGCCCACTTCCTTAAAGGGATACTGTCATGGAAAAACTTGTTTTTTCCAAAAAAAAATGTATATTCAATTTTGAAATCTGACACAGGGCTAGACATTTTGGCAGTTTCCCAGCTGCCCCAGTCAGGTGACTTGTGCCTGCACTTTAGTATGGAATTACTTTCTGGCAGGCCTTTTATTTCTCCTACTTAATGTAACTAAATCAGTCTCAGTGGGACTTGGCTTTTACTATTAAGTGCTGTTCTTAGATCTTCCAGGGAGCTGTTATCTTGTGTTAGGGAGCTGCTATCTGGTTACCTTCACATTGTTCTGTTGTTAGGCTACTGGGGGGGAGGGGCGGTGATATCAATCCAACTTGCAGTACAGCAGTAAAGAGTGATTGAAGTTTATCAGAGCACAAGTCACATGACTGGAGGCAGCTGGGAAACTGACAATATGTCTAGCCCCATGTCAGATTTCAAAATTGAATATAAAAAAATCTGTTCTTTTGAGAAATGGATTTCAGTGCAGAATTCTGCTAGAGTAGCACTATTAACTCATGCATTTTGAAAAAAACATGTTTTCCCATGACAGTATACCTTTAAAGCACCCCTTGGATGTTCAGCCACACCTCTGGCTGGTTAACCCTCCGGTGTCTCTTAAAGGGTTGACTCTTAAAAGGATAGCTCAAAACCTAAAGAATGGCGATATATATCTGCCATCCAGGATATATTGCCTCCAACTTGTACAATGCCTACTATTAGTCACCTTTATACAAGCACTCAATAAACTTTGTCAGGTAAGAGGCATTCCCCCAAAACTTTGTAACTTACAATAAATGCAGGGAATCTTTCTTACCTGTAATGGCCTAGTATGTCAGTTGCTTTCTATTGCATTTCTGGGCCATGATTGTGCACAGAGCTGAAAAGCACTGAGGAGGACATTGTGAGCAGACAAAGTAGATATTTTGGTTATAAATTATTTACCAATTTGCTAAGAAACTGTTCTCAAAATTGTCTTGGAAATATTTAAAAAAAAAAACAATGCGCTGGGTTGGGTCTTAGTAGTTTTTTGGTTGAGGATTTTTCAGGAAACTGACTCTTCTCCCTCTGATAAAAATGCCCTTAAGCAGGTAAAATGAAATGTAAAAGAAAAATCACGATAGGGAATAAGCATTAAAGTTTTATTTCTGCTTCTTTCTTTGTATTTACCAGTTTATCTCACATACTGCATATTTAATGGCACAGTATACAAAATTCTAAAACAATACTCATACAGTATTTGAACTAATGGCTGTATATTTTGTATAGGCAAAGTAAGTGTTTTGTAAAATGAAAATTCAGAAATAAAGGAGAACATTTTGACTGACAAAATGTATTCATGCAATTTTATGCTGTCTGTAAAATAAATGCAAAATAAAGTTGCTGTTACTAAAAAAAAGGGCAAATGTATTCATAGAAAAAAATTTCCATATAAGACCTCCATAAGCATCTGAAACATAAAATATTTTATATCAGAAACATAACAGTATACTAGGGAATTCTATGTCTTCTAAACTTATTTTGGATTATCAGTGGGTGAAGATCCCTTCATGCTGCTCATGAAACTGCGATAAAATCTTTCTTGAGTCTCTTGCATGAATTCTGACCTGAACTAATGCATACGAATAACATGCCCTAGCCATAATATAAATGAGTGCAAGTATTTCTTTGATTGGTTTACCATAGATTGGGACCGTCTAGGTCTTCTATAGTCTTTTTCAGTGGTTAGTTCCATTTATGTGAATTGCCAGCCGAATGAAAAGGTATGGGCTGTTTCTCTGAAGCTGTTACCTGTACCTTACATCACACCCAGACAGTATATAAAATAAGCACGGTACCTACAATATAGATATTTCTATTGTTTGTAGTTAAGAGCTATGATAACATTTGTCTAGCACTGCATCCAAAACATGTCAGCCGATGAATATTTTCTCAGATGTTCTTTTGTAAACATGGACACTAGCAGAAAGTTTGCCAATAAGGATTATTCCTACTGTATATAATAGATTATGCATAGGAACAGATGCTAGAGATATAATTTAATTGGTGTATATATCATCATGGTCTGATGTAATTTAGCCTTAAGTGTGTTTTTAAAATTCCTGGAGATTGGGGAGAGAGATCTGTGGAACAGAAGAGATGTCAAGTTGTCAAGATATCAAGATGTTGAGCATGCCAGTTATTACGTTGCAACCCCTACTACTTGTATCAGGGGGCCTGTTTCTTTAATCTTAGGGAAAGTTTTTGAGCATCACAATCACCTCTATATATAAGAATAGGGTTTCCTGGGGCTGCCCGGTTTGTACAGGTCCCAGCATATGTTTGACATCATTTCCCTGCTCCAAAGTCACAACCCTGCCCCTCACATCACCACCCTGCTCCTAGTATCGCTGGCCCACCCCCTTACATTAAGGGTCTGCCCCCTTTTGTCTGAATTTGGTTGTGGCAACCATAATGCCAAGCATAGTTCAGAGGTAAATATAATGAAAAATAATTTAAAAAGAAAAAATTCACACTACGAAAATACTTCTATGGGGAGTATTACCTTATTGAAGCTACATGATTAAAGATGAACTTCCTTTTTAAATAATTTGGGATTTATCGACTGGGTTTGCCAAGATATAGTAAGAACATTGTAGCACATCACATACAGTATAAACAACCCTCGGATTTCAGTTCTGTAAGAGATTTCTAACAAAGTTTGCTAAAGAAGTTGCTGACACCAAATGGGAAAAATAAATCAGTTATTCATATCAGAATATCAATAAGCCTCTAAATAACTAGATTAATTTTAGTATAAAATGGCATGCTAGGTAAAAATAGATTGGTGTCAAGGGGCTGAATATAAAAATGAAAGCAGCACAACAAAGTCATATTTCTTCTGACGACTGTATTAAAAGCTGGAAAGAGACCTTGCTTTACTGTTCGATCATGTTAATGACATTACTAATTGAAAGTGAAGTGACTACTCTGGGTGTTGCTAATGATGAGTTACAAAACAAATTAGGTAGATTGAATCACTTAAACAAAAGACTGATTTTGCTAAATGAGAACTTGAGGTATAACAACAGGTTAAAATTTAAATTGATACAGTTAAGCGCCATACAGTATTTATAGATTTCTAGACATATTGAAATACTGCAAATTCATTGTTATTACAGATCAGAGCATTAATTGAAGACACAGTTACAATCACGGTGCTAGATTGTTTGGCACAAAGTTGGAGAAAGTTTTCTCCCTTTTTATATTGTAGACAGATACTTAAGAATAATAATTTCACAATCAAAAACACACAAGAAAGTTTATTTTAATAATCACAGCTTTAAAGGACTTTTAGCAACTAAAATTTTATAAAGCATTTTGTGTCCGAAATATCTTGTGCATGTAATAAACACACATCACAGCACAATTGCCTGCTTCCATTTATTTACAATGTTCTTTAAGTTGTACATCTGTGGCCCCAGTTTGATAAAGGATTGTCACCTTTTCCATAGGGGAACTCAGGGCTGGGGGCCCGGAACAGATGACATCAGGGTTGGGACTGATGACGTTGAGGGCATGGTATGTGATGTGACTGGAGAGGGTACATTTCAGGACAGGTCTGTTCCTAATTTGGAAATCCAGACAGGCACCCGGACAGCCCTTCCAAAAACTGTCTGTCCAGGTGAAAACCAGACAGGTGGCAACCATAGCTTGCAGTGGCAGAACTACCAGGGGGGGCAGGGGGTGATTGTACCAGGGCCCACACCCCTTGGCAACCCCATTGGCAATTCGCTGCCCATGTAACTGACAAGAAGATCACTTCTGGAGGGGGGCCCTGCTACACGGCCTGTAAAAACACTTTTATTTTTTGATGTTACTGTTCCATTAAACAACATGTAAAAAGTATGTTCATGAACTCATTTCGCGCGAAATTCGCGAAACGGCGAAAAATTCACGAAACTGCGCCGGCGTCTCGTTTTTTTTTGACGCCGGCGATTTTTTTCCGTGAATTTTCGCGGGCGTTTCGCGAATTTATTCGCTGACGGCGAATCGCGCAAATTCGCCGCGAATTCGCGCCTGGCGAATAAATTCGCCCATCACTAGACGTTAACCTTCTAAAAAATCTGTCTGTTCATCTGGTCCTGCTCACAATGGTATTTATAATTTTGCCATAAAAATATTTTTCCAATGCTTTTACATTACCTATCTGATCCCCACATTCCTCTATGATGGGGCTGCCATATTTGTACAGCAGTAGTCCGTTAGCATTAGCAACTGTAACTGGCAGGTTAAGAAAGGACAAGTTGGTAAAACAGTCAGGTATAGGAACAATTACTTTCAAAAGCAGACTTATTAGTTAAAACACAATTTATAAAATAACTTTTAATGTGCATTAAAGTTTTTTTTATTTTTTTTTGTGTCAGCATCACTTTAAGGAACTGTAATAAAAAAAGCTCACCCTGGTGGTCCAGTGGTGCGGCGTGGACGCCTGCCACGCCACTCCGTGTCTGGCGCCATCTTTGCCTCCTAAGGGCGCGCGCCTCCATTTCACTTAAAGGCGCAGGTGCTCTGGCGCCAAAAAAGTGTATAAGCCTATTAAAGCCACAGGACCTTTATATACAGTAATTATGATATCTCCCTTTAAGTTCCTCTTCCTGAATACCTACAATGTCAACTTGACTAGCTGTTCTTCATAGCTGAGACATTCTATGCATTTTATTTTTGTACTATTTCTATTTCAATAATATCCCATTTGAGCACTGGAGAACAAAACAGCATGTCATATTCTAGATGGGGCCTTACCAGTTCTTTATAAAGGTTAACAATTAATCTTGTTGTTTGCCCTTGCACATGGGATGTAAAATATGCAACCTACTTATACCCCTAATGGGCTGCATAAGGAAAATCCATAATGGAAAAGGACCTGGGGTAATTGTAAATACAGTATAAAAAACAGCTGTAGCAAGCAAGAAAAGTTTTGAGTTGTACTAAAAGGGGTATAGATTCACAGGAGGAAGTTCTGGATAAGAGGTCCCTTACTTGTAATATATTTCAAGTACAGAATCACCACTAAGAAAAAAAAGAACTTGGACAGAAAATTCACATTCATAGAAATGTGTACTATACAGATTCTGTGATATACAAATGTTATATTATGCATAAAATATCAGTATCCTCTCTGTCACATATTTCAGTTGCAGATTGAATTCAATATCAGTTTTATATGATTTCCTGATTAAATAGTAACATGACTTAAGATAAAAAGTAACAGAAAAAAATTGACAATGTAATAGGTAGGGTGGCCAATTCATTTCCAGGTCAGCCAATGAACTGATACAATTGGTTGTTATAATGTTATTGTCGCTACTTTCTAGTTCTTGTTTATCGTATAATTTCTACAATTACTGGGAGGACCCATCTACTAAGCTTGTCAACAACTACCCTTTAAATGTCAAATCAAGCCATATTTGTGTGCAGAACGGCAGTCTTTAAACTGAAGAAGTGACCCTCGTCTTTAAAATCTGAACTCAGAATGTTGTTGTCAGCTAAAGGAGCAGTAATTGGTTTTGGGATTATTTGCAGAATCAGTGACCCTTTTCAAACATTTTGATATGTGAACAGTCAGACAAATTGAGTACCTGAAAAAATAATTGAACATGTATAGGCTCTTCACCTAAAACAATGGTTAGTTCAGGAGAACTTGTTCATCATCTTTATACTGTTTCATGAAAGAGGATTTTCTAGTGTTTTTTTATGTTAAAATATTTTCATTTATTTTGCAGATAAGTAAATGTCAACTGGGTTATTTCTGAAGATTTTATCCTAATTTAAATGACAGTGTTTTGCAATTAATTATATTTTGCACATGTTTTAAAACTGTTATGTAAAGTACTATGTTCTAGTAATTAATCTCACACACTTCTTTCAGAAAAAAATGCACAGTTCATGAGGCCCTTGTGGCTTTCAGATTTTACAACATATAATTTTTTTTTTTAATTTAACATGTATTATATATGGACTTCTGCCACAACTACAGCAAGGAAATCACCTCTTTGCTTACACATGATGTTGGAATTCTGGGGGGGGGGGAAATGTGCATTGTGGAAAAAACATAAACTCGAAATTGCACTTTACATACTGTGACTTGGTAAGAGAATGCCCTCTCTTATTTACTTGTTTCTGTAAGATCAGTCTACATTGTACTGATATGAATGTTCTGAATTGGCTGTAGGATTCAGAAGTTGGTACAAACCAGTAAGAGGGCTTTGTTTCTCAAATAAAGAAAAAAAATAAAATAAAAACAATAAAAAGCTACAATGCAGGAGGTTCTGCCTAAGGCAAACAGTAAAATGGAAGAGCAGACCAGGTCTAACATTAATAATAAAGATAAGCCTGGGAAATGCTTAAAACATGTTGCTTGGAAGTAACCATTAGCCTGGAGTACCCATTAGCCATTATTGAGCTTGTACTTAAAACTAGTTAAAATATGCATCAATAGAGCATTTTTATAAATATATGTATTTTATCATCATTAAATTGTATACAATATAATCATATTTATGAAACATGAACACAGTGCACAATGCATAACAGAGTATGTTCATCATCCTGCCTATCCTATCCATGCAATGTTATTTCCCCCTACAGGAATTCTAATTAAACATGCTAACTGAATGCGAAACAATGCAGCAAGTTGAAATGTTCCTGCACTGGCATTTCATATAGTTCCACATCATTGAATTGAATTTGGTGTGATTAAATTAGCTAGCCAAGAATTCATATTTACACAATTCCACCCCACTATAAGAAAGTTGTTTTTGCTAATAGACAGAAGCTCATTTAAATGGAATAAAAGCCCTTGTGCCATGTTTAAAATGATCTCATTCATTGGCTTATGTAGAAAGAGGTGCACAAACATTATCTGAACTGCCAAGTTGCTTTTTTTACACAGACATTATCATTCCTCAGACTGAGAGGAATCCATGATAGTCTGTGCCTGGCATGCAGGAACCATATTCCAACCCTCTCTTAGGCTAGTTATTCAACTCATCCCTTACCTTGATTCAAGTCATTCCAGGACTTGGAGTACCTCAGCGTTCAAGAGAATGTATACACCCCCCCACCATGGAAATCAGATGGATTCTCCCATTTAACTAGGCACACATTATACTGTATCTTATTAAACGCACATTTTACAGCTGTTTCTCTTTTATAATGATAACAAAATATGTATGTCAAGCTGCTATAAACAAACTACAGTGCTAAATTCCTTTTTTTTTCTTCATCCATCTTGTGTTTATTTTTTTCTTGTTCTAATTTTGATTTTAATTGGCTAGCACCATTTAGAAATACAATCTTAGTTACACACATTTATGAATTGTAAGAACTTGTAAGAATTGCTTTATAGCTAATCGTGCTGAATAGCAATGCATGAGTCCATTATTAGTAAAAGTACTGAGGGTATAACCCAGGCTAGTACATTAAATTAAATACAAATATTCAGCAAAACTTGTTTTACAACAATCTGACCATGCAAAACAGTAAATCTTGACTGTAAAAATGAAAAATGGGAATTTGCGTTCTCACTTTCTCAAAATAAAGACTTTTTCACAATAAGGAGAATTAAGTATTACATTGAACCAACGAATGGCCATTGTCTAGTAACTATAAAATCAACCAAGACAAATGATAGTGGGAATAAGGGGCAAAAAGTAAGTAAACATCATTAATCTCTAAGTAATATTACTTTTGGTGATCTAGCACTTGTACATGCTACTGTAGATACAAACTCCATTAGATGGCAGCATTGGACTGAATGTCTGTAACAAATGTGTCTTCATGTTTGCCAAGATATATTTCTAAGCATGCGAAGGAGAACTTTTTATTATGCTTTTGCATTTATTTAAAGGCAATACTTTTTCCATGAACGTTCAAGACCATTTTTTGATAGTCGAAAGGTATGCCCTAATATACTAATATAGCCTATCAAACAAAATTTTGACATACAGTTGTATTTAGCTAAAATTTCCTGCATATTAAAACCTTCATTTTGGTTCTTTGGGACCCACAATGATATTTGTATTATTCTGGATCTGAAATGTAGTGCTCGGTGCAGAGCACAGCAAAGACCTGTATTTACAGTCTGCCTTAAAGTTTGTGTCTGAATGATGACCAAGTTAGAAGATGAGAAGGGGGTGATATTGGAGTGCCTACCTGGCTTCTCTCTCCCGGACCTGTTGAGTAGACAGTTTAACAATGGCTGTTCTCTATTCAAGGAGCTGGACGTAGGTTTTTGTGCTCTGAAATGGAGGGCAGATGCCCGCTCCAAATTAAAGAATGCAGAAGTGTTCAAAGTGAAAAAAATCAGATTATGGCCTTTTGTTAGCACATTGCACAGTGTGTTCTGCATTGTACATGAGCCATGATATATTTAATTTTACTTAAGTATTTTATGAAAATTAAATTGTTTTCCCGCTATGATCAAGGTAGGCGAAGATGAAAGATCTAATATTTGGAACTCTAGGGTGTGTGTACATTGAAGATTAGGAAGCTGGGTGAGGGTTCATACCAGAAAACTTGGGACCCCATCAGCTAAATGATCTGGTGCTATCAGTACATTAGTAAGAGTCTGTAGAGGTACAGATCCATAAGGAGGTAAAATATAAATTTTTAGTGTAAATAGTTAGACAATATGTTAGTCAAACACAGGTGACATCAAACCATATGGTTCACCTGTAGTGTACTAGGACCACCTCAGAGGTGACTAGGTAGCTCTTAGGGTAGCAAGGGCTGTCTTTGGCCCCAACAAGGCAGTTAGTGCCCCAGACTAAACATCAGGGTATTTTAGTAGGGAACCTACGGGCTGTAATGTGACAGCAGGGGGAAGCTTGTGCAATATATGCGGACGCAACAACAAAAAAGGGGAGCAGTGTCAAAGAGAAGAGCCCCCTCAATGGTTAATAGCATTGTGCTAATGTACTTCCATTTGCCAGTGGTACTGGAAGCTTGATGAGAAGAATGCTGAGAGAGAATTTCAGTTTTGGAACTGAAAAGGCCAAAGTCAGGTCCTCTGTGCTTAAAAAAATTGAGAAACACATGATCAAAATATGAGAATATATTTCTTCTTGCAATGTTCTCCTTACTCAAAAATACACAAAACGAAAGCTTTTGAAAAAATATGAAAAAATATGGAAAAAGAACTATATTTCTGATGTTTTTCCTCTTTTTTATCCTTGCTTCTATTTTGTTGTTATAAAATATGTATATATATATATGTACAACATGAAAAACCTTGGATCTGTAAAAAACAGGGAGAACTACATTTCCCATGATCCCCCCTGATTGTTATTTATATATGTGGTTAAAGAATATGCATTTTTTACATATATATTGAGAGCTGGTTTATTTGTGCATTGATGGATAAACAAGGTATTAAAGCCAAAAAACGATATAGTATGGGAGAGAAAAACGCTGTCCTTGGCATAATGTGGAGAGAACTGAGCATTATATGCGCCAAAGCGGAAGTGAGGATGCTGGAACGCATCAGTTGGAACGCATAAACCGGAAGTGAAGGCAGAACCCAAACGGACACGCTGCAATGGACTTTAAAAGGAAGGACACAAAACAGCATGGCAGAGACGCCTCTGAGGAAGCTGGTAGCACCCAGCGAAACGCGTTAGGCACATTTGTGGGGGACATACCAACCTAGAAGCAAGGTACCTGGAGTGAGCTGACAGTAACTTGGAGCGAACTGATAGGACTGCCTCTGGGAACCCCAGAAAAACTGTATATTGGACTCAATACGCAAAAACCCGTGAGGGTAAATGTGAGTGTGGATCTTTTAATTGTTTTTAATAGTTTTAAATAAATGGTTTTACACTATTATCGCTTTTACTCCTGTTTTGGAACTCGGAAGGAGCAGCGAATTCTGAAGGAGTGACCAGAAGGGTTTTCATGTTACATGCACCATACCACGGCAGTGGTTTGTAAGTAGGCATTTTTTACAGAAGGTGGAGGCATTTTATCCTATAGGAAAAGCACTCACTCTTTTTTCCTCTCACCTGTATCGTCATTTTATACCCTCACCAATAGCTTTCCGAAGGAGAGGGGGAGAATACACTTATTTAACATCCTAGTGCACGCACAGGGTGATATCTTATATTCTAAACATATTGCGCTATGCTTGTTTTTTATTTCTGTTGCCACAGGCGCTGACCGCTTCCTATATATATCCCTTTTGGGGGTATATATATATTCGATTGTGGATTCATATACAGTTGAGAGACTGTGAAGGGGTCAGCAAGGAATACTCTAAGAGACTGACATTTTTTTCATTTGGCTGCCTTTTTGTAAGCTATATATTGTTATTGCCTCTGTGCTTGGTGTTGTCTTTAACAGAGGTGTCAACATGCATGCAACATCATATTTATACCAGTATCAACATGCAAAGAGCCGACTGCGCCTTCAAACTAGTGTCCGCTGCCTTCTATCTAGGTATACAAAGGGGCAAATTCACAAGGGTGAATTTTTGCCACAGACCACTCCGCCACACTCCGCGCCACCAGGTGCAAATTCATTACACTATGATAATAGTTCAGACTTCTGAAGGCAATCCTGCTTTTAAAAAAGAAAAGTTGCCAGCATTTTTTACAACTTTATTGCATTTCTGGCATACAGGGTATGATGTCATTGACATAAGATTGAAGAAGATGTAGCTTCATTTTATTAGTTCGCTGGTCTAAGGTGGCGAAGTAAACTCTGGCGAAAGAGGTAATGTTCAGTAAAATTTGCATCTCAGTGAATTTCGGAGTAACAACTGTTTGCCAGAGTGAAAAGTCGCCTGCCAATAGGGTGTGAACGAACCCTAGCGGCAGTCTTGCTCACTTGTCCTCTGCACCTACAGTATTAGTGAATTGGTGATGTCCCTGTGGATGGGATTTCTGGCAAATTGTCGCTAGCGTCGGCCATTTTGCACTTTAGTGAATCTGCCCCAGTCTTGCTTGTCCAGAGGGAAGACTAGGGATGGCGCGAACATCGGGTGTTCGCGCTCGCCGGAAGTTCGCGAACGTCGCGCGACGTTCGCCATTTTGGGTTCGCCATTGTTGGCGCTTTTTTTTGCCCTCTCACCCCAGACCAGCAGGTACATGGCAGCCAATCAGGAAGCTCTCCCCTGGACCACTCCCCTTCCCTATAAAAACCGAAGCCCTGCAGCGTTTTTTCACTCTGCCTGTGTGTGCTGAAGAGATAGTGTAGGGAGAGAGCTGCTGCCTGTTAGTGATTTCAGGGACAGTTGAAAGTTTGCTGGCTAGTAATCGTTTTGATACTGCTCTGTTATTGGAGGGACAGAAGTCTGCAGGGGTTTGAGGGACATTTAAGCTTAGGTAGCTTTGCTGGCTAGTAATCTACCTTCTACTGCAGTGCTCTGTATGTAGCTGCAGTGGGCAGCTGTCCTGCTTCTGATCTCATCTGCTGACTGCTGCAATAACAGTAGTCCTTGTAAGGACTGCTTTTATTTATTTTTTTGTTCCAATACAGAGCAGTATCAAGCAGATTACTAGCCAGCAAACTTACTATCATCTGTCCCTGAAATCACTAACAGCTCTCCCCCTACACTATCTCTTCCAAGCACACACAGGCAGATTTTTCAGATACATTTTTGCCCTTGATCCCCCTCTGGCATGCCACTGTCCAGGTCGTTGCACCCTTTAAACAACTTTAAAATCATTTTTCTGGACAGAAATGTCTTTTTTAGATGTTAAAGTTCGCCTTCCCATTGAAGTCTATGGGGTTCGCGAACCGTTCGCGAACCGCTCGCATTTTTGCGCAAGTTCGCGAATATGTTCGCGAACTTTTTTTCCGACGTTCGCTACATCCCTAGGGAAGACCAGAGAGATCCATTGCCCCCAAGTCTTAAGAAGCACAACAGATGTCCCTGTCATTATGGATAGGGATGTAGCGAACTGTTCGCCGGCGAACTAGTTCGCGCGAACTTCGACTGTTCGCGTCCGCCGAATGTTCGCAAACGTCGCGCGACGTTCGCCAATACGAGTTCGCGTTCGATTCGAACAAAAATCGTTCGACCATTCGATTCCTTCGACCGCTAAAATCGAAGGATTTTCGTTCGAATCGAACGATCGAAGCCATTCGATCGAATGAAATCATTCGATCGAATGGCTTCGATCGTTCGATTCGAACGAAAATCCTTCGATCGAACGATTAAAATCCTTCGATCGTTCGAATCGAACGATTTTGCGGATGTTCGAAGTTCGCGAACTGTTCGCGAACTGTTCGCATTTTTGCCGGTGTTCGCGAACGGCGTTCGCGAACACATAAACGGCAGTTCGCTACATCCCTAATTATGGAACAGGTATGAGATCTGTAAGCCGGAACATATTATCCGGAGAGTTCTGAATTGTGGGAAGACCATCGCCCATAAACTCCATTTTAATTAAATAATTAACATTTTTAACATTGATTACCCTTTTCTCTGTAATAATAAAACAGTGCATTGTACTTGATCTTAACTAACATATAATGAATTCTTTTTGGAGGCAAAATAATGTTATTATCTTATTATTTAATGTTTAAATGATTTTTTATTAGACAAAATATTGTTATCCAAATTGTGGAAAGATCCTTATATGGAAAACCCCAGCACTTGCATTTATACTGAATTACTTATGAGACGAGGACCAGGGAATGTGCACTGAAAAATAGCACTAAATTTCAGACGTGCAAACTTTCTAAGGGCATCTCTGCAACATATTAAGTGGGAAATGCTTTTCACAGGGTTAAACATAGAACAAAAATGGGATGTCTTTAAAATGCTGCTTAATAAATATACTTGTCAGTATATTCCACTTGTAAGCAAGGAACGTTGTTGCAAAGCAAAACCTTTTTGGTTCAATAGAAGTGTTGGTGTTGAGGTGGGTAAGAAAAGACGTGCTTTTAAGGCTTTCAAGTTAGCTGGTACAGCCGAAACATTTATAAATCATGCAAAGAAGCTATAAGGCAAGCTAAAATTGCTATAGAAAAGGATATTGAAGCAAGCAGTAAAACAAATCCAAAATTATTTTTTAAATATGTTAATAGTAAAAAAATGAAGCAGGAAGGTATGGGACCCTTACTATCAGAGGGGGGTCAGCTGGTTGATGAAAACAAAAGAAAAGCGCAGATTCTGAACTCATATTTTTTCATCTGTCTACACAAATGAGGAACCAGTAAGTGAAGGTCTCCTTCTTAACAGTCCCAATTCTAGTAATACAACTAATGATGCATGGTTCACACATGAAGAAATTCAAAAGAGACTAGAACATGTTAAGATTAACAAAGGTCCAGGGCCAGATGGTATTCATCCCAGGGTAATTAGCGAGCTTAGCTCTGTGATTGCCAAACCTCTTTACTTAATTTTTCAGGATTCATTGAGATCTGGCATAGTGCCGAGAGACTGGCGAATTGCTAATGTGGTGCCTCTATTCAAAAAAGGATCCCGTTCTCAGCCTCAAAACTATAGGCCAGTTAGTCTGACGTCAGTGGTAAGAAAGCTTTTCGAAGGGTTAATAAAGGATAAGATACTGGACTTCATAGCAAATCATAATACTATGAGTTTGTGCCAGCATGGTTTTATGCGTAATAGATCTTGCCAGACTAACTTAATTTCTTTTTATGAGAATGTAAGACCTCGATTCTGAGATGGCAGTGGATGTGATTTACTTAGACTTTCCTAAAGCATTTGATACAGTGCCACACAAAAGGTTACTGGTTAAATTAAGGAATGTTGGCCTGGAACATAATATTTGTACCTGGATAGAGAACTGGCTAAAAGATAGACTACAAAGAGTGGTGGTAAATGGAACATTTTCTAATTGGACCAGTGTTGTCAGTGGAGTACTGCAGGGCTCTGTACTAGGTCCCTTGATTTTCTACTTGTTTATTAATGACCTGGAGGTGGGCATTGAAAGTACTGTTTCTATTTTTGCAGATGATACTAAATTGTGCAGAACTATAGGTTCCATGCAGGATTTGTCTAAACTGGAAAACTGGGCAGCAAACTGGAAAATGAGGTTCAATGTTGATAAATGCAAGGTTATGCACTTTGGCAAAAATAATATAAATGCAAGTTATACACTAAATGGCAGTGTGTTGGGAGTTTCCTTAAATGAGAAGGATCTAGGGGTCTTTGTAGATAACACGTTGTCCAATTTTGGGCAGTGTCATTCTGTGGCTACTAAAGCAAATAAAGTTCTGTCTTGCATAAAAAAGGGCATTAACTCAAGGGATGGAAACATAATTATGCCTCTTTATAGGTCCCTGGTAAGGCCTCATCTGGAGTATGCAGTTCAGTTTTGGACTCCAGTCCTTAAAAAGGATATAAATGAGCTGGAGAGAGTGCAGAGACGTGCAACTAAATTGGTTAGAGGGACGGAAGACTTAAATTATGAGGGTAGACTTTCAAGGTTGGGGTTGTTTTCTCTGGAAAAAAGGCGCTTGCGAGGGGACATGATTACACTTTACAAGTACATTAGAGGACATTATAGACAATGGCAGGGGACCTTTTTACCCATAAAGAGGATCACTGTACCAGAGGCCACCCCTTTAGACTAGAAGAAAAGAACTTTCATTTGAAGCAACGTAGGGGGTTCTTCACAGTCAGGACAGTGAGGTTGTGGAATGCACTGCCGGGTGATGTTGTGATGGCTGATTCAGTTAATGCCTTTAAGAATGGCTTGGATGATTTTTTGGATAGACATAATATCAAAGGCTATTGTGATACTAAGCTCTATAGTTAGTATAGGTATGGGTAGATAGAATGTAATTAAAAGAAGGGAGGGGTGTGTGTATGGATGCTGGGTTTTCATTTGGAGGGGTTGAACTTGATGGACTTTGTCTTTTTTCAACCCAATTTAACTATGTAACTATGTAACTTCCATTATACTTAAATATACTTTAACTTAGCCTTTTGAGTGCTCCCACAACCCCCCTTTTTGTATATTGTATAATGTGGTTTGTAGCACCCCATACCCCCCCCCCTTAAACTAATGGTGATCCTATGCTTTTAAATATGGGCGTTAGTTTGGGCAATCTCTCTCTCTCTCTCTTAAAAGCTGCAGACTGGCAGGAGAGGATTTAGCCCCCAGACTGAAACCAAGGTTCAAGAGACACTGATTACAAGGAATGCTACAATGCAGAGAAGTAAAAAGACCACCGTATGGCGTTTACCTTGACCTGGTATGGTGGCTTATCAACTTTATGATCATAACTTTGTAACTAAAAATCCCTGTTTTGTAAACACATGCACTTGCATTTATACTGAATTACTTACGAGACAGGGGACCACGGATTGTGCACTGAAAAGTAGCACTTCCATTATACTTAAATATACTTTTTGATATTTTATTTTAAGCAATTCACATGCAAATGAAACACACTCTTGTATCAATGCACTGCAAAGTAATTGCATGCACCAATACAGTTGCTGTTTGCTACTTATTCCAAATGTCCAAAGTAAGATCTGCCCTGAAACTCCAAGGAGCCTTATAGTTAATAATGAATGTGTCTCTATTGAAAGAGTGACTTAAACCACATTACTAGTACTAGGCGAATCACACATCGAAGTCAATGGGTGTACATTTTATGAGCAACAATTTTTTCTCACTCCAAATGCATTAAATCAATGGGCGTTTTTTCATAGGGCAACTTTTTTGACTCTGCGACAATTTTGCTTTGGCAAACTGGCTGCTATCTGCAAGGTGTTGTTGCTTCCTTTATCAACACTGGTTTCCTCCCACTCCCCAAAACCATACAGGTGAGTTAAGAACCTTCTGAAGAAAGAATTAGTCTACTACTTGTGTGTTCTGTGAATATGACCCATATTTTGTAAACTTTTATGGGGCAGAGTGAAAGAACTGTCACTGTAAAATGCTTTGTACCATGCGGTTCCATACAAACATACAGTACATAGCATACATTGTACAGGTATGAGATCCATTATCCGGAAACCCGTTATCCAGAAAGCTTTGAATTACAGACAGGCTATCTCCCATAAACGCCATTTAATCTAAATAATCTAAATTGTTTTTAAATTATTTCCTTTTTCTGTGTAATAATAAAACAGTACCTTATACTTGATCCAAACTAAGATATAAGTAATCCTTATTGGAAACAAAACTAGCCTATTGGGGTTATTTAATGTTTAAATGATTTTCTAGTAGACTTAACGTATAAAGACCCAAATTACAAAAAAATCCATTATCCAGAAAGCCTCAGGTCCCAAGCATTCTGGATAACAAATCTACATTACAGATAATCTCAGTACAGTATGTGAAACAGGAACAATGAGAATGATCATTCCATAATGGCATACTAATAAAAAATAGATAGAATCCCAATAAGAACATGGAACAAGAGGGTTTTCAGAAAACATATGGCATCATGAGAGCATTTTGTCTCTTTTCTAAGCTCATGAGTGATATAGTCCTAAAAATAGCAATATGTCACTTTGTGTGTTGTTTTCTGGCATTATGTTGCAGTAGTTAGAATTAATTGGTATTTCAAATTTTATGAAGTATAGTATGTGGAACTATTTGTTCTGGAATTTCTTCATTTGTTTTGGCACTACAGTCTAAAATATACAACATTTTGTATGAATGCATCTTTATGTTATTCATTTTTCTTGTTTCATTGTTTAAAAAAATAGTTGATACTTATAGTCTAATACAGGTATGGCATCTATTATCCAGAATGCTCGGGACCTGTATAGATAATGTATCTTTCTGTAATTTGGATCTTCATGCCTCAAGTCTACTAGAAAATATTGTAAACATTAAATAAACTTGGTTAAGGCTGGTTCTGCTTCCAATAAGGATTCATTATATCTTAGTTTGGATCAAGTACAAGGTACTGTTTTAATATTACAAAGAAAAAAAAACCTTATTATTGGATTATAATGAAAGCTATGGGAGATGGCCTTTCCGTAATTTGGAGCTTTCTGGATAACGGGTTTCAAGATAATGGATCCCATATCTGTACATAGGTGCCCTAAAGGTAGATCTGGATCTACCAGTAGACCTTTAGTTGGTGATCAGTAGATCTCAAGTCACTGTCAACAAACAGCTTGTCTATATTACCCTCCTGTTTCATGCTTTTCATTCATTCATTCATTCATTAAGTTAAAGTTACATAAGAAAAAGATGTTTCCTAAATATAACAATATAAATTCTCTTATAAATAAATAGAATATTTAAGTAATATGTTTCATGAAACAGAATGCTAATAATGTTTATATGGACGTAGAACGTAATGGGACAACATCACTAATTAGTAATGTATGAGCGCCCCTGGTCTAATATATATATATATATATATATATCTATCTTCTCTATCTATCTATCTATCTATCTATCTATCTATCTATCTATCTATCTATCTATCTATCTATCTATCTATCTATCTATCTATCTATCTATCTATCCTGTATATACATACTGTATATATAATGTATCAATACAATTGTTCAGTCTAAGTTAATGCTCAATTTTTTATGTGTTTTCCTTTTATAATAAGATGCTGTCTTTTTCATAATGTTAATATGACAATACTTTAACTTACAATTTGTGCAGAAGTTTTAAACTGTGTCTGATGATGCAGTGAGCAGTTTAAAATCACATTGTATGAAAGCACTTTACCGTGACCAAAGGAAAATCAGAAATGTAACAGGCTTTATGCTTCACATACCCAGTTAGAATAAATCCTGAGCTATGAACTGAATTATGTAAAAAAAAATGTGTGAAAGCAATTCAACTGTGGATATCATGCCAAAAAGATTAAATAGATATACATCTGTTAAGTAATTATGCAGTTGTGTATCCTATAATAGGTTTCCATGAGGGGTAAAATAACCCAACATTTACATTTCTAAAAGTGATTTATCCCTCGCTGCATTGCTGAAATAAACTTAAACATGTTCATGAAATGACCAAAGTTCTGTACCTCCAAGAGCAAGACTTAATACTAAATTTTTCAACAATCCACTGAATTAACTGTAAAGTTTGACTCCCCAGTCATGCCCAAGCCCAACTCCTATGCCAGTAACATATTAAAGTTCATAGTGCTGCATTAAGCTAGTGATGTATGTTGGGTTTGGGACTAAAAGCAGTCTGTTATAGTCTGTAATAGTAGTTCATGTGTGGTGCCAAGGTGTCCTTGAAATCTATTTTTGCAGTGTTGGCAAATGTGCATTTTTATTTTAAAGGTTTTGTACTTGCAGTCAGACCTATGGGACACAGTACTATTATGATGAAGTGATTTGCGATTTTTTTTTTGCGTAACTGCGGCAAATATTCACTCATTCATTGACTTTAAGTCATTAGGACGAAAAAGTTGCCATAAGAAAAAACTGGATTGAATTGATAAAAATTTTCGTAAAAATGCCCATTGACTTCGCAAATTTTTTCACGGTTTCGCAAATTTTTCAGTGAAGCAAAACAGGACAAATTCGCTCATCACTAAGTACTATATGCTTATAATAACTGTAACACTTTTCTCGCAGTCCTTTCTAAGGCAGGCTTATACTACTACCAAGCAAACCTTAGAACTCTCTACAGTATTGGCAGAAGAAACCCGGTGTGTGGGCTATGTGAGCATCTAATACATTCAAAACAATATGAATGTGGGGGCACATAAGCTCTGCCTGGCTTTCAGGGAAGTGAAGTGCCTAACACAGGGTAGCAAAGTGACTAGTACAGTCTCTTAAAGTGATATTTACCACATATAATTTATTTCATTAATTTATTTCAGTTCTTGGCACAAAGCCACTTCCCAAGAGTTCTTAAACACCCAGGTGGTGCCTAGATTTAAATATTAGACATCAGCAGCAAACATAAACACAAAACCTGTACTGAACATTATGGTGTACTGGTATATAGAACTTTTAATGTCTTGGTGGACTTGGCCCTGAAAAGTCATGGTGTGTTCATTGATTGAGCCTGATTGTATTCCACATACATCTGAATCTGCCTTTTCACCATCAGACTCTATTGAGACTGCCTTGTGCAGAGTTACAAGTGATCTTTAGGTTGCCAAAGCCAAAGGTGTGTTCTTCAATATAATTATCCTATCATCTGAATTGATATGGTTGACCACTCCCTTTTCATGTAAATTCAGCATTTACTTAGCATCCATATTCAGACTTCATCCTGATTCTTTTCTTACAGATCTTTTTTCCCCTTTTGTCACAATTTTCACTTAGTGGCCTGATTTAAGAATGAGCTTTATGCTTCAGCATTCAGGTCTAAAAACAACTAGAGAGTTATTAAACACATTGCTTCTTCCTTCCTGCTTTTTTCCAATAGTTCAAAATCCATTTCTTTCACAAGCAACAGGTTAGACTAACTTGCCGCTCCTTACATTAGGAATGTGACCCCTGAATTCTTCTATGCAGAAACTTCCCTCAGTTTCTTTAATCCTAAACTTGAGGACTCCCTCCCAGACTCATTTGACTAAGTCCTAGCACTTATGAGGAACTGGCACTCCCTGTAAAGTGGAGCACATATTATTCTCCTATCTGTGTCTGTAAGCTAGCCACCTGCTTATACTGTATGCTCTAATGTAAGTCCAAGCACAATTAGAGCTATATAAATAACAACACACACACATAAAATATATTAGCCACTAATATTTACCCAAATTACTTAATACAGAATCCCGCAGTGCAACCACATTCCTTGCAATCACAACCAAAGATCCTAAAGAATGGGAACCCATTGGCTAACTGTAGAGGAAGTTTCAATGCTGAATAATTTGCAAGTTTTCATAGTTACTAATCACTATATAAATCTTATACAGATTTAACATTTTGGTAATTTTAATGTAAGATTATTGCAGGGTTGAATATGAATATACAACAGCACATATAGATATAAAAGAACAACACAAGCATCAATAAAAAAGAAAGGTCAGTAGATTAAGAATAATAGTTCGGACATGTTTGGGGAAAAAGTACATTAGTCATATAATAACATGTTGCTCATACATAATCACATATTGTTCACTCAGGATACATGTATGGGTGCAAGGTTTATAGTAATTGAAGAATGGATCAGCACTCTGATCTGTGTTTTACAGTGATTTATATTATATCATGTGCATCCAACATTTCGGTCTAACCTTAATAAAAGGTCCAAAGGGAGCCTTAAATGTTGGATGCAACATGATACAAATAAAGTAGAACACAATCCTTGGCCACAAACATTTTAAAGATATATACAATTATATGATTAAAAACAGGATATCTTTTTATTTCAGCTTATCTTTGCTTCGAACCAGTAAACAAGGAAGGGTTAAAAATGTTGTTGAATAAAAGAAGATAAAAACATACCAATCATAAATTTATCTGCCACTTTCAATTATTATTATTTTTCAGCAGTTGTGTTTACCTAAGATCTGTATTTTTATTTTAAGAAAAAAGAATCAGTCATCTTGAAATGCAACTATCAACAACATTAATACTGCATGACACAGTCCTACAGACTCAGTATTGATCTCTAGAAAATTTCATATGACCATGGAAAACAAATTATTTCACGTAACAACTTAGAATCATAAGGCAAATATTCAGGCACCTGTTTTCTGAGTGGAATGTAAAAGTGAAGAGTAATGCCTTCATACATCGACAATTGTATTGAACTGTCCAGTAAACTAGCCAGGTTCTTATTCAGAATCCTAATATGGCACAGTATATCATATAATTTCTGAGTATTTATGGAAAATAAACTTTCCTTTGTATCTGTTCAATCTTGCTCCAATATGCAGTCAGGAATTGCCTGATTACAGTCTATTTTGATGATAATGACAGGTTACCTTAATATCCAAGAAGATATTTCAGATTTCCGATTTTAGTGAAAAAATTGTGTAATTTTATTCATGCCTCAAGCTAAGATTACCTTAATATCATTATATAAATATATATAAAATAGTGTTTGTATTTTATAAGCCCGTATAGTATAACAATTCTGATGATGCAGATAAAGTAACATGCATACCCAATTAAAGCTTACTGTATACAGGTATAGTACCTGTTAACCAGAATGCTTGGGACCTTGGGTTTTCTGGATAATGGATCTTTCTGTAATTTGCATCTTCATACTAGAAAATCATTTAAACATTAAGGGGCAGATTTATCAAGGGTCGAATTTCGAAGTGATAAATACTTCGAAATTTGACCCTCGAATTGAAATACTTCGACTTTGAATATTGAGGTTGAAGTATTTTTCACCGAATTTGGCCATCGTACGATCAAAGTAAAATCATTTGATCGAACGATTAAATCGTACGATCCAACGATTTTAGCGTACGATCGAATAATTTTACTTCGATGTGTAAAGACTTAGCAAAATGGTCTCGAAGGTCCCCATAGGCTAACATAGCACTTCGGCATGTTTAATTTGGCGAAGTATTGAAGTCGAAGTTTTTTTAAAGAGACAGTACTTTGATTATCGAATGGTTGAATATTCGAACGGTTTTACTTCGAATCATAGTCCCTATTGGATGGTCGAATTAACCAAAAAATTACTTCGAAATTCAAACTTTTTTAACTTCAAAAATTCACGCAAACCTTAGTAAATCTGCCCCTAAACAAACCAATAGGCATTTACATCCAATAAGAATTAATTATAAGTTGGATTAAGTACAATGAATTGTTTTATTTTTACAGAGAAATACTTTTTAAAAATGTGGATTATTTGGATAAAATGGAGTATATAATGGAGTCTACGGGAGACGGTCTTCCCATAATTTGGAGCATTCTGGATAATGGATTTCTGAATAACAGATCCAATACCTGTACCAAGCTTTGTTGTGGTATAGCACATTAGAAGAATGTATAACTATATATACAGTAGTATACCCTATCTTAGACATTATGGGTGTACAAGAATAAGAGTCATAGATCATCAAGCTCTTCCCATTAAAATAAATGAATTATTCCCTTTTATTATTAGTGATATTTTGTGTTTTTTCCAACATATTTCAGAGTGAAGTGCAAATGTGACAACAATATTCTTGAATTGACAGCTGAACTCTATGTACAACTTGAATCCAGCAAGTGAAGAAGCAACATGCTTAACTTGTACAGAAAGAACATTTCTGAATGCTTTATGCAAATGCCATGACCCTCAAGCTACTACACATTCTTCAACCAGACACCTTCCTTCAAAAGTGACAGCAAGCAATAATGTGACAAATGAGCATGCTGTCTGCACATGTGCAACATGCTTTGCCTAAAAATATTCGGATGTGATTGAATTCAATTGACCTTTGTGACAAGGACACAGCAATCAAAAAGTCAGTGCAGAAGAAAAAAAACTGGCAGGTACTATGTCCTAATTTAGTGTTGCACTGCATTAGAAATTCTTATAATAATTACGCCTTAAGAAAATATGTCTTATAGAGTATAATGATATTTTCAAACTACATTTCTTACTTGTAAAAAAATGTCTCTTTTAAAGCAAAGGTAAGAAGGATTATCTTCTAGTTATTTTACATAATTAATAGTCGCCATTTAGCATTAATGTTAATATTCCATAATAAATGGTATAATATTTTAACACAATTTCACGTGCTGTTAATGAGCCCTAGTTTTTCCTAATGCTTTTCAGGATATCCACATAGTAACATAGTAAGTTATGTTGAAAAAAGACACACGTCCATCAAGTTCAACCTGTCTAACTGCTAGTTAATCCAGAGGTAGGCAAAAAAAAAAACATTTGAAGCCTCTTCAAACTTAAAAAATTTCTTCCTGACTCCAAAATCAGACCAGTCCCTGGATCAACTTGTACTATGAGCTATTTCCCATAACCCTGTATTCCCTCACTTGCTAAAAAGCCATCCAATCCCTCCTTAAAGCTATCTAATGTATCAGCCTGTACAACTGATTCAGGGAGAGAATTCCACAGCTTTAAAGCTCTCACTGTAAAAAAACCCTTCTGAATATTTAGGTGGAACCTCCTTTCTTCTAATTGGAATGGGTGACCTTGCGTCAGCTGGAAAGACTTTCTGGTACATAAAGCATTAGAGAGATTATTATATGATCCTCTTACAGTATATATTTATACATAGTTATCATATCACCCCATAAGCATATTTTCTCCAGTGTGACCATCCCCAATTTACCCAGTCTATCCTCATAGCTAAGATATTCCATACCTTTTACCTGCTTAGTTGCCCTTCTCTGAACCCTCTCTAATTATAATAATGTCCTGTTTAAACACTGGAGACCAAAACTGTACAGCATATTCTAGATGGGGCCTTACCAGTGTTCTATACAGTAGAAGAATGACCCCTTCCTGCAGTGAATCAATGCCCCTTTTAATACAGCTCAATACCTTATTTGCCCTGGATGCTGCCGACTGGCATTGCTTGCTGCAGCCAAGTTTATTATCTACAAGGACTTCAAGGTCCTTTTCCATAATGGATTTGCCTAGTGCAGTCCCATTAAGGGTATAAGTGGCTTGGATATTCTTACATCCCAGGTGCATGACTTTACATTTATTGAATCTCATGTGCAACTTAGCTGCCCAGATCACCAGTTTGTCAAGATCCTGTTGCAAGAATGCTGAATCCTGGATGGAATTAATTGGGCTGGATAGTTTTGTGTCATCTGCAAACACTGATACATTACTTACAATACCCTCCCCTAAGTCATTAATGAACAAGTTAAATAAAAGTGGATCCGATACTGAGCCCTGGGGGACCCCACTAAGAACATTACTCCAAATAGAGAATGTCCCATTAACAACCACCCTCTGTACCCGATCCTGTAGCCAGTTCCCTATTCATATGCAGACGACTTCATTAAGCCAAACAGACCTTAATTTAGAAAGCAGTTGTTTGTGGGGCATGGTATCAAACTCTTTGGCAAAATCCAAGTAGATCACATATACTGCTCCCTGCTGCCCAGCATCTTACTTACCTCATCATAAAAGCAATCCAATTTGTCTGACATGACCTATCCTTTATAAAGCCACTAGTAAAGTACTGTACCAGTATGTGCACGTATGAGGAGAATCCACCATCAGTGAATGGATTAAGCTATGGTCTGTTGGTCTTTGAAATATTTCTCACCCGGAATCAGTTGTACTGGCTGATACATTGGATAACTTTAAGGTTGGATGGCTTTTTAACAAGTGAGTAAACAAGTTTATAATAGATAGCTCTTAGTACAAGTTGATCCAGGAATTAGTCTGATTGCATTTTTGATTGCCCTCTGAGGCAAATTGGAAAGGCTTCAGAAGGGTTTTTTCCTTCTTCTGGATCAACTAGCACTTAGGCAGATTATATGTCAGCATAAAAGGTTGAACTTGATGGGCATGTGTCTTTTTTCAACCTAGCTTCATGTGTAACTATGTTACTATGAGGAGGAGGGCATCTTTTCAAATGTGGTCTCCAGGAGACATTGCTATTTATTTATGCACTGTATTATTCAATGGCACAATTCAGTAGCACAAAATACAAAGTGCAAAATATTTACTTGTATCCAACTGTCTATAGACACATATGCACCCATGAGCAGTAACCCATAGCAGCTTCAGAGATTCACTTTAATTGTTGTCCACACCGATAGAAGACAGGACACAGGTAATTGCTGATTTATATGTCTAGAATTATCATCATTATCAATATCATATAGTACCAGCATGTTATGCAGGGTAACCCTAGCAAGATTTACAGGCTGAAATAGTATTGGAGGGCCCTACACACAAGAGCTTACAATCTAAAGGGTGAGGCAATAGTGATGTTGAAGTAAATAAGGCCCAGTATCTCTTTTTATATGTAATGTCAAAACTGTCTCAACAGAAATTCATTGTCTGACAATGATTAATTTTCAGTGCAAAAAGGTTTATATCAAAAAAGATATATGTCCCAAGGCCTCTTAGAGTAAAAACAAAAATAATTTATTGATAGTCACATTTAAAAAGTATTCAGTACATACCACCCCACATATCCCACCTTACGCGTTTCGCACCCTCCGGCGCCTGGATATGTGGGGTGGTATGTACTGAATACTTTTTATATATTCTTTATTTAAAGAAAAAAGGAGTTTCATATACAGAAAGGAAAAATAAGGTTAGTCATAAGGCGAGTACAGTGAATCCAATAAATCTCATACAAGATGTGGGTATCTTCATTATTTGTGAGGAGAATAGTCCACTGAGTAAAACTGCTTGCATATAGAAAACATCTCCGTCATAAATAGGTGGGTGAGCAGAATAAACAGAATGAGTATTACATAATCAAGGATACCAATAACCGCTTCTAGACAGTCCTGTCCTGCTTTCATATGTCTAGAGAAGACTGCAAGGTGATATGATGATTGTTTATAGCAATGCAAAGGAGGATAAACACTGTGCAAGGCCTGTAAGAAAGGGGAGAGAAGTAGAAGAAAGACATAGAAAGGAAAATAAAAGTAAGCTCAGCCGTGTCTCAAACCAACATGTAGCCGACGACATATTCTAGTATATCATTATAGTCAATAATCCTGTTACTCAGATAATAACAGGCTCCTAGTCCGGGGGAGTCTCTTCAGGAAATTCAGATTCCAAATGTGTGGCCCATGTCGCCCAGGTTGACACAAAACATTCCTGTTTGTCATGGGTGTAGCTTAGCAGTTCCTCCATTCGCATAATAAATCCCATTTCAACATACCATTCTCCTATTGTAGGGGGGGTTGGTGATTTCCAGTGGCGAGGTATAACAGTTCTAGCAGCTCCTAAGCAAAATCCTGTAAGTGATCTCCTATATCTCGCCACTGGTCCAGGTAACATAGACAATAACCCTATTGTAGGGTCAAGAGTCAAATCTAGACCCTCTAATTTATTAATGATTTGAAATACCTTTTCCCAGAAAGGGACAAGTAAGTGGCATTCCCACCAAATATGTAGTGGAGTACCCACCTCCGTGTTACATCTCCAACAGAGCTCCGAAACTGTGGGGTAGATCTTACGGAGAACATTCGGACACTTATACCATCGTGACAAAATCTTATAATTAGTTTCCTGGTTTTTACATGCAATTGAGAATTTGTGAGTCAGTAAGAAACAGGTCTGCCATTGGTCATCAGAAAATTCCCTCTGCATTTCATATTCCCATTTCTTTGTAAACTTGGGTAAACCAGACTTATCCAAAGTCTCAATTAATTTGTATAGCTTAGAGATAAGATGTGTCAGCGGAGATTGTGTTACACATAGTTCCTCAAACGAGGAGGTAGGGGAACAACCAATTATTTTATTTTGGGGGGTACCCAGCCAGTGTCTGAGTTGTGCATACTTAAATTTAGTCAGAAAGGCGTCTGCTCTTTCCGGACAGATTACTGTGAGTGGTAGGATAATGCCATTTTTTAAAGCTTGATAGCATGCAAAGTGTTCATTATACCGTCTACCCAGGAACCCTGAGCCTGTCATTCCCGGAGGGAAGTTTGGATTTCCCACAATAGGGGTTAAAGGACCTACACGTGAGATCACCGCAGGAATTTTACCTAGATACCGGTCAGCACAGGTTAGCGTTTCTCTACAGATTTTAGGAAGGCTATAAGAGGGGGGTCTGAGTACTGGGTGAAGCCACCAAAGCGCTTGCAAGGGCCTATCAACTAGGGATTGTTCAAGCTGAATCCATTTCTTGTTCCCAGAGAAATGGAACCATTCTAAAATTCTACTCAGTGTGGACGCATAGAAATAGTGTTTCAGATTAGGGAGGCCCAGTCCCCCTTGTGATTTTGATTTAGTCAGAATATTGTTGCTTATTCTGGGTTTAGAGCCATTCCAGATGAAAAAATTAAAAGCCAGCCGCAGGGTGTCAAAAAAGTGCTGAGAGGGGGCTATCGGGATTGTCAGAAAAAGATAGAGGATCCGTGGTAGCACATTCATTTTTATCAGGCTTATCCGACCAAACCACGATAATGTGAGGGGTTGCCATCTTTTGAGATCTAATTGAATCTGTTTCAGTAGAGATATGTGGTTTAGGGTTGAAAGCTTAGTAAGGTCCGAAGGGATTTGGACACCTAAATATGTAATGGATTCATTTTTCCACTTAAAGGAGTAATTAGCTTGTAGGGTGGTCTGTATATGTAGTGGCAAGGATACGTTAAGAGCCTCAGATTTATCTACGTTAATCTTATAATTACTATAGAGCCCATATTCCCTGAATTCCTGCATTAATGAAGGGAGGGAGGTATGAGGGTGCGTAACAAAAGCTAAAAGGTCATCCGCATATAATGCTATCTTATGACGGGTCCCTTTGATAGATAAGCCCCTAATGTTCGGGTTCTTCCTGATCGCGATGGCTAAATGTTCCATGACTAGAGCATACAATAAAGGAGAGAGGGGGCAACCCTGGCGCGTCCCGTTTCGTATTGTGATAGGTTCAGATAATTGCCCATTAATTTTTAGTCTTGCTTGGGGGTTATTATATAAGACCATAATGTGTTGCAGAGCCTTTGGGCCCAGACCAATTTGGCATAAAGATTCCTGCAAAAAGGTCCAGCTGACCCTGTCAAATGCCTTTTCTGCATCTGTCGACAGGGCCAGCATGGGAATCTTATGATGTTTGGCATGGTCTATGATTGTGATAGCTTTCAAAGTATTATCTTTTGCTTCTCGGAAAGGCACAAAACCGACCTGATCTAGATCTATCAGGTAAGGTAAATGTGTTTTAAGCCGCTCGGCCAATATTTTAGCATATAATTTAATATCTACGTTCAGTAGAGAGATTGGTCTATAACTCGTACAAGATAGAGGGTCTTTACCTGCTTTTTGGATTAGGGAGATATGTGCCTCCAGCATAGGGGATGGGGAGCATGGGTTTGTGTCCAAATTATTAAAGGCCTGTACCAGAAAGGGTGATAATTCCTGATGCAGTGATTTGTAAAAGATGGCCGAGTAACCATCGGGGCCGGGAGCTTTGCCTGTGGGGGTTTTTTTAATAGATAATAGCAACTCTTCTTTAGTAATAGGGAGCTCTAAAAGATCAATATCTATTTGCTCAAGTCTCGGAAGTGCTGTACGTTCTATATATTGTCGCAGCTTTAGGAGCTGTTTGTCACTAGTTGTGGTCTTGTTATTATCAATATTATATAGGTCCGAATAAAATTTATGCATAGCTTTTAGGATTTCTTGTGTTCTAAATTTTGTCATTATGGGCCTTAATAGCTGAAATAAAGCTGGAGCATTGGCTTATTTTAACAGCCCTTGCCAATAGCCTCCCTGGCTTATTGTTCATAATATCTGTTTTTGCACTTCAATAGTGCTGCTGTTGACTTCCTATTTAGTTCACTTTTTAGTAATTCCCTTGTCGCAGTGAGTTCGGACCACGTATCATTCTCAATGGTATTTTTATGTTTCTGCTCTAAAAACGCTATTTTCTGAAGTAAATAAGAGATGCGCTGGGAGCTGGCCTTTTTTATCCTCGCCCCATGTTTAATGAGGATGCCTCTAAGGACAGCTTTCAGGGCCTCCCATTTTATCACTGCATGTGAATCGTCTGATTCATGTACTTCATGGAAAGTTTTTATTTCCTTTTTGATTTCTGATAGGCAGTCTGTGTCTTTTAGGAGGGAGCTATTAAGTTTCCAGGTCCATGCTTTCCGTTCAGAACTAGGTAAGAGAAGTTTCAAGAATATAGGGGCATGGTCAGACAGTAGCTGTATCCCAATTTTACATTCTGCCACCCACTGCAGGGCAAAATGTGAGAGAAATAGATAGTCAATACGACTATGTGATTGGTGGACCTGAGAGAAGTAAGTGTAGTCCCTTTCAGAGGGATGGCATATTCTCCAGCCGTCCATTAGTTGGTTTGTATGAAGTAGGTGTTTGATACGCTTTAAATTCCTATATGATAGATGTGATTTCCCCGAGGAAGAGTCAAGCTTAGGATCTAAAACCAAATTGAAATCTCCTCCAAAAACAGTTATACCCTCAGAGAAGCCTTCAAGCCGGGTCAGGGCCTTATCCAGGAAAGAGCATTGGTCTTGATTTGGTGCATAACAATTAGCAAGGGTGAGTATATGCCCAGAGAGATTTATTTTTAAAAAAACAAATCTCCCTAAGGGGTCAACCAGAGAGTCTAGAAGTGAATAGGTAAGTTGTTTATGGAATGCGATGGCTACACCCTTGCTTTTAGAATCCGGGCTATCGCTACAGTACCAGTTTTGATAATATCTATTTTTAAATGACGGCCTATGACCCAGCTTAAAGTGCGTCTCCTGCAAGAAAACAATCATAGCATGCTGTTTGTGTAGACCTGTAAGGATTTGTGACCTCTTCATTGGAGAATTAAACCCCCGGACGTTGTAGGAGCATATTCTAGTTTCAGCCATTAGGGCTGCTTGGAGTCGGCTGACCCAGAGAAACACGGCTGAGCATAAGAGAAAGAGAGAGAAAAGTTAACATTGAAAGTAATGTTATTATATCTAAATCAAATAAACTTTGAATACCTCTAGGCATTATAAGAGGCTGAGCAACAACAAAATACCATAAGCATTCCTGCTCAACTAACCAATACCTATGGGGGGGCATAGGTAGAACTAATGTCCTGTTTGTGGACGTGAGAATAGAACACATCTATGAGCTAACGTGACATTGCTAACCGTAACTTCTGATCTAACTAAAAAAAAGAAAAAACAAAAAACAGTATATGACTCATCAATGGCTCATTTCAATCATCTCAGGCCCCTGAGAGTTCCTGGATCATTCGATGAAAGTCCCAGGGAGTATCAAGTGTTCAAGTTCCTCTTCTTAGTTGGGGTGTTGTGTCCGCTACGAGGAGTTTGGTTCCTGATGTGAGGATGTTTGTTGGTCGTGGAACTTTTCGGTAGGGTCCCTGGTGCTATCAGCCACTCCCAGGATTCCCAGTTAGGAATATCAACATGCGGCAAATTAAGGTTATCCAAAAATATCGGAATGTCTCGGTATGAACGAATCGAGAATAATTTGCCATTTTTGATAACAGTTAGGGCAAATGGGTAGCCCCATTTGTAGCGAATGGAGTGGTCTCTCAGGAGATCGAGAATGGGTTTTAGGGCGCGCCGTCTTCGCAAGGTGTTTCTAGAAATATCTTGGAATAGCCTTAGCTTTGTCCCTTCAAAGTCTATGTCTCCCAGATCTCTGGCTTTCAGCATGACAGCTTCCTTAACTCTGTAAAAGTGAATTCTGCAGATTACATCCCTCGGGATTTCTGAGGAAGGATCTCTGGGGCGCAATTCTCTATGGATTCTGTCTATCACCATAGATTTCCCTGGAGGTTCGCCCAAGAGAGTATTAAACAGTTTAACCGCTGTTGTTATAAGATCTTGTGGGGCCACCGACTACGGAAGGCCTTTGATTCTAATGTTATTTCTCCTTGAGCGGTTTTCCTGATCATCCAGGAGATTTTGCAGATGTAGAAAACGAGAATCATAATGGGCCAAAGTCTTTTCAATTTGTGTGAGATTAGAGGAGTTAGAGTTGACCGTGCCCTCCAAATATGCATATTTTTCTCCCATCTGTTGGAGTTCAGTGTGTACAGCATTAATTTCTGACTTCAGAGCGGTCTCTGTTTTAGAAATAAGTCTTTCAATATCCTGCCTAGATGGGAGTGATAGCAGATGGGCCCTGAGCACTATGTCGTCTGGAGTATGTAGGCCTAGACCGCCTGCGTGTGTTGCCTGCGTGTTAGCATTAGCAGTGTGTAATGGCGCTGCACATAATTCTCTCTCTGGGCTGGATGCCTTGGGTACAGAAGGGTTTTGTATGGGAAGCGGGTTATATACCTCGGTTAAGATATGTTGGTCATGGACCGCATGGTCGCCGCATGCGTCAGCCGGCAGAAGGGACTCAGGAGTCATCTGCCAGCCGTCCCCGCTGTCCCATTCTGGAGATGCGTCATGGCGTGCGGTAATCGCTTTCGTGGGTGAGGAGGGGCCCATCATTATCTCCGATGCAATCGGTAAGCTATTGGACTCACCAAGCTGCTTGTCTTTCAGCTGCTGGCTGTGCACCGATGAGGTGGGTGTCCAAGATGGCGGACGTTCGCGCTCTTCGTCCTGGACGTCCGAGCATGAAACAGAGCGACGCTGAAAAAACTTTGTCAGCTGAGTTTTCTGCGTCTGTTCTTGTTCCTCTGGACCCCTTTTGCTTTTTCGCTGTTTCCTCATAGTTGATATCCACGAAGTTGAGTCTGATATAAAGCTTTGATTACGGCAATGTGCACGGAGCTCAAAAAAGCACGTCCTCACTCGGTCATGTCTAGGCCACGCCCCCCCTGAATACTTTTTAAATGTGAATATCAATAAATTATTTTTGTTTTTACTCTAAGAGGCATTGGGACATATATCTTTTTTGATATAAACCTTTTTGCACTTTGACTGCCTTTGGAACTGGGGCTGGTCCCTTCAGCCATGTTGAATAGTTATATGGACTCCCGATCTTTCAATTGATATAAATGATTCATTTTCACCCACACATAGTTGCATCGATGTTGCAGATAGGGCTAGATTCACTAAAGGCTGGTAAAGGTTAACGCACACATAATTACCTGGATCTTACATTAACTATGATCTGTAAGTTCATGAAGGCAATATGTCATATAGATAATCCATGCGGAGCTACAAAAACTAAAAAAAATCTATATCTATCATGAGAGTCTGGTTCATGAAATTTGAAATTAGGCAGATAATTGAAACCATTAAAGAATATTTTAAAAGAATATTTTATAACCATAAGCAAGCTAAGAAAAAAAGTCAGTCGTGAATATTTTTATAAAACGTTAATACTTTTATTAACAAAAAAAAGGTGACAAAGTTCCAAGGAAGACCGAAACATTGGAATAACAAATTAACTGTAACTCTTTTTCACCATATTTTAAGACCTGTGAGTGCCTTGCTTTATATGATATATATACTGTATATATAAGTATATATGAATGATCTGATACAGAATACAGAATGGACCTGGGGCCTCCTCAAAAAGGGCTACAGGTATGAGACTGGTTATCCTGAATACTCGGGATCTGGGGTTTTCCAGATAATGGATCTTTCTGTTATTTGGATCTTCATACCTGGTGATCACTATTCATCACTATTCATACTTTAAAAGAAAACTATACCCCCAAAATGAATACTTAAGCAAAAGAGAGTTTATATCAAATTAAGTGAAATATTAAAGAATCTTACCAAATATATTTAAGTAAATAAAGGAAACCTGTGAGAGTAGCTGGTGGTCTAGTGGTGGGCCAGTGCACTCCCGGCAGGGACACACACGGCACCACCACAGAACAGTGTGTATGCCTCTTCTTGGATTCATGCAGTTTAGTTACCATCAAGTACATGGTACTGTACAGCAAAAAGGGAAATCATTTTTAAAAATGAGAATGTTTTGTTTAAAATTAACTTTATGGGAGATGACATTCCCATAATTTGGATAATAATGATAATGGGTTTCCAGATAAGGGATCCCATACATGTACAGTGATTATTAGGTAATATTAACAATTACAACTACTTCAATTAATCCTTATTGGAAGCAAAACTAGCCTACTGGATTTATTTATGTTTACATGATTTTGTAGTAGACTTACGGTATGAAGTTCCAAATTACAGAAAGATCCGTTATCTGGAAAACCCCAGATCCCGAACATTCTGGATATGTCTCTTGCTTGTATTGATTTACGAAAGAATTTGTATTGCTATATATTAACTAAGTATTATTTCTTAGGTAACCTTAACGTAATAAATATCTGAATGAAAAGCATGAAACAGGGGCGTGATCTAGACAAGCTGTTTCTTGACAGTGTCTCGAGATCTACTTGAGATCTACTGATCACTAGCTAGAGGTCTACTGGTAGATCCGGATCTACCCCTGCATTGTATCATACATTTTCCCAGAAATCAGTACCCTAGCATTAACACATTTTTAAATATACCTCCACTATGGATAATTAAAAATTGATCTGACTAGGCTTTGATCAGCAGTCTGCTGGTCAACAAATATTTTGAGAGCCATTCCTATTTTTATACTGATTAAATAATACTACTTTAAGAATAGCAGGGTACTTTGTGTTATTAAAAACCCTTTGCTTTAAAAATGTCTAATATCCTAATATCCAACATTTGAGGACAAAAAAATCTGCCGCACTATGCACGCTGATATTTTTGAACATTCCTTTTTTATGGTCACTCCCCCTAATTACCAGGTCCTTTTTCCAAAATTTGGCAGGTTATGAAAGTTTGAACACATTTCTGGGAGTTTAGGGCAATTTTTATGTGTTATTATAATTGGCCTTTATGCTATAAGTCTCAGTTTCCCCAAGAGAACTGCTTATCGTAAATAGTTACAATTTAATCTTTATTTAAATTAAATTGTTACAGATGTATCTAAGTGCAGCTGCTGAGTGTTCAAGGCTCTCTGCCCAAAAACCTTTTATTTTAATTACATTTAATTATTTAATTAATTAGTTATATTTTTCTGGCATCAGTGCAGGAGATCTCTGGACTTTTTTTTTTTTTTTTTATAAAAAGCTGAGACTGCGGGCTACTCAGTCAAAATCCGGACTGTCCTTCAGAAATGGGACAGTTGGGCGGTATGAATATTATTGCTAGAACTATAATGAAAACAAAAAAAAATGTGACTGCTTTAGATGGTGAATTGCATCTGCAATATACAGCATTTGATGTAAATGTGAATACTTAATCCAACAATTCTGGTAAACTCTACTAGTTGTAGTTACCTTTGGCAAGATAATAGGCTCTACTGTTTAGTAAGCATGTGATATAAAATCAGCACGTTATATGGGGTTTTTTCCAATTTCATTAGAATAGTTTACTTAAGTTTCTTGAAACAATTCATTCCAGTTATTTATTTGAAATTATGTGCATTTTCAGTTTTCAACCAGTGACTTAAATAACATTTGTGCTTTACAGCCTGACAGAAAAACTAATTGCTCCCCATGTGAGAAAGTTTTCATTTTCTATATTATGCCTATCATGTGCCAGACAGATTCTCAAAATACTCTTAATATATGCCCAAAGTGCTCCAGAAGTCACCTGTGTCTAAATTTTCATTTACAGATGGTGACATTACCCAGAGGTGCTATACGGATAATTATAAAAATCTCCTACCAACAAGATTTTGAATAGTTTTATATACCTGGAGTTCAAAATAGGTCTCTAAAATACAGTCTAATACATATTTAAATACATATGCATGACTGATTCCTTCTTTCAACAATGATATGTCATATTATGCAATATGTCGAATGTATTTAAACATTTCTCCTGTTTATGCAGAAAACTGCTACCTGCTCAAACCAAAAACTATGATCTATGTTTCCTTAGGGTGTTAACATTAATTATACAGTCCTTATTAAGGACAAGCTAAGATAGTCCATTATACACAAATAATTATAATTTAAAAAATGTCCTTTTTCTCTATTATAATAAAACAGTTCTTGTAATAAAGATATAATGAATCCTTATTGGAGGCAAAACAAACCTGTTTGGTTTATTGAATGTTTAAATGATTTTTAACAGACTTACACCCCCCCATGGGGGTTATGTCATAAAAGGTACCAAGTTTGACCAGGAGCAGTAACTCAATACAACAAATAAGAAGTTTCCATTTAAACAGGTGAACAGTAAATGCCACTTGCTGATTGGTTGACATGGGTGACTGCTCCTGGGTTAACTTAGTGCCTTTTATTGCATAACCCTCATAGGGGTTGAATAATTTTATACTAAAACTGAATTAAATTTAGGGTTTTCAAACCATTAATATTCAATATTTATATGGTGAAAATAATTCTAAAAGTTCAAATGTAAAACTTTGCCATCTAAAAGCTGGCATGTTCACATAAACGTTAATGGGAGTTGTCCTAGGCAAAACATATTTTAATTCAACTTTTTCTACTTTCTCTAAGCTCTTTGCAAGTTTCTAGACCTATTGGAAAAGATGAGTAGAATATAAATTTGATGCGTTCAAGTTTTTTTAAATCAAGCTTTTTAAATTATTTAATAAATAAGCAACCACTTAAGTTTGGTAAAATTTCAAGTTTTTTCCTATTTAAAAAAATCACAAATTTGAATTTTGATAAGTAGAATCAAATTATCAAATATGGAAAGACCCTTTATCCGAAAAACCCCAGGTCCCAAGCGATCCAAATAGATCCCATAACCTCTACATGTAAAAGGTTTTGTAGAGTTATAGGATTTCTTGTCCGCAAACCTGATATCCAAATTTATTTCTCTATAACAATAAAACATTTCCTTTTACTTGATAGCTGGGTAAAATAAATGGCGAAGGTGTGTGTTATTTAATGCCATGCAAATGCCAGTTTTGACGCTGTTAATTTAGACTACTAATAATTTTACACTGTTTTTCTTTGGTGACGAATGGGGACTGTTTTTTAGCATAATAAATATGCCACTTTGTATGTTATAGAATGGATAATTCTAAGCAACTTTTCAATTGGCCTCCATTTTCTTAAATATTTTTTTTAACTATTTCCCCTCTTCTTCTGACTCTTTTCAGCTTTTAAATACGAGGTCACTGACCCCATCTTCAAACATATACTCTGTCCTATCCAGGTCCTCTCCTATCCAGGTCCTCTCCCACAACCTTTTTTTTTTATCTGTGAGCCACATTCAAATGTACAGAGAGCTAGGGAGCAACACAAGCATGAAAAAGTCCCTTGGAGTGGCAAATAAGGGCTGTGGTTGGCTATTAAGCAGCCCCTATGTGGACTAGCAGCCTACAAGAGGCTCTACTTGGCACTACACTTAGTTTTTATGCAATTTAAACTTGCTTCCAAGCCAGGAATTCAAAAATAAGCACCTGCTTTGAGGCCACTGAGAGCAACATCCAAGGGGTTGGGGAGCAACGTGTTGCTCACGAACTACTGGTTGGGGATCACTGTTCCTATTCATAATCCATGGTTGCTATTATAATTCGAAACCAGATAAAAATTTCAATCTGGAAAGCTGCTGAATAAAAAAACCAAATAACTTTCGCTAACGAACAGGACCATCGCTAGAGTTCATTAACACTCTATCACCAGACGACTGCTCGTTACTCCACAAAGTGTGGATTTTACTGAATGTTACCTCTTTCTCCAGAGTTGACTTCGCCACCCCAGACCAGGCGAGGTGCTAAAAAGAAGCTGGATCTTACTAAGTCTTCTGTCACTTAAATCATTTCCTGTGTGCCGAAAAACGCTGGCAACTTTTCCTTTTTTTAAGCGGGATTGCCTGCAAAAGTCCTAACAAACTTTTTTTGGGTAACTGGTTTTCTCCAGATTTCATAACATGTAGAACATTAATTTTACAGTGGGCTCATGTGTAGGTCACTATATTAACTCGCTTGTCTTTATTAAGGTTCCCTGGACATTTGTAATAAAAAGTGGTAACTTCAAGCATTTGCACCAAAATTTATAATAAAGACGTCCATACAACTTTAAATTACCCGCTGTATGCAAATTGACCTAAGCACAAGATCACTAGTGAATTTTCTTTAAGCAAAAACGAACGCTAGCGCATCTTTGCTATGAAGTGTTTGCACTGCTAAAGTAATACTAGCAAAAAGTCAGCCAGCATTATGCGCCCTGGGCACAACTTGGCTTATTACTGCATCAGCAAAGTGGTAGCGAATTTGAGCCTGGCAAAGTGGTGCGATGTGTGCGAATCGGTCGCTGGTGACAATTTGCCTTTTAGTAAATCTGCCCCCAAGACTCCTAACCATTAGCTGCTGATATAAGGGTTGAAAAAAGTGCTAGACTCGTCATTCCCAGCAAGCAAACCCCCAGGTTTAGATGGGATACCCATGGGTTGATATAAAATATATAAAGAACAAGTAGCTTCCCCTCTCAAAAACTTTTCAGTGCAGTTCTGACGGGCTCCCTTCTCCCTATGCAGGCAACCCTCATAGTTCTAATATTGAAACCTGGCAAAGACCCAGAAGAATGTAGAATACAGCATACATGCCCTCTTTAATTGACTCTGATGCTACTGAAGTAGTAGCAAAAATCCTGGCCTCCCATCTAGCACCAGTCATATGCAAAGTAATATCACCAGACCAGATTGGCTTTATGCCAGGTAGGTCAACAGACATTAATACTAGAAGGCTCTACACAAGCCTAGCTGTCTCCCATGACAATCCAGGTCGAAGGGTAGTGGCCTCTCTAGACAATATAGCTTTCGACATGGGTGAATGGTCAAATTTGTGGTGCACTATGAAGAGAGTCCATATCCCACCCCCCTTTGTTCAATGGGTCCAAGCATTGTATAATAACCTGGAAGCCAGGGTAAGAACTTTTTACAGTTTCTCAACCATTCCCTATCTTACCAGGGTTGCCCATTTTCCCCTATTTCTTTTCTCCCTGGCCATGGAACCTATGGCATGTTGCATCAGATCTAATCCTAGGGTTGTAGGGCTAAAGTTGGGAGGAATCACAGGTGTTTATGTATGCAGATGATACTCTACTGTACCTTGCTAATCCCACCCTCTTTGCTATTGACTCCAAAGCCCCAGATGACCCTACACACCTGCACGGACTTCACCTGGACGGAGTCCTTTAAATATCTTGGACTTAGGATCTTAAGAAATTTGAGTCAAATCTCTCCTCAGTTCTCAGATATATTGAGTCAAAGGCTGAGGCATGGTCATCTCTGCCACTGTCCCGCTATGGCAGAATCAACCTCTTTAAGATGGTCATCCTCCCCAAACTAATATATATATATATATATATATATATATATATATATATATATATATATATATATATATATATATTTATTTATATATATATATATATATATATATATATATATATATATATATACTGCCAATCTCTAATAGTGATACATAAAAAAAGTATTCAGTACTCTTAGTAGCCTTGAAACTACAATGTTCTGGAACAAGACTCACCTGAGAATTGCCATAGCTACCCTTCAATTACCATTGAAACAAGGGGGGCTGGCAGTGCCAAACTTATTCCTGTACTACCTAGCAGTGCAACTGGTAAATGCTTGACACTTGACCTCCCCCTCCTCACAAAATGCCTCCACAATAATAGAGGCACAAATGACTGGTTGTAAAGTATTTTGCTTTACAGGGGTGTAAAATGCATTGATTCTGCCTTGTCACTAATGAAGGCAACAGTGGGTGCATGACAGGTGACCCTAAATCTCTCCCCCAAGCCAACCCCCCATTGCTCTAAGTATACCCCTTTTGGTGGAACCTCAAGCTGAAGCACCCAGACCCAAATTTATGGGCATGTTATGGGATCAAGTATATATCTGATATGTTTGCAGAACGTGTCTTGCATAAAAAAGGGCATTAACTCAATGGATGAAAACATAATTATGCCTCTTTATAGGTCCCTGGTAAGGCCTCATCTGGAGTATACAGTGCAGTTTTGGACTCCAGTCCTTAAGAGGGATATAAATGAGCTGGAGAGAGTGCAGAGACATGCAACTAAATTGGTTAGAGGGACGGAAGATTTAAATTATGAGGGTAGACTGTCAAGGTTGGGGTTGTTTTCTCTGGAAAAAAAGGCGCTTGCGAGGGGACATTATTACACTTTACAAGTACATTAGAGGACATTATAGACAATGGCAGGGGACCTTTTTACCCATAAAGAGGATCACCGTACCAGAGGCCACCCCTTTAGACTAGAAGAAAAGAACTTTCATTTGAAGCAACGTAGGGGGTTCTTCACAGTCAGGACAGTGAGGTTGTGGAATGCACTGCCGGGTGATGTTGTGATGGCTGATTCAGTTAATGCCTTTAAGAATGGCTTGGATGATTATTTGGACAGACATAATATCAAAGGCTATTGTGATACTAAGCCCTATAGCTAGTATAGGTATGGGTACATAGAATTTAATTAAATAATTAAAAGTAGGAAGGTTTGTGTGTATGGATGCTGGGTTTTCATTTGGAGGGGTTGATCTTGATGGACTTTGTCTTTTTTCAACCCAATTTAACTATGTAACTATGTAAACTAATGCAATTTCAGGCTCTTAAAGTTAAATACATACTACCCAATCATATGCTGTAGAAATATATCCACGTGAGACACACAGTGAATTTCCAGTTCCCCGCTGGACCAGTGGATACTTCCCCTAGGAGACTGGAAGAGTATGTACATACTTGACAACTCTGGAAAACTCTATCCCTATAGTACAGTCACTTAATAACAACTAGCAATCCCCCACTAGCTAAGCTCCAGGCTAAATGGCAGATAGACATTCCTACACTCCTGTTTTGAGGGAAAAGTCTGCAGCAGAGGCAAACTAACCCAACTGAAATACTTACATAGGACCTATCTTTCCCCACAAAGACTCCATAGAATTCACCCTACCCTAGCACAGACTTGCCCCAGGTGCCCCACTGCAGTTGCAGACTACTTTTGTATGGTCTGGACCTGCCCAGTAATAAACACCTTCTGGCAGCAGGTGCTGCAATATATTCAATCCAAAACAGACCTAATAGTACCCATGGACCCTACCATAACTCTTCTGAACAGGGTAGAGGAGATATCATTCAGGAGAGCTCAGTGCACCATATTATTTATTCTCATTATGTATGCAAAAAAAGGCCATAGCCCTGCACTGGAAGGCTACTTCTGAACCAAAATTCCAATACTCAGATCTTCTCAAATCAGTAGCCTGGTAACCAACTCCACTTCCCAAGATGTCACCCCCATGATGCACGTCTATGCCACTAGTGATATACACAGCTGGTATCCCCTGGACGCACCGTATGTGACTCCACATCGCTTACATAGTTGTGATATAAATGATCAAGGAAAATACATTTGTAATAAATAAATAGACAGTCCACACCAAGGGGCAGATTTGCTAAAGGGGCAAAGTGACGCTGGCGAAAATTCCTCAGTGTGATATCATTCAGGTACTTTGCTGATTTACTAATAGATGCAGGTGTAACTTCGCTAGTGAAAGAGACATAAGCTAACGATCATTCGCACTCTATTAGCAGGTAAATTTTCGCTCTGGCGAATTGACTCTGCAAATTCACTAAGATGTGGATTTTAATGAACGTTACCTCTTTTGCCAGACTTGCCTTCTCCAGCTCAGACCAGGCAAAGTGCAATGGAGTGGAGAGGACTTCCTCAATTTTTAGTGGAAAAGTCCCAAAAAATGTTGGTGTTTTTTCCAGAGTGATAGCCTGCAAAAGTCGTTAAAAATGTTTTTTGGGTAACCGGGTTCCCCCTACATTTCCTAACATATGGAACATAAACTATACACTGGGCTCATGTGTAGGGCATTCAGCCTGGACTTCAGCTTTATCGTTTCCCTCCGTATGCAAATTAGCCAATGCTAGCTCATCTTCTCTTTGATTGTTGAAGTAACGCTAGCGAAAATTCGCCAGCATTCGGCGCCCTGTATGCAACTTTGCATTCCAGTAAATTAGCATTGTCTGAGTGAATTTTTGCCTGGCGAAGTGATACGATGGCTGCAAAACCGTCTGGCGCATTTTTGCAGATTAGTGAATCTGCCTCAATATCTGCAATGTACTCTGTCAAGTTTATTGTTGATTACGTTTTTTAAAACATGTAAACTTACAATGTTCTACTATACCACTGTAATAATACTTGTTTATTCTGTACATTTTAATAAACAGAATTGAGGAAAAAAACAACCATTAGGCAGGGGTGCAATAAAGCTGACTGCAAAATTCATACAAAATACAAGAAATCCTCTGCACGTTCTTTGCGGTTGTTTTTCCTCTCTATTTTATTCCCAAAACATTGTTTTTACAAAATATTTTTTGGAAAAATAATTTATCAAAAGAAACCATAATTTAAAAAAAACAATTCTGAATTTAAAAAAATTAGATTGATCTTTTGCTGCAATTCATGAACAATCATGATAATAAAATATATCTAAATTAATGTAATTACTTGCAAATTTGATATTCCTAAAGTACTGCATCCCAGTTGTCTTCCTAAACACGGTTTGCTGAGACTTGTCAGCCTGACAACAATCTAACTCAATGAAAGTGAGAATATCCTTGGTTTAAATCAAATTCTGTAATGTCATTACATCAAATGCCTTCTGTGTGATTTTGTATCTTGCATTATATGACAGACATCTGTGGGAGTAATAAAGCCTAGGAAATCTTTAAAGAAAAAAAAAAGATTTTTCACTTTTTGCCAATAACAAAACGTATGCACTGAACTATAAAACAGCACACACATTATGCTCAGTATATTCCAGAAGTACTTATATTGTCAAACTGGCACCACTGGATGGCACCCTAGTTCTACCTGCAAATCGTGCCTTAACAAATAAATGATTAAAAGATTTTTTAAAAAGTGTTTGCGAGATTATTTTCCTTTTAAGTGGGAGATTACTTTCCTGTGTAATTGATTTAGGTCACCTCGCCAAAAGCCCTACTCCCTTTGTTAATATACTTATCAAAATATATCAAGCATCCTGTACTTAAACATATATCGCACCCTGGTTTTAAAATAAACTATAGTGTTAAGCTATCCATAATAATATCAGTTGTTTGAATCAGATTGCTATAGAATTGTCTTCACAAGAAAATTAAAAAAAAAAAACAGTTTGCCTTTTGTTTGTTCCTGGTTCCCTCTATATGCTTCGTTGTGTGAAATGCATTTACCATTAAAAGTGTACAGAAAGATGAAAAAGCACACAAATGGGAAAGCCATTAGTCAGTGTTTCATACATCATACAGGTTTAAATATATATATATTTCCTTTTGGATTAAACATCAAGGGCAGGATTCACACTGATGATGCTTAGGTTAATGCAGGAAGAGTGTCCAACCTGTGTACTCTAAACAGTATTAGTAATGCCTAACACGTCTATTCCCTTGATGGAAGCCCCTAAAATGCCAAGGACATTCTATTTGTATGCACTTTGAAGAGAGAATGCCTGGTTGGAAACCATGTCTGTTGCTTCTGATATCAAAAGTGAATGCTTATGTATTGCTGTTCTTCCTGTTGGCATCTGAATTTAAAATTTGGATATCACCTTATACCCAAATAATTCAGTAACACATATTAATGGTTCAGCAGTTTTATACCCACAGTGTACTATTAAGTAAATTTCCTTTATATATAAATTAAACATGTTTAATCATTTTCAAGTTATTCGTTAATATGATTGCAAGTGATATTTGGTTATTTTTTTCTGTTATCTTTTCTGATGTTATCTTTTAAGACAATCCAGACATTTCTGGAGTCAGGCGCTATAGTGCAAACATTATAAGCTGTCTGTGAGATGCTACTTTTAAGAATCATGACAACAACTTGAAAATCATTAAAAATGTTTAGTTTAGCTGCTTAGAATAACATTTTCTTTCATTGTACAGAAATAGTCTTTGACCAACTGGCAAGACAAATATTTCTTTTAAAATGTTGTTTTGTGGAATTCAAAGTTGTTCTAAGTAATTACATTTACAGTGTTAGCCTATTTATAAACAGATTAATATAAAGGCATGTGAAATTCAGTTTAAGTGAAACTGGAAAATATTATTTTCTACAGTTAAAACTCCATACTTGGCACCTAAAGAAAATATATAAACAGAGGTTAGAAACTGGACAAACAAATGTCCAATATACTGTACCTTTAACTAATATTCTCTGGAAAAATAGTAAAATAATTGATCATAAGAGCCTGTTAAAGTTGCAAATTCTCTCAAATATCTGAAAGACCTGACTGCTACATTTCCTTTTGTTTATACTGCTGATAAGACTTGGGTTTTTGAGGAATTATGGTTGGTTTGCAAAGTTTTGAAAGTTATTATTTAACAACTTGGCTATAAATGTTACTTATGTTAATCAATTCCATTTTCTTTGTTTTGTCTTTTTTTGTAGGGTTCTAGATTCGATGTGTGTACAAAATTATATCTGCTGTAATTATGTACCGTGATTATATACTCAGCATCATTTAGGCATCCAACAAGATATAAATCCCAGTTATATGGTTGTCCTTTCAATAAAAGTTTCAAGGCTCTTTTATCATCTCCTTATAAACAAATGTAAGACCATGGCACCTTCAGTTTTGTCCAGAGTCACAAGGAGTTGCAACAGGGGATTGAACTTCAAAGGCTTTAAGGGATGCTGTCATGGGAAAAAAAAATATTTCAAAATTAATCAGTTAATAGTGCTACTCTAGCAGAATTCTGCACTGAAATCCATTTCTCAAAAGAGCAAACAGATTTTTTTATATTCAGTTTTGAAATCTGACATAGGGCTAGACATATTGTCAATTTCCCAGCTGCCCCAAGTCATGTGACTTGTGCTCTGATAAACTTCAATCACACTTTACTGCTGTACTGCAAGTTGGAGTGATATCATCCCCCCTCCCTTTCCCCCTCAGCAGCCAAACAAAAGAACAATGGGAAGGTAACCAGATAACAGCTCCCTAACACAAGATAACAGCTGCCTGGTAGATCTAAGAACAACACTCAATAGTAAAAACCCATGTTTCACTGGGACACATTCAGTTACATTGAGAAGGAAAAACCGCAGCCTGCCAGAAAGCATTTCTCTCCTAAAGTGCAGGCACAAGTCACATGACCAGGGGCAGCTGGGAAATTGACAAAATGTCTAGCCCCATGTCAGATTTCAAAATTGAATATAAATCTGTTTGCTCTTTTGAGAAATGGATTTCAGTGCAGAATTCTGCTGGAGTAGCACTATTAACTGATGCGTTTTGAAAAAAACATGTTTTCCGATGACAGGATCCCTTTAATCTCTTAGGCCAGCTCTTACTTCTATCTGTCTGACCTGAACGATGGGCAAGCTAGGTTAGGATTGTGCAAGGGGATGACCAAATATTGGTCAATATTGGTGCACTGTGCTGCACTGGTAAAACTGATGTGTTTGCATCAGAAACACAGCTACAGCAGATAACAGAAAATCTGTGTAGTATGATATGGGATTCTTCAGAACTTAAATAAATCAACTGTATAACATATAGCATATGATATTCTGCTTGTCCAAGAAATCACCCAAGTCCTTCATAAATGCATTAACAGAATCAGTCATCACAACATTATCTGGCAGGGCATTTCTCAACCTAACTGTTCTCAATGGGAAAAACAACCTACATTGCTTCAAATTAAAGTTTTGTTCTAGTTTAAAGGAAAACTATACCCCCCAAACAATGTAGGTCTCTATAAAAAGATATTGCAAAAAACAGCTCATATGTAAAACCCTGCTTCATGGAAATAAACCATTTTCATAATAATATACTTTTCTAGTAGTATGTGCCATTGGGTAATCATAAATAGAAAATTGCCATTTTAAAAAATAAGGGCCGCCCCCTGGGATCGTAGGATTCACTGTACTCTCAAACATATCAACAAACCATACATGTTAGGTCACATGAGCCAATTAACAGAGTTGTGCCTTTTGCTTCCACACTTCTTCCTGTTACAGTTAGAGTTGTAGTATTTCTGGTCAGGTGATCTCTGAGACAGCACAGAGACCATCACAAAATGGTGGCTCAAGACAAGAGATGTAAAAGGGCAATATTTACTTAAATATATATTCCAGTTTGGTAAGATTCTTTAATATGCCACTTAATATGATATGAACTATCTGTTGCTTAAGTGTTCATTTTGGGGGTATAGTTTTCCTTTAAAGTGGTGGCCTCTGGTGTGGTGATTGTTTTCATGGGAAAAAGGTCTCCTGCAATCTGTTATAATGCTCTCTAATCTACTTGTAAAGTGTAATCATGTCCCCTCATGAGCGTCTTTTTTCCCGAGAAAACAACCCCAACCTTGTTAGTCTACCCTCTTAATTTAAATCTTCAATCCCTTTAATCAGTTAAGTTGTACAACTCTGTACTTTCTCCAGCTCATTTATATATTTCTTAAAGAAAAAGGAAAGCTACAGAGGTGCTTATTGCCAATAGATTAGCCACAATAGTGCAAATTATAAAACTATATTTATTCTGCAGAATGCTTTACCATACCTGAGTAAAGAGCTCTAGAAGCTCTCTCTGTTTGTTTATAATACAGCTGCCATATTAGCTTGGGGTGACATCACTTCCTGCCTGAGTCTCTACCTACTTTCTCATAGCTCTGGGCTCAGATTACAGCAGGGGAGAAGGGAGGGGGAGAATGAGAGAGGAGCAAACTGAGCATGCTCATGTCGGTTTAAGATGAAAGAAAGAAGTCTGATCCAGAGGCCCTTGTGTACACAATAGAAGGAAAGAACTGCTGTGTTTCTTTTGACAGAGGACTTAGAGCAGCATTACTTTGAGGGGTTACTGGTGTATACAGACCTTTCTGATAAAGCTTACTTAATTTAAGTCTTTCCTTCTCCTTTAAGGACTGGAGCCCAAAACTGCACTGCATTCTCAAAGTAAGACCTTACCAGGGACCTATAAAGACGCATAGATATGTTTCTTATCCCTTGAGTTAATGCCCTTTTTTATGCAAGTCAGTACTTTATTTGCAAATCACACTGCAGAGTGTGCATGGAACTTATAATTCTGCACAATTTAATATCATCAGCAAAACCAGAAACAGTACTCTCATTGCCCACCTCCAGGTCAAAGGATCAAGTACAGATCCCTGCGGTACTCCACTAACAACTTTAACCACCATGACAAGCTCATTGTTCAATTCATTTTCAATGAAGCTACAATGCTCAAATGTTTTAATGAACTAGGAATATAAACTAATAAAATAATTAATAAAATTGATAGAGACAATTCCCATTGACCTCTATTGAACCTCACTTTTACTTTTCATGTGTTTTTTTTAATAAATACTATATACTATTCCTACTTTTGAGGTAATCACGTTTGTGTTTACATGATTATACATTATTATACTTCAGGGCTATTTATCAGAATTAGAATTTGTGTCGTATTTTCTACTTAGAATAAACTCATAATTTAAAAAAACATAAAAAATACCTTATTTATTAAAAAAAATCTAATTTTAAAAATCAGAATTAATAAAATCATGGAAAAAATGCTTGAATATCACAAATTTGTGATTTGTTCTTAATTTTTAGGGGCAGATTTATCAAAGGTCAAGGTGAATTTTTGAATTTAAAAAATTCTAAATTTCAAGCTATTTTTTGTGTACTTCGACTAGAGAATAGTCCAAATTCGATTCGAATTTGAATATCGAAATTCGTCATGTACTGTCTGTGAAAATTCTACTTCGACCATTCGCCATCTACAACCTGCCGAATTGCTGTTTTAGCCTACGGGGGACCTCCTAGAACCCATTTGGAGTCAATTGGTTGACTTTGAAAAATCAAAGTTTTTTTGGGGAAAAACTACCAATCGAATATGATCGAATGTGCTATTAATTCGATGCAGACGAACGATTCAAATTCGGCCAAATATGGACCTATTAGATCGAAAACTGACCTATAGTGTCACTTTCAGACACTTAGGGGCATATTCATCAAGAGTCAAATTTCGAATTTAAAAAACTTCAAAATTCGAATTCAAAAAAGACCAAACGAAATTAAGTCGAAGGTTTAAGTTGAATAGGTCAGTTTTCGATCGAATAGGTCCGTATTTGTAGTGATTTTTAGGTTTGCTTCTATGTGCATCTGTTACTCAACAGGGTATGTTAAGAGAAGGCTTTCCATGAAGTTGCTATGGTAGGGATGTGGATCATGACAATAAACACACTTATTGGCAATAAACACATTTCTGATCTTAATAAAGCAAAGAAAGTATTAAATTTTTTGCATCTCAATTCTTATTGGTCCTTCCACATTTTTAAAAAGCTATTGTTAGCATTATTTCTAGTTGAACATCACATTCCCAATAAAACTGCTGTTCAGAAAATATATCATTTTATTATATTCCGTACTAAATCAGACGTTTCACTATAATAAATATTTCAATCTAAGAAATGACATTGCAGCAGAATGAAAATAAATGACAATGCTATCTCCAAAGAGACAATGTATTATATCAGAATGTGCAAATGGCCCAGGTTCTTGTCTCTGACAAGAATATGTTCAAAATGACACAGCCAGAAGATATGCTTAGCCCAATCGGAGAGTCTTAAAATAGAAGCGCACGCAGAAAATGAACTATATGCAGGTGAGCATGACTTTCATTTAATGAAGACAGTAAAAAATTAACTGTTAATTTATATAAATAATAATGCACCAATACTATGCTATTCATTAATATTCAAAACCATAATATTAAAAAAGTTGATTTCTCTTTCTAAGGACAGGGAAGGGCCCAATAATGTAATGGAAACTAATCGGAGAGTCTTAAAATAGAAGCACACGCAGAAAATGAACTATATGCAGGTGAGCATGACTTTCATTTAATGAAGACAGTAAAAAATTAACTGTTAATTTATATAAATAATGCACCAATACTATAATATTCATTAATATTCAAAACGATAATATTAAAAAGTTGATTTCTCTTTCTAAGTACAGGGAAGGGCACAATAATGCAATGGAAACCATTATCTTTCCACTGACATGAATGTAGTTTCCAGCTGTAAGAAGCAATTATTATGAATCAAAATTAGCAATAATTGCCATATCATCTGCTGGGTTTATTCTTTATTCATGGCAATGTGTTCAAATGTATGAGGACTTGCTTGCCTGTGCAATCTTAATAAACACCAAAATAACACTTTATGGGAACTAGTGGTGTTACACTGTCATAGTCTGTGGAGACTAAGATACATCAGACAAGCACTGGTTGGTCAAGATTTAACTACCATTTTTCTGTAAGAGTGCATGGATTTCCATTGACAAAAGTGTTCAAATAGAAATGTTGAGGGTCCTTAAGGATTTCCAAATTCAAATTTTGGTAAATCTGCCCCTATATTTTATATTCGGCAGTGTCGTCGAGGATTCTGTGGATAGTTCATGATTTTCTTCCTTTCTTTCTCTACTATACTTCTCACCTTTATTTCTATAACAAAGTTATCCTGAAGATCATGTACAGGGAGTCCTCGAGTCACAAACACCCGACTTACATACAACTAACATTTACAAACGGAGGCTATTACAGTAATGAACTGTGGTTTGCTTGACTTTTATCAGCATTAGCTTTAATAAACGACCTCCTCTGGTGTGTGTGTTGTCTACCGTGGAGCACAGAAAGGTAAAAATAAATATACAGAGAAAGATAAATATAAATACAATGTTAAGACAAATGTCTGTCTAAGTTGCATTTAATAAGTAAATGTATATTTTTCAACTTACATACAAATTCAACTTAAGAACAAACCTACAAACTCTATCTCGTATGTAACACGGACACTGCCTGTATAGTACATTGTCTTTAGTTTGCAATGATCTCAGCCATCTACAGTATTTTTAATACAGTTGCCCAAGATGTAAAATATTTTCTGCATACCCGATAGCAAACATATAATTTCTTTGCAAGCACCGTCGTTTTTTTTTTAATATATTGTTTTATGAGTTTTGTGTAAAACCTACAATCTTACATCTGAAATCCATAACATATAGATATCATCTGTAATAATGCAAAATGTAAATGATATCACAATATCCTCTAACAATATGTCTGTGTTTTGCCAGCTTTATAATGGAGAAAATTATAAATGGCAAGTACTGTATATCACAGACACCTGTTTGCAAAGTGCAATTCTTAGCACATTACATTCTGTTATTTACAAAATCCTCTCTCAAAATATAGATCTGGCATAGGCTGAAAACTCTTAAGTAATGATATCAGGAAGTTCAGCCACAAAAACAAGGGATACAGTGGGGGTAATTTATAAAGTTTGCACATCGTATACTTATTCACAAATGGTTATATTTCCATGCTTTTTCCTGAATGCTAAAATATTAATTTGAGAGCTTTCTTAGTATAGTCTGCCTCCCCCAGATATGTTTATTCTTTAATAGGATATAATGTTGCTATGGAATAGGATGTGATGTTTCAATTTGTAATGAGATGGGATGTTTTATTTACCTTTTCTAGTATGGATTACTAAGTTTTATTTAAGTGCAATAGGGTTTATAATCAGATTGTAATGCAGTTTTTTGGAATGTGATGTTTAAAGTATAATGGGCAGCTGGAATTTTATGTGAAAAAAGGATTCTATAGACACACAGGAAAAAAATTTCAGACTGCGAAAATTTGTACGATTGTGGGCAAATAAAGACGATACGTTATCGCTCTGGAAGAAGCCGAACAGGCGAAACGCGTTAGCGAGGACTTAGTAAAGATTTGAGAAGTGCGGAAGCTTGCTGGGGATATGCGCATTACATTGTGAGAGAAGCTGAGACACCGGCAGCCAAACACGGGAACTTCCAATCTTGATTTTATATGCAAGTTTTACAAAGATGCTTGTGAGTGCATTTAACTATTTATTAAAGCTGTTATAAGTGATTTTGCACATGCCACTTTTTTTTGCCCAAAGTAAGGACATCAGACGATTGAAAGCGAAGTCATCCATTAACCAAACTAATGCCTTCAATTTCCTCCGTCTTGTGAGTACAATATACCACTGGGAGGAATGCGATCTTTCTTTTCTCCAAAAAGGCTATTTAGCTAATTAAGGATATCACTTGCATTTTCATCCGTATTTTTTACTCTTATTTTTTATTTCTATTTCTCCACCATTTTTTACTATTGGGTATACAAACTCTATGTGAATCTTTAATTTATTTTTCTCTCTGGGGCCGTAACTTTTTTTCACTTAATCTATTCACTTTGTTGTAACTCACTATTAGTTCAAAATAATACACGTGGTATAAGAGAGAACACAGCTGCTCTGACACACATGGTTACTTTTTTAATTGATGCACTAAGGGGCCCATTTACTTAGTTCGAGTGAAGGAATAGAGGAAAAATAGTTTGAATTTCGAATGGTCAAATATGGCTACTTCGACCAACGAATGGGCTACTTCGACCTTCGACTTCGAATAGAACAATTCGAACTAAAAATCTTTCGACTATTCGACCATTCGATAGTCAAAGTACTTTCTCTTTAAAAAATTCTTCGACCCCCTAGTTCGCCACCTAAACCCTACCGAGGCCAATGTTAGCCTATGGGGAAGGTCCCCATAGGCTTCCTAACACTTTTCTGATTGAAGGAATATCCTTCGATCAATGGGTTAAAATCCTTCGAAACATTCCATTCAAAGGATTTAATCGTTCAATCGTAGGAATATCGGTAACTCCTTCGACTTTGATATTCAAAGTCGAAGGATTTTACTTTGACGGTCGAATGTCGAGGGTTAATTAACCATCGATATTCGACCCTAGGTAAATGTGCTCCTAAGGGTGTTAATATTGAATTTGAAAAAATACTACACTATATTATCATTCTTTTTTCTTGTTTCCCCCCAACAATCTGCAATTTTTCAGGCATACAGCAATTTACATTGGACATTGCATTTTAACGGGCAGAGGAAGGCCCTACTAATTGCTGGACTGGGAATGTACCACTTTCTGGGGACTGGGATTTGCATTGTGCATACATTTTCACAAATGGCTTGCAAATGAGATGGGTGCTTCTGTGAGTGCTCCCACTGTGGTGCGTGAAAATAGCATTGACAGTAACGAAAATTTGCAATTTGTGAAACTGTTTTGCAAATATTTTATCCACCATAAAAGTTGTAGCATTTTGATTAATTATACTTTATACACAGGTATGGGACCTGTTATCCAGAATGCTTGGGACCTGGGGTTTTTGGGATAATGAATCTTTCCATAATTTGGATCTTTATACATCAAGAATCAAATCTGTGAGTTATGTGAGGGGGTTTCTACCTCAGTTAAACTCGAATTTCGAATGTTTGGGTATTTATGAAAAAATCCTAATGTCAAAAACTCAAATGAAAAACAAAAGGAAAAAAAATCTGATGATTGAGTCCAAGCCCTGAAAAAATTTAAATTGCTTGAATTGATTGGGTTTATGTCCCGAAAACTCAAATTTTCAGATGAAATCAACCAAAAAACTTGAGCTTTGCCTAGGGCCATTCCTATTGACTTCTACATGATTATTTGTATAATAATTTTTCTAAGGGAGACAGACTTCCCATATTTCCGGATAACAGGTTTCCAGATAACGGATCCCATACCTGTATTAATATTAGACATTGTGTTGCCAACTTTTTCTATATGTCACTCGCTATTATTATTTTGCTTTTTATGTGAGATTTCTGAGAGAAAGCATTTTATGCGCTGCTGTCTTTCTCTGAAACTGTTGTCTGCTGTGTATTGCTTCTCCCCTTCCCAAAAAAAGTCTAAATGAATTACACAATTTACTTTAGTTTGTTAATTCCCATGGAATCTATTTTGTCATCAGCTGATCAAGTGCGACTATTCTAGATAGCTTTGTCACTCCATTTTGTTTTTTTATAGTGTTTGAGAAGACCCAAGTAAATCTGCTCAGAAGTATATCTTATTTTCCCAAGATCTCAGAGTACAAAATCAATCAATCAAAATGAATTGCTTACCTTAATATTACAGTGGCAGACCTTGTGGGGGTGATGATATACCAATGGGTGGATGATAACAGTGAGCCTATATTATATCTTCATTTAGAAGTTAAATAACACTAAAATTCAGACAATTAATGCTAGATCTGCTGAATACATTTTAAAGAAGAAACATTCTTAAGTAGTGGATGAAAAAGAAAAAAACATATGATCCTTAGTATTTACTAAGCGAGTAGAATTTGTGTGCTGCAACATGACGTGTGCTTATGCTCTATACACACACGTAAGCACGTACATGCATTTATGTACAGTATAATATTGTAAAGATGCTCCTCTTGCCACACTTCACTCACAAATGAAACTTGGTAGTCAATGATATTTGTTCCAACAACCATTACTTACAGCATGATACTTTTGAGATTTCAGTGATGGATACAGTATACAGAATGTAGGCAACTTTCTAATATTTCCATAGCTAGAACCAGCTCTAAATGACTGAAAAAGTGAACAAATATAAAAAGCAAAAGTGGTGATATAAACATATTTGTCCTTTGCTCTACTTCTAACTGCAATGTTGTTTACTCATGTAGCTGTACGATTTATATTTGACTAGGGAAAGTGCATGCAAACCCTGGGGTTCTAGTTTGCTTAAACAAGCTTGTAATTAGTGTCTCAGAAGTGACAGTGCAATAATTTCTGCAAGCTATTGGAGATAATTTAATAGTATTTCTAAAGAGAAAATAGTTGGATGCATTCTCAGTTGATTTGAGGCTTTACATTGTATAAGCAAATAAGACTTTTAGAGAATATAAAATTCTTTATAGTATGAAGCAATACAATATGTTACAATACAATATGTGACCTTTTACACTGAGACAGAATAACAATATATTTTTGTTTTACCATCAACACAATCATTTAATTTGAAGCAATTAATGGAGCTTTTGCATTTGGAAGTGAGGTTTTACCAATCCATCGACAATGCCTAAAGCCTAAAGTAATGGATTATTCCAATACCATCTTATGAAGACAAAAGCCATTTTTATTTGTCTTCCATCAAAACAAGGTGACCACGGTTTGAACCTCTTCTGTCACTGAAAAAATATTGCATGGTTTGTTGTTTCCACAATTGCACAGTGTATAAAATAGAAAACCACTGATCTGTCCCAAAAATATGATGCCACCAAGCAGGACTTAATTAATGCACTATGGGCATGTATAAATTGCAGACTAATGAACGTTATTGCATTGTGAATGTAATTTTTTTCATTTTTTATTTTTGAGAAGTTTTCTCAAATGTATGAATTTTATTATATAGCACTTAATTCTGTAGAACAGTGTTGTCCAACTTCTGTTGTACAGAGGACTGGAATTTTTCTAGCCTACGTGGTGGAGAGCAGATAATGGAAGACAGTGTTGACCACTCCCCTTTTGAACCACACCCATTTACACCACAACCATGTTATCTCAAGAACTATTAAGACCTTGTCCACATTAATGGTGGTAACACACCAATAAAAACAAATGGTTGGTGTTCACTGCAGGGATATCACTCATACATGGAGAATATAAGTCATAACCTTAAATATACCATAAGCATACCCTTAAATCCATGCCTCCCCTCCCTAACAACATTTACAAGCACTAACAAATGCCCATAACATAGCATAGGGCAAGGAGAGTATGGCACACACAGAGAGAATGGGGCAGGTAGAATATGGCACACATAGGGTGCATAGGGCAGGCAGAGTATGGCACACACAGGGAGTATAGTGCAAGGAGAGTATGACACACACAGAGAGCATAGGGCAGGTAGCTTATGGCATACATAGGGTGCATAGGGCAGGCAGAATATGGCACACACAGGGAGCATAGGGCAAGGAGAGTATGGCACACACAGAGAGCATGGGGCAGGTAGAATATGGCACACATAGGGTGCATAGGGCAGGCAGAGTATGGCACACACAGGGAGCATAGGGCAAGGAGAGTATGGCACACACAGAGAGCATAGGGCAGGTAGAATATGGCACACATAGGGTGCATATGGCAGGCAGAGTATGGCACACACAGAGAGCATAGGGTAAGCAGAGTGTGGACCACAGGTAGCATAGGGCAGGCAGAGTTTGGCACATAGAGGGAGCATAGGGCAGTCAGAGTATGGAACACACAGTGCATACGGCAGCCAGAGTATGGCACACACAGTGAACATTGGCACAAAATTGGCATAATATTTTTAAATTTAAAGGCGCAAGCGTCAATTGTTCAGTGCCCAAAGGTCTTTTCACAAGTTCCTGGTGCTTTCTTTTACTGTATTAACCTGTTATTGATCCTGCATGTGCCTGGTTTTGTCCTGTCTGCTTGCTGTCCTTACTATTGCCCATTTTGACAAAGCTCTTGGATTTCCCCTTTGTACTGCAATATTGGTGTGTTTTGACCTGGTCTGTGACCCCGACTACTCTAAGCTTACTGCATCTGAACTGTCTACCCTGTTTGGTTTTGATCCAGCCGTGACCCGACCACGCTTCTTGTTCTCCATCCCTGCACAGCGAATGGTTCCCGACACACTGCAGGGATATCACTCATACATGGAGAATATGTCATAACCTTAAATATACCATAAGCATACCCTTAAATCCATGCCTCCCCTCCCATAAGTCATAAAGGCTTGGCTTTTTATTTGTTTTTGCAGGAAAGATGCAGACTACGTTTATATATCCAGGCCAGGCTCAAATTCATTAATATATTTTGTCATAATAGTCAATACAAGCACCAGCTGCTAGCAGAATAGATGATCGAAGAATGTAAAACTGGCTGGCATTTTAGAATTGCTTACATCTGAGAAAAAAAAGTTATGGGATATAGTTACTATTCTGCTTAAGAGATGTGATAACTGGTAGCTCAATCTCACGTGAGCCTGTAGCTTTCTTAGACAGAGGAGGAACTGCACACAGACACCATAATTCTCTTCAAGAAGAGATAACTTTATTAACATGTTTGCATTAGCAGACAAAGATCATGTCACGTGACAATGTATCAGTATAAGATTACTATGGGATTTATATGAGAGCACACTTTAATTAATACCCTAAGATAGTAATACATATCTTAACAAATAGACTTTCTTTATTTCAATAACATCACTTTTTATCCTTATTTAAACTTTATTGCATATTCTACATGAAGCATTACCAGTGCTTTGCAAAGGGGAAGAAGTATCCCCTTCTCCTTTTAATGTATAACCCTTTTAATAAAGACAATACCTTGCTGCCCATTTCTGCTTCTAACTGATAGTGCTTGGTACCCCCAGGTGCTTCACAATCACAAATGTGTCTAACTTGGTTACCTTATGGGTATAGGTTGCCTACATCTTTTTAAAGTCCAGATGTGTAACCTTATATTTATCAGTATTAAATCTCAACTGGCCAAATTCCCATAACTCGCCTTTTCAGAATGTAAATAAAATTAAACATGATATACATTTATGTTAAAAACAAAACGTGTCTGGAATTATCAAGAAATAGTAATATATTTTACCTATGAGATATCTCTACTTTGCAGATGTTTTCATTAAAGTGTCAGGTACTACAGAGAGAATAAACTCAGGTTATATTAAATTACTTTGAAATAACTGTGAAAGACTTCCTATGATACAGTATGCTGGGCTCATATATTTTATATGGAGTTTATTCAATTTGTTCAAAGATAATTATTTTGCAAATAGACAATAATTAACACTGACACACACATTTACATTTTAGAATTAAATTATATTGTCCCTTCAAGATCACAGGCTGACTGATTTACAGTATATCATTGCATTTTGTATATAAAGAGTACTTTAAAGGAACAGTTCAGAGTAAAAATATAAACTGTATAAATACATAGTATGTGCAAAAATGCACCAATATGGTTAGTTAGCCAAGTATGTAATCTAGAAAGGCTGGAGTGACTGGATGTCTAATATAACAGAACAGAACTTTCTACTTTTCAGCTTTCTAACTCTGAGTCAGCAACTTTACGGGGGGCCACATGGGACATAACTGTTCAGTGAGTTTGCAAATGATCCTTTGTACATAGGTTAAATTCAAAAGCAAACAGTTGTGGCCCATGTGGCCCCCCCAAAAGTCACTGATTGGTTACTGCCTGGTAACCAATCAGTGGAAAGCAGGAGAGCTGCAAATCAGGACGTAGTGTTCTGTTCTGTTACATTAGACAGACTTAAACAGTAATTCGGCAGGTTTTAGGTGGCGAATAGTCAAATTCTAAGGGTTATATTTATCAAAGAGTGAAGTTAGAGATCTCCACAGTCCACAGAGTGAAATACCACCTCTGTCCATTCATTTCTATGGGATTTTTAAAGGTGTACTTATCAAATGGTGAACTTTCACTATCGTCCTCATAAATACACCTTTAAAAATCACATAGAAATGAATGGAGAGAGGCGGTATTTCACTCTGTGGACTGTGGAGATCTTTAACTTCACTCTTTGATAAATCTACCCCTAATTCTTAAGGACTAGAGAATGATAAATCTCAAAAATCAAATTCAAAGTTTTTTAAAAAAATCGAATCAAGTTTGGATAATTCGAATTTTCAATTCGACCCTTAATAAATCTAGCCCCCTAGTGTCAAAACAATCATGTTGTAAACAAGAGCAAAATGCTAAGATACTAAGGAAAGAATTACAGAAACTATACATGATTCAAAATGACAGAATATTCATAGTTTTGTCTAAAAGAAATGGCAAAATAGAGGATGCTATTGTTTGCAATAAACATTGAATTAATGCTAGTGGTTTGGTCAAGTAAATGTTATGTCTGCTGCCAGGAAAGTGTATTTTAGAAATCCATGCAATAAAACCAATTAGAGGTTTCCTTGGTCCACATTAGTTTGTCAAAACAAATCTTTGAAAAGGGTATCTTATTCTTTTTTTTCTCCCCCTGATACTCCAGTCTTAGTCCACAATATCTACTGTATAACAGGTTACTTTCCACCCAGGTCCATTACCATACATCTGGTCTCCTCAAGCAGTTCATTATCCTAACAGAAAGTACTACCTGAACATCTGAAAGGCAATAGCTACAGAATCAAGAAGCATGAGCATGAATGGCACAGTAAAGTTTGTGATTTTAATGTAACAAGAAGTTCATAAGAGATTAATGTTCTGCAGTGGCCAAATCTTGAAAATCAGCAAATGTGCTACTGTTAAGAGTGAGGAATACAAACACAAGCCATAACAATTACAACACATCCAATATGAACATCTATGTATCATCAAGCCATACACAAACATTATTACAAATATGTGGGAAGCATGGTATGGGGTTAAATGAAGGGTCTACCCAACCTAATCTAGCTGGAATTATGTTGGGTTAATCAAGAGCCTGGTTGTTGTGGAATTAGGTTGACTTGTATGTTTGTAGATGAGTATTTCATGAGCAATGTAAAGCTTGCAGATACTAGTAAATTGATGCCACAGAGTTTCTTTGAATAGGCCCAACAAGAGGGAAGTCCTTGTAGTGTAAGTGCTAACAAGCACTGGTGCAATGGGGGCGGGGGCAGGGAAGAGCCCTGTCATATACAAAATACCACAAAAAACAACATTTTTTTTTCAAAACTCCTAGATAAATTCTAGAGTGGATTTAAGAAAATGTTCACCTATGCCAAAACCATGAATTCTGCAGTGAAAGCAGAGTCCAAAATCATTCACTCATCATTAGCAGTGGCTTTTGCCACAGCCTTTCTTATCACATAATGCAACCTTCCTGTTAGTATAAACACTAAATAAAAAAACCAGCAAGGTCATGTTTTAGTGCTAGTTGGTCTATTCTGGTGTGAACATCCAAGACCAAACATAAAGGAAGGATAATGGATAGCAGGAGTGTGGGAAAACCCATACCATCAGTTATAAATTCTGCTATTGCACTTTAACAAAAGGCACAATTATATCTAACTGTCCAAGTGTAGTGAGAGTGATCAGTGAGGTTATAATATTGCACTCACAGTAAATATACAGTTGTCTTCTAACAATAAATAGATTGTAATATTTTGCTAAGCATGGTTTAGTGCCCCAGTACATTCTTATTTCATTCAAAACATTATAAGGAATTCTTAATGCAATTTTCAAGGATATATACCACAAAACCATTTAAGTGATCAACATAAAACACTCTATAAATTGGCATTTATTATGGTTTTCACCTGTATCATGTTTGATTTATGGTGAAAAAAATGAACAAAGCATGCACTGTGAGCAATTCTGCACTGTGACAGAACCATCTGCTGTAACATGACTTGAAGGTAACAATTATGTATATATATATATATATATATATATATATATATATATATATATATATATATATATATATATATATATATATATATATATATATATAGTGAATAAAGTACCCCCTTTTGTAAAATATAAGGATATTATAAGTTACCGAGGAGTTTCATGACCATATAAAAACACAAGGCCGAAGGCCGAGTGTTTTTATACAGGTCATGGAACTCCGAGGTAACTTCTAATATCCTCATATTTTACAACTGGGGGTACTTTATTAATTATAATACACAAATTTTAGTGAGTCATGTGACAGAAATTACATCACTACTCACCGTTTATAACTGATGACATCACTACTCACCGTTTATAAGGATATACAGATGCAGCCACTTTGGTTTGTCTGTTTGACACAGAATAACTAAACACAGATATCCCATTTATCTCATTTAACACAGAAAACTGCGTCACAACATCCCATCTAATTAAAGCATTCACCATTGTGAACAATGGAGCTTTGGTATGCTAATGAAAAGGTTAAATGCATTAAATGAGTTAAGATGACTTAAGATAACACAGTTTCTTCAATTACCCCTGAGTCATGACGCATTTAACTCACAAATCCAAGTGGCTTCATCTGTAATTTACAAGATATTCATGGCTTTTGTGTATTATATATATATATATATATATATATATATATATATATATATATATATATATATATATATAAAGAAGGATTTCCACTTCTTCTAATATTGTTGATGTTTTAGCCAAAATACTTTTGATTACAGCCAGTAACGTGTATTTTTTTTTATTTGATCATTTATAATGGATGTTATTAAAGTGTTATGAATGTATGATTAAGCAACTATATTATTCTGGATGTTTTCCAGCCTCAACAGATGAAAAATATGTGGTACAAATATAATAAGCAAACCTGAGCAGGTCTTGAGTGCAGGAACATTACAGAATTATTATGGGGGAAAAACATTTTTCAAATCCAATATATTTGCAAATGATTCCATATGCAGACATACTGCAAGTATTAAGACAGGATCCATAGGAACCTAACATATTATTAACAAATATCCTTTTCTTTCTTGCTAAACAGGAAGTGTAGGTGCGCATTTTTTGTGTCTGTGGTTATAACTAGCTTTGGTTCATTCAAACGTTTAGGGAGTTATTTATTAAAGTCTGATTTTTTTGTGGTCGGACTTTTAAAAGGAAAAACAAAATTTTTCGTAGGGGAAAAAAGCATGCATTTTTCGAGATTCATTAAACCCAGATGGTGTTAAAAAGTCTGAATAAAAAAAGTACTCAAACTCAGACCTGCCGAGCTCATGAAGAAGTCAAATTGACACATTGAAGACATCCTGATCTGCGCTGGGTTTCGTTCAATAACCTGAAGATTTCGTGTTTTCTGGCATCAAATCTTAAAAGTCGCAGTATTCAGGCATCAAATCCAATAAAAGTTGCAGTTTTTCGCTGACATATCAAAAAAAATCGTATGATCCAATTTTTTTTCACAATTGGAAAAGTCCATGCAGATTTGGTTGAAGTATTTTTAAGAAAATAATGAGAAAATTATGGATTTTGATAAATAACCCCCTAAATTTTAATACCCTTATATTACCAGCCATAGCATGTGGGTATGTTATAAGTTTATAAGATGTGCTATGCTTGCACACACATCCCTAGGCAGGGGTGTTAAAAAAGCTGTTACTAATATCCCAATCTAGATGCCTTATAGTAAATGTCTAAATTTAACTACCTGAAACTATGAGCCCTCATAGCATACTTTGTGCTGAAGGGAGGACTGAAAGTTGGGGCTAATCCTTGGGTACAGGCTCAATAAAAATTAGGACATTTAAAAAAAAAAATATTAATTTTTTAATGTTCTTTAATGTAAAAACATGTATCCTATCCTCTAAACCAGTGCTGTCCAATGTATATGGCCGGAAATTTTCTAATCTACATGGCGGAGGGCCGATAATGAAGCCAGTGTTAGCCACTCCCTGTTTTTAGACCACACCCACTTTAAACCACACCTATGTTACCACAAGTCCATGTCCACATTAATAGCACACCAAAAAAATAGATGGTTGGTACTCATTGCAGGGATCAGGGCCGGAACTAGGGGTAGGCAGAGTAGGCAGCTGTCTAGGATGCCATCATTGAGGAGCGCACTTTTAATGGGAATTTTTTTTTAAATTTTTTTCAAGCATTTATTTAATAACTTGTTTCAGTAATCATGGTCACTCAGTCGGGTGGAATCCTCCTCCTTCACCTTCTCCCTCTTGCCAGCAAGTAATAGCTCCTTCTGTGCGGCGGTGCGGCAGTGCAGCGCGACGTGCATATACCGTCAGTGACATCACTGATAAGGTTGGGTGGCAGAGAGACACAGAGAGCTGGGGGGCTGCTTGGTGTGGCTCCCACTTGCTGCTCTCAGCCTTGCACAGTTGCACTGAACTGAAGACATTCTTTCTATTACTGTAAAGTGTGAAGCTTCCTGCTGGCACAGCCAGGTACAGATTTGGGGCCCATATGTTTGCTGTTGCTGCTGGGCTGGGCGCTGGCACAGGTACATAAATACTTGGGGGCAATATGAGGTGATCAGATTTATTTTTGGCTGCTGCTGACACAGGTAAAGATTGGGGGCAATATGATGGCTGCTGGAGGGCTGTATGATGGATGGCTGCTGAGCTTGCTGGTACAGGTATGGGGGGCAGTATAATGGATGGGAACTGGCACAGGTACAGGGGGGGCTGTATTAAGGATGAATGCTGAGCTTGATGGTACAGGTACAAGGGACAGTAATATAAATGAAAGAGTGTTCATGGTAAGGAGGGAAATGGTAATGCAGGACAGGGGGGGGGCTGATTGAAGCTCTTGCCTAGGTTGCCAAACTACCTTAACCTGGCACCAGCAGGGACACCACTCCCACTATGTGAAAAAAGTTTAGTCATATTAAGACCCTTAAATCCATATGCCTCCTCCTCCCCGTATATAAATCAGTACCCCAGCATATGATTAAACACCTTAGGGGCCCCTAACAATAATTTTCAAATGCTAACAAACCCCCAGTACAAACACCAGGCTTATGTTCCATAGGGGTCATAGGTCAGACAGTGTATGGCAAACACAGGGTGCTAAGAGAAGGCAAAGTATGACACACACAGGGAGCATAGGGAAGGCAGAACAGAGCAGGAGACAGGAATCAGGACCAGTCTAATAGGTACTACATACAGTGACACAGTGCTGGTGTCCCATTAGCATTTTGTGTGAACAATGTGGGCAGTTTCAGTCTGGGTCTGAGGTGTGAACAGTACAGGCTTTAAGGTGTGAACAATAGCGTTGTCACAAGTGTGAACAATGCAGGGGGGGTTACATATGTGAATACAGGGGATTACAGTCTGAATTTGAGGTTTAAAGGGGAAGGAAACCTAGTTGGCGCAAAAACCTTCCCCCCCTCCCGTGTGTTGCCCACCCACCCTCCCTCCTCCCCCCTGGCCTACCCGTCCTGCTGGGCAAATGGCCCTAACTTGTTACTTACCCTTCTGCGCAGGTCCAGTCCAGGGAGTTCATAGACGACATCTTCTTCCACGCGATCTACTTCCTGCTTTGACCGGCGCATGCGCAGTAGGATAATTTCGCCGGTACGATCTACTGCGCATGTGCCAAAAGTACCTTGTGACTTTTGGCACATGCGCAGTAGATCCATACCGGCGAAATACTCCTACTGCGCATACGCCAAAATGCCGTTTAAAGCAGGAAGAAGATGTTGTCTGTGAACTCCCTGCACTGGACCTGCGCAGAAGGGTAAGTAACAAGTTAGGGGTAGGCCAGGGGGGAGGAGGGAGGGTGGGCAACACACGGGAGGGGGGAGGGTTTTTGCGCCAACTAGGTTTCCTTCCCCTTTAAACAATGCAAGGGCCAGTTAATCTCTGTAGTTATACCTTTTAAATCTTACATATGGTAAACAGACAAAACAGGCAGACTTTGATGTGGAGGGCCAAATAATGGGTGTCGCAGGCCGCCCTGCTCTAAAAAGTCCACTAATAATAAATAAATCACTAACATCACTAAAAAATAGTAAATCTCTATTTAAATCTTAATCTTTAAGTAAATCTTTAAGTAAATGACAAGTCAATTTATATTGCAGCCAACAAAGAAAAAGTTTTTGAATCACAAGGTTTATGTTTGCAGTTTCATTCAACTTTGCATACAGAGTTTTAGTCTATACAAACCAGACACAAAGACACAAAGCTCGTGATAGAAATATCTCATCACAGTATACTCCTAATTATTATCTGCATTTGTAAATCAATACTTTGGCATCGTTTCTTTATTTATCCTCAGTACTATTAGAGAAAAAAAATGGAGGGTTTTACAATAATGTAAACGGCAGGTAAAATATTATTGATATTAGATTTCGAGAGAATTGATTTTCAACATGTTAATGAAAAACAATGTTTTTTCACAATTTCATTAACAATAAAATACCTGCTTGGATTTAGGACCAAAGGATTAATTATAGATCAATATTAAATGTTATAGGATTATAAAATATAGATCAATGTTGTAATGTTGGTTTCCTGATTTCCTTAGAGATTATCTATTGTTTTCTTCCTCTTCCTTTTTCTTTTTTGTTTAAAGAATTCAACGTATTACATATATCTGAACCTTTTTTCATGTTTGTATGTCTTTTAATGGAAATACAATTAAACTGCAAAATGGATATGTATATATGGATATATATATATGGCCATTGAACATTTCAGACACAAGTCTTGCTTGCAAGAGAATATATGTAGGTAATGTGGAATGAAGGAGTGCTGAGGAAATACCTCCCTTCAACAATAAAGTTTTTTTTATTTTAAGAAATAAGTTTATTATAGAGGTGAAAAGGGTTTGACATAGTTAGGGATCCCAGTCAACAAATGTGGATACTGTCCTATGTCTCCCAGGAACATAGGAAAATGTCTGTTAGGCTGTTAGTCCGATGAAATGTATGTTTATTGGCAATTTTTATCCAGTTTTTATCATGTAGTGCCATGATTGGCATTTTACTCCTGTTTAGCTCTACTATTACATGCAAAAAAAATTGTATAAGCGGCTTATCTTTAAAGTCCTCTGGCCCTATTGGTAGCCCAAATGGTTACATCAATGCTTATTTATAGAAACTATATTAGTGCTTCTAAAGCAAAGATATAATTTGATATTGAAAACAACTGCAACAGTGGCTTGGCTGATTATTACTGTAGGAGAGTTAATATTCATATTTTTCATCACCCTCAGCTGGCTTCAGGCAAAAGCTATGGCAATTAAGTAGGATATATAAGACAACGAGTATTCTGAGAATAATGCATACTTGTGGATGTTTGTAAAATTCAGCTTCTATCACTGCCCATTTCTGTTAATGTTTCCTTTACAAGTAAGCTTTGTAGTCCAGCAAAGGATCAACCTGAACACCATTCTGTTATCCACAAATCAATATGTCATAGAGTGGGTACTCAAAATTAAGGCTGTCATTATAACGATATATATCATGTGGAACTGACTCTCTCTCCTGTTGTCTGTGAAAAAAACAACTCCTCCTCAAGAAAACTTATAGTGGATTCCAGCCTGAGAAGTTTGGATTGTCAAAAACACTGATCTGTCTTTTGATTTGATTAATCAATGCTGGTGAAATCTGGCCAGATGCATCACTAATGTCCACTCAATGTGTGTGTTATTATTCTTGTCACCTAGGTTGTACCAGGTGCCCAAAGTTAATATATGTTATGGTCAAAACTTAAAAAAATACTTACTGTATATAGCTGGCATTCTCCCAGATTGAGTTCTCAGGATATCCTATATACAATAGTTATCTGTACCAAGATTTTTTCAACTGCATCCCTTGGTGTTGTTAGTGTGAGATGTTTTATATTTAGTGGAATTTTAGTTTGTCTCATTAAAAATACGCTACTTTTATGTATGTACAGTATGTCATGGCCATATGTACTCACTTAAAACACCTTTTTGTTGGTGTCGTCTTGAAGCAGAGTGCCACCCTATGAATACATATACTGCATGTGGGTGTGTCTGTGTGTAAGTGTAGGGAGAGAGAAACAAAGAAAGATGAAGATAATTTTTACAGAGAGATATATTACAGCAGATACTAAAAAAAGACCATTCAATTCAATTTATAGCATCTGTCCTTATAATGCATAGTCAGGTTAATGACAAAATGTGGTTACATTAGTATCTTCTAGCATTGCATGGGTGTAAGATAAATGACATTGAATCAAGCTCAGTTGGAGTCTGTGAAATTACCATGCACATAGAGTTCAATAAAGTCTTACTATATCGCTGAAAGGTAAATGCCCAAAACATATAAATAATGCATAGGTAAAAGTAACCTCTTCTCAAGAGACAATGCTACAGGGCTAATTAGATTGGTCTGGTTTAGTGCTTTCTATCTGCATAAAGTCTGCTTAAAGTTTCATGTTTATAGAACATAAAAAGACCTGGGGGGATTTACATTTTCTGACAACTGATACTTTTGGTTTTGGTAATATAGATACTCTGACAATTTAAAATGGGGAATGGATGTCTAAGATTTAGAAAAAAAGTGAAATTATTTCAGCTTTATTAGTAGTTTAAATGTACAGAACTTAAGCAGATGTTGTCATATGCTATTATGGATAACACATACTTCATTTTAAATAGACTGGCAAAATAGTTTGTTTATGGCTATTATACATGTTTGACAATGGGACAATTTATATGTTTTGTATGGATTAATATTCTTTGCTTTTTTTTTATTTGCTTTGCCACCTTAGGGAGCACCTAATAATTCTGAAAGTTTATGCAGACATGACTTTTGGAAAGTGTTATTATTACACTGTCTAACTATTGTCTTAGACATGTATAAGAAGTACAATCACCTAACACTGGGACATACTGTATATGCAGATATAAATGTGAGAATGGCACCACCCTACTTCCACTGATATGACTGTTGGGTGGCTGCCTTAAGTACAAGAACCTGAATAAAACTTTAGAGATAGTACCACTTATTGCACATTGCATTTTTACAATACATGGCATCTCCACCCAAAAGAAGTTTCTACATTGAAATTTAAGTAAGAATTTGGGCAGTATTGGGAAAAAGTGGAAGGAAATTTTTAAGTTTGCAACTAAGGGGCAGATTCACTAACCGGCAAATTTCGACAGGGTCCGTTTCGCACCCATCGCAACACTTCACCAGGCACAAATGTGTTCTGACTACATCAATTCTCTAAAATGCGGAGTTTCATCCTGGGCGCCGAACACTGGCGACTTTTCACTAGCGCTACTTTGCCAGTGCGAGCATTTCAAAGCGAAGGTGCGCTAACATTCATTTCTGCCATGTTCTTGTGCTCAGGTCAATTTCCATAAGGTGGGAAATTTAAAGTTGTATGGATGTCTTTATGTTAAATGTTAGTGTAAATATTACTTTTTAAAACTCATGTCATGAGAACCTTAATAAATACAATTATTAGGTTAATTATTAAGTTATTATAATGCCCTACACATGAGCCCACTATAAAATGAATGTTCCATAAGTTGGGAAATGTCTGGAAAAAAACAAGTCCACAAAAAAGTTTGTTAGGACATTTGCAGACAATCATGCTGAAAAAAGTTTCTGACTCATAGGATATGATGTAAGTGACAGAAGATTGAGGAAGAACTAACTGCTTTATAACACTTTGCCTGGCCTGAGGTGGTGAAGGCAACTCTGGCGAAAGAGGTAACGTTTAGTAAAATCCACATTTTTAGTGAATTTGCGGAGTAAATGGCCACTAGCGATGGTATGTTTCGCTAGCGAATTGGCGCCTGCGCCTGTTTGTAAATTAGTGATGTTCCTGCGGGTGTCAATGCTGGTGAAAAATCGCTAGCGTTAGCCACTTTGCTCTTTAGTAAATCTACCCCTATGTATCCATTAAAGAATTATCACAGGAATTCATAAGGAGGTCTGCTCATGAGCTTTTTATTACTGCTGCATGTAGTGGTACTTTGTCCTGATCTGTTTGTGACAATGTAATGACATTGATGTAAAACTGCAGAGTGGAGCTTCATTCTTTATTTTCTAAACAACAGCTGCTCAAAAGATTTTGCTGAAGCACTGTGGTTTGCTTATAACAAATATTTTTGAGATTGTGCACATGGGTGTAATCTATCATTAAGCACATTATGAAAATGACATTTTTGGTATTTTTTTCAACAATGAATAAGTGATACTGGGAACACAACAAAGGCAGTACATGATGGATTTGTTCATTTTTTTACCCAAATTAAAGAGGAACTCTGGCTTACAAACCAAAATGTAATAAACAAAATTTTACAGAAACACAGAAACCCCTAATATACCCATCATAGTTACCTGTTTCTTCAAAAAGTAGGAATAAATGCAATTTTCTATGCTGAAATCCAACAGTTCTTCTCTTTCTGCTTAATTTGAAATCCTGACAGGGAAGGGGGGGACTAAAAGACTCATGTAACAATTTTTACAGCTTACAGACAGCATGCAGGAAGTGCATAACCCACAATGCATTGCACTGCGATTTTTCCTTATTGAAATCACGTGTGCAGGGATTTGTGGGGCCCCATGAAACATGCAAACCTGCAGTTGAACAGTATTGAACCAAAAAGCAAATCAGTTGGACAGTATTGAACCAAAAAGCAAATAATTGGGAGCTCAGTAAAGAACAGCTATTGAGAAATATGAGTTCGAATGACGTTATGTAAGACTAACATAAAGGCCATTTAAGGGGAAAATATTTTCTGCAACTATAGCAGGATGCCATAAACTGCTTATATGGTAAAGGAGTCCCTTGCCAAATGTTTTTTTTTGCCTCTAAAGGGCAACAGTGTCAACAAAATAAGGACTTTCAACATAAATTGGTATCAATTGAACTAGGTAGGTGTTGTTTCACTCTGATGAAAATTTTATTTTTTGGAATCATTGGAATAATTGTATGCTTAATTTTATTCTAGCAATAATTGTAAAAGCTCAGTCTGCCTGTGAAAAGTTGGCAAAGGGCTTCTCTTGGGAAATCACAGCAAAACATGCATTTTAAACATTTCGATAGTAATTCTGATAAAACTTGAATTCTAGTAATGATGAACGGCAAAACAAATCCTTAGGGGGTTATTTATCAAAGTCAGAATTTATCTCAATATTTTCTGCTACAAACTCACCTATCTATTATTTCATTGTCCCGAAAATGTGCTTTGTGGGAAATTCATCTGATTTTCACAAATTTCGAGATTTTTTCGGAATTTTCACCTGAAGACTCTTTAGGGTATTGCATGAAACCCAGCGCACATCAAAAAAGCATTGGTACTTCTCCCATTGACTTATATGCAACCTCGACAGGTCTGAGATGCTGTATTTTCAGACTTTTCCATCTGAAGTTTAATAACTTCAGAAAAATTTGTGATTTTTTAGTCCGATTTTATATATTTTTGCATTCAGAGTTTAGTAAATAACCCCGCTAGTTTCTCTTTCTCATCACTGAAATGCTATGAAAGTAATTATATCACACTATATTGTTATTATGTTGCAGAGGAAAAAAGTAAAGTTTGCTGGGAATCAAGACAAAAACTATTGAAACCATGCACCCTTTTATGGCATGGTGACCTATAGGGAGTATGCAAGGGAAAAACAATTTTCATTCCTCTCTTGAATGCATTATGGCCTAATCAAACTTATGTTCTAGAGATTTTCAGCTTTAACAAAATAAAGACATTTTAAAAAATATATACAAACAGTTATTATTAGAACTACACTTGCCAGAACACTAACTATACATACAGTTTAACATAGACAGTTAAGCTGTCTATGTTACATCCCCAGCCCAAGTCAATGATTGCCAGAACGTGAGCCTTAATGTGGAAAATTTATTGAAGACATGAACTCCTGCAGTTCACATACCAGGTGATGTGTATGTATGTGTAAGTACTAAGTATGCATTCTGGAGCTGCTGGTTCTCTCTGCTTACACCTCCAAAGACTTGTGATTCCAAGGTTGAGCAATGCACAGGTCTTGTACTTGGTGCAAATAATGCATATGTGATCACAGCAACTATTTTTTTTAAGCATTCAGGCAGATTTGGGGAGACATAGCCTCCGCAAGCCTTAATTACTCTATGCTCATCTTGCCTATTCTATGGTTAATAACTTTTTGTGTAGAGTAGTGGGTCTTTTGGAGTTACTGCATGAAATAACTGAGCTAGTTTTTCTTTGCATTAAAAGAAACAAAAGCAATACTTAATAACAGAGGTGATTGTGTTAGGGTTTGAAGGACATGATGTTAGGTTTTTCAGCACCATGCGATGCCCTCTGGTATGAGAATCCAGGGTAGCCTTTATGGGCAGGAAAATGATCCTAAACATAGTTCCAAGCCTTGAAGAAGAAACAAAGCTGCAATTGATGATATGATCAGCTCATTTACCTGACCATAATTGCCATTTTTTAACTTTATGCTTAATATAAAGCACTGAGTGCTTAAACTATCATAAAAAAGCATGATATACATAAAAGTGTTTCAGAGGCCGGGCACTGTATACAGTATACATACCAACACTGCACAGAAATACTCTGCATTTTGATACATTTTATTTTCTGCATGTTCGTATGTGTGTATGTGTTTGTGTGTATGTGAGTATAGGTATTGTTTTGCAATGTATTTATTCTTAGTCTGAGTTCTTAGTTGTTTCAATATACCTGGCATGAGGGCCCATGTCCTAAAGAATATAAGCATGTTATGTAGGCATGTTTAATATTTCCAGAATACTGTATTTTCTAAAATACAAGAAAACTCTGAGCATTAATGAATATTCATGAGACATAACAACATACTGCAAGTAAATATGAGTATAGCAATGCATTATGTGTTCTGAAATATTTTAATTGGCCTATCTCCCAATTTTGCATGATAATAAGAACACATTTATGCACACACAGACCGAGCATGAAAAACCTGTTATGCCCTCTTAAATTGGAATTATTTAGTAATCGATACAATTAGTAAAGCACAGTTACAAAATTATGGGTGTTAATTCTCTAATCAATTTATCAGTACAAAAATGAGCAAAATACCTGTAGAAATGCTTTATGATTATCTGTTGCTCTCTAGAAAGTAAAAAAGTATTGTTAAGACTCAGAAAATAAGTGAGATGCATAGTCAGTGGCTCAAATTGCTTCAGGAAGATGCATTGGAAAAGGCATACTGTGTGCTCTGAAACTTTATACCAGATTATGCAGAGGATTTCATGCAGTGTCTGACTGGGATGCCAAGGGCCCACCAGAAAACCTTAGACTCCAAACTATTATTCCTCAGTCAACCATTTTACTCTTCTAATCTATTAGCTATACTTTATTCTTCCATTATGATGCCTCTTTTTTATCATAAATAAATAGGAAATGGCCACGAAATAGGCCAAATGTTTAGAAGCAAGTGGGCCCACTGACACCTGGGCCCACCGGGAGTTTTCCTGGTATCCTGGTGGGCCAGTCCGACACATGTAAGTCCAAAAAGTAAGAATGAAATCTGAATTCCATTAAGGAAAGAAATGGCTTGATAAAGCATAGAACATGTCTACTGTGGCAGAGAACAGGATGAGCTCTCTCTGTGTTTTTGGACCTCCAGACCTTTCCTCCTGGTCAAGCACCACACTGGTTCTGGGTGGATGCTGGAGCAGTGGCTCCTTCTTCTGCCAGTCCAGGATTTGGTGACAAGCCCAGGCTCTTCCTGGGTCCTCCTCTTTTCCCAGATGTCTTCTTGGGCTTCCAGCCAGTCAAGTTACTCCCTTGCCTGTAACTGGGCTTAATGATGTCACAAGCAGGACAAGGGGAAGGGTTCTCTGATCCCCTACACTACAATAAATAAAGAACATCACAGGTCTTGCAGATAAACTTAGGAGCTGACTCGGGCCATATTGGCTCACATAGGTGTCATGCCCTGGAACAAACACACAAAATAAAGGGGCCCTGCCTAGAATAACAAGAACCTACTTAGCGCTACAACCATGAAACAGTGACCATTCATTCTTCTTCAATGGATCCTCAAGTGCTTGGCAAGTTACCTTACTCCTAGTTCTCAACAAAGGTGAGATTTAAAAGCCTCCCTAACACTAGCGGCCTATCTATTATCTGTGGTTTTGGCCCTCAGGTCTATAGTGTCATCAATGCTCCCCTTTCATTACCCAAAGCTACTTGGGCCCAGTACTCACTTTCTTTTATATACCCCCAGGGTAACCACCTCCCTACCAATTCCTCTTACAAAATATTTGTGTAAAACCACTCACTGTAGAGTAAAACTCATTTACTATTAGCAAGCTCTTAGCGAGGCTAATTTAGACCTGCTTTGGACAATCAGTCAATACAGAATTCCACCTTTGCTTTGTATCTCAAAGTGCGTCTACTTTGTTGGGTCCTGGAAAGGGACTCCTATGTCCCTGAGGCTCTTGCTTCCCAGTGTAATGCTGAGAAGAGGTTCATAGCTTTATATGGATTAAATTTCAAGATCAGATTTATGCTAGTAGATTTCCATTCTAAATATGTTACAATAAGTGCATTACATCTAAAGGAGGTTTCTTTTATTGAGGGGAACATCCATCCAAGTCTACTACAAACCACGTAAACAGGGACTGAGTATTAAGACGTTTGTGCACTTACCCTTAGCTCAGGAGCTCTAGTGGGAAAGCTGGGAGCTTTTAAGCCCCAGCCAACAAACATACTGAATAATTTCCTTCCTACAGTATTAGCATTTTAACTTTTTAAATTTAAAATCAAGTCCCTCAGTAAACATGTGACTTCGTAATAAGACCATGGTGTAGAAACTACCAAAATTGGGACTTAACCCCCAAACAAGTCAACTCTTGCCATAGTACAAATAATCCAAACTCAAATACTAAAAAGGCAATATTTATTCACAATCATGCCACGAAGTAAGGGTTATTATTATTATTAACATGTATTTATATAGCGCCAACATATTGCATAGCACTGTAAAGTAAATGTGATTATACTGAGTTAAAAAGATATTAAAACCACGCAGTACTGCATCCTGAAGGAGGGATCCCTCTATTGTATATGCTTAATCACGCCACCCGAATTACACGTCAGGTGCGTGGAAAAGCAAGTAATTAGAATAAACACTGACTAACGTGCTATAATAGGCAATGTGTATTAGATAGCTAAGGACAGATCTGTCTTAATTATATGCATAATATTCACATCTGAATGGTGCCTTAGAAGATTGAATCCGCATAAATCATGTTAATCCAATGTTAAATAACTAAGAGATAGTCCCAATTGACAAGGAATCATGCGATGTTTAGGCACTGGTATGATGTATTACATCAAAGACTGTTAAATAAATGGGGCTGAATGGGCCCATCGGATCCTATAATGTCCAAGAAAATGTCGGTAGTGGTGATGTAATAAGGCCAGATATGGTAACTGGGTGGAAGTTCAAATCACAGAGTCAATGTGTGATGACCAATATTCAATCAGAGTATACGTGTGTGAACAAAATATCTAGTCCAGTGACATAATTAGTGATACAGTGAACGCAATACAGCAAAAGTTAGTTCAACACACTTGTATGGATAATGTGAGTACTAGGCCACAAAGACTCCCGATGTTATCAAGACTCCAACTGGGGTCAGGGAGATTTCATACCGACCATGCATCCAGACGCGTCAATAACGATGCATGCTTGTTGTATGGGATCCACTTTGAGTAAATACAAGTGCCTTGTGACCTTCCTTGTGTTGTGAGGGGGAAACCCATCCCTCAGGTGCAGCATTACGTCCTCGACAGCCGTTTCGCTACAACTGTAGCTTTGTCAAGAGACCGAGTGCAGGAAGTGAGGAGTTCTTAAAGGGAACATCACATGACGGTGACATAATCTGCCATAGTGATAAGTGTCATTTATCAGTTTCGTAGGACAGATCCCAATAGATACTTGTGTTACATATAGTCCATTGTTCCATACAGTGTCTCCAATCTCCCCTGAGATCTACAATATCCATAACTGCTGTATTTGTATGTGGAAACTTTACGTATGAACGCTGGTTAATAACACAATGTATTCCTAATGTAATTAAATGATATCCTCTTAAATGCGGAATCTGCTAACACTATGGCTGATAAGAACCATTGCATGGTGGCAGTACTATAAATTACTAAATGAATACTTATCAAGCTACAAATCTCTACAAAATAAATTAACTAAAGTAAATAAGAATAACAATACTATATGAACCATAAGTGTTCAAGTGTAACAAAAAAAAAAAAAGACCATGGTGTACTTCCCCTTAACTCAGGGGCTATAGTGAAATAACAAAGAACATTTTTGCCCCAAGTCAATTAACATACATCTATAAGTAAAGTATGGTACTAACACCTCATTTTTTGTAATTATTATTTTATAAAGGCCAAAGTGTGGTACTAACACCTCATTTTTTGTAATTATTCTTTTTTAAAGGCAAACTGGCAAATTTTCTCTTTATCTTTGTGTACAAATATTGGCTTTTTATTGTTTTTGGCAGCTGGTCAACTCCAGAATGTGGGTTAGTCTGAGCTCTGGGGCAATGGTGTCTACGGCAGCTAGTCAAAGCCACAGCGTGAGTTAGACCGTGCGCTGAAGATTTCTTTCTGTGTTTCATGACTATAAAGGTTATTGCATGGAATATTCTCTAAAAATACATAAAATGCATAATCCAAAGTAATGTTCTTTCCCATGACAGTATTGCAACACACACCCATTAATATATAAATGGGAGTGAGCATTTCAAACACTAATTGACATTTCTGTAACAATAAGCAATTTTCTGTTTCATAATAAAGGTTAAAAAACAAAGGTGAAAGTGTACTTAATTTGTCTTAAATAAAACGTAATGATACTTTAGTAAAAACCATTAAAATCAGATGCAGTCTGTTACCCCTACCCAGGTGGTATCTTTGCTTAAAATCACTAAATTGCTGCTATCTATTAAACAAAGTGCTTGTCTGGCACTAACTTACACAGGCCATCTCCCCCTGTCAAAAAATGATTTATCGCTGTCAGGAGCTTAATTACACAATTAATTAATAGGCTAACTTTTAAAATGCTTTCCAATACGACTTGACATTCATTAGTTTAATTTATGAATAATTATGTTCATTGTATATTGCTGTGCCAACTACAGTTGCAATCTGGCTATACAAAACAGCAAACATTACCCGGTACACAAATATTAATAGCAAAAATAAACGATAATTTACAGCATTATATTGTACTTAATTTTTTTCTTTTTAGTGCCCAAATGATAATGAATGGTGTCTACTTTATGTAAAAAGTAAAAGAACCACAGGTGCTTTGGAATTTTAATTACAAATTGTAGCTGAGAAGTAAACAATAACAATGACAATTGTGTATAGCCTGCGGAGAAGGTATTCCATGGAGACTTCCAAAATACATTTTCTGTGTGATATATTGTGAACACTACACAGAACGTGAAACCACAGGTATCTCATAATACAGCAGATGTGATATAAAATGTAAAAATCAGCTGTAGAATAATGCAATTTTCAAGCTTTCAAAATAATAAACAAAAGGGAATATTTGTAACTGAAAGGAAAATACAGATTTTTTATGTTTCTTTTTTTCCAGGCTCAAATGTAGAAGTGAAAATATTAAAAAATGAATTTAAATCTAGTTACAGTATGGAATAGGGGATTTAATAGAATTCCTCCTGCCACCTGGGCTGTGCTAAGTTACTGTTTGAGGGAGAGAAGAGAACCTTAATACATATAGGTGATGCCCAGTGTTTTAAAGGAACAGTAACACAAAAAAATGAATTTTTTTTAAAGGAATGCCAATGTAAAGTACTGTTGACCTGTACTGGTAAAACTGGTGTGTTTGCTTTAGAAACACATCTATAGTTTATATAAATAAGCTGCTCTGTAGCCATGGGGGCAGCCATTCAAGCTAGAAAAAAAAAGGCACAGGATACACAGCAGATAAGCTCTTAGCCGGCACTCATGTTACAAAAAAATCTAAATGCTTGGGTGCAGTCATAAAATATAGAATAATTGAACAACAATGTCCGTACTCTCAGGTTTTAAAAAGTGAAAAAAGTTATTTATTAAAAAGAACTGACGTTTCGGCCAGCACTCTAGCCTTTACCAAAGTGTATAAAGACTAGAGTACTAGCCGAAACGTCAGTTCTTTTCAATTCAGTTCTGTTCGAATATGAATATATATATATATATACAGATGCAGCCAGAAGGAATTGTACATCTGGCGCGCTGTAACGGATCAAGATAAACGCGCTGGTCGCGTTACATGCAGGGAAACACGATGCCCCGACGTTCAGAAAAGAAAGAAGCTTAAATTAATTTAGGTGTGCTTCCATGAACGACCACCAGGTGGCGCCTGATCTTACACGCTATTTACAAGTTGTATTCTGTATAGGTCTCCTGTGGCACTAAGTAAGATAAATCCATTCAAACATATACTGGAAGTAGCGTTGTGGATAGAGTGCTGGTTTTAACTCCCAACATACTTTTATTTTTTCACTCAATTTGTCTCTTCTGCCGATTTTACATTTTCCCCTGTGTCTGTCTCTTCTGACGATTTTTCATTTTCCCGTGTCTGTCTCTTCTGCCGATTTTACATTTTCCCCTGTGTCTGTCTCTTCTGCCGATTTTTAATTTTCCCCTGTGTCTGTCTCTCTTTCTGATTTTACATTTTCCCTTGTGCCTCTCTCCCTCTTATTTTTCATTTTCCCCTGTGTCTGTCTCTTCTGCCGATTTTACATTTTCCCCTGTGTCTGTCTCTTCTGACGATTTTTCATTTTCCCGTGTCTGTCTCTTCTGCCGATTTTACATTTTCCCCTGTGTCTGTCTCTTCTGCCGATTTTTAATTTTCCCCTGTGTCTGTCTCTCTTTCTGATTTTACATTTTCCCTTGTGCCTCTCTCCCTCTTATTTTTCATTTTCCCCTGTGTCTGTCTCTTCTGCCGATTTTACATTTTCCCCTGTGTCTGTCTCTTCTGCCATTGTTACATTTTCCCCTCTGTTCCTCGCTTCCCGATGTTTCATCTTCCTCAGTACCTCTCCCACAGCATTCATTCAATATGTGACTATTGTAGTGTAGTGGTGAAGGAAATGGTCTTAGAAATGAAAGGTCTTAGATTCGAATCTTGATAGTGCTTTTTTTTTTTAACTCTAGATCAATAAAAACTATATTTTAATTACATGTAACAGAGCTAAATAAATGTAAATGTATGTACATTTCAATCTTGGCTTAGCTACATTATGTAACTAGATAAACAGCTACTATTAGTAACTACTTGTCATGGCTACAAAATGCACAATAGTGATACTTGATAATAGTGTCTTACTTAATTATCACTATTGTGTATTTTATAGTTATGAGAAGTCGTTGCTACTAGTAATTCTGTGAGTCTTCACTGTTAGGAACTTTTCTTTACAGAATCCACAAATCAGTGTGTCATTGGAAACCCTTTGTTACATTTACATAAGTGGTGCCAATGACGTGTGAATGCTCAACTAATTCTTGTGCTTTATCAAATGCAAATCAGCTGTGGTTCTATTCCAAGATCACCTGTAATTGGAAAAGGTGCCCGAGCTCTGCTAAATCCACACAATAGATTTTTCATTTTCCCATGTCTGTCTCTTCTGCTGATTTTTCATTTTCTCCTGTGTCTGTCTCTTCTGCCGATTTTACATTTTCCCCTGTCTGTCTCTTCTGCTGATTTTTCATTTTCTCCTGTGTCTGTCTCTATCTCTAATTTTTCATTTCTCCCTGTGTCTGTCTCTTCTGCCGATTTTACATTTTCCCCTGTGTCTGTCTCTTCTGTCTATTTTACATTTTCCCCTGTGTCTGTCTCCTCTGCCGATTTTTCATTTTCTCCTGTGTCTGTTTCTTCTGTCTATTTTACTTTTTACCCTGTGTCTGTCTCTTCTGCCGATTTTTCATTTTCCCCTGTGTCTGTCTCTCTCTCTGATTTTTCATTTTCTCCTGTGTCTGTCTCTTCTGCCGATTTTTCATTTTCCCCTGTGTCTGTCTCTCTCTCTGATTTTTCATTTTCTCCTGTGTCTGTCTCTTCTGCCGATTTTTCATTTTCCCCTGTGTCTGTCTCTCTCTCTGATTTTTCATTTTCCCCTGTGTCTGTCTCTCTGATTTTTCATTTTCTCCTGTGTCTGTGTCTCCCTCCGATTTTTCATTTTCCCATGTCTGTCTCTTCTGCTGATTTTTCATTTTCTCCTGTGTCTGTCTCTATCTCTAATTTTTCATTTCTCCCTGTTTCTGTCTCTTCTGCCGATTTTACATTTTCCTCTGTCTGTCTCTTCTGTCTATTTTACATTTTCCCCTGTGTCTGTCTCTATCTCTAATTTTTCATTTCTCCCTGTGTCTGTCTCTTCTGCCGATTTTACATTTTACCCTGTGTCTGTCTCTTCTGCCGATTTTTTATTTTCCCCTGTGTCTGTCACTATTGTCTATTTTATAGTTATGAGAAGTCGTTGCTACTAGTAATTCTGTGAGTCTTCACTGTTAGGAACTTTTCTTTACAGAATCCACAAATCAGTGTGTCATTGGAAACCCTTTGTTACATTTACATAAGTGGTGACAATGACGTGTGAATGCTCAACTAATTCTTGTGCAAATCAGCTGTGGTTCTATTCCAACATCACCTGTAATTGGAAAAGGTGCCTGAGCTCTGCTAAATCCACTCAATAGATAGTTTCACTATTCATAAAAGATCATAGTAGTGGGAAAGGAGTTACAGTTATGCAGCTAATACAATCAATAGACGGTGGCAATGTGCAAGACACAATGGAATCACTAGTTCTGTGGATGAATTGGAAACACTATATTTTCCAAAGACGAAAATGTTCATTTTCGTACAGATTTAACACTTTAAAAGGACAATTAGACTGTTAAATAAAATAACAAAATAAGATGAACACATTATTGCCTGTCTACTGCATATTTAGCCTATACATATGTTGTCCATGCAACCGTTATCTTTATCCTGAGCAGTGAGTGAGCACAGGGAAAAATGAAAAATCAGAGAGAGAGACAGACACAGGGGAAAACGAAAAATCGGCAGAAGAGACAGACACAGGGTAAAATGTAAAACAGACAGAAGAGACAGACACAGGGGCAAACGAAAAATCGACAGAAGAGACAGACACAGGGGAAAATGTAAAAAAGACAGAAGAGACAGACACGGGAAAATGTAAAATAGACAGAAGAGACAGACATGGGAAAATAACAAATCGGCAGAAGAGACAGACACAGGAGAAAATGAAAAATCAGAGAGACTACACTACAATAGTGATATATTGTGTCAATGCTGTGGGAGAGACACTGAGGAAGATGGCTACAAAATGCACAATAGTGATAGCAAGGAACAGAGGGGAAAATGTAACAATGGCAGAAGAGACAGACACAGGGGAAAATGAAAAATAAGAGGGAGAGACAGACACAGGAGAAAATGAAAAATCGGCAGAAGAGACAGACACAGGGGAAAATGTAAAATCGGCAGAAGAGACAGACACAGGAGAAAATGAAAAATCGGCAGAGGAGACAGACACAGGGGAAAATGTAAAATAGACAGAAGAGACAGACACAGGGGAAAATGTAAAAATGGCAGAAGAAACAGACACAGGGGAAAATGTAAAATCGGCAGAAGAGACAGACACAGGGAGAAATGAAAAATTAGAGACAGACACAGGGTAAAATGTAAAATCGGCAGAAGAAACAGACACAGGAGAAAATGAAAAATCGGCAGAGGAGACAGACACAGGGGAAAATTTAAAATAGACAGAAGAGACAGACACAGGGGAAAATGTAAAATCGGCAGAAGAGACAGACACAGGGAGAAATGAAAAATTAGAGATTGAGACAGACACAGGGGAAAATGTAAAATAGACAGAATAGACAGACAGGGGAAAATGAAAAATCGGCAGAAGAGACAGACACAGGGAGAAATGAAAAATTCGAGATAGAGACAGACACAGGAGAAAATGAAAAATCAGCAGAAGAGACAGACATGGGAAAATGAAAAATCGGAGGGAGACAGACACAGGAGAAAATGAAAAATCAGAGAGACAGACACAGGGGAAAATGAAAAATCGGCAGAAGAGACAGACACAGGAGAAAATGAAACATCAGAGAGAGAGACAGACACAGGGGAAAATGAAAAATCGGCAGAAGAGACAGACACAGGGTAAAAAGTAAAATAGACAGAAGAAACAGACACAGGAGAAAATGAAAAATCGGCAGAGGAGACAGACACAGGGGAAAATGTAAAATAGACACAAGAGACAGACACAGGGGAAAATGTAAAATCGGCAGAAGAGACAGACACAGGGAGAAATGAAAAATTAGAGATAGAGACAGACACAGGGGAAAATGTAACAATCGGCAGAAGAGACAGACAGGGGAAAATGTAAAATCGGCAGAAGAGACAGACACAGGGAGAAATGAAAAATTAGAGATAGAGACAGACACAGGGTAAAATGTAAAATCGGCAGAAGAAACAGACAGGAGAAAATGAAAAATCGGCAGAGGAGACAGACACAGGGGAAAATGTAAAATCGGCAGAAGAGACAGACACAGGGGAAAATGTAAAATAGACAGAAGAGACAGACAGGGGAAAATGTAAAATCGGCAGAAGAGACAGGCACAGGGAGAAATGAAAAATTAGAGATAGAGACAGACACAGGAGAAAATGAAAAATCAGCAGAAGAGACAGACATGGGAAAATGAAAAATCGGAGGGAGAGACAGACAGGAGAAAATGAAAAATCAGAGAGACAGACAGACACAGGGTAAAATAAAAAATCGGCAGAAGAGACAGACACAGGGTAAAATGTAAAATCGGCAGAAGAGACAGACACAGGGAGAAATGAAAAATTACAGATAGAGACAGACACAGGGGAAAATGTAACAATCGGCAGAAGAGACAGACACAGGGGAAAATGTAAAATAGACAGAAGAGACAGACAGGGGAAAATGTAAAATCGGCAGAAGAGACAGACACTGGGAGAAATGAAAAATAAGAGATAGAGACAGACACAGGAGAAAATGAAAAATCAGCAGAAGAGACGGACATGGGAAAATGAAAAATCGGAGGGAGAGACAGACAGGAGAAAATGAAAAATCAGAGAGACAGACAGACACAGGGTAAAATGAAAAATCGGCAGAGGAGACAGACACAGGGGAAAATGTAAAATCGGCAGAAGAGACAGACACAGGGAGAAATGAAACATTAGAGATAGAGACAGACACAGGGGAAAATGTAACAATCGGCAGAAGAGACAGACAGGGGAAAATGTAAAATCGGCAGAAGAGACAGACACAGGTAAAAATGAAAAGTTAGAGATAGAGACAGACACAGGAGAAAATGAAAAATCAGCAGAAGAGACAGACATGGGAAAATGAAAAATCGGAGGGAGAGACAGACAGGAGAAAATGAAAAATCAGAGAGACAGACAGACACAGGGTAAAATAAAAAATCGGCAGAAGAGACAGACACAGGGTAAAATGTAAAATCGGCAGAAGAGACAGACACAGGAGAAAATGAAAAATCAGAGAGAGACACAAAAAAATCAGGAAGGAGAGAGAGAGAGACATGGAGATGGCTGAAGGAAAAAATCTGGGAGGATAATATACTGTATAAATCATTTTTTTTAATATAAATTATCTTTATCTTTTTAATATAAATTAGAGGGGGAGAAAAGTTACATATAGTGCGGGGATTGAACATTGAACCCCTTGGCAAAAATGCAAGCATTTAATCCATTAGGCCACTACTACAACGTAAATGCCTGTATCTCTTTTCTCCCTTAGTAAACCATGCACTGCATACTGGAATTGATCACAATACCTAGCGCTTAGCGGCCTCTAGTGGCAGCAACTTGTATTACATGTTGGTAAATGCGCTAAACGCGTCGAGGCTTCATGACACATCGCACTTTCTGCAGCTCAACTAGCGTTACAGCGCGATAAACGTACAAAATAAAGTGACTCCATCTGTATATATATATATATATATATATATATATATATATTTTAATAATGCACATGTTCCGCACTCCGAAATACAAAAGCTCAACCTGGGTGCTAATCCGAATAAAAATGGATACAAATGCAGGGTGGCAGCACTCCAAGGATTTTGCAACAAGATAAGGTGTCAAATAAAGCAGGTTTATTAAATCCGATGTTTCAGTTCCATACAGGAACTTTCTTAAGGGAAAGTGAGGTGTTTAAATCTGCAAAATGGCGCCATGCAAGGTTGCTAGGCAACCAGTACACAACATTGACAACCCTCAGCCCCAGGGAGTGTAGGAAAAGAGTGTATAGTGGGGAATAAGCAAGGGTAACAAGGCCTCCTCACCAATTATTAACTAACAGTGCTTAGGAAACGTAGAAGCATAATAGCATAAAACACGGAGCAAGGGGGCGTGTCTACCGCTCCATCCATGGTCCTGTAGAGGTGGATGTTACGCAGCTAAGGCTTCAGTGTGGCGGAGCGGTATGACAGTGGGGGCGGAGCGGTTCCTCCACATCTTACTTTCAAAGGTCCGAATCAGAGTAAACTAGCAACAGAAAATCTGGCGTTTGCATGGCATAAAATAAAACACACTTAAATAAATTTGCCATTTATTTTACACAGCGTAATAACATAGGGGGTTATTTACTAAACTCTGAATGCAAAAATCACTTTTTTATAAAACCAGACTTTTAAAAAATCAGGAATTTTTGTGAATTTATTAAACCCTGGGGATGGAAAAGTCAGAATCTAAAAATCCGGCATCTCAGACTTGCATTTATCAACACTGAACCTCATTTTCCAGTTTGCTGCCCAGTTTAGTCAAATGACTGTACAAAGTGGCAGCATCCTGCAACAAATCTATAGTTTTGTACAATTTATTATCATTAGCAAAAATTGTAACAGTACTTTCAATGCCCACCTCCAGGTCAATAATAGACTTGATGGGGCAGATTCACTAACCGGCCGAAAAGTCGCCAGCAACTGCTTCGCACCCATTGCAAAAATTCGCTCAGACAACGCTAATTCACTAAATGCAGAGTCTTGTCGTGGACGCCGAATGCTGGCGACTTATCACTAGCATTGAATGGCTGCCCCCATGGCTACACAGCAGCTTGTTTATACAAAACTATAGTTGTTTATCTGAAACAAACACATCAGTTTTGCAGGACACCAGTACATTTTTTTTGTCTTTCCATTAAAACTCTTTCATTTTTTGGTGTTACTGAAAAATTCATCACTACTTCCTGGCAATAGGATCCTTCATAGGATCATCATAGTATGTTGACTGAAGAAAATGCCCCTTCTTCTATGTGCAATTCACAAACATATTTAGTTTAGAAATAGTTATAAGTAAATGGGCTTTATACAACCCTAACATTTTTGCATTTATTGTTCACCTCATTTGTACTGTATTTTTTCAATTGCAAACAACCCTAAGTTGTCTACTCCAGCTTCATAACCTTTCATTCCCTAACAATTCAAGTAAGGTACTCCTAGCAATTTGCAAAGAGGAAGAATTATACTTCCCTCCTTTGAGTTTATACAATATTATTACACACATTTAGGTCAAAATTGCCAGCATTGTAAAACAACATAAATGGGCATTATATCCACAATGCAAGTGGATTCCATTAAAAGATTTTGGGAAATGTATTTCAAACTGTACAAAAAACCACTTATCCAAAAAAATTCAATGTTCCAGGCATTGTGAATAATAGCATCCACAATAATAAATATACATTGACTCTTTTGATGGCCTTGTCGTGATTTAAATTAAGCAGCACAAAGAAACATTGAAAATGTAGTTTTTTTGTTATTCTATACAGAGAAATAATTGAACCAAAGAAAGCATGGATCATTTGCCTGGAAAAGTATTCATTTTTCTAACAGATTGCATGGGAAGCAGCAAATTTCTTCTGCATCTTGGACATAACAAATGGAGCATGATGAACCCTACTTATTATTTAATCAGAAACCTTGTTCTCTGTGGTGTGAGATAAAGGACTCGTTTTGTATATTGCAGCTTCATAGGGAAATCAAGCTGGGTTTTTCTATTGCAAACAGTATTAAAACTATAAATGTGAGTTACTCCAGTCTTCTAACTTTAGATGTGATCTGTGAACTGCTCTAAAAAAAAGAATGGTCATTTTCATGCCCTGTCATTTACTCTGTGTCTACAAATGCATTTAACATTAGCAATGCATATTACAATGTCAATAAATGGCCTGTGGTATTTGAAACCTAGTTTGCATTTTTATTAAACCCTTCTGTTAACATTTCATAAAATGGAATTTATTAATTACCAGTTTAAATCCATACTTTGATACCATGGATCATTATGAGATGGGTCACTTCTGCATTTATAGTTTTGACCAAGTGCAATATTTCAATTTCATCAGTTTTCATTGAAAATAATTAAAATGTGCATGCTGATTGTAACAGCCTATTTATCATATTAACTAGACAAAGTAAAGGATTAGAAAGGGAGGGATCAATTGGCATGACAGACAACACTGTTTTTCCTGTTTTGAAAATACATTGCCTTTTTACAAAGCATTCTTGTCTCTTCTTTAGATTTTATACTGTATTAAGGTAACACTCCTTCTTTTGCACAGCAAAGCAAAAGCAGAGTCAACATGGGCCATCAGAGTACCAACATGTTTGTGAAAATAATATTTTTAAATATAATTTTTAAAAAATATTAGAGTTTGATACAAAAACCCCAGCAGGCCCTTTTTATTCTCCCCCCAGCAGCTGCTGGGTGTGCTGTCTGCATTGTTAGACAACAGACAGTATTTGAGACAAGCTAACTGGCAAATAAAAAGTCTTGTCTTTTGACACATAAAATCAATTCAACCCACTCTTTCTATAAAAAATTCACTCTTTTCTATAAAAAAAAAAATTAATAAAAGAGAATGATTGAATGAAATGTGTTAAAGTGGGGGAAAGAAGAATTTTGCCTTACCGTTCAGATGGAAATGTTATTGACCTACACCCTAAAATTGCAGCCACTGGGGGAACAATAAACAAGGAACTAGAAAATAAGAAAAAAATCAAATAATATAATTTGATTTCTCTTTATCAAAATTTCAAATGTGTATAAAAGAACCTCATAAATTAGTAGCAACAGCAAAGCCAAAAGTAATTGAAAACGCCTTTTATGCGTTGATGAACTTGATATTGCATAAAACATTCCTATACTTTGAGACAAAAAAAAAGCTATTTAGCCATAAACACTGTTAAATGCCAACCAGTACAGATCTGAGAATTAAAATATGTGTGAAACAAGACAGCTTTTTTATCTTGGCATTTATCCTGCTTTCCACTGAACTGTAAATAAAAACAAAAAGCTAGAAGCAATACAAAGCAAAAACACATTCATTTGGATGGAATGACAGATGCAGTGCGTTTTGCATGCATTGTTGTGTGATGTTATACATGTGTTGTCAATTAAAAATTATTAAAAAATGTTTAACAAGGCAAATTGAAAGCGCTGTGGGTTTGTAAGAAGCACATGATTTTTTAATCAATTAGTTGAACTTTTAGGCTGAATAAATTGATTTGTATAATGTTGTGGAGTGCTTATATTGCAATAAATGTAATTGGCCGTAGACAGTTTATATGCTATACTACATAATATAGGAGGCAATAATATAGGAGGCACGTGAGGTAATATTAGTATCAGAATTTAGCAACTAGAGACCAGATAATAGCATCTTGCTAAAAAAACTGCACTTCAAAGACATGAAAAGCTTAAAGGAACAGTAGCACCAGAAAATTAAAGTGTTTTAAAGTAATGAAAATGTCATGTAATGTTGCCCTGCACTGGTAAAATTGATTTGTTTGCTCAGGAAACACTACTATAGTTCATATAAACAAGCTGCTGTGTAGCAATGGCAGAAATTGTAAAGAGTCTATATGGCACAGGTTAAATAGTGGATAACAGATAACACCATTATGTTCTACTTTTCTGCTATCTGCTGTGTAACCTGAGCCTTTTCTCCTTTGAATGTCTGCCCCCATTGCTACACAACAGCTTATTTATATAAACAATAGTAGTGTTTTTGAAGAAAACACACCCGTTTACCAGTACAGGGCAACACTAAAACAATTAAATTTTTTGATGTTACTGTTCCTTTAAATGGGTCAGGAACTCTTAAAAGTTGAAATGCTTGTGGGGGAATGTCATACAAGCTGCACAATTATTACAGTGAAAATATTAATTGGGCACATCAATTCTTTAAAGAGAGTCAACAAAAAAATGTTTTTGTTGCCTAATAAAAAAACCCCCATAATTCTAAGAAACTTTGCAATGTACATTACTTACACATTTTATATGTTTTTTAAGTTATTTGTATACAGTATATAATGCTAATGAAAGCAGTGTTTGTCTGTCACTCTCTATTCTCTGCACTGATGGCTCAGACTGTTGATACAATGTTAGACAAGGCAATTAACAGACCTGTCTTTGGTGTATTTGCATGATGCACAGTCGGATGCGCGTCCCAAAAGTCACTTAAGTTAAAATCCGCGTACATCAATACTATTCGGATGCCCATTGACTTTAACGCCAGCGTCAGCTTGGATGCGGGCACCAATTTCCGATTTACCGTTTTTTTTGTGTTTTAGTGAAAATGTCCGAATTTCAAGTTTTTTCCATGAAACTTTCCGATTTCACAGTTTTCCCGCAAATTTTGGGCTGTTTCGCGAATTTCGGAAAATTCCCCATCACTACTACAGATATACTAAATTAAATAAATATATGCACAGTGGAGTTCCAGGGGCCAATGGTCAATGTGTTTAGATAAGGGAGCTACTAGGAGTCTAAACTAGGAAACAGACTGGCAGGTATTGTAGGTATACACTTTAGTAAGGCACAGGCAGGGTTAACAGAGAGTAGACACTTGCATTATCTCTCAGGACTGAGAACAATAAAGGAACAGGTAGGGTTAATAATAAGGAAAGCAGACTAACAGGTTGGCAAGTACGAAAAATGTCAAAGCTCAAATTCAAAGCAACAGTTTAGGGCAGGCAGTAAAAAGACATACCTGATCAAGGTCTTCCAGAGGCACAGGGACCAGCAAAAGCTTTACCTATGAACAGGCAATGCCCATTAGTGTTCAGTAGGCCTTTAAAGGTACACATTTTGTGGAACTTTGTGTGCATGTTTGTGTCAACTCTAGAATCCTTGGTGGACCCAGTGGTGGAACTACCAGGAGGGAAGGCAGGGGATGTTATTGCACCCAAAGCTGCAATCACAGGCAGCAGGGCAGGGGGAGATTTTTCAATGCATGCATTGGTGGGGGGGGGTTCATGGGGAGCTGCATCCTTCACCCAGTACCCACCCAGTCTATTAACTTTGGCAATGGCACCATTGGCAAGCCCTGGATTTGTGTGACCATTTCAGAAACCTAAATTTAAATAATTGCACTTTAAGCGGCTTAATTGTGCTTAAAAATACAGTTCTGGGGCTCAAAAGACTAACTTACTATCAACTAACAAAATTGATAAAATACAAATCAGCCAGGTGTAAACACAGCTTAGCTTTCAAGGAAAACTTAAACTGACATAAGGACTATTCCACAAACAAAAGCAGCAAGGCAAATACTCTGTCAAGATGGTGTGAGGGAATCAGTTCATTAAAATAAGGACAGAATCTTCCATTCGGAAACTGATGCCACAGTTGATATATAGGCATCTCTAAAAAGCTTGCCAAAAGAATGTAAGATCAGAGAGATGCAACAGCAAGTGTTTACACTCTACATTGAAACTCAAACAGAAAGTTGTCTGTGGTGTAATGTAATAAAAGCAGCAACATTTGCAGTGGTCTAAGTAACCCATTAAAAAATAGAAATTTGCTTTAAAACAGGTGACTAATAATTGCTAATGTAGATTGGTTACTATGGATTAGTAGACCTTTGTCACTTCTTTACTTTCTCCCAGTAAGGAAATAACAAGAGATTGTAAGAATATTGTAATATATATGGTATATTGAACAATTAAGAGAACTCTTAGAGGGTTATTTACTAAACTCCAAATGCAAAAATCCCCCCCCCCAAAAAAAAATCGTTTTTTTTTAAATAAAATTTGACTTTTAAAAAATCACACATTTTTCGGAATTTATTAAACCCCAAGGATGGAAAAGTCCAAATCTGAAAATCAGGCATCTCAGACCTGTCAAGGTTGCATATAAGTCAATGGGAGAAGTTTTGTGCAATACCCCAAAGTTTCTGGGTTTTTGGGCAAAAAGCATAAGAAATCTAAGTTTTTGAATGAAAAATCCAAATAAATCGTGAACATCGGATGAAAAATCCGAAAAAAATAGTAAAAATTGGATTTTTTCCTGCAAAGCAAAATTTCGGGAAAATTTAATAATAAATAAAAGTAAAAAAACCAGAGTGGATTTGATTGGAGTTTGTAGCAGAAAATTTGAGATAAATTCGGATTGAGATAAATAACCACCGTAGACTTTCTATGGCTTCTGTGGAAAATAATCTGGCTGCAAAGATGTAGGGGCAGGAGCCCTAGAGGCTGGGGTGCGGCAGCCCCCAAGCCTAGGAGCTAGACCAGGAGGGTCTGTAGCTCCTAATTGCCAAAACTGGACTTTGTGTGCTCGTGCTATGGACAGTGCTGGGTGCTATAGTTCAAGCGATTGTGTGCTTGGCTAGGAGAGCTTGGAACCTTTAAGGATGCCATCATGTGGATGCCTGTGTGAGCCTGCCAGCTCTGTGTGAGCCCTGGGTGAGTCTGCCTGTGGAGGGTGGAGAAAAGGAAAAGGCTTTTTGTGTGCCTGCCACTTGGGCATCGGGAAAGGTATTTGGGCCGTAGCTCTACATGGGACACATTTGTGCTCTTTTGGGAAAAGGGACTGAGACTCTTTGACTGCAAAGGAGTAGTACGGGAATTTGCCTGGCATGGAGGTATCAGGACTGGACTTGCACATGTTCCCCAGGGTAGTAAGTCATGCTATGTAAATGCATTATTGTACTATGACTATTTACTTTGCATTTTCTGCACTTTCTTTATTATAAAGTAGATATTGTTATACAGCAAAGTGTGTGTTGAATGTTTTCCTAATGGGGCCACCTGCAGGTGTATTCCCAGATTCCAGTAGGTGGAGGCACTGCCAAGAGAGGAACTTCCCAGTACCTTTTCCCTTTGTAAAGGAGACTCAGGACCTCAGTTGGAAAGACTGTACAACCTTGGCACCAGGGGGGTCGCCAAGAGGATGTTACACTATTTATTTATAATTTAGCCTTAAAAGTATTTGCCCAATGCTTTTACATTGCTTGCTATCTGATCCTCCATGTTCCTCTGTGAAGGGGCTGCCATATTTGTGCAACAGTAGTTCATTGGCATGAAAACTCTGACAGGTTGAGAATTAATAGGTCTACAAAACTGTCAGGTTTGAGAACTACAAGTAACACTTACAAAAGCAGACCCATCAATGAAAAACGCTTATCATTACCTATAGGTAACTATTGAATGTTTCATTAATATTACAAACAAGTGACCTGAGTCTCTGCCTCATCTCAAGGTACTGCAAAACCTGTAAGTATTGTAGACCACATTAAATAGTAGGCTCTGTTACATTACTCATCTATATAGATAGATATAAAACTCCTACCCAATGCACACAAGTGATAGTGATTTGTGAAGTAGGCTGCATAAGACAGTTAACATAAGAAACAGGGATCAATGATTTGAAAATTGCCATATAGTATTCTTTGCAGATCACTGCTTTACTGCTGCCTCAACTTGCACAGCTTCCCAAATGTTAATTAACTGTCTTGTGCAATCTAACAACTGAGCAGATCATTGCTTTGCTGTAATAGATTATGTTCATTCTTTATTTATGCATGGTCCCTAATCTAAATTGTTTCTAGCACCTAGTCAAATATATTTCTCTGCAGTGGCAACACTCCTCTTTGTTTACTCAAGTGAGGAAGGAGCCAACAATAAAATTAAATTGGATAGTTTTCGTAAACTTTTTTTTTCAGTTCAAAGTCTATTAATCCTTTCGGCTTTATTCTGAACACAACAGTGCAAGTCATGAATTGATTAAAACTGTGAAGATAGCAATAGCTGCATCAAAAAAAATGAATTAAGTTGTGAGACATGCATGGGAGTTCCTTCTTTGGCAAATTTTAGAGTAAATATAAGTCAAAAAGTATCATTTAACAAAATAACAAGCAACTGGGTTCAGAGCTAATGACATTCTTCTACAGAATTTATGTAGAAGGATAGGCACTTGCTGTTGTAAATGACTAAATGACCATTATTGTCTTATTGCACAGAACATGTGTGGACATGGCCCTTAAATCTTTAAAAGCATGATGTAAGTGACAGAAGATTGAGGAAGATCTAGCTTCTTTTAAGCACTTCGCCTGGTCTGAGGTGGTGAAGTCAAATCTGGTAAAAGAGGTAAAATCTGCACTTTACTGAATTTGTGGAGTAACAACCTTTTGCCAGAGTGAAAATTTGCCTGGCGATAGAGTGCGAACGAACGTTAGCAAATGTTTCTTTCGCTAGCGAACTGGTGCCTTCGTCTGTTATTGAATTGGAGATGTCCCTGCGGATGGCAACGCAGGCAAATTGTCGCTATCGTTAGCCACTTCGTCCTTTAGTGAATCTACCCCTTAGGCTATATTGGCTAAAAATAACCTGTATATTTGACATTGGGGCTACAAATGTCTTATTTTCTCCTCCAAAGCAAACTGTATCTGAATTTTATTAATTGCCAAAGAAAACATCATATGTTAAAATTAATAGTAAGGGGAAATTGTGGTTTCAGGTGTTTAGAAAACAGTAGGGGGAACATTTACTAAGCTCAAGTGAAGGATTCGAATGTAAAAAACTTCAAATTTCAAAGTTTTTTTTGGGTACTTCGACCATAGAACATGCTACTTCGACCTTCGACTACGGCTTTGATTCGAACGATTTGAACTAAAAATCGTTCGACTATTCGACCCTGCGATAGTCAAAGTACTTTCTCTTTAAAAAAAAACTTTGACTACCTACTTCGGCACTTTAAACCTAACGAGCATCAATGTTAGCCTATGGGGACCTTCCCCATAAGCTTTCTAAGCTTTTTTTGATCGAAGGAAAATCCTTCAATCGATGGATTAAAATACTTCAAAACGTTCCATTCGAAGGATTTAATCGTTCAATCGAGCGATTTTTCCTTCGATCGTTCGAACAAAGTATTTGCGGTAAATCCTTCACCTTCGATATTCGAAGTCAAATGATTTTACCCTCGATATTCGACCCTTACGATATTAGACCCTTTGTAAATGTGCCCCTAGGTGTATTGCCCATGAAGTGTTTTGACCGCTGCCTGGTAAACAGCAGATTACAACAGAGATTTACGTCACTGCCACCATGTTATGTAAGGATGAGTGTCCTAATTGATGTCAATGCACATGTGGCCGGTAGACCTCTGCAAAAAATTTTTTGCACAGACATACACTTGTCACTGCTTCATGTGCATCAGTAATGACACTCTTGGAGTTACTCCATAATTAGAAGTGACAGGCAGACAGGAACACTTTGTTCACAGCTGACTACCACTATTTTCCAGTGAATGGCACCAGTAGACTAAATGTCCCATGTGACATTACCCTAAGAACAGTTCATGCAATGATAAAGTAAATGATCTTATTGTTCCTGAGGAGGCTTTGGTGAATATCCCAGCTATACTGAACCAATGGCAAACTAAGTACAGTGTACTGAACCAGAGCTTGCAAAATCTATTGCCTATTAAATCCTAGCCCTTAATCTTTTTAGCCACTAGAAACCGTAGAAATTTACAACAGTATTATACATTGCTGTATATGTATCTCAGTAAAGATTAAAGCACACAATGCATCTTAAGTCCCCTAATGCAACACTACTGTACTTGCTAGCTCCATTATTGGAAACCTGGAGCTGTTACTTCAGCTATGCTGGTTAAATTGACTGTAGGATGGAAAAGGATAGGTTAGTATTAGCTCTAAGTATGTTTCTGATAACATGCTGGTAGAATCATTTAAATTACATGAAAAAATATTTTTTTTTCCTTCAACAACTATGTATGTATGTATATTTGTATGTATATTTTTATTTGTATAGCGCTCCTTGAGGGCAAAGCACTGTATAGCAGAACAATAAATTATTAGAACAAACCGTGGTCATTGTAATAGTTAATACAAATAAGTGAAAAATACAATACATTTACAGGTACATTTAAAGTACAGTTACAATACAGATTTAGGGGGTTATTTATCAAGGTCCGAATTTATCTCAAAATTGGCTGCTACAAACTCCGATCTAAGCCGCTCAGGTTTTTAATGCTTATTTATTATTACATTTTCCCAAAAATTACCTTTGAGGGAAAAGCTCATATTTTCACGATTCATTGTGAATTTTCCAATAAAACTCAGAATTTTTCGTAGTTTTCATCCGAAAGCTACGAAAACATTGTGAAATTGCCCGAAACCCCCGAAAATCAATAGGACTGTTCCCATTGACTTTTATGCAACCTCGACAGGTTTGAGATGCTTTCTGGCTTTTTAGCCCTCGGGTTTAATTAATTCCGAAAAATTCATGATTTTTTGAAAAGCCTATTATAACATAAAAAATCAAATTTTTTTGGGATTTCGGGAATTTTCGGGTATTCAGAGTTTAATAAATAACCCCCAGCTGTCTAGTGTCAAGGAGACAAAGGGATGGAGGTTCCTGCCCCGTAGAGCTTACATTCAATTACCTGTAAGGAAGCTGTTTTTTATTTTCTTAAAATTTCTCAAAGACATTTTATATGCAGTTTTTGCTTTCACTTTTTCTGTTATCTGGGCAAGGTGAAGTTAATTGCACATTTATTCTTAGATATTATTGATTAAATGAGTAAATGCCTGTCACGTTAGTAAAAGATCTTGTTCCACTGTTGCCTTTGCTAATCTTTCACCTTTATAAAAGGAAACAACTTGTTTTCATTTGTATTTCACATTTAATAACACTCTCTGAATTGACAGCCATCTAAAGAAACATTACCTTCATATTAGTTTCAAGCACATTGCTAACGTTAGACTTTTTTGTATTTAAACATAATATGCTATCTCACTATACTGTATCACTAATGTTTGTAGTTGTGTTTCTTATGTTAAAGCAATATTAGACATTATTGATGGAGTGTAGAATTAACATTATATTAAATTATATACTAAAAAGAAAGTTTAACAGTATTTTCTCACAAATATCCTACTTTCAACATTTCTATTTTGTGGGTCTCACAAAATAATTGTGTTTCTATAAAATGAATATGCATAATTTGATAAATAGGAGGTGATTAGTGAATTTTATGGGGTTGCCTATATTTGCATGAAGAGAACTGTCTGCAGTTAATGTTCTTGATGAGACGAGGCAGAAGTTGCAGGTTTTCCTTTGTTCTATAAACCCAATCAATTAATTTTAACATCCAAAAAGGAATGCCTTCCTATGGTGACCTTGCAAGGGCAATATTTCTAATTCAATCTGTTTACCATTCATATTTCTAAAATTGAGATATATATATATATATATATATAATGTATAAATGTATTTCTTTTACTGTATGCCCCATGTTGCCATAATGTAATTTGACAGAGCTGGTGCATGGGTTCTTGGTTCCTTTCAGTTGACCAGTGATCAGTATGTGCATGTGCTTAGTTCAGAACTCAGTTTTTAAGATGCATTGATCAAGCTTTGTTATTAGATCTGGTAAACGGATTTGACTCATTTAGTTATTGCATGAATCAGCTGTATTATAATCATAAATGTTCTAATGGAACAGCAATGCAGAGAGTGCTCTATCACAATTTTATACTTAGTAGTGGCATCCAGACGATTGCCCAAGTTCGATTCAATCATTGCCACAGCTGGAGACTTAAACTTCCCCATAATCCTTTTCTTCACAGCTGCCTTCTTCACAGCTGATCAGGTTCACACATCTATCACCTGCAGCATGTGGTCCTAACAATGTTCATTTATTTTAGACATAGACTAGAAAATACATTCTGCTTTCTATCTTTTACTGCATGAATAGCTTGATGTATTGATTGATTGAACATCCTGACTTACTGCAGGTACCAGCAACACATTGAACCTTCTTCATTCACCTAGAGACAACAGGAAAGCAAACATTTTGCTGCTCTTCCTTTGAAAATGACAGATGTTTCAAATCGATCCTCACCTGCCTTTATAACCATAGCAAAACATTACAGTTAATTTGTACTTTGCTAATCATAATGTTTCTTTTAGTTAGCAGTTGTATAAATATGAAGTATTTACACCAGCGGAACATAAAAGTAGCAATAGGTAAATATGTGCTTAAAGAAAGCCCAAGATTCGGGACTATAATTCACTCAATGCTTGAGCTTTTATCAGATTTCTTCCGATTTTCCTGTTCTTTGCTGAATTATTAAGCACTTAAACCTATCTGCAATCATAAACGTATTAAGTAGATATATCCTGCTTTGTATTTCACAGTATGAAACAATTTATTGTGACATGTACATATAATAAAATAAGAAATTCCAGACATTCCATAGAGGTTCCAGTTCAAATCAAAGCATCAAAAAATTGAGCCTAGATTGGACATGCCTTCCTTGTTTAAAATATATTGTCCAAGATAGAAGGATAAAAAATAATCTTGTGTAACCATTTGGTATCAATGAAAATATGTGATATATCATTGAGAAAGAAATGGAAAAAAAAATCCTCACAGGCAACATAGATAACTGATTTCAGATAAAGAAGACAAGGGGAGAAAAAATCCTCCATCAGCAACTCCCAATTAAAAACCTAACTATTTACCCATGCAGCTTTGAAATGAAGTAATTTACCAAAGCAATAGGAGGCTAAGTTGCTTCAATCACACTTGTATGAATGAATAGGCCAGACATTAAGCTGTGCTGATATGCCATCTCATTATAAATGCTCTTGGATAAGAAGCAGTTAGCATAACTTTGTAAACACTCATATTGTTTTGTAATCATATTAGTAGAACGGCTAATTATTGTGCATTATGCATTGTAGGTAGGAAAAACAGCCTCATATCTAAGACAGTCCTTGTTATAATTATTGCCGAAATGTTCACAAAATGTAAGCTGTACGATTACAATTCATAACAAACGTATCTGTCCTTATTTGCTTCACTTACAAATTTGCAAAACTGCAAAAGAAAAATATGCGAAACAAAGCAAAATTGCAATATGCTTTGAAGTCAATGAGCATTTTTTTTCAGCCAAAGTGCATTGAAATTAATAGGAGTTTTTTATGGTGTTTTAAACTGCATCCCATGCCTAGCAAAACATTTTGCTCATCACTAATTACAGTGTTCCAGATTAATGGTTGACACATAACGTTTCATAATTACTTTTTTTTTTTTTACTTTTTGCAAATGATTTAAATAAAAATACAGTATATGAAATAAGGGAGATAAAGTTTTAACATTTCTCTAGGGGAAACATTTTTACTTAAAAAGAGATGTCAATTAGAAGAATTTTGTGTGAAGGGAAAATTTATGGCTGTATCTGGAAACCTCATTCTACAAAAAAGAGTGGAGAGGATGGAAATATAATGTGCCAGATACCTTAGGCTAAAAGGACACACTCAGCAGAAATATAAAGGCTGCCGGACACACAGGGATCAAGGTATTATAAATAATTTTGAAGCATTTCGGCAGCTTTTGGAGCTTGAAGACCCGGGAAAGAATAAATAGGAGTAACCAGATGAGAAGGAACCCTGACAACATGGACCAAGCACCTAAAAGAGCACTATTAAATCTATAAAAGCAGATGCCGGGGGCGTGGTCTGGACATGACCGAGTGAGGACGTGCTTTGCTGAGCTCCGTACACAGAGCCACTTTACAGCCGTCACAGCAGCTTTCTACTCGTTCTATTCACCCATGGGGAAGTCTAAGAGGGGTCGGAAAGGTACAGAGGAGCAGGAGCTGCCCCAAAAATCGCATTTAGCGAGGTTTTTTCAGCGACGCTCAGCCTCCTGCTCGGATGTGCAAGAAGATGGGCGCGAACATCCGCCATCTTGGAAGCCCTCTCCGTCGGACCGCTCCCCACACAGCCTTTCACAGGGGACTGCGGGAGAAGCTGAGCCATGTGCCTCCCCAACTATCTCCGGGCAACTATCCGGTCCTCCTTCCCCGACTCCAGTCGCTATGACGCCGCAAGCGGCCTCGCCCGATTGGGAAGGCGGCGCTGACTGGCAATTGTCGCCTGCGCCACCGCATCCAGTGGATCCCCGCCTCACCCGATCCGGTAAGGAGCTTTTTACTGTGGCTGATGTCCTTGATCCCCATCTCATACGGCGATCTACTTCCCCCATTATATTTGCTCACGATGGGGCTCCTGACCCACCTGCGCAGTCGGAATGTTTAGGCCTCAACGCCTCGGGGGACGTTGAGCTACGTGCGCACATTCTATCTCTCCCTTCCAGACGGGATATTGAAATGCTTATCTCTAATACTGAGACTGCTTTGAAATCGGAAATCAATGTGGTGCATGCAGAACTACAACAAATGGGTGAGAAATACACTCAATTGGAGAAATCTGTTACTGTGCATGCGACGAATATTGCGCATATTGAAAAGACTTTAGCTCAGCATGACTCACGCTTTTTGCACTTACAAAGTCTTTTGGATGATCAGGAGAACCGCTCCAGAAGAAACAATATTCGAATTAAAGGCTTATCTGAGTCTGTTGCTCCACAAGATCTTATAACCACAGTAAAAAAGCTATTTAATACTCTCTTGGGGGAACCCCCAGAGAAGCCTCTGATAATTGATCGGATACACAGAGAGCTGCGGCCCAGGGACCCATCCTCGGTCATTCCACGAGATGTGATCTGCAGGGTACACTTTTTCAAGATCAAAGAAACTATTATGTTGAAGGCGAGAGACATTGGGGACATTGACTTTGCTGGTTCCAAACTCAGACTTTTTCAGGATATTTCCAGGAACACTCTGCGTCAACGACGAGCTTTGAAGCCCATTTTGGACTTACTTAAAGAGCACTCTATTCGATATAAGTGGGGTTACCCATTTGCCTTATCAGTTATTAAAAATGGAAAACCAGTGTCGATCAGATTCTACAGTGATATCCCAGCCTTCCTACATGCTCTCGACTTACCACCTATTGATGTTCCGAATTGGGAGACCTGGGATTGGCTGGCATCTCAAGGGAACCCACAAAGAAGTGGCACAAATAGCAACCAGATGCGTTCCAGGAATCAGACCCCGAGAAGTGGACAAAACACCCCCACCAAGAAACGGTCCCTAAATACCTGACATTTCCATGGTGTCTTGATGGAATGATACAGATTTGGCTCGCAGTTGGTGGTAATACTTGGGTGCTATGTTGTGTAAATTTTCTTTAGCTGTTTTTTCTTTTATTTTAGTTGGTCAATTATGCTTTGGCTCGTTAATAGTACGTGAGTTTTGAAAGATCTTGCTTAGTAGGTTCAATTGCAAGGTTAAATCCCAACCTATGCCCCCCCATAGGTATCAGATGATTCGGCAGGAATGCCCGTCTCATGATATTGTGTTCAATAATGTTACACCTGACATTATGTTTCGAGTTATTTCGAGTTTTTCATACTTAGTTGTAATGACATTTCTCTTAATGTTAACTTTTCTTCTTTCTCTCCTGCTGCTCAGCCATTCCTTTTTTGTGCATTCCGTCCAGGAGTTACTATGATGGCGGTCACTAGAATATGCTCCTACAATGTCCGTGGTTTCAATCTGCCAATGAAGAGGTCCCAAATTCTCACAGGTCTACATAAACAAAATGCCATGATTGTCTTTTTTCAGGAGACGCATTTCAAGCTGGGTCACAGACCATCCTTTAAAAATAGGTACTACCATGACTGGTATTGTAGTGATAATCCTGACTCCAAAAGTAAAGGAGTTGCTATAACATTCCATAAAAATTTGACATACTCCTTGATAGATTCCTTAATTGACCCGTTAGGAAGGTATATTTTTCTTAAAATTCAACTTTCGGGACATAAAATCACCTTAGTTAATTGTTACGCCCCTAATCAAGATCAATATAAATTTTTGGATTTGGTCCTGACCCGGCTTGAAAGCTTCTCCGAAGGTATAACTGTCTTTGGTGGCGACCTGAACTTGGCCTTAGACCCCAAACTCGACTCTTCCTCGGGTCATTTTCACTTGTCTTATAAGGTTTTAAAACGTATTAAGAATTTCTTTCATAATCATCAGTTAATGGATGTTTGGAGGATTTTTCACCCATTGGATAAGGATTATACTTATTTTTCTCAGGTTCACCAATCTTATAGCCGTATCGATTACCTTTTTCTTTCTCATTATGCCTTGCAATGGGTAGGGGACTGTAAAATTGGGCTTCAGCTGTTATCCGATCATGCCCCAATATTTTTAGAAATCGCCCTACCTGGCCTTGAACGTAAAAATTGGAACTGGAAGCTTAATGACTCCCTTTTAAAAGATACTGACTGTTTGTCTGAAGTTAAACGGGAAATAAAAGGCTTTCAGGACGTGCATGATTCAGATGATTCACATCCAGTAATAAAATGGGAGGCGTTAAAGGCTGTCCTTCGGGGTATTTTTATTAAGCATGGGGCTAGGTTAAAGAAGGCTCACTCTCTGCGTATCTCTAGTTTACTCCAGAAAATAGCCACGCTTGAACAGAAGCATAAAAACACCAGAGATGGGGATACTTGGTCTGAGCTTACAGTGACGAGGGAATTATTAAAAGGGGAACTTAATAGGAGATCGGTAGCAGCGTTGTTAAAATGCAAAAGTCGATATTATGAACATAGTAATAAGCCTGGGAAACTCCTTGCTAGAGCTGTTAGATTAACCCAAGGTTCTTCCTTTATTCCCGCTATTAAAACAAATAAGGACACCATAGTGTACAAAAACCATGATATCCTGAAAGTTATGCAGCATTACTACTCAACACTCTATAATATTGGTAGCCCTACTGACAAAGCTAAGGATAAATTCTTACCCCGGTTACAAAGCTATATTGCAAAGACTGCTTTACCGAAACTTTCTCAAGAGGAGATTGATCTCCTCGAACTCCCTATTTCTATAGACGAACTACGGAGTTCTATAAAAGATATACCGGTGGGTAAGGCTCCTGGGCCTGATGGCTATACGGCCATCTTTTATAAATCTCTGCAATCGGATGTTGAGAATGTAATGCTGCATGCTTTTAATAACTTAGACTCTAATCCTTGCAGACCCTCCCCTATGCTTGAGGCTCACATTTCTCTAATTCAAAAACCAGGTAAAGATCCATTGACGTGTACTAGCTACAGGCCGATTTCCCTTTTGAATGTGGATCTTAAAATTTACGCTAAAATTCTTGCCGACAGACTCAAAATACATCTACCTTATTTAATAGATCTGGATCAAGTGGGTTTTGTCCCTTTTAGGGAGGCTAAGGACAATACCCTGAAGGCTATTACGTTAATAGATCATGCCACACGTCATGGGATTCCTATGCTGGCCCTGTCAACGGATGCTGAAAAAGCGTTTGACAGGGTCAGCTGGGCCTTCTTACGGGAATCTCTGATTCAAATTGGTTTGGGTCAACATGCTTTACAACGTATTATGGCTTTATACACTAACCCACAAGCGAGATTAAAAATCAATGGACAACTTTCGGACCCTATATTGATAAACAATGGGACTCGACAAGGGTGCCTCCTTTCCCCCCTGTTGTATGCCTTGGTTATGGAACATTTAGCTATAGCGATTAGGGAAAATCCAAATATTTCAGGGGTACTCATCAAAGGGGTTAATCATAAACTGGCATTGTATGCTGATGACCTTTTAGCATTTGTTACCCGACCACATATTTCCCTTCCATCCTTAATGCTGGAATTTAGAGAATTTGGTTTTTTTAGCAATTATAAGATAAATTTGGATAAGTCTGAGGCCTTGAATGTATCGCTCTCGCACCAAACACAGTTGTCCTTGCAGTCTAACTACCCTTTTAAATGGAAAAATGAATCCATCAAATATTTGGGGATACAGATCCCGTCAGATCTTTCTAAACTCTCTATGCTGAATCATATGGTTCTGTTGGGGCAAATACAATCGGATCTTAAGCGGTGGCAACCTCTCACGCTATCTTGGTTTGGTCGCATTAGCTTGATAAAAATGAATGTTCTCCCACGAATTTTGTATCAGTTCCAAACAATTCCGGTAGCGCCCCCACGACGTTTCTTTGATGTTTTACAATCTGCTTTCTGTACTTTTATTTGGAACGGCTCACAGCCTAGAATTAGCAAACTTATTTTGTCCAAGCCCAAAGCACAGGGGGGTTTAGGATTGCCTAACTTGAAAGATTATCTACAAGCCTCTTTATTGAGTAGAATTTTAGAATGGTTTCATAATTCTAAGAATAAGAAATGGATCCTAATTGAACAATCTTTGGTGGATAGACCTCTGCAAGCACTTTGGTGGTTATACCCGATTCTTAGACCTCCTTCCTCCGCTTTACCAAAAATTTGTAGAGATATACTATCCGGTGCTGACCATTATCTGCGCCTGAACCCAAATTTAATCACCCGGGAAGGTTCCCTTACCCCAATCGTGGGGAACCCTGGTTTTCCCCCAGGAATGACCTCTGCAGGCTTTCTGGATAGGGGGCGCACTGAGCATTTTGCATGTTTCCATGTAATGGAGAAAAATACTTTACTGCCACTTTTTAAGCTTTGCCCAGGGAACTCGGAATCCTTTTTGGCTAAGTTTAAATATAACCAACTTCAACACTGGCTGTTCTCCCCCCAAACTAAGAAAGTGAGATCTACACCTCCTACACCATTTGAGGAACTGTGTTTAGCAAAAGTTCCACTGAAACACCTTATCTCCACGCTTTATAAGCTTATAGAGTCTGTTGGCAGACTGGATCTACCTAAATTTACTAAAAAATGGGAACGTGAATTACAGGTAGAGTTTACTCGAGATCAATGGAACACAAGTTTCCTTTTAACACATAAATTCTCAGTTGCTTGCAGAACGCAAGAAACTAATTACAAAATCCTCTCTAGATGGTATAAATGCCCAAATGTTTTACATAAAATTTTCCCGTCAGTGTCAGAGCTTTGTTGGAGATGTGCTGAGACGGTTGGCTCCCCTCTGCACATCTGGTGGCAATGCCACTTACTTGTTCCTTTCTGGAAAATGGTGTTTCAGGTTATTAAAAAGGTGGAGGGTGTTGATCTCCCATTTGATCCTGCTATTGGACTTCTATCAATGCTGCCTGGTCCTGTGACTCCACATAAGAAATCTCTTACAGGTTATTGTTTGAGTGCGGCCAGAACGGTGATACCTCGTCATTGGCGATCGGTAATCACACCTTCGATTGCAGAATGGTATACAGAAATGGGCTCAATTATGCGCATGGAGGAACTCCTATGCTTTGCACAAGGTCGACAGGATAGTTATGTGCGGACATGGTCCACTTGGGTAACATTTATGGCGACTATGCCTCCGATGTAATCCCGCCCGGACTGGGGCTACCTCGCTGGTACCAGCATAGATACATTTTCGGTATTATGACAGACATGTGTTTTGCTTAGGAATTGGCTGAGCACCTCTTCTACTGTTTCCTCACTTTTCTCTTCTTTTCTCTTGTCTTTGGTTTCTTCCCCCTTTCCTCCTTTTTGGTTTTTTTTTTATTATTATTTTTTCACTGGCTTGGAGTATAACTGAATCCTATTGAGGTTAGTTATTGCTATTTCTATCTCGGTACTATTGTATTAATTACCAGGTGAATATTAGTACTACATAGGCAAGTCACACTTCCAGTTTCACAGACCACGACTGATTCTATCTAGTTGATGCCTAGCTTAGTAACTGAGATAATGTGTTTATATAATTGATCTGATGCTTTTGCTTCGTTTCATTGTGCGCTATTTCTTTGACACACTTTGTATGAGAAATTATTGGATTCAATGTACTTGCTATGTGAATATTTTTGTTCTTTCCTTTTTCTGTATATGATAATGCTTGTTTCTTAAATAAAGTATATATAAAAAAAAAAAAAGCAGATGCCATGCCCAAAATATTTAAAAATTATTTCCCAGATCAAGTTCTTCAAGTAAAGTAAATAAAACAAAATTTGTAACAAAACTTTTTTTTAAAACTGATGAGCTTATTTATGAAGGTAGACTCAAGCTCAGAAAACAAGTCTCCTCAAACACTTCAAAGATGGGTATAATTAATTTTGCAAATATAAAAGCTCAGTTTAGGTATTTTTTTCTCTACCACCTAAGTTGGTGCATAGAAATACCTGTGTGTAAACATTTAAAAGCACTAATGGCAATTCACAGTTAGATTTCTACATTAAATACATTAATCTTGCCCAGCTTATTAAATGTAAATATACCCAGGGCTAATTTTTATCTGTGCAAAGAATTTTGTGCTGCACTATGTTTATAAATGAGCCCCACCCCTGGTTTAAATCTATTTTACTGTATTAATTTCCCACCTATAGTATGCGTTTCTACTTATTTAAACTGTAAGAAACAAGCTATAAAATGATGTTGGACCTTTTTATAGACTAAACTTGAGTTTTTGTGCATAGCTTTTAATTGTTCATTTGATTCAGATTGGTTTATAGCATAGATTTTAAAACCTATGCCATATTTCAAAGGAATAACAGTATATGAGCAGTGGAAACCTATCTAATATAGCATATTTTGAAAAATCTCAATGATAAATCAACTACTATTGTTCACCTGTAGATCCTGCAAGAAATCTGTCTCTTAGGTATAAAAATTACTGTTGGATATCAAATTATGTGACAGCAATAGATTTCTAAATGGAGAAAAAATAGTGTAAAATACTTTTTGTGAATTTCCTGACAATAAGCATGAATTTTAATGCTAAAAAGAAATGAAGAGACTGCAGAAGACAAATAACTTAAAGAGGTAAAAAAGAAAAGGAAACAAAGGAAAAGTTGTTGGAATCTACCCTTGAAAGTCATTATAAATATAAGCTTCTGAAAAAAAAAAAATATATAAGGATATAAATATAGGATACCAGAACCGAGAGCTCTTTTTCATGTTGTGTGGCGCCCATGTGCATCATGAGCACTTCTTCCGGCACACTTGCTATGCACATGTGTATGTTAGATGCATGTGATGATTGAAAACTGTTGTACAAATCAGTGGCTTAACTAGACCCCTAAGGGCCCTGGTATGGAAATTTTAAACTGGGCCCCCTACCCCCCCCCCATGCATTGGGCTGGAATACAGCATTACCAGGTTGAGAGAACAAGTAGTAGGGCGAGGATTAGCATTGTAGGCACTCGGTCAGCTCCAGTCTATGGAGTCCTGCGATCGATCGATCGATCGCAGGATTTGCGCAAAATCACTCGACTTCGATATTCGAAGTCGTACGATTTTAGTTCCCAGTCGAATATCGAGGGTTAATTAACCCTCGATATTCGACCATTCGTGAATCGGCCCCTAAGTATAGAGGTTTGTAAATTACAGAGCTAAGCTCTGTACCCTGGGATGAATACCATGCAGTCCTGGGCCTTTGATTATCTTTATGTTTCCTCCAGAGCCACCCATGCATCAATAGTTATATTATTATAACTGGTTTAGCCTTAATTATCTGGTTGCTGAGTTGTGTAGACAAACAAAAATACTTATAAAAATACAATAATGGAATACAAATATAAAGCACACTCTGTTACTTAGACATTTTAGTAAATCCCTGGCCAAACTATAAATAAGTAACTATACTATAATCACACCTTTATCACAAATACACTGCATTACATAATCTGACCATTACCTATCTCATTTTGCAAAATCTAACCAAGTCCACAGGCAGCTACTTATAAAGAACAAGAAATTCAACAAAAAAAGACTATAAAAAAGATTCAACAGAGACTAGAAAAGAACGTACTTTTCCCCACTTCTTTTATGCAGTGTTCACAAGCTAGAATAGAATAATACAGAATTCAGAAACTTGTTGAGATATTTTGCTCATCTCCAGATGAATACATTGTAAGCATGTGCATGCAATCCCAGGAGAGCATGTCATACTCCATTCAGATCCACTATTCAGTCTAAAAAAAGTTTGCTCAGCTGAGCTGCATACATTTTTGTCACAATAGATACAAACTGATTGGTAAGATACTCTGAATACTTTCTGTATACAAATTCATAAAACATTCTTTACATTAAAAATGATAATACATGTCAATTTCTTCCTTTGGTTAGCAGTAAAAAATAAAATTGTGGGCAGTTTAATTTATTTGTGTTATTTCTACAGCAATTTTCAAATACCTCTGAAAACACAGCCTATATTAATTAATGTGTAGATGTGCACAAAAATATAGGATTCTTACTACCTTCAAATACTTCTGACAAATTTGTACAAAAATACAAAAAATGGCTTTTTTTGGAGTAAGAGGGCCTTAGAAATGAAAATGCCAGAATAGATAAGGAAGCACATCAATTTAAATTGCAAGCCAGATTTAAGCTCTCACTGGTATGTCTTGGCTTCTGACATTTTTGAGTGATATACTAAAGGATTGTACCTGTTCCAGTTATATGGTACTTTCCGTCAGTTCTTGCAGTATTGAATTCTGCATTTAGAAATTGTATTATTTTGTACAAAACATCAATGTACAAAACATAATTTCAATGAAATTCTGATTGCTAAAATGAAAACTCTTTTTATCTGTTTCTTTTGCTGTTGACATGCTCAGCCATTGTTTGTCAACTCAAGGAGAATGTACAAGAACATTCTTATCTGTTTAATATTCCCCTTAGATTAGTAACCAACTAAACTTAAAATAGAGACAGAAAAAGATAAACAAAAAGAGATAATAGATTGATGAAGAGAAAGATAGCTTGAGATAAAGCAGACAGGAAGATAAGAAAGAAAATGAAAAGATATATGTCCTTAATCTTTAAGTAATGAACGCAGCTGATATGCATGTAAAGACAAATAGATATATAGGAGAGGAACATGTTTTATTTTATTATTATTTAATTTGTATCATTATTTTTACATATACTTGTAGGGGGTTATTTACTAAGCTCCGAATACCCGAAATTCCCCGAAATACGGAAAATTCTTGATTTTTTTTTTTATAAAATTGGACTTTTAAATTTATTAAACCTTGTTTAATATCTGAAAAGCCGAATATAAAAACACGGCATCTCAAACCTGTCGAGATTGCATAAAAGTCTATGGGAACAGTCCCATTGATTTTTGGTTGTGTTAGGGGTTTTTGAGCAATTTCACTATGTTTTCGGAGTTTTCGGGGAAAATTCACAAAAAATCGTGAAAATCTGAGCTTTTCGCACAATTTTTTTTGCAATTTTTGGGAAAATGCAATAATAAATAAGCGTTAAAAACCTGAGCGGGTTAGATCGGAGTTTGTAGCAGCCGATATTGAGATAAATTCGGACCTTGATAAATAACCCCCGTAATGTTTGAATTATTTTTACATGTTTTTCCTGCATGAATATAGTGTACTAGAGTTGAAGATACAGTTCATATTAGCATGTATTCCAGTACAGCGTTTGGTTTCTGTCAAGAACACTTATAACTGTAAAAGCTATAGTATTTTCCCAGAGAAATGTCAGTATGCCCAAATGGATACATTTCTAATTTCTATTGAAATATCCTATTTGAGATGACAATATGCATCTGCAATATGCATCTGCATTCAACATACAGTTGAATGCAGTCCCTCATGCAAACATTTGAAATAATGAGGCTTAAGAGAACATCAAGTGCTAGGATCGTTACCCACATAGGGTTGTAGCAAAGGGACCTCCCTTGAAACTCTGTGCATAAAGATTAAGGGGTATATTTGTCAAAGAGTGAAGTCTGAGATCACCACAGTCCTCTAGAGTGAAATTCCGCCACTCTTCATTCATTTCTACGGGATTTTTAAAAGAGTATTTATCACTGGGGGAAAGTGAACGTTCGACCTTTGATAAATACACCTTTAAATATGCCATAGCAATTAATGGAGAAAGGTGGAATCTAGAGGACTGTGGCGATCTCTAACATCACTTTTTGATAAATAAGCCCCTAAGGGTTTGCTATAAGAAACACATGGAATGGGTGTATTTTTAAGGGGAAACCCGTTATCCACAATCCTGAATTACGGGATGGACGTCTCCCTTAGACACATTTTTAAAAAAGATTTCCTTATATCTCTAATAATGAAACAGTATCTTGCACTTGTCCAAACTAAGATACTATATGAATCCTTATTGGAGGCAAAATAAGCTTATTTGGTTTATTTAGACTTAAGGTATGGAGATAAAATTTACAGAAAGATCTGTTATCCGGAAAACCCCAGGTCCTGAGCATTCTGGATAACAGGTTCCAAACTTGTATATAGCAATATGTTTTCTGTATGGATTTAGTTAAAGAAGAATAATATGACAGACAAAAGAACCTCATTTTACATGCAATAAAATTGCCTATATTAGATCTACCTATTGTTTGTTACATAATGTATATTTTTGCTTATTCGTTGTACCAAACAATACACAGCAGTGTATTTCAGGACCATTTTCATCTTACTCTAAACCAGAAGTCCCCAACCCTTTTTAACCCTTGAGCCACATTCAATTGTAAAAAGAGTAGGGGACTGACAGCCTACAGGAGGCTCTGTGTGGCAGTACACAGCAAACGCAACTATAAAGAAATGCAAGGGATACATTTTGACACAAGCACTTTAAATAAAACTAGACTGACATGCAACTGAAGGTGGCCATAGACACACTGATCCTATCGTACGAATCGAGGATTCGTACAATTTTCGGATCGTGTGTGGCGTGTGCCGACATCTTTCGTCCGGCGGAGATCGGTCGTTTGGTCGATCGGTCAGGTTTGATTTTGACCCGACCGATCCCGCCGGAGCCCATGGCACATCGTAATCGGATCGTTCAGCCATACGGCCGAACAATCAGATTACCCCCGATATAGCCATGTTTGTTAATGTCATATCGGGGAAAGATCCGCTCGTTTGGCGATATGGCCAAACGAGCGGATCTTTGCATCTATGGCCACCTTTACTGTTTGTACATTGTGGCAATTGCATTTGTGGGTGTACATGAGTCCTCTTATTCCTCACAGGAGAGGGGAGTGGGAATTAAAATCAATGTATTTCTTTTATAATAAATAATAAAGGAATATGTTACAAAGTAAAACATAGGTACAAAACATTTTCATACAGACACTACGTATTTGCCCCATGCTTATATGTAGTAGTATTCCACAATTTCTTTTCATATTTCTACTGGAGTAAGAAATATTGACTTCTGATTTCTGTATATATGTAAGTAACCATAGCAATTAAATACAATGATTTATTTTTCATGTTAGTTTCCCCCTCCCACCCTCCAAATATATCACACTTCCCCCTGTCTCTAACCAATTATATTTGTGCATATCTCTCGTTTCACTTGTCAATTAACTTTTGTCTTCCTAATTCTATCTATCTGTCTGTCCGTCCGTCTGCCCATTGGTCCGTACATATATATCTAGTATCTATGTATTAGAATGTGTTACAAGCTATCATATTCTTTCAAGTATTGCTTGTGATGATCAAATATGCAAACTAATGCTCCTGAAAAAAATCAAGGACACAATGAAGTCCTATGCAGTTTAATGCAGTAAAAACATTGTCTAGTGCACCACAAAAATGTAGGGTATCCTGGACTGTTTTAATCAGCTTTTGCAATGCAATCTGTAGAGGGGAGGGCTACATATCCAAAGCTGCTGATTGGAACATTTTCAATAGTTACTGTATATTCTTCTTTTCCTATGAATTAATCTTTTAATTGTGACAATTACTTGATTATTGTTTTTTCTAATAAATGTATTGATTCATTATATCTGTACTTGAACATACTGGGGGTCATTTACCCATGGTAACTCATCACATTGTTTTGTTCACTGTTCTACCTGCAGCTACAAAACGTCAAAACTTTCTTCCGCTAAAACTTTTATACTTCTTGTATGTAGGTAACCGATAAGAGGTGCTCAAGTGTTAGCTCTGCTGCAGCTGTCTGAAAAGCCAAGCACTTATTGGTTGCTATGAGTTACTGCCCATGGGTACATTTTGCAAAGAGATGATAAATTAACCCCACAGATTTTATACAGTGCCTAATTATGCTATTTTGGTAACATTCCCTTAAACACACCATAGCTATTCAAGATTATTCATAGAGGCCAAAATATTTTCCAAGGACAAATCAATGAAAAGACGCATACTAGTGATGGATGAATTTCTCCCGTTTCGCCCAAAAATTTGTGAATTTCCCACAAAATTTGCGAAATGACGTAAAAATAAGGGAAACGCAAATTTTGATGCCAAAGTCAAAATATTTTTGATGCCAGTGACAATTCCTCCGATGTCTGCGACTATTCAGACGCTGGCGACAATTCTGATGCTCATTAAGTTGTCACCGGTGTCAGAATTGTCTTCAGCATCAAATATATTTTGACGCCAGCGAATTTTCACCGGTGAATTTTCACTGCAATTTTGCTAATTTATTCGCCAACAACAAAATGCCCATCACTAACACATACCTTCATATGTAATAAAAGGGCAGTAACCCACAGCAACCAAGTAGATGTTTGCTTTTAAACCAGTGACTGCTGTAGCAAACTGCACATTTTATTTTTGCTTTCATGGATCTTCCTGTGATTGACTTAGCAAAGCTAATTATTCATGAGTTGCTATGGGTTACTGCCCAGGTACCTATTAGCCTAGTGTTCATAAATGACATCAGTTAAGCTTTCAAATACAATCTCAATTAAATAAAAATGATCATGGTTTTGGCTTCCCCACTTTTCTCCTTGTCCATAGACAATGCTTCATCTTAGAAATATTGGTCCAGGCAGCATGAAATTGTTACATTTTTGTTGTTATATGGGATCCAAAATGAAGAACACACCGATTCCAGACACACCGATTCCAGAGGTCAAAGCTTAGAGGCTGATTTAACAATTTAACAATTTTCAAATGTATTTTTGTTTTTCAAAATGCATTGTTCCGTTCATTCATACAAATTCAACTATTTATAAAAGCTTAAAAACGAAATAGTTTAAATGAGGAAAAAACTACAACGCTCCGTAGGTTTTCGGTCATGAACCTACTCAAAATTTGTAATTGACGTTATGTTTTTTTTGCCACAATTTTCTTAAAAAAACAAAGTTATTTGAATTCTAATAAATTTGCCCTTTAGTTTAGTTTACTAAAGTTCCACCCCACTCCAATATTGCTTCTGTCTCCAATATGTAACAACTCATGTTGAACAGACTGGTTATTTTTTTTCAATTTTATATGCTAGTGTATTTATGTTTTTTGTGCTATTATTAGATGATGTCCATTTGATGTGAAGAATAGAGTACTGCAGAATTCCACACAACTTAGTTAACAAGTCCCTGCTTTCGACACACCTTTCTAAATAGCTACACAGTAAACAAGACTGAAAATGAAATCATTCCTTCAAATGTAATGGAAAGTACTGTTTATCCTGCCAATGTAAATTAAACAAGGCATGCATGAAAAATAAATTCCTTCCTGGACCAAAATTAGTTATCGGACTGCTCTCTCTTGTCATTATCTACATTTAATAATGTTGACATGAATGCATTTTATAATTAATATTAACACACAGGGGCACATTTACTAAGGGTCGAATGCCCAGGGTTAATAAACCCTCAAATTTGACCCTCAAAGTAAAATCCTACGAATTTGAATATCAATTCGAAGGATTTACTGCAAATCCTACGATCGATCGATCAAATGAAAAATCGTTTGATCGAACAATGAAATCCTTCGAATCGAACGATTTGAAGGATTTTAATCGATCGATCGAAGGATTTTTCTTCGATCCAAAAAACCTAAGAAAACTATTGGGGAAGGTCCCCATAGGCTAACATTTTCCCTTAGTAGGTTTTAAACTGCCGAAGTATGTAGTCGAAGATTTTTTTAAAGAGGCATTACTTTGACTATTGAATGGTTGAATAGTCAAACGATTTTTACTTCGAATTGTTCGAATCAAAGTCAAAGTCGTAGTTGAAGGTCATAGTAGCCTATTCGATGGTCAAAGTACCCAAACAAATACTTCGAAATTTGAAGTTTTTTCACACAGTGTGAAAATCATCAAGCTCCTCAGCCATCAATACATTTAATTGTATGTATTGCCTTGTAGCTTTACATGTAGTAATGCTGAGATTTTAAGGCAACCGATTTAATTACATTTCGATATGTGTTAATGGTTTTGTAATGAGTAATGCACATTATATTTAGTGTTATAAATACATCAATAAACATTCACTAACTCTCTTAAGCTGAACAGGATATTGATTTCAAATGAGTAGCGGCTAGTGATGGGCGAATTTATTCGCCAGGCGCGAATTCGCGGCGAATTTGCACGATTCGCCGCCAGTGAATAAATTCGTGAAACTCCCGCGAAAATTCGCGTCAAAACTTCACCGGCGTCAAAAAAATTTTTTTAGAAAAAACGGGCGCCGGCGCAGTTTCGCGAATTTTTCGCCGTTTCGCGAATTTCGCGCGAAATTCGCGAATTTTTCAGCGAAACGGCGCAAATTCGCCCATCACTAGTAGCGCCCATTATTATGTATTACTGAGTTCCTTTAAACTTTATCATATGTTTTGTTCAATTATATTTGTTTCTATGTAAGACATTTTTATCATAAGGGATACAGAAAAGGGGTACGAAGAGAAATGAAAGATAAAGCATTGGACCCAATAAACAGAGGGTAATAAATAATAAAGAATACAAAAAGAGAATGTTAAATGACTTGATAGAAAGCAGTGACCTTATTTGGCCGATTTTTTTGCATTCGTTTACATACTCACATTATACGTATTCATGAATGGTACTTGTCATTTGTCTTTCAATGGATATGTGGAAATTAAAAGTCAGTTTGAAAAACAAATAGATCTACTGGTCCACTATAGCTACTCTAGCAGTAGAGGGACATCCTTGCAAAAGGGGTGCCCCCTTTTAAGATCAAGGCTTTGGTAGAACCAACATATGGAATAGGTGTTTACTTTAAGGGGCAGTATAGACCTTTGGTAAAAATAAGCACAGTAAATAGGACTTAAGTTGAAAATTAGTAATGGGGAATCTGTCCCGTTTCAGAGGCATTGAGGTTTGTGGGGTGACAATTTTTTGACACGCAACAATTTTTTTCACCCATTGAAGTCTATGGGTGTCTTTTTTGTGGCAAAACTTGGCAAAAGATTTTAATTATAACTATTGAAAATGCATTGTGCCAATACTTTTATTTGAAAAAAAAAAAAATTATTATATTTTTGGACACAGGCTGTTTTCAGCCTGAGTAATTTTGCAGGATGAGAGAAGCAGATCTGCTCAGTGCCCCTGCTATTGATTTGAATCCGATCAGCCTGTGTGTGGTCACAGGCTGAGGTCAGCCGAAATACACAGGTGGAAAACAGCCACTGAAAACAGCCTGTGTGTCAATAGCCCTAAACGCATTTCATCGATTACTGACTTTCTCAGAGGCTCAGACTGTATTGCAAAAGTTCCTCATTCTTTAAGTCCCGGTTGCCTAGGTGACGCATCCTTATTCAATCCTGCACTTCCTCTTCGTGCTTACTAGTGCGTCACATTGCCATGGTAACCCTGCGCTAATTTACCCCTAAAATTGCTCCACGTCCTGATAGTTATATTCTCCTATTAACTAGGAACAATTGAAATCCACTCATTTAAAGGAGAAGGAAAGCTACGGAGGCATTTTATTGCCAATAGATTAGCTGCAATAGTGCAAGCTAGAATGCTATATTTATTCTGTAGAATGTTTTACCATACCTGAGTAAACAGCTCTAGAAACTCTCTGTTTGTTTGGAATAGGAGCTGCAGTATTAATGTGGTGTTACATCACTTCCTGCCTGAGTCTCTCCCTGCTCTGGGCTCAGATTACAGTAGAGAAGGGAGGGGTGGGGGGAGAGGAGCAAACTGAGCATGCTCTTGCCCAGGGCAATGAGGTTTAAGCTGAAGGCAGGAAGTCTGATACAGAAGCCCATGTGTACACAATAGAAGGAAAGAAATGCAGTGTTTCTTTTGACAGGGGACTCAGAGCAACATTACTTTGGGGGTTTACTGGTATATTTAGATGGACCTTTCTGATAAGGCTTACTTAGTTTTAACCTTTCCTTCTCCTTTAACATATAGTACAGCAAAGACCTATTTTGTACATAAACTAATAGAGTTGATGGAAAGTATATACCAGGGTTGTATTTATATATACAGTGGCTTACAAGTTTTATTATGAAATACATTTACATGTTCAGCTCTCAGATCAAGAAAAGGGTTGACACGATATGCTGAATCTTAACTATAAAATTGTGAGTGCATGATTTTAAAGAAATATTTTCAAAATAATATGGTTTTACACCATTACTGTGTTCCACATCTGTTTACGGCAAGGGTCTCATTGTGAAGCCACTCCGATTTCTTTTGATATATGCTGAATATATTTTGAAACTTTTGTGAGTACCCACCCACCTGCACATAGTGTTTAAATTCAAATGTACAATAGGAAAACAACAATATATAGTGTGTAAATAGGTGGAAGTGTTGAACTACAACACTAAAAGAAATTACTACACCAGAAGATCTCTCTATGCTATATTCTTATCTTCCCTAGCTGTTTATCACTGACCCCCACAGTTTGTTGGTTTTTGATTCTATCACAAGCTGCTTGAATATAAATCATTTTCACCTTCAATATATAATACTATTTTATTAACATGTATTTATATAGCGCCAACATATTGCGTAGCTGTAAAGTAAATGTGATTATAAAACTAAATCACATGAATTATATACATAGAACATATGGAGTTACATACATCACAATCAATACAGGTACAAAAAGGTGAGGAAGGCCCTATGCATAGACATACACTCTAAGGGGAAGGGAGTAATACACAAGGTGTGGGAGTGGGCAAGATCGAATTAAGTGGGTGAGAAATGTGGTATTGTATGTGGTGTTGCATTTGGTAGTTAAGCAGAGTGAGGGTAGGCTTCTTGAAAGAAGTGCGTTTTAAGAGATTTCTTGAAAGCAGAAAGGTTGGGAGAAAGTCGGACAGACCGTGGGAGAGAGTTCCAGAGGAGGGGTGCAGCCCTTGCAAAGTCTTGAATGTGAGGAGGTAATGAGAGAAGAGTTGATTAGCAGGTCAGTAGAGGAGTGTAGTAAGCGATTGGGTGAGTATATAGAGATGAGTTCAGAGATGTAGGGTGGGGCACAGTTATATAGTGCTTTGAAAGTCAGTGTCATTAATTTGAATTTGATTCTGAAAGGTAATGGAAGCCAGTGCAGGGATTGACAGAATGGTGAGGCAGAGGAGGAGCGGTTGCTGAGGTATGAGCCTTGCAGCAGTGTTCATTATGGACTGGAAAGGGGGAGGCCAATTAAAAGAGAGTTACAGTAGTCTAGACGCGTTATGATGAGAGAGTGAATAAGAATTTTGGCAGCATCTTGGGTGATAAATGATCGTATTTTGGATATGTTCCTTAGGTGGAAGTGACATGATTTAATAAGTGACTGGATATGAGGAGTGAATGACAGGGCAGAATCTAGGATAACCCTAAGGCACTGGGCCTGGGGAGATGGGGCGATAGTGGAATTGTTAACTATGATGGATTCTTCCGGGATGTTACTGGTGTTAGTTGGAGGAAAGAGAACCATTTCAGTTTTAGAGAGGTTTAATTTAAGGTAGCGTTGCGACATCCAGGTAGAGATAGCGGACAGGCAGGAGAAGACGCGAGTTAGGAGTTCTGGGTTGAGATCAGGAGATGAGAAATAGATCTGAGTATCGTCAGCATAGAGGTGGTAGTGGAAACCATACAAGTTGATTAATTTGCGGAGGGAGAAAGTATAGAGGGAGAATAGTAATGGTCCCAAGACAGAGCCTTGAGGAACTCCAACAGAAAGAGGTAGGGAAGAAGATGATACTCCATTGTAGGAGACACTGAAGGAACGATTGGTGATGTAAGAAGAGAACCAGAACAGGGCTGTGTCACAAAGGCCAAGCAAATGGAGGGACTGGAGAGACTGGAGAAGGAGAGGGTGATCTACAGTGTCAAATACTATTTAATTGTATTTTAATTAAAATAAATTTTAAGCATGGCTGTATGAGTAATTTATTACTGAGAATGAAATCTCCTTTCAGCAGAACTATAGAATTAAGGACATGGTTAAAGGCTAATTTAAGAGTGGAAGGGCGAGTGCTGGAGCTCTTTGAGGTGTAAAGCTGTGTGTCTGAGTACAGTTTTTGCTTCTGCACTCCACAAATTTTATGTTTTATGTAAGACCTGTATTTAATGCCTGGACTGGTGTTATTTATACAGCTATAATGTGAAACACTTGCCTTTCATGTCCTAAATGATGAGCATGGTGGGGTGTTTCATATCAGACCCAAGTGACACCCTCAAAACATACTGCTGAAGTTCAAGAAGAGCAGTGCAAGGCAATTAGAAACAGATTCTTGTGCTAAAAGTACAGTATTTTATTTAACACATTTATACTGATTTTATTTTCCCCCATTAGTTACTGCATAATTCTGAATATAGAGTACAACAATTTTTCCTCGTTCCCAGTTTATACAATGCAGATTTTATATATGCCCAAAACACACATACTTTACAGAACTGATTTTAAAAGGCACAGTAATGGTATGCATTTCTAACTCTCACTGGGAAAAAACTTGTTCAGCCAATCCCTTTAAATCACTACAGAAAAAGATAAAGTGGGCTATAGTATATCTGAAAATCTACATTCAGACTGCATTATGTGAGTTGATGGAAACAGACTATTTGTCCAACAGAGCTACTGAAAGTTTAATTTCCATACTAAATTTGTAGTGAAGGAGAAAGATATAACAGGCCACACAGAAAACCAGAAGGCCAGGATAAGAATTCAGAGTCATGAAGTCAAATAAAATGAGAATATTAGCTACACTGCAAGAAATAAAGAGATGTCTTTTGTGATCAGTAGAAAACAGTAGAAAAGCACAAGCTTTCTAAACAGGATTAAAAACACAAACTATGTATATATATTGAGGAACATTTTTTGTTCAAACTAGATATACAACAATTGTTTATATACAGTATATATATAAAGAGAGAGAGAGAGAGAGAGAGAGAGAGAGAGAGAGAGAGAGAGAGAGAGATTCACTTCATGTCTTTTGTGGCATTGAACAGGACACAATTTAAAATATTGTCTCTCTTAATACGAAAAATAATCACATGTGTAAAGGAGAAAAAAGCTAACCCATAAAGCTGCACCTTCCCATATCACAAATCCGATAGCTCAGTTGTATTGGTTAAAACATAACTTTTAATACATAGGTTAAAATAGTTCAGAAAGAATAATTTAAAATGAGGGAAAGGAACAGGGGCGTGAAAGGACTAGAGAAGGTTGGTGGCCTATATCAGCTGTCCTGAGAGCAGGTCTCTGACCTGTCTAACCAGTATGTGCCACTGCATACAAGTCACAATCCTAAAATTTAAATCACAGCGATTGGGTTAACCTCTTCAATCCACAGGGATTGCAAACCCCTTCACCCACACAGCATCCCTCTCAGTTTTGTGGATAGCAACTAAGCATACACTATATGAGCTTGAGTGAGAGCTGGTATCTGTTCTGCCTAACTGGTGTTCACTGCTGCATGCCAGGCACACGTCAGCAGCTGAGCTTGGTGGTGGATGTAGTTATAGTCCTAATCAGCATGATTCCTACTGATGGCGCCTTAGATGCTGCTATCATCTTAGTTCACATTTGCTAAATTGCGAATTCCTATCCACGAAACAGGAGGGGTGCTATGTGGGTGAATGGGTTGGTGTTTACTGAAGGTTGATGCTCCCATTTTATATTTTCTACATTAAATTGGGAATATTCCAAACTCGATTCTAATTCAAAATTCGTAATTTATGAAACCTACCCTTTTAATAATTCGAATTTGACTATTCGCCACCTAAAACGTGCTGAGTTCATGTAGAAGTCAAAGAGAGTTCTATTGACCCATTTGATGTTAATAGCCTTCCTGACATTCAAAAAAAAACTTGATTCGAGTTTAGTCAAGTTTGATTCGAATTCTATTCAAGTTTTTGGGTCGGTAATATTTGTTCAAGTTTTAGATATTCAATTTTTTTCTTAAATAACCTCCTTGATAAATGGGCCTCCCCATCTTTACAAACACAGAAAAAATAACTTTTGTGCTTTGCTTGTGATGCACAAATCGCTGCAATACTTTAACATTTAGAAAGGTATCTGAATCATGAATGCACATTTTGGAACTGTGATTATGCTGTAACAGGTACTTCATCAACAATAAATGCTTTTTGAGGGACCATTTTCAAAAATAAATAGAAGATTTAAAGCATAAAGCAATGGGCCAAACAAGTTACAAAGCCACTTTTCTCATTTTCTTTCTAATATTTTATTTAAAATGTTTTGATCTGAAGGAATTGAAAAGCTGCAATATTTGATTTGTAGTAATGGGTGTCAAACTGGAGAAATAATGTGTATTTTATCAGTGTAAAATGCTTTCTCAATTACAACTCTTTTCCTCCCTACTGACTTCACTCCTAACAATGACATAAAATCCATGACATTACAAAAATTCATTTTCATTTTTTCAGTCTTTAATGTCTTTATTTTTTTCCTCAGTTGTTGTAAGATCCATCACAAGCATGATTATAACACGTTTGCAAAAGCTACCAGCCCAGCTCATTTCCCTCCTGCATCTTTTTGCAGAGAAAAAAGTAACCATAATTAGAAAAAGTCAAGCAAATTGTAGAAAAATGTAATAGTCACAAATTAACTTTCAATATGTATTTAACTTTTTTCGCACTGCTTTTAGCATATGTTTTCTTGTATTTTTCAAAACTTGGTCTATGAATGTTTGCCTGCTCTAAGGTGACATCTACAATGTTTAGCATAGGGCTAAACTATACCAAATGTTTCACCATTTTATAAAATGTTTTGGAACTATATTTTGTATCAAAAATAATTTAAGAAATAATTATTCAGACTTTTACTTAATCAGCCTCTTGAAGAAAAATTATTATGTGTTCTCTAATAAGCATGTAGCCTACGCAAATAGCCCCTTGCAGCAGAACTCTTGCCCCATAGGTATTAAAAGGCACTAAGTCTATCCGTGAAAGAAGTAGTAACAAATGGAAAGCAAAAAGGTGCTTGGTTTTCAACTAGTCACCAGTATTTTTTTTTTTTTAGTATAAACACACATTAGTAATCATTAGTAATTATGGCTGGTGATTCCTGGCAATTCACTTGAGTTACTTTATGCCATTTATTCTGCTTATTATTGACCTGAACCATCTTATTTATTAATTCCTCCATGACTGTTGTTTACAAACCGGTGTTTGTTTCTTAATTAACATTGTCTCTTTAAGGGCATGACCACATAAAAAAAAACATATGTGAGAATTCACTCAAAATGGTTGCATTGGCAATAATTCTTAAATTAATAGATAGAGACATCCATGTTAAATCTGTTTCATTCACAACAGTTTTTTTTTTGTAATTGTGAAACAGCATATAAAATAAATATAGGGACTCATAGATGAATCCCCTGTAACAATTACAGCCTGGTCCTCTTCCCATAAGCTAATTATTCCAAATAAATGCAGGTTTTCCAGACATGGTTTTTCACAGACGTTTTCAAATCTCTGTATGTGGTAGGATTTGGTTTGAGTAGTTTCGGGCACATTCACCATCAAAGAATTTAAATTTGTTCAATACCAGGCACTGTTCAGGGTCACTGGGGCAGGGTGCACATGGAGTAGCTAAGAAGCCAAAGAGACAGTAAGAGGCAGAAGTTGGTATGTGTCATCCTTGGATTATGCATTTATGTTTCCCTAGAGAAATTGTTTGACAGAGAGACATAAAAGTAGAGGGTTACCGGTGCACACATTATTGGGTGAAGCTGGAAGATGCAGACTTGGTACACAACGAGTAACTTTCCAACAATAAATTCTGTATTTATGTCCTCGTGTTGTCTAAAAAGTAACATGGAAAAAAAGTAACATGGAAAAATCTGTTCTCCTGCCTGACATAACTATCAGTGTCATAACCAACCATATATCCCAAGTTCCCAAAGTTCTTTGATTAGAAGTCACTTTTACCCTTCTTATTCACCTACAATATCCTTCCATTTTCCTCCTAGGCATATTACCCATATTTGACTGATTCTTATTCAATAACCAAAATGCTCATTTACTCCCTTTCTATACTGGCTCCATTCCAATCCATCATGAACACTGGCAGAGTCATGCACCTCTGTTCAAACCACGCTGCCTTTCTCTTCAAATACTTGTGTAAATGATGAGGCACATCAAGGGGCCCATTTACTTAGCTCGAGTGAAGGAATAGAGGAAAAAACTTCGAATTTCGAATGGATTTTTTGGCTACTTCGACCATCGAATGGGATAGTTCGACCTTCGACTTCGACCTTCAACTTTGAATCGAACAATTTGAACTAAAAATCATTCAACTTTTCGACCATTCGATAGTCGAAGTACTGTATCTTTAAAGAAAAACTTTGAGCCCCTAGTTCGCCACCTAAAAGCTACCGAAGTCAATGTTAGCCTATGGGGAAGGTCCCCATAGGCTTTGGTAGCTTTTTTTGGTCGAAGAATAATTGTTCAATCGATGGATTAAAATCCTTAGCATCGAACGATTCGAAGGATTTAATCGTTCGATTGAATGACTTTTCCTACGATTGTTCGATCGAATGAATATCGCTAAATCCTTCGACTTTGATATTCGAAGTAGTAGGATTTAACTTCGGCAGTCAAATATTGAGGGTTAATTAACCCTCGATATTCAACCCTATGTAAATCTGCCCCAAGTGCTTTATTGGAGCTACCATCAGGATGAGGTGAGCAATGGTACTGAGAGGAGAAACATGCTTGCTCAGAAAAAAACTATAATTTTTTTTTATTTCTTTTAACTCCGATGGTATTTAAAGTCAGAATAAAAAAGTACTCTAACTTCGAGTTCATGTAGAAGTCAATGGCAGATTCCCATTGATATTCTGATCTGAGCTAGGTTTCATTCAATAATATGAAGACTTTGTGGTATCAAGTCGGAAAAAGTCTGAGTTTTCTGGAGTCAAATCCGAAAAAGTCAAAGTTTCCGGCAACAAATCCAAAACATTTGTATTATTCTGATTTTTTCATGGTTTTATCGAGTTCTTTCCCTCACAAGAAATTTTCAGAAAGAAATATTGATAAATAGGGGGGAATCTCAGTGCAGATTTGGTCGGAGTAGTTTTCAGAAAATAGTTAGAACTTTTCGGATTTTGATAAATAACCCCCTAAATGTCAGTTACATCTTATTCAAAGTTGCTGGTAGAAAACTGTCAGACACATAGGGGCAGATTTATCAAGGGTAAAATTTAGAGTTTACGGGAGTTTCTAAAAATGTATTAAAAAATCTATTAAAAAAAATGGGGGAATAGGAGCAAGCTGCAAATTCAAATCAAATCAAATTCAAATTGAATTCAATTTGAGGTTTTTCACCCAAATTCTTAAAGTGACAGTACATGATAAATTTCAAAATTCGAATTTCATATTTTTTGAAAATTCTAATTGAATTTGGACTATTCCCTAGTCGAATTACACTAAAATAAACTCGAAATGTGGATTTAAAAATTAGAATTTTCAATTTGACCCTTGATAAATCTGCCGCATAGAGATTGCATTTATATGCAATTCACTCTAGATCATTTAGGCTTAATTTAAATTTACTGATAGCAAGCTGACAAACAAGTTATAGAATGTGTTGAGGCAAAATGTAGACTTTAATTTCCTGCCATTATATAGACTTATAACATACATATTGTGATATAGAGAATGAATAGCCAAAAGCCTGTTGTTACATGGAGAATAGTTCATGTATTCACAGGTGTGTTTACTATACAGTAACGGGGGAATGTAATAAAAATCGCTATTCTATATACTATTCGCAATGCGAAAAGTTATGCCTTTGCGCGAACAAATTTTGCTTTGTGCGAATTTAATATAGCTTTTGCGAGCCCAGAAACTGTTTAGCGACCACTTCCGACAGTGAAAGACCGTTTGCGAATTTTATAGTTTGCGCCAATGCGCAGTCAATGTAATAAAACTTCTTACTGAAAAAGTCGTTATGTTTACTCCAAAAGATTACAACACCTTCAAGCACTTCTTATGAGTGCGCAATTAAAATTCGCAATGCGCAATTAAAATTCGCAATGCGCAATTAAAATTCGCAATGATATAACAGTTTAAGGAACAATATTACATTGCTAAATGTGGATTTTTAGTCTTATTGGTGCAAATTGTTTTGCTCTTTGCGATTTTTATTACATTCCCCTGTATGTGTTTAATGTTAATTTGATATGCATTTGTATAATTTATTTTGTCAATGCTATCTTTTACCAGTAACAGCTGCTCTGGTTTGTCCTTATAAGTCATGCACAGAATTTTTAGATTATTGTACTCACAAAGCAACCACCATTTCTTATTAACTAATAAGAAAAAATTAAAAGTCCCTAAGTGGTTCTCAAACTCACCAGGTACAAAGGAAGTCCCAGGTACACCACCCTGAGCCTTCAGCTAGGAGAGAGGATCCAACCATGTTAAATAGACATAAGGATAGCCTTATGCGTTTCATGTACAACAGACTTGGTCCTTTCATTTTTCAACTTGTTTATTAATGACCTGGAGATGGGCATTGAAAGCTGTTTCTATTTTTGCTGATGATACTAAATTGTGCAGAACTATAAGTTGCATGCAGGATGCTGCCATTTTGCATAGACATTTGACTAAATTGGAAAACTGAGCAGCAAACTGGAAAATGAGGTTCAATGTTGATAAATGCAAGGTTATGCACTATGGCGAAAATAATATAGTGTAAATGCAAGTTATATACAAAATGGCAGTGGGTTGGGAGTTTCCTTAACTGAGAAGGATTTTGGGGTTGTTGTAGATAACAAGTTGTCTAATTCCAGGCAGTTTCATTCTGTGGCTACTAAAGTAAATAAAGTTCTGTCTGCATAAAACGGGCATTAACTAAAGGGATGAAAACATAATTATGCCTGTTTATAGGTGCCTGGTAAGGCCTCATCTGGAATATGCAGTTCAGTTTTGGGATCTAGGACGTAAGAAGGATATGCAGTAAATGAGCTGGAGAGAGTGCAGAGATGTGCAACTAAACTGGTTAGAGGAATGGAAGACTTAAATTATGAGGGTAGATTGTCAAGGTTGGGGTTGTTTTCACTGGAAAAAAAGATGCTTGCGAGGGGACATGATTACACTTTACAAGTACATCAGAGGACACTATAGACAAATAGCAGGCAAATAGCTTTTTACTCATAAACAGGATCACTGCACCAGATGCCTATTTGAAGCAGTGTAAATTGTCCTTCATGTTGAAGGCAATGAAGTATTGGAATGCCTTGCCAGATGTTGGCGTGATTCGACCATCGAATAGGGTAGTCCGACATTCAAAGTCGAAGGATTTTTAAGATCGTACGATCGTACTTCGATTTAACTGTACGATTTTACAAAATAATACGTTGATTTCTCAAAACGTAGCCAAGTACTAATGGTCAAATTTGTGAAGTATTTTCAATTCGAATCAAAGTCAAAGTCAAATTTGGCCTATTCGATGGTCGAAGTACCCAATAATTACTTCGAAATTCTACGTTTTTTCATTCGAAAATTCACTTCGACCCTGGGGCCCTGTAGTATAGATATAGGTATATATAGTTTATGTTAGGGGCCCATTCATTAAGTTCGAGTGAAGGAATAGAAGAAAAAATACTTTGAATTTCAAAGTGTTTTTTTGGCTACTTCGACCATCGAATGGGCTACTTCGACCTTCGACTACTACTTCGACTTCAAATCGAATTATTCGAACTAAAAATCGTTCGACTATCGAGCTTTCAATAGTCAAAGTACTGTCTCTTTAAGAAAAAACTTCGACCCCCTAGTTCGCCACCTAAAAGCTACCGAAGTCAATGTTAGCCTATGGGGAAGGTCCCCATAGGCTTGGCTATCTTTTTTTGGCTCAAAGGATAATCCTTCGATCGATTCGAAGGATTTAATCGTTCGATCAAACGATTATTCCTTCGATCGTTCGATCTATTTGCGCAAAATCCTTTGACTTCGATATTCGAAGTCGAAGGATTTTAATTCCCCAGTCGAATATTGAGGGTTAATTAACCCTCGATATTTGACCCTTAATACATCTGCCCCTTAATGTATGGAGGGGTCAGTGTGGGTGTGTGCATTTATGGATGGATCAAGTACAAGGTACAGTTTTATTATTACAGAGAAAAAGGAAAAATAATAAAAAAAAAAATTAAATTATATTATATTGGATAATTCTGAGCTCTCTGGATAACGGGTTTTTGAATAATGGATCCCGTACCTGTACCTTTTTCTAAATCTATTTTTCAACAAATTTTATCTACAATAAATCATAAAAAAGGCATTTTTATTACACAATAAGAGATCATACAATGCTTTTAAATGTGTAAATCATCTGGCATATATTCACTCAGCAAAAGTATTGATATAATAGTAAAAGTGTAACTGAACATTTAGTAAAGCTAGCTTACAGTATAATTTACATATAATTTGCTGATTTAAAAGAATAATTTGCTGTTAAATCCTAGTCTTTAATATACTTGCTGAGCTCTGCAGATGAAAAATATCTAGTTCACAAACAAAATGTAATTTTCTATATCTGTTGGATTACTCATTCACATTCAAAGTTACTTGAGCAATTTACTGATTAGGCATGGTGTGATTCATGTATTCAAAGTACGATTATCCAATTTCTAACGTTTTCTGCTGGTAATCTCTTCTTGACAAAAAAAAAAGAAAAACTTAAATCGTTATAGGTCACTGTTTATCAGAGTCAGCAATTTAGTTCCATAAAAAAGAAAAGCTAGTCTAAATATATCAATTACTGTATCTATACCTTTCGCTTAATTTGTCCATTTTTCATGTGATTAATGACACACACACTTTATCTTTACCATTAGCAATTAATGATTTGAAAGGAAGAATTATATGATTCAACAAAATTATTCAAAAGCAGTTAATAACAGTTTAAGACTTGTGAAAAGCATTTTAGCCTGAGGCATATCAAAGAATACAGTATGTTCTTTAGGGTTTGTGAACATGGGGTTTTGGATAAATGGTTTTGTCACTGGCTTGGAAGGCTGAAAAAATTCTATCATGCATGAATTAAAAGGGAGAACTGTATTGTCAACCATATTTACTACAGTCTATGGATCTGCACATATGGAAAATATCTACAATTGTCTTAAATAAGACATATTGTAGTTTAACACATTTAAAACCCCATTATGAAATGTTCTATTATTTTTTGAATCTGCAAACATTCCCTGGGTAACACTGTCTCCTATGTTCAGATTATGTGCCAGATTAGATTGCTTGAGAAAATTTTATTTTATATTAATCATGTAAGAATGTATTGGCAAGAATATAAAGAGTATAGGCAAGTAGAAAAAAATCCCCTAATTGAGTTCCAAAAGACTTTACATGTGATAAAAAAAATAATTGAATTGCATCTATTGTATCTATCTCTACGGGAAAATCTGGAATTAAATAGGAGATACATTTTGATTATCATATTGAATCTGGCCTCATATTCAACCACATAGGAAAAGCTTATTTGCAAACACAGAATATATTGCACTGAACATCTATTTTTTAAATGGGCAGTTATAAAAAAATGTTGATTTACTCCAGTGTGTATTCATCTGGTTTTGAAAGTACCCAGGAAGGCTTTCCATCACAATTCTTGACGCTTTAGAAAAACATTTTTGACCAATTATATGAATGAGCATTTACTAAAATGTGAAATGTGACTCCACTAAAGTTCAAATTAATAGGCCAGGCATATTTTCTCAAGGCATCACCTATTTTCTAAGCATCATAAGTATGCTGTTGTAAGAGTGGAGAGAGGCTAAATTCACTGGGAAAATATATCATAAGAAACTGAGGTATGTAGGAAATTATATATTAGTACAAAATTCTGTGTAGAAACTGCTGTGGTGCTCTATATGAAAACCTTGAGAAAGGAGGCTGTACCTCCGAAACACTGTGTGGAGATAGATAGCTCAATAGATCACAAAAATTTAGCACAGTTGCTGTAGTGTGTGCCATCTAATTTTCTAGATTATCTAGGATATTATAATAAAAGAGCCAATGTAGATAATTAGATGCAGATGTGGCTGTTTTGCCTTTATAATGGTATTTTGTAAGCCTGACCATGTTGAAATTCCTTCTTGGTAAAAAAATTCTTGCACTCATTTGTAAATTATAAATATTTCAGTTTCACGCAAAAATGTGAAAAATTAGAAAGTTCTCCAGTACAAAGTTAATTTCCTAAAACTTGTCATACTTGCTTTTTAGTAAATTGCCAGCATTATAGAGAATGTCCATATTCAGTAAAAAATTCAATAAATATGCTCCTAGAATCTTGAGGCACAATCTGAAGGCAAATAGCTGAGCATACCAACTTAGCAGTCAAATGCATGGGTAAACTCAAATTGTGATATTCTACCATTAATCCAGCAACCCATAAAAATTTAAGATGTTTTAGAGACTTTAGAGTAAAAATGACAAATTGGGTCTAGAATGATACTTTAGGTGAAATAAGCTGTGCTACTGTAAAATGTGACATAAATGTATGAGTAGAGGTATATGGGGGAATGTAATAAAAGTCGGTAACAGAACAAAATATTTGCAAAGAACAAATTTTCCTTTCATTTGCATGAATTTAATATAGCTTTTGCGAACCCGGAAATTGCTTATCAACCTCTTCTGACAGTGGAACATGGTTTGCAAATGTCATAGTTTTTATAGTTTGTGCCAGTGCACAGTGAATGTAATAAAAATTCTTACTGAAAAAGTTATGTCCAGAAGATGATGATGATACCTTCAAGCTCTTCTTATAAGTGGGCAATGCACATTTAAAATTTGCAATGTTCAATTAAAATTTTCAAATTCTAGTAAACCTCACAGCACCACTCAAGAAAAAAAGTTTAAAAAGCCTTTATTCCAACATATGGCTTTTGATCTGTGACAACTGCATTGTTTCTGGCCTGTTCCAGGCCCATTATCAAAATTCATGAATCAATAACAGTTTAAGGAAGTACAGTATTTAATATTGTGAAATTCTTAATTCTATTCTTGTTTGTGCAAATTGTTTTTTTTTTGCTTTTATTACATTCCCCTAATAGTTTTTTACTGTTCAAATTGTCTGCTCTGCTTTGGTTTCTTGCTTTAGAAATCAAGATATGTTACAGATGTTAAGTTGGGGAATTCTCACCCCGAATAAGCTGTACTGGCAGACACATAAATAGCTTCAAGAAGAGGTTAGATGGCTTTTGACAATTAATACAATACAGGGTTATTGAAAAGTACAAGGTGAGCCTAGGGCTGGTTCGATTGCTATCTTGGAGTCAGGAAGGAATATCCCCTCTCTGAGGAAAGTTGAGGCTTTAGAAGGAGTTGTCTTCCTCTGGACCAATTAATAGTTAGGCAGATTTTTATCTTGACATAAGAGGTTGAACCTGATTAAAGGGTGTTTTTTCTCAAGCTAATTTGCTATGTTACCATTTAAAGTCTACTGTTAAGTTGTATATTTACCTACAAGAGCATGCAGGCAATGTAAAGGTAGTATCTCTTTGACAGGTGTACCAGTATCCTATGTGTGAGCACAGTGACACTGCCAGAAAAATGCAATGCCACCATGATCATTTCTTGGGCATGGGGGCACATGTAGTGAGTAAGGGCGATAATGGCATTGCTATCAGCAGTGGTGCACAGTTCTCTCTAAAAGAGAATACTTAATATTTAATTTGCAAGAAAAATTTCCTTATATGGACTCACTACCTTTAGGAGTAATGTCTATATTTTATAATCAATATCCCTAAACCTGGTAAAGAAATTAATGTGTGATTAGTCCCCCAGTTCTGCATAATTGTTTCTGCAATAAATCTGATCAGTAGATTAGTTGGCATATGGTTTGTCCAGCAAAGCTGTTAAAGAGGCTGAGAACTAAACAAAAACACACAAATCCTAAATTACTGATGCTGTTATGAATGTGCTAGAGGTTAGCAGGTTATGATAATATACTTAATTACTATATTAGTAACAAATGCCCCTATAAAGCATTGCTGCACACAGACAGGACTTTATCTTAACAATAACCAGCTTCAAGAAGAACTTAAAAATAAAATCTTATATGAGGTGACCAGTGAAACCTGGGATATACAATATGCCTTGGGTTTTTCACCCTTGTTGTAGCACAATAATGCACAGTTAATATGGGGAAGTGGAAAAATATGTAACTTTGGTGACTTTGGAAATAAGCAAGAAGGTATAACTTTGAGATGAGCAATATCTTAGATGCTATTTTACAACACTGACTCTTGGAGACAGTCTTCAAATGACCTTGAACGTTGGTTTTCTTTCTTACTCATTCATTATAATATTTAAAACGACTTTACAAAAAGATTATCCAATTTAAATTAAACATTTTACATCTTCATTATTACAATTATTATTAGCTACTTAACACTGTCACTTGGGGACTTCTATTTTGATAAAATTACTGTTCATAATTAAAGTAAAAATGCAGGTGATAATATAAAGTATTTTCTGAATTTTTCATGAGCCCTGCTTAATTTATTTTTATTTCGTAACACTGTTTAAACATATATATGTAGAGCTAATATATAAAGATAAAATTGTGAATAATATGTGTTAGATATGATTTTTTTTCAGATCTGATGGCATTGTTCCTTGTGCAAGGAACGGTGAAGTATGATCTCATGATCCAGAGCTCTTGACTGTCCTCTATCTCTACTTGAATGTCATAAAACTACTTTAAATGAAACCTCTCTAAAACTGAAATGATGCTCTTTCCCCCAAATAAAACCAGTAACAACCCAGAAGTATCTATCATAGTTAACAATTCTACTATCACCCCATCTCCACAGGCCCATGGGTTTATCCTAGATTCTACCCTGTCCTTCACTCATATACAGTCACTTATTAAATCATGTAAATTTCACCTATGGAACATATCCAAAATATGATAATTTATCACCCAAGATGCCATCATATCACGTCTATACTACTGTAAGTCTCTATTAATTGGCATTCCCTGCCAGAGACTGTCACCTCTCCAGTCCAAAATGAACACTGCTGCCAAGCTTACAGTATACACCTCAGCAACCACTTCTCCTCTGCTATGCCGCTCTGTCAATCCCTACACTGGCTTCTGCTACCTTTCAGAATAAAATTCAACTAATGACCCTAACATTCAAAGCACTTCATAACTCTGCCCCTCCCTACATCTCTAAACTCATCTCTAGATACTCAACCGCTTACTACTCTCCTCTACTGACTTTGTCCTCAACTCTTCTCTCATTACCTCCTCACACGCATACTCAGCAGTAGTTATGATCGAAATTTTTCAGCAGACATGGATTTATGGCAACTTTAAAGGGGAACTATCGTGAAAATCAAATTTTCCCAGTGGATAGATAGGATGAAAATAACAATATTCTCAAATATATTAATTTAACAGAAATGCTTACTTTTTGAAAGGCATTCAATAATAGTACAGTGAGTTAGAATGCTTTCTCTGAGAGCCAGTTCAAGCAATTGCTGAATGGGAGTGGCTATACCCCCACTGTGATGTCACGTAGCAACTAGCAAAGTCCCACCCTCTTCATGCTGAATTCAAAGCATCCACACACCAACTGCATTCTCTGGAATCTCATTCTGAGAACAGTAAGGCTGTTATTCTTTTATAGTGTGAAAAATGTTGATTTTATTGGCAGACTGAGGTTTTTGCATACTCCCAGAACAAAGCCTGCCACTCCTATCTCACTCACACTCACCCCTGCCACTCCTATCTCACACTCATCCCTGCCATGCTTACCTTCTACTCTCTCACTCACCCGCCCAGCCACTAATATCTCTCTCACACTCACCCCTGCCACTCCTATCTCTCTCTCACCCCTGCCATTCCTATCTCTCTCACCCCTGCCACTCATACCTCACTCACACTCACCCCTGCCACTCCTATCTCTCTCTCAACCCTGCCACTCATACCTCACTCACACTCACCCCTGCCACTCCTATCTCTCTCACTCGCCCCTGCCACTCATACCTCACTCACACTCACCCCTGCCACTCATATCTCTCTCATTCACCCCTGCCACTTATACCTCACCCCTGCCACTCCTATCTCACACTCACCCCTGCCATGCTTACCTTCTACTCTCTCACTCACCCGCTCAGCCACTAATATCTCTCCCACACTCACCCGTTTCACTCCTATCTCTCTTAGTCACCACTGCCACTCATACCTCACTCACTCACTCACACTCACCCCTGCCACTCCTATCTCTCTCACTCACCCCTGCCACTCATACCTCACTCACACTCACCCCTGCCACTCATATCTCTCTCACTCACCCCTGCCTCTCATACCTCACCCCTGCCACTCCTATCTCTCTCACTCACCCCTGCCACTCATACCTCACTCACACTCACCCATGCCACTCCTATCTCTCTCACTCACCCCTGCCACTAATATATCTCTCACACTCACCCCTGCCACTCATTTCTCACTTACACTCACCCCTGCCATGCTTACCTTCTACTCTCACACTCACCTCAGCCACTCCTTTCTCTCTCACACTCACCACAGCCACTCCTTTCTCTCTCATACTCACCTCAGCCACTCCTATCTCTCTCACACTCACCCCTGCCATGCTTACCTTCTACTCTCACACTCACCTCAGCCACTCCTTTCTCTCTCACACTCACCTCAGCCACTCCTTTTTCTCTCACACTCACCCCAGCCACTCCTTTCTTTCTCACACTCACCCCTGCCACTCCTATCTCTCACTCACCCCTGACACTCATACCTGACCCCTGCCACTCATACCTCACTCACACTCACCCCTGCCACTCATACCTCACTCACACTCACCCCTGCCACTCATATCTCTCTCACTCACCCCTGCCACTCATACCTCACCCCTGCCACTCATATCTCACACTCACCCCTGCCATGCTTACCTTCTACTCTCTCACTCACCCGCTCAGCCACTAATATCTCTCACACTCACCCCTGCCACTCCTATCTCTCTCACTCATCCCTGCCACTCATACCTCACTCACACTCACCCCTACCACTCCTATCTCTCTCACTCACCCCTGCCACTCATACCTCACTCACTCACCCCTGCCACTCATACCTCTCCCCTGCCACTCCTATCTCTCTCACTCACCCTGCCACTCATACCTCACTCACACTCACCCTTGCCACTCCTATCTCTCTCACTCACCCCTGCCTCTCATACCTCACTTACACTCACCCCTGCCATTCTTACCTTCAACTCTCACTCACCCCAGCAACTCCTCTCTCACACTCACCCCAGCCACCCCTATCTCTCTCACACTCACCCCTGCCATGCTTACCTTCTACTCTCACACTCACCTCAGCCACTCCTTTCTCTCTCACACTCACCACAGCCACTCTATTCTCTCTCACACTCACCCCAGCCACTCCTATCTCTCTCACACTCACCCCTGCCATGCTTACCTTCTACTCTCACACTCACCTCAGCCACTCCTTTCTCTCTCACACTCACCTCAGCCACTCCTTTCTCTCTCACACTCACCCCAGCCACTCCTTTCTCTCTCACACTCACCCCTGCTACTCCTATCTCTCACTCACCCCTGCCACTCATACCTCACTCACACTCACCCATGCCACTCCTATCTCTCTTACTCACCCCTGCCACTAATATATCTCTCACACTCACCCCTGCCACTCATACCTCACCCCTGCCACTCCTATCTCTCTCACTCACCCCTGCCACTCATACCTCACTCACACTCACCTGTGCCACTCCTATCTCTCTCACTCACCCCTGCCACTAATATATCTCTCACACTCACCCCTGCCACTCATATCTCACTTACACTCACCCCTGCCATGCTTACCTTCTACTCTCACACTCACCTCAGCCACTCCTTTCTCTCTCACACTCACCACAGCCACTCCTTTCTCTCTCATACTCACCTCAGCCACTCCTATCTCTCTCACACTCACTCCTGCCATGCTTACCTTCTACTCTCACACTCACCTCAGCCACTCCTTTCTCTCTCACACTCACCTCAGCCACTCCTTTTTCTCTCACACTCACCCCAGCCACTCCTTTCTCTCTCACACTCACCCCTGCCACTCCTATCTCTCACTCACCCCTGACACTCATACCTGACCCCTGCCACTCATACCTCACTCACACTCACCCCTGACACTCATACCTCACTCACACTCACCCCTGCCACTCATATCTCTCTCACTCACCCCTGCCACGCATACCTCACCCCTGCCACTCATATCTCACTCTCACCCCTGCCATGCTTACCTTCTACTCTCTCACTCACCCGCTCAGCCAATAATATCTCTCTCACACTCACCGCTGTCACTCCTATCTCTCTCACTCACCCCTGCCACTCATACCTCACTCACACTCACCCCTGCCACTCCTATCTCTCACTCACCCCTGCCACTCATACCTCACTCACACTCACCCCTGCCACTCATATCTCTCTCACCCCTGCCACTCATACCTCACCCCTGCCACTCCTATCTCTCTCACTCACCCCTGCCACTAATATATCTCTCACACTCACCCCTGCCACTCATATCTCACTTACACTCACCCCTGCCATTCTTACCTTCAACTCTCACTCACCCCAGCAACTCCTCTCTCACACTCACCCCAGCCACTCCTATCTCTCTCACACTCACCCCTGCCATGCTTACCTTCTACTCTCACACTCACCTCAGCCACTCCTTTCTCTCTCACACTCACCACAGCCACTCCATTCTCTCTCACACTCACCCCAACCACTCCTATCTCTCTCACACTCACCCCTGCCATGCTTACCTTCTACTCTCACACTCACCTCAGCCACTCCTTTCTCTCTCACACTCACCTCAGACACTCCTTTCTCTCTCACACTCACCCCAGCCACTCCTTTCTCTCTCACTCTCACCCCTGCCACACCTATCTCTCACTCACCCTTGCCACTCATACCTGACCCCTGCCACTCATACCTCACTCACACTCACCCCTGCCACTCCTATCTCTCTTACTCACCCCTGCCACTAATATCTCTCTCACACTCAACCCTGCCACTCCTCTCTCTCGCTCACCCCAGCCACTCCTATCTCTCTCACACTCACCCCTGCCATGCTTACCTTCTACTCTCATACTCACCTCAGCCACTCCTTTCTCTCTCACACTCACCTCAGCCACTCCTTTCTCTCTCACACTCACCCCAGCCACTCCTTTCTCTCTCACACTCACCCCTGCCACTCCTATCTCTCACTCACCCTTGCCACTCATACCTGACCCCTGCCACTCATACCTCACTCACACTCACCCCTGCCACCCCTATCTCTCTTACTCACCCCTGCCACTAATATCTCTCTCACACTCACCCCTGCCACTCCTATCTCTCACTCACCCTTGCCACTCATACCTGACCCCTGCCACTCATACCTCACTCACACTCACCCCTGCCACTCCTATCTCTCTTACTCACCCCTGCCACTAATATCTCTCTCACACTCACCCCTGCCACTCCTCTCTCACACTCACCTCAGCCACTAATTTCTCTCTCACACTCACCCCAGCCACTCCTATCTCTTGTACACTCAACCTTGCCATGCTTACCTTCTACTCTCACACTCACCTCAGCCACTCCTTTCTCTCTCACACTCACCTCAGCCACTCCTATCTCTCTCACACTCACCCCTGCCATGCTTACCTTCTACTCTCACACTCACCTCAGCCACTCCTTTCTCTTTCACCACAGCCACTCCTTGCTCTCTCACACTCACCCCAGCCACTCCTATCTCTCTTACTCACCCCTGCCACTAATATCTCTCTCACACTCACCCCTGCCACTCCTCTCTCACACTCACCTCAGCCACTAATTTCTCTCTCACACTCACCCCAGCCACTCCTATCTCTTGTACACTCAACCTTGCCATGCTTTCCTTCTACTCTCACACTCACCTCAGCCACTCCTTTCTCTCTCACACTCACCTCAGCCACTCCTATCTCTCGTACACACAACCTTGCCATGCTTACCTTCTACTCTCACACTCACCTCAGCCACTCCTTTCTCTCTCACACTCACCCCAATTGACTCCAAACAGGTTCTAGGAGGTCCACCATAGGCTAAAACAGCAATTTGGCAGGTTTTAGAGGTTTAAAGAGACAGCACATGATAAATTTCGAATTCGAAAAGCTAAATTTTTTAAAATTCGAATAGAATGTTTGCCTATTCGATAGTCGAAGTACACAAAATTAGCTAGAAATTTGAATTTTTTTTACTTTGAATTTTTACTTCGACCCTTGATAAATCTGCCCCTGTTCTCTAACTTTAGGGGCATTTTCTGATTGAAAACCTTTAGTTTACCTAGGAAAACTATACTTGGTTTTTCAGTAGAAAATAAGCTTTCTAAATCTGAGTTTTCATGAATTTCCACCTCTTTTTTGAAAAATACACATTCTGATGATTCCAAAATGAGTAACTATATCTCTCTACTCCTAACTACAAAACATCAAAGCTTGTCTTAACTTTTCGGTTCTTATAAAAATGTATTAAAATACTGAAAAATCACTTCAAAGGTTTTATTTTTCTGCTCCCCATATCCCACACTGTATTAGGTACCCTGAATATAATTGCCAGGGGTCCACTGAACAGTTTGATGCCCATTGTGCATAGGTTTACCAAAGTATCTGGCATTTAGATGCCCCAAAATGAAGTTAGCGCATACACTCAGTGGCCAAGCCAGCAGGGCGCCCTAGGCAACCCTGCCAGCTACGTCGCCTCCCCCCTAGTGCGCGCACATGAACATTAACGTGCATGCACAGGAGAGCGCATTCACGTTCAGATGACAGCAGCAACGCTGTAATAACTGCCGAGCTGAGGAAAACAACACTTACCTGGCACCCTTTTACTTTTGCGCCATAGGCACATGCCTCTTTCTTCTCCTAGTTCCAGCCCTGCATACACTGCCTGATTAATGTTTGGTAAAAGTGGCAAATAAGTAAGTCATCCCAAGACAACATCACATTTTTAGAAAATACACATTCTGTATAGGTAATAGGTAAATGTATCTTTGTATGGCAAAACAGCAACACCTACCCTAAACTTCTTGTTTTTTATATCATTTCTGAAAATCATCACAAAGTTTGCATTTTACCCCATTATATACCTACATTTGTAATTTACCAGCATAAAGCATCCTAAATATGAACGCCAGGGGTCTACTGAATAGTTTGATGCCTTAACCCTTTCCCTGCCAGCCGTTTTGTCCTAGATGCGAACATCTACTGCCAAGCAGTTTTTAGATATTTTGCACTCTTTCACTTTAAGGGCCTTTCCTGGGGTGGTCTTTTAGTTTACTCAGGAAAACAATATATTGTTTTTTTCAGGACAACCTGAACTTTCACAATATGCAAGAATTTTGGTTGCAACTACCAAGTTGTAATTGTTTGCTAAAGTTGTAATGTTTTATAAAAATATGTGACACTGAGACGCGTGCGTATTGAAGATGCTGCTGCTCCAGTTTGATTTTTCTGCTTGTCTAACATGGCTGCGTCTCAGTGTCACATACTGTATATACTCGTGTATAACCCGACCCGTGTATAAGCCGAGGTACCTAATTTTACCTACAAAAACTGGGAAAACTTATTGACTCGCGTATAAGCCTAGGGTGAGAAATGCAGCAGCTACTGGTAAGTTTCAATAATCATGTCACACCTCCACACACCATGCCTACTTACACATTTAGTACTGAGGCTGCTATATTAAATATGAAAGGTGGGAGAGTACATGAGTAACAGTTACACTGATAGTATCTGGCATCTGCATGGATCTCATGTTCCCTGGGAAATATTGTGACTGACGAGTGACAACAGTAACATTCAAACATCATTCATTTTTTAAATAAATTTTTATTTAATTGCAAGCACTTGATCAATCCCAGCAAAAGCATTTATAGCTGAACCAGGGATGTAGAGATACAGAAACTGTAAAGGAGCATGGAAAGGAATAATAACATAAAAAAGTGGGGCAGCAAAGTTAAAGGGGAAAACAATGGGTTAAATGTAAAATGAAGTTAAAGAAGTTGGTGTTGGCCACTCAGAGTCTGTGTGGATTATAGGGGTAATTAAGCCCCACATTCACTGGCAGCCTGCTTCCCCCTCCATATCTCAGACAGGCAAATTCCATCACTGACTGTCTGACTCTGCTACAACAGCACCCCCCCCCCAGATCGTTTGCTCACCAGCAAAGTATGTATCCACTAGAGGAAAATCCAAGCATGTAGCAATAGGCTGCAGGCAGCGGATCGATCAGCACCCAGGAACCACACCAGCAGTACTCCTTGCCTGAGCTCTTTTTCGCTGACTCTCCCACAATGCGATGTCGCAAGTGAGTGACATCATCAGGGGGCGCACAGTGTACCGAACTGAAGAGCAGCCAGCAGGGACAGCACAGACGCATTTTTAAACAGTTACCAGGTGGAGACAGTAGAGGCAGCAGGGCCCACTAGGTTCAGGAGGCGGCCAATCGCTGTGGGATACAAGTGCTCAATCCGAGCACAGGCAATATAGAAGTAGTGAGCGGTTTATTGGCCGCAGGGATTTTTCCGCAGGCATTTTTCCGGTGGGCCAAGCCGACCCTGCAGCCGCACACAGCCGGGCTCAGACCTCTCTCTATGGCGCCCTCCCTGACTCTCTCCTCCTCCGACACCACTAGCAGCAGCACGCCTTGCAGGGAGCGTGCACCGCGGGCACACACACTCCCTAGCCTGGGAGTCAGGGGCGGCAGCCAGGCAGCAGTCAGCAAGAGAGGGAAGGCGCAGGCGCAGCCATCAGCACGGAAGAGGTAATTTTTTTAAACTGACCCGCGTATAAGCCGAGGCAGCATTTTTCAGCTTATTTTGGGAGCTGAAAAACTCGGCTTATACGCGAGTATATACTGTACACACTATTGAGCCGCACGGATTCAGCCAGTGTTAATAAGTCCACCTTTAGTTCCTTTTGCCTCGTTTCTGGGAGGGAGGGGGGAGTTTCAGGAGAGCAAGTCTAAATCTAACAGGACTTAGTAAAACTACGATACTGACTGACTGACTGCAGGGGGAGGGGCTGAGAAGGAGATTGTTACGGAGGCTTTCTTTTCACATTACTTTCTGGAAGGGAGGGGGAGCTGCAGAAGGAGAGCAGGGTAAAAAAAGAGTTTTAAAAGCAAGATAAGTACTGGGGCTGGCTGCAGGGGGTGGGGGTCTGGCTCTAAAGAGAAGAAGGATCAATCCAGCAGGGCACAAATAACGGAGCCATTAATTATGCTACCTCCACACAGTTCAAGATTGACAGCACTGATAGCCAATAAAAGAGAAGACAGCGTTGTAATGCAAAGAACTCGACTCCGACGCCAGAGCTAGCCAGAGGCAGGTAGGAGAGAAGGAGCCAGGCATGTGTTCATTATAATGACTTCAATATTTTAAAAACTGTACATTTTTTAATACGTTATATTTAGACAATTTAATAACTTCATGCAAGGATTCTCCAAAAGACTGCAATACATTTTGTGCTAAAAAAAACCCCACAATAAATAAAATACCCATACCCAATGCATTTCACAAATTTTCCATGATTTTGTGAATTTTTTCTACAATTTTCTACAATTTTTAAGTGAAGTGAAACAGGATAGATTCGCTCATCACTATCCAACAGGAGTTCGAAGATACACATTATGGAATGGCAAAAAAGAAAAAATTGGAACTTAAAAATATCAGATAACAGTACTAAGGAGCAAATTTACTAAGCTCGAGTGAAGAATTCAAATGAAAAAAAAAAATCGAATTTCGAAGTATTTTTTTGGGTACTTCGACCATCGAATGGGTCAAATTCGATCTAATTCGATCGAATGTCTCTTTAAAAAATACTTCGACTTCATACTTTCTTTATATCATTAATTTCGCATCAGATAATCTTTTTGTCTAGTAGGAATGAAGATTGTCTTTTTATTCTGAACTCATCACTTGTTTTACAAGACGTTCTACACCTGTACTTGTGCCTTATACATGAGACATGCTTGTTTAAAGTGAAAGGTTATCAATAACATAAAAAATTCTATATTTTATCCAGCCTAAAACTGGGGTAATGGTAAAACAATCATCAGTAGCATTATTTAACCCTCTGCAATCAGATGGCAAGTTTTGTTTCAGATTAAAAAAAAATGTCTTGTAGATTGCAATACAAAGTACAGTAAAATGGAAGATTAACGGCACAAGTAATTTCTCTAATTGTATCCAAATAAAAATAGTCCTATGAAAATAATAGGGATGCACCGAATCCAGGATTCGGTTCGGGATTCGGCCAGGATTCGGCCTTTTTCAGCAGGATTCGGATTCGGCCGAATCCTTCTGCCCGGCCGAACCGAATCCGAATACTAATTTGCATATGCAAATTAGGGGCAGGGAGGGAAATTGCGTGACTTTTTGTCAGAAAACAAGGAAGTAAAAAATGTTTTCCCCTTCCCACCCCTAATTTGCATATGCAAATTAGGGTTCGGATTCGGTTCGGTATTCGGCCGAATCCTTCGTGAAGGATTCGGGGGTTCGGCCGAATCCAAAAAAGTGGATTTGGTGCATCCCTAGAAAATAATGCCCTTGTAAGGGTATTTTAAGGTTTACAAATAAGGGTAAATACAGAGTTTACAGTCATGTGCTCCCTACAGAAGGGACATAAGGAAATATGGTGGAGGGAATTGTCTTTATGTAAAATCAAAGTTAAAGCCATACGAAAATATGAAGACTATGCTGACTGTTTGGAGGCTGTAACATATGTGAATGCTGGATGGTACATTTCAAATCATCCTATTTCAATTAAAATAATTAAAGTTAATAGCGTTGACTTTCTAAAATAATTGAAAACTCCAAAATCTTAAAATAAAATTTTGCCTAGGACAACTCCCACTGACTTCTACATAACCTTGCCAGCTTTTAGATGCAGATTTTTTCCATTTGAGTTTGAGGTTTTTGTTGCATAATAAATACCAGACATTCGAGATTTTGAACATATAATTTGTTTTTGTGCAAAAAATTTTTTGAATTGTGGCAAAAATTCGAATTCAAACCTTGATAAATCACCCCCCAAATCTCACCTAGATTCACTTTAAAAATATTGGAGCCGTAATAGATTTTTCCCATGGGTCATTAAAAAAAAACAATATTTTTTAGTGGGTCAGAAAGAAGAAAAAAAAACACCAACACATTATTAGCATTTCTCCATGTGTTTTGTTTTGTCAGAAGCAATTTTTTTATTTTGCAGGAAAAATGAAACAATGTCAATATTAGAATTTCTCCACTTTTTTTTCCCAAAAAACTTTTTAAAGAAAAAAATGTCTATTGACTGCATTGAAATTTTTGAAATTTTACAGTTTTTTCCATGGTTTAACAAATTAGAACAATTTGAGACGCTGACTCAGGATATGGTTCATAAAGCTTTTCTTAAAATGAATGTGAACAAGGTGCCAGGGCCAGATGGTATACACTCTAAGATACTAACAGATCTTAGTTCAGTTTTAGAAAAGCCTTTGTGTTTGATTTTCTCAGACTCTTTTTCATCTAGTATGGATTGGAAGAAAATGGATTTAATTCCTATATGTAACAGGGATTACGGTCTCTGCATGGCAGTTATAGGTCAGTAAGCTGGTGGGCAAATTATTTGAAGACTTGTTAAGGGATCACATTCAAAATTGTGTCCCGATGTTTGTTTGGCTTAATAAAGAAGTTTGCACATGGATAGTAAACTGGCTACAGGAGCAGGTATAGAGGGTGGTTGTTAATGGTTCATGAAGCAAGATTCTTAGTGGGGGGTCCCTCAGGGCTCTGTATTGGGTCCACATTTATTTAACTTGTTCATTAATGACTTAGGGGAGGGTATTGCAAGTAATGTATCAGAATTTGCTGATGAAAAAAAAACATGCAGTACAATTAATTCCATCCAGGATTTAGTATCCTTTCAGCAGAATCTTGAGAAACTAGCAATCTGGTGGCTAAGTGGCAGAGGAGATTCCATGTTGATAAATGTAAAGTCATTCACCTGGGATGTAAAAATATCCAAGCCACTTATTCCCTTACTGGAACTACACTAGGCAAATCCACAATGGAAAAGGACCTTGGACTACTTGTAGATAATAAAGTTGGCTGTAACAAGCAATGCCAGTCAGCAGCATCAAGGGCAAATAAGGTATTGAGCTGTATTAAAAGGGGCGTAGATTAGTGGGAGGAAGGGGTAAATCTTCCACTGCACAGAGAGTGGCTAAGGACCCATCTAGAATACACTGTACAGTTTTGGTCTGAAGTGCTCAAATAGGGCATTATTGAATTAGAGAGGGAGCAGAGAAGGGCAACTAAGCTGGTAAAATGTATGGATAATCTCAGCTATGAGGAAAGACTGGCCAAGTTGGGAGTTGTTCACACTGGAGAAGAGGCGCTTAAGGGGTGATATGATAATTATGTATAAATATATAAAAGGATCATATAAAAATCTCTCTGATGCTTTATTTAACAGAAGGTCCTTCCTGGGCTTCGTGGCATCCATTCCAATTAAAAGAAAGGAGTTTCTGGCTAAATATTCAGAAAGGTATTTTTAAACAGCGAGAGCCGTAAAAATGGAATTCTCTCCATGAATCAGTAGTGATAACTAGTGATGGGCAAATTTACAGGCGCCGGCGTCAAAAACGAGACGCCGACACAGTTTTTCAGGCGAAGCGAAACGGCGCAAATTTGCCCATCACTAGTGATAACTGAGACATTAGATAGTTTTAAGAAGGGCTTGGATGGCTTTTTAGCAAGGTAAGGAATACAGGGTTATGGAAGATAGCTCATAGTACAAGTTGATCCAGGGATTGGTCTGATTGCCATCAGGAAGGATTTTTTTCCCCCCTATGCTGTGGAAAGTGCTGGGATGTGGAATTCTTCAAATACATGAGGTACGTAAAGTAACCCTAGCACTTATTGCTGCTCCTGAATACTCAGGAACCGGACAGATCTCTCTCACACACACACTCCATCTGACCTTACTATATACCACAATGTTACACAGCCACTGTACGCCATTGTATAAATACATAGCCATTGGATACAATTGTTCTCTATGAGCACATTTGCACTTTATCATGTTCTTTATCATGTTCTTACTACTTTCATACCACTATGATACACCCATCACGTCTGACGTTTAGCATTATTTACTTAACATATTACATTTGCTGAGTGTGCACTGTATTGTCCTGTCCCTGCACTCTGCTGTCCTGTCTTGCAGGAGTTGCATATTTTTGCACTTGCACTTTTTGTCTGTTGTCTGGTACATCTATGTTGCGTATAGCACCATGGTCCTAGAGGAACGTTGTTTCGTTTCACTGTGTACTGTACAAACGTATATGTATGAAATGACAATAAACTCACTCTTGACTCATGACCATTGCCTGGGAGTAGCACAGTCACTGACACGTAATTGGATATTCTTTTAAATGGACCATGTCTAGTGATGGGTGAATCTGGGCCATTTTGATTCGCCTAATTATTCTCGAAGCGGCGAAAATTCGCCAAAAAATTGATACGCGACTATTTATTCCAAATGCGCACCAATTTTTACATGCGCACCAATTTTGACACGCAACAATTTTTTTTGTCAATCACCCATCACTAACCATGTCTTCCCTTGCTAATCTGATATCCTATTGCACTCATAAGCTAAACTATACTAATTTATACATCTCTTACTGAGCATTCACCCGCCGTCCCCTAGAACCCTTTTACAGACTGTTTACTTTCAGCACTTGGATTAAACACATTCACTAGCGTTTCATATATTGCACAAGTACACAGAGAGGGATAGTCTCTTCATCTAAAAGCACAGGAATCAGCAGTATATCATCCTAAAAAAACTGTCTGTAGGGTTAATAGGGATGTAGCGAACTGCCGTTAATGTGTTCGCGAACACCGTTCGCAAACACCGGCAAAAAAGCGAACAGTTCGCGAACAGTTCGCGAACTTCGAACGCTCGATAAAATCGTTCGATCGAACGATCGAAGGATTTTATTCGTACGATCGAAGGATTTTCGTTCGAATCGAACGATCGAAGCTATTCGATCGAATGATTTTAATTCAATCGAATGCTTATAATCGTTCGAACGAATGGAAATCGTTCGATTTTAGCGATCGAATGGTCGAATGGTCGAATGGTCGAACGAAATTTTACTTCGAATCGAACGCGAACACCAATTGGCGAACGTCGCGCGACGTTCGCGAACATTCGGCGGACGCGAACAGTCGAAGTTCGCGCGAACTAGTTCGCCGGCGAACAGTTCGCTACATCCCTAAGGGTTAATAACACATGAGGTTGGACTATGCAATATATACACACACACACATATAATATAGTGTTATTATTTACTTTATTATATTATCCAGATCAGTGTGAGACTGGTCATTGAACCATAACAAGTCATTTTGGGTCCTGTAGGGGTAATGGAGTGTTGGCAGGAAGGAATTTATAGGGGCAGGGGGTTTGGGGTATCTAACAACAGCAGGCAACGAGGCCCTGAAGTCACATTCTCTGGTGGGTCTCAGGTACCCCAGTCCAACACTGCCTGTGTATGCCATACTATGCCTGCCCTATGCTTCCCATGTGTGCCATACTCTGCCTGTGGGATATGAGCCTGGTAGGGTTTGTTCTGGGGTTTGTTAGCATTTGGACATTGATGTTATTGGCCCTTAAGGTGTTTAATCATATGCACAGGGGAGAATGAGGCATATGGTTTTATGAGTATGTTTTAATATGACGCGCATAAAACCAGGAAGTGCACGTCACACGTGGAAAGAGAAGGATGCATGCCGGATGCGTGGCAGACTTCCCCACTGGACACTAGACCACCAGGGTAAGCATTTCTTACATATGCTTTTTGTGTCTGATGCTGCCATTTCAATCAAGGAAAGGACCGTGTCTTTGTAAAAAGGGTGTAATATTTGGGCATGGTCACAAACTAGGCATGGCCAGAGGTTTGCCATGCTTCACACACCAGGTTACCGTTTAGGGGGTTATTTATCAAAATCCAAAAAGATCTCACTATTTTCTGACCAAATCCGCACAGATTTTTCCCCTCTGTTTATCAATACATTTTCACAGTATATAGTCCTGATAAAATCATAAAAAGATCACATCCATATCATTTTTCAGATTTTGTGCCCAGAAGCTATGATTTTTTTCATAATATCACCCAAAAGCTATGATTTTTTCAGAAACCCAGCAAACTTAGAAAATCTTCCAATTGTTAATGAGACATCTGCCGTTGACTTTGTTCATGGCAGGTCTGAGTTGAAGTACTTTTTTCATCCGATTTTTAACACCATCCTGAAAAATCAATGTTTTTTTTCTCCAAAAAAATTGTTTTTTCCCCTGACTAGAAAAATTTGGAGCTTAATAAATAACCCCCTTAAAGTTCACAGAGGCCCAAACAGCCCCCACCAGCCTTTTAAATAACAAATGTCTATAGCAACTAACAGCAGCCCCTCTGGCATACATCCCAACATTTGAGAACTGGAAAGAGGGAGAAGAAAATCTGCCATGTGCCATGGCGACATTTTTTTTACCCTTTTTATGGCCACACACCCCTTAATTACCATGTCCATTTTACACAATTTGCCAGGTTATGAAAGTTTGATCATATTTCTGGGAGTTTTAGGGCTTTAGGGGTTTTATGTGTTAGTTTTGCTAGAAGCTGAGATTGCCCTTTAAACTGCTGGCTTCAGTTCTTCAAAGAGACTTGATTATCTTAAATAGTTGTATCTTTGCTTATCTTACAGTTGTATCTTTGCTTATCTTACATTGTATCAAACGTATCAAAGTGCAGGTGCTTAGTGTTGTGGCCTCATACCTCAGTGCAGGACATCATCAAGAGAAACTCAGGACTTTTTTAAAAAAATCTAGGACTGCAGGCTGAGCTGTCAAAATTGTAATGGTCCCTCAGAAAACTGGACAGTTGGGAGGTATGCTCTGGCATTCGTCAGAACCCCAGATTGCAAGTCCTGACATTTGGTTAACCTCTCTCTTCCTGCTGTGCATAGTCAGCATGCTAGCGAAAGAAGCAATTTGAGAGCACTCCCTTACACACTGTTCTTGCCCTAAGTCATGAGCCATAAGGAATGTGACCAGTGAATAGAAAATAAGTGTGCCTGGATTGGAGGACTGTATTTTCATCACTAATAGAGATCTTGATTTACAGTACTGTTTTTTGAATGATATGAAAAAACCTATTCAATAAAACAAGGGTAAAAATCCGTATATAAATGCAGAATGAAGTCAATTTGAATTAATTCAATGCTTTTCTAACTATTTTAACATTTTTCTGTGGCTTGGATTGTTAATATATAATAATATAATGTATTGTTACAGTACTGCTCTTGCCAGTACAAGTGATACAACTTTAAAAATCAAATCTGTAAATACAAGATGGTTTTCAATACATTAAGGGGTAGATTTATCAAGGGTCGAATTTCGAAGTGGAAAATACTTCGATATTCAACCATCGAATAGAATCCTCCGACATTCTAAGTTGAAGTCGGAGGATTTTATACATCGTACGATCAGTATTCCGATCGTAGTACAATCGTCAGTAGCGTCACTAGAGGGGGGCGGCAGCCGGGCCCCACCCCCCTCCGTACGGCGCATTTGTCAGTGGCACGCGGGCTGCCGGGGGCCCTGGCCTGCTCGCATCCCCTGCTCCCCCGGTAGTTCCGCCACTGACGATCCTTCGATCGTACTCTGATCGTGCTCCGAATCTTATGATTCAAACAATTTTGTTGTACGATCATAAGATTTTCCTTCAGATCCAAAAAACTTTGAAATATGCTCTGGCAGGTCCCCATAGGCTAACATAACACTTTGGCAGGTTTAAGTTGGCAAAATATTAAAGTTGAAGTTTTTTGAAAGAGACAGTACTTCGATTATCGAATGGTCGAATAGTCGAGCAGTTTCTTCTTAGAATCGAAGTCAAAGTAAATATGAAGTCGTAGTATCCTTTACAATGGTCGAAGTATCCAAAAAATTACTTTGAATTTCTAATTTTTTTACTTCGAAATTTCCCTGGAATTCACTTCGACCCTTGATAAATCTGCCCCTAATTGTTATACTAGTTAATTAAAAAGAAAAAGCTTTTTTATTGAAAATACCCAAAATGGTTTTGTATATTTTTGGTTTTGATGATCCATTAAGCTCTGACAAAGGAGCATGTTTATGAATAATGCAACCAATTTGCAATAAAACATTTAAAATTCCATTCATGTACCATGTTTTCCCAGTCAGAAAGACTTAACAATGAAAAACACATGTCACAGTCACATTATGATTAAAAAGACATTATGCAGTGGCAGTTAACAAGTATCCCAGTGTGTATTCTATGCCTTAAACAATTTATAATACAGACAACACAAAATAGGGCCTTGATTTGAATGCAGTAGTAATACCTTTTGATACTGTCATTTTCTTCTCCATTTTTTTATTTCATATTTTTTTCAGAAGAGTACAAAGCAAATCAAAAGAAGAGTAATGGATGTAAGTTTAATGATGTATTATTTAAAAATAATAAATAGTTATTGTTGGATATAAGACCCTCAAATGGCACTTTCTCATGCTCTTCACCATCATTCATCCCTTTTTTGTTTTAAATTGTATTATCTCTTTCTTTTCTTGTATTGTATCTGATGTTAATATATTCCGATGTCTTTTTGTTCACTTCCTTTTCCCTAAATTCCCTGCATCCAACATGTGGAGGCCCATTTATTAAAGGACACATTTCAGTGACTTTAGAGCTTTTTTGAAACCCCAATTAAACTCTATTTCTCTAAAAATCACAAATGCCATGAAGGTTATTAAAAGATCCGAGTATAAAAAGTATGTTTAAAAAATGCTGAATGTTCCACTAAAAAAATAGCACTAAAAAATATCACTAAAACCTCTAAAAATGTGAGTTTTTCAGATAATTACTAACCAAAAAAATCTAAAAACCTCTAAAAGTCTGATCCAATAGGATTATCGCAGCTCTCACTGACTTCTCTAGGACCTTAACTAGTTTTACTTGGAAAAGTTTTGTATTAGAGTTTTTTCATGATTTTTACACAGAAAGGCACATTTCTTAAAAGTCGAATCGAATACGACTAAACTTGATTTGAGTTTTTTCTCAGAAAAAACTTGGATGTCAGGAAGGCTACTAAAATGTCCAAATTGATCTCTGGACGTCTCCTATCAACTTTTACATGAATGTGGCAGGTTTTAGGTGGCGAATAGTCGAATATGAGTTCTTAAAGGGCTCTTAAATCTTAAATATTGAAATTTGAATTAAAACTTAAATCGAGTTTTGACCATAATAAAAAATGGAAATTTGAATTTTCAATTTGACCCTTAATAAATATAGATTTTTCGAGTTATAGAGAAATAAAAAATACAAATTTTAAGAGAAAAAATGTGATTAGTGAAGAAAATAGAAATCTGAATGTTAGTTAATTTCTGGTATTCTGGTGTGCAAGTATGATCATAGGCACATAACCTTAAACTAACTAGTTTCCCTTGTAGGCCATTACACTTTTTATGTTGACCGCCCTCCCCAATTGTTTTATAATAATAAATATATTTCCCTATTCATGTTGTCTACCATGATATAAAAATTGTATATAAATTATACTATATGTAATACTATAGTTATGGGACCTGTTATCCAAAATGCTTGGGACCTGGGGTTTTTTAGATCGTGTTTTAGCGATCATTTTTTTAAATTTGGATCTCCATACCATGAGTTTAATTGTTTTAACCTCCTATAAAGATGAATTGTATCTTAGTTGGGATCAAATCCAATGTACAGTTTTATTACTACAGAAAGAAGGAAATCATTTTAAAAATGTATGTTATTTTATTATAATGGTGTCTATGGGAGACAGCCTTCCCATAATGCTCCCATACCTGTATTTTGTTGTTGCTATGTTCTATGTTTTTTCTTTCTTTCATTACATCTCTTCCTCAATTATAATGTATTTATTTTTTGGAATGTCCTATGCTCTATTATGATCATAGAAGGCAAAAATGTGGCAATAGAGAATCAGTTATTTTTCATGACTACAGGTATTAGTTTTTGTTCTGATTTTAGGATAACCTAGTTCCTACTTGTGCTGCTTTCTTTCTATACACTTTACCAAGTCCATGGAGTGTAAGCTTTTAATAATTTATTAAATCCTGAGAATGGAAAAGTCCGAATCTGAACATCCGGCATCTCAGATCTGTCGAGGTTGCATATTAGTCAATGGGAGAAATCCCAATGATTTTTTGATGTGCGCTGGGTTTCATGCAATACTCCAAAGTTTAAAAGTTTAACAAATTGTCAAATTTGTGAAAATCAGATGAAAAAATCGTGAAAATCAGATTTTTTTTATAAAGCAAATTTTCGGTAAAATGCAATAATAAATAAGCGTAAAAAAGGCATGTGGATTTGATCGTAGTTCGTAGTAGAAAATATTAAGATAAATTCGGACTTTGATGTCGCACCCCCTGCCTCTATTCAGACTTGGTTTTTCAGTCAGAAGATGACTCCATGTCTGATGGAAGGACCTACTGTTAAATAAAGCATTAGATACATTATTATATAATTCCCTTATATATTTACACATATTTATCATATCACCCCTAAAGTGCCTCTTCTCCATTTTAAACAAACTCATATTGGCCAGCTTGATAACTGAGACTTGTACTGGCTTAGTTTCCCTTCTGTAATTTAATAATATCCTGTTTGAGCACTGAAGAGTGAAGCCCAAAGCTGCAAAGCATTCTGTTAATTTGTGCCTCTTTTTATACAGCTCAAAGCCTTGTTTGCTGCTGCAGATGCTGCCTGTTCATTTCTCATCATGGATTTGCCTAGTGCAGTACTAGTGCAGATGTATATGGCTAAAACCCTTGGATTCTTGGCTTTCAACTGACAGCAAGGGAAGAAATGTATGCTGATGACACTTTAGTTTACCTAACTCTTTGGCTGAACGCTTTACACATTTACCGGTATTATATATCAGCCCAACTATCACAAGTCTATACGATGAAAATCTCCCAGCCTGGGGATGTCTTATACCAACTGTGGCAATTTATTTTACAAACTGCGCTCCCACCATTCTATGCTATGCCTCAAACATGAATAACTAAAAAAAATTGTGGCTTCCCAAAAATGTATTCTAAATTGGACATATCAGCTGGCTCAACCTTCAAAGATTGACCAACAAACACCTTTGTGGCACAACAGCAAGCTAGCCCCTCTTGACAAAATGGTCCCCCCAAAAGAATGGCTCCAAGTTGGAATGTGAACAGTGGGCCAGGTATGGACAGATCAGGGGATAGTACCGTTTAATGACCTGAAACATACATACAATATTCCTAAGTCACAATGGCTCACATATCACAAAATTCGAGCCACTCTATACAGAATAACCAAGAATAAATACCTGCAGCTTGTAACCTCTACGGGAATGAAGATAATCCAGATTTTACCAAACACTCAATATCTATAGTCTACTAAGAGATACATAAACCACTACTTTAGAAAACTATGTTGAAAGTAGATAGTAGACAGATGACCAATGGGCCAATGTAATACAGACTCCATTACAAAGATGTCACATCCTGGATGGAATTAACAGGTTTTCATAGTTTTCATCTGCAAATACTTAGGGGCAGATTTACTATGGTTCCAATGGTAAATTCAAGTGTTCAAAAGTTTTTTGGTCAAAACTCACATTTTGAATTTAAAACCACCAACTCGAATTGGAATTTTAAATGTGAAATTTATCAGTGCTCGACCCTGGAAAAAGTTCTAATTTAATACTTCTCCACCTAAAACCTGCCAAATTCATATAGAAGTCAATGTGGTACATTTGAAGATGTTAATAACCTTCCTAACATTCAAGGGTTTTTTTTTTTTGAGGGAAAACTCAAATTTTTCTGTTTAACAAAAAAGCATTTGTAGATTTCTTTTTTTGGTAATTAGCATTATATTTATTGTTACTAAGGTGAAATTATATACTGTATGCAATATAATATTATATATAAGAACACAAAATACTGGAAAATCGCTTGGCATTTAATTCAAAGCAATGACAAATGAACTGAAACAAAAAGGGTTAAATCCAGGCATGTATAATATGTTCTGTATTGTTTTCTAGGTCAGTATATTAATTGCTAAATAGTTATGGTCTAATGCCCACTAAATATTATATAGGACATAATGTAAGTCAAATGATTGACAAAGGTTACAGCCTCAATATTTACATTTATTTGAAAGAATTATTTTCTATGAATATTCCAAATCTAGAATGAATATGTTCACATTTTCACTAATATGTCATCTAAATGCACTTCCTATAAAAGTGTTTGAGAATGCACAAAGACATGCTGAAAATATATGCAAATAAAATTGAAACTAAAACCTCTTACTGGTTGTAATAATAAAAAGCTAATTTTTGTTTTCACAGAAATTTCTTACCAAATTATTAATTCTAAACTGATATATCCAGTTATATTTATTGCTGCTTGATCATAACATGCTGTCTTTTAGGTAAAACAGGAAGTCAATACTATGCGAAAACCTACAGTAACTCTATTCAAAAACGCATTACTTGATATACATATAAAAGATGTAAAAGCTTGTGATAGCAAAGCAGTCCACAAAATAAACTAACGTAATGGAGAGACTTTTGCATAAACAGAAAATACAGCTAAAAGAACTGAGGTTTAGGAATAAGGGACTTTAAAATATTGTATTGGTGAAATCCCAAGGATCGTATTCAGACAATGTATTTAGTGAGCATAATCCAATTTAATTTAATGTAAAAAATACAATTAACTCTCTTGCTTATGATAAAGAAAAGACTCCAACCACTAGTGTATTCAGTTTTGAATATGATACAATAATGTAGGAAGCCAATTTTGCTCTACGGACAGAAACATATTTATATTGTATGTCCTTCAGGCTTAATAAAAAGTGCATAACATGATATTACAGTGGTTTATGAGCTTCTGCTCAGATTGCATTTACTTTAATATGGAGACAATGGCGTTCTTATATTTTTTTGAAATTGCACCCAAAATAAAAATGGCAATCATCTCTATTTTTTAAAAGAATCACAGACCAAAGGTAACCTAAGGGCAGGGACTTGTAATACCATCACACCCCACAAGGCCTAACAGAGGCAGGCACATTAGATCCATGACAAATTCTGTTCACAATTGGATACAGTAGTTTAGATTTATATACTATCTGAAACTAAGTACTTAGGGGATGATTTATTAACTATTGATGTTGACTTTTACTGCAAATCACACATTTTGCCACAAATTGCTCCATAACTCAATTTTGAAAGTAAAATCAGCCCCTTACATACATATTATAAAATACACAAAGATGATCCAGGTGCAGAAATTAGTAATTAGCTTGTGGGTCTTAATGAAGTGTCAGCAACAGAAAGGTAAGGTGGTAAGGATCTAGAGCCAGATAATACACCTGAACATAAACACCATATACTTTTAGGCTCATTTACAACTACAACCACTATTGTGCATTGATAACATTTTTTAAAGGAATCAGTTGACTCAACATTTTTTTTTCAAAAGTATTAAAACTGCTCAGGAACTTTTTGGTGAGTAATTTCAGTGGTCCTTGTTGGGCTCTTTTTGGCTCAGTGGTGACTTGAGACCTAAGGGATATAAACACTGTGGTGCGTGTGATACATTTACACTTATACATGTATCACATGAGCCTTTTTAGGGTTCAAAGAGGGATGTGTAAAATGATTTAGCTAATTATACATGAAACTTTACATACAGTATGTCATTCAATGCAAGTGTACCCTGTTGTATGTGGGTAAAACAATAAGGCAACCGAGAGAACACCTGTTGGAACACATGTTATGATATGTTATGGACTATAAATAGTGGAGTCCTGTGGCTCATTATTTTAACATATTTCATGGGTTAGATTACTCAATAATGAACTATTCACTGACTGTGAGGCCTATTTTCAAAAAATGTTTTCAACCACAACTAAATACAAATGTTAAAAGCAGGAATTGCTATTTATATATTAAAAGAGCCAAATATAAAAAGCACTAAAAAATGCAGAAAAAATCCAAATTCGAAATACAAAACCTCAAAATCCTTATTTTTGTAAGAATTGTCAAGCAAGTACAAATGAAAAAAAAAACAAACTAACCCCAAAAACCTCTAAAAGCTCAAAGCAAAGATAGTTGGTAAAATAAAGCTCCGATTGACTTATACATGACATTGGCAACTTTTAGAGTTATCTGTGGTTGTTATACTTTTTCATGGTTTAGAGTAATTAGTTAAATATGTGACTTTTAGTGCTACAAAGTAAGATTCGGGAAAACTGAAAAAACAGGAATGTTAGTAAATCGGCCCCCTAGTGTGTTTTATTTTTTTTACCAAACTCCCAACTACAAATTAAAAAAAAATCTGAATGCAAAAAGCATGAGGGAAAAGTTGCTGCAAAATTTTGCAGCAATTTGAATCAAAAGTCTTACAATTTGTCGCTTGAAAACCACAACTTTTTCGGATTGTCACACGAAATCCAGCATCAAAATGTGAAGATCATGAAGACAAGTAACATCTTCCAATTGTAAAAGGGACATCTATTGACTTCTACATGAAGTAGAATAAGAGTTTTGTCTTAGTTTTGTCACATAATAAATCCTGAAAAAGTTGTGCTTTTTTAGTGCAACTTTCTTGATTTTTTTTTGACAAAAAGCCCGATCAGGAAGATTAAAATGTACATATTATGAAAATAAGTGCAAATTACAAGTAGTTTTAGATGTACATTAACATTTGTTCATAGTCAGTGTAAGTTTTATTCAACCAATATCAGCTCCAATGCGTTGCCTTCCCAACCACTAGTAAATTATTGTCTTTCAGATGGGACTGGTACTAGAATCTCTCCATGTAGGAATCTTCTTTACATAGTTGAAAAGTGTATTCACCAGTATACACATACCACTGCCATTAAACAAAACAAAACATAAGAAGAAAATAAAAATGAGAGTGTTTTAACACTCACTTCTGTGTTTATTGAATGTACATTAATTTCTACCATATTCCAATTAGTATCAGTCATTATTAGGGATGGGCGAATTTTGTCGCCTTGTTTCGCCTAAAAAATAACGCTCATAGACTTGTATGGCATTGTGCGTCAAAAAAAAATTTCGCCGCGCGACAAAATTTTTTTGACGCCCATAGACTTTAATGGGCGTCAACGTCATTTCGCCGGCGGCAAATTTTTAACGAAATGGGTCAAATTTGCCCATCCCTAGTCATTATCCCCCGATCAGCACTACTGACTGTACATAGGGCTGTGTATTCACTCTCTATGTTATTGTAGTTAGTCACATATTGCACCCTGGGCATATGCATTGATTCATTTATTACTAGTTTGGCAGAGAAGACTTACTACATGCTTGTTGTCAGCTATAACTAAATGGAAGTGGAGAATATGTCCATATGTTGGAGGCACACTTTCATTAATTAATTGATTTATTTTATCTTATAATGCTGATATCTACAGAGTATACAATATATCATACACATTCAACCTACCCTAGTAAGACTTCAAATCTAAGCAACTGTCATATACATTATGGTCAATTCTATCTGTAACCACTTAAAGAAGAACTAAACCCAAGATATGACTATGGCTAAAAACGTTATATTTTATAAACTGAACTTATTGCAACAGTCTAAAGTTTCCACTTCTCAATAGCAGCAATGATCCAGAGCATCAAACTTATCACAGGGGTCATCATCTTGGAAAGTGTCTGTGAAACTCACATGGTCAGTGGGCTCTGAGCAGCTGTTGAGAAGCTAAGCTTAGGGGTTGTCACAAATTATCAAGCATAAACTGAGGTTGATCTGTAATATAAGCTGATGCTACAGGGCTGATTATTAAATTGTGATGCTAGTTGCACTGGTTTCTCTGCTGCCATGTAGTAATTATCTGTATTAATTACTAATCAGCCTTATACTGTGACATTTATATTCTATGTATACTGTATACTTATAATGTATACTGCAAAAGGCTGTGTAAAATAAATTGTGAAGGTGAGTAATTTTACACCACGTGAATGCCAGATTTGAAGCTGATACTTTACATTGCGTAAAAATGTTATGCCGTTTTTACGCTGTTTTTTACATAGCAAAGTGTGGCGATGTGTGGTGTATTATTCTGCCATTTTTTACACTGCATAATTAATATGCTCCTTTAAATGAGTCCCTAAGCTCAGTAACAGAGCATGTGCAGTGAATCAGCAGAAAGGAAGATGAGGAGCTACTGGGGCATCTTCAGACGTACAGATTTTCCCTGCTAAATGGCTGTGGTTGCCTTGGGCTGGTACAGAAACCTAAAGCATACATTTCTAGCTTATTTCTTTAGTTAAGCTTAAGTTCTCCTTTAAAGAGGATGCTTCAATTTTTTGTAGAAAAAAAACAAATGATTTGAGATTTATTATGCCAAGGTCATGTAAAAGTCAAATGGAAGATTTCCCTTTTAAAAGTGAAAGATATCATGATCTGCGCTGTGGATGGGAGTTTGGTCAAAGTGGTTTTGCTAAAATAATGAGAAATGTTCTAATTTTAGTAAATAAGCCCTAAGTATGCTATAGAATGCCATATTCCTAGCAACTTCAAATGGTTTTCATTGTTTATTTTATCTATTTTTATTTTTCGATATAGTTTTTGAATTATTTGCCTTCTTCTTCTACCTCTTTCCAGCTTTCAAATGCGGGTCATTGATCCCGGCAGCCAAAAATGATTGCTCTTTGAGGCTACAATTGTATTGTTTCTGGTAATTTTTTCTTCTCTCGTCGGTCAATTATACCACTGCCTACTTTTATGGAAAATAACACCATAGAAACCAGAAAGCTTCTGATATACCAGACTGCACAGCTTCTGTAAGTAAGTAAAAATTCTAAACATTTTGTCCTTATTATTGTAGTAAATGTTTGGGAAACTATGTTTACATTTACTATGAATTCTATACACACAATCTAAGGGAAAGTTTAAATATAATTCATTTTCCAAGGATTCACTAAGTAATAGAACAAATACGAAGATAGAAACAGGGATGTATAAATAATCTATGGGCAGATTGAGGGGGCATGAGCATAAACACAGCATACTGTACAAACAGCTGGTGGAATAGCAGCTGAAAATGTATAGTATTAAAAGAGACATTTCTAACATCCATGATAGCTTTTCCATTAAGTTAGTAGAACTATTGTTTGCTTTAACATTAATGTCACATAGAAAACTAAGTGAAGCAATTTCTTCCTGTCAACAAGAATTGCGCGATGGCTGTTAAATTTGCTAATATTTGCAAATGGCACTTTACTGAAGCCAGAAAATGTTGTGATTCAAAGGAAAAACAGCATGTCATAAACATTACCACAATGCTGTCAGGAGCCTGATTACCCCATCTTTCTTAGTTACAGAAAATTGTCATATACATTAGGTCTAAATGTCTTACTTTTATAGACCAGTTGCAAAATATTAAGTACTGTCTAAGGAACAGATAGCATTCTTAATGTAAAAAAAAGTGTTTTCGAACATGCAATGTTTCATGTACTATGTTCAACAACTGGAGTGATAAAGGCCACACTGCAGTCAAGGTCGCTTAGGTGCTGCTACTGTGTTCTGTGCCTTATCTGAGTCAAAGCACATAAGGGTAAGGCCACACAAGGAGATTCAGGGAGATTTTGTCGCCTGGCGACTAATCGCCTCGTCTTCTGAGTGACTATCTCTCACTGAGGCAACTTTGGGCGACTATTGAAAACGCATCGCCGCGTGTGCATTACGGCAGGCGTCTTTTCATTGTAGCCTATGGGAAAACAAGCTGAGGCAGTTCAGGGAGATAGTCTCTCAGAAGACGAGGCGATAGTCGCCAAGTGACAAAATCTCCCGAATCTCCTTATGTGGACTATCCCAAAGCAATACTATAAGATACCACTGAACCCTGTACTTAAACCAACCAACCATAAATTTAAAAAAAATGGTGGGTAGGACCCCCATTATAATAAAAAAAAAAATTGGCACTAGGGGCCCCCTATAAATAACAAAAAAAAAACAGTGGCCAGGCCCCCCTATAAATTATTTTTGTGGCTTTGGGTCTTCTCGCAGCTTTGAGTATTTTTGCATCTTCGGGTATTCGACACTTCGGGTCTTTGTGACTTTGTAAGTATATAATATATACAGTATATATGATAAATATATTATGAACAGGTGTGGTCAAATTTGTCCCGCTTTGATTCGCTGAAAAATGTGCGCAAAATTTTCGAAAAGGCAAAAAATTTGCGAAACATAAAGTTCCATGCCTACGTAAATTGGCGTCAATTATGCAGCTCACATCAATTTTGACGCCTTTTTTTAGGCAGGTCTAATTAATGTCTAGAAATGGATCCATCTAAACATACTGTGAATGTGAAGAGAGCTATAAAAAAAGCAACTTAGTAGTGTTACTATTACAGACCATTATAGTAACACACATTTAGCATCTGCCTTTTTGGCACAAGAATAGCAGATAGGATTGTTATTTTATTTTTGTTCTATGTAGTGACACTAATTAATCTTTTTTTTTTCATTAACTTGTTTGACTTATACATTTGTATAACATGCTAGTAATTTACCATTGTAGGTCACTTTCAAGCTCTCAAGTTGCTTGACCCAAAGTTTCAAAGCTTTCTCTGATTTTAATACAATTTGTTAATAATACAGTATCAGACACATAATTCATCTACAGCAAATGTTTTAAATGGAACTTCGAAAGGTTAAATGCATTCCATTTTTAAAGGTTATACATAACACCAAAAAATCTTAATCATAAGAAACTGGCTGGAAAATATTATGAACTGTAGAACGCAAATAGCTGATACAAATATTTTTGGGGAGATTTTTTGGGGAGATTCATCATTTAAAATTATTATTGTGCCTAAAAAAGTCAGAATCTGGTATTGTTTGATATGTTTGATGTTGTTTGAAATTGCAATACATTGTGGATGGAGTATACCGAAGGTGACAAACTGCTTATTTTAATCTGTAAATAAAAGCATACAGAGCATACACAAGCTTCTATAGCTTTACTGTGTAAAAGAGGCTTATACTGTGTATCAGAGGCTTAAGAAGATGTTAATGGGCCCACAGCAAATTCAATTTAGGGCCCCAAAACATTGATAAGTTAACCTAGTCTACCAAGATCTATTGTAGCTGCTCAACAACTGCAGAGCCGGCTTACTCTGTAGTTACACTCCTGCTGTGTATAGATCAAAACGTTCAGATACTGATTAAAGGTGGTGCATTTGCCTCTGCACACTCCTTAGGGTAGGACTTCACAATGCGAGATATAGGGGTCAGTTTACTAAAGTGCGGTAAATCTGACTTTAAGTTTCCGCATGTTATCGCTGAGAATATTTTTACGCCAGAATATTCGCAGCGACTAAGTTTACTAAACAGCGATGCGCTCAGAAGTCATTGCGATCACTTGCGGTAACTACGTTAAGGAACCAGCTTACGTTAGCGGTAATTTTAGCGAGTTGCGAATTTTCTGGCGAAAAATTAAGTTTTTGCGAATATTTATGCTATAAAATAGTCTTGTTTTATGGCGGTTATTATGGCAATTTTTAATGTGACATTTATGGCCAGAAATGCATCTTCAAAACTCATAAACTTTATTGACTGATGATTATACCATCCAACAACATCACCAGAGTAATACCAATCAAACATGTCTGCTTCATATAAAACCTTCTGCCAATAGAATCATAGGAACAAGAAATGTTACCAGTCAATCTCTTTGCTTCATAGAAATGCACAGTTTAATGTAGCCAATCACAATGAAACCAAAAAAGTGTAGAGGCTGACGAATCCTTGGACTGTGATGCCCGCTGCCAATAATACGACTCTGAGCTGAAACTGCTGCTGTTGCAACAGATAGAAGCAGAAGCCAAAACATCCTGTCAGCAATAGCTACAGATCTGTCTCCTGTCAGCAAAGAATGATGGGTAAAAAAAAACAGTATTATGGGATATTTCCTGCCCCTTGAGAATTTTCTGGCGAAAAAAATACTTTTACGCCACTACATGGAGATTCAGTCATGCAATATAAATAGCTACATACTAGCTACATACTAAGTGTCTCTGGAACACTGCTTTTACAATGGTCTAGTGAAATTATTATTATATTAAAGGGATACTGTCATGGGAAAACATGAGGAAGGCATTTTCCCCCGAAAGTTTGTGTGTGAATTCCGCTGAAATAAATTGTTTTAAAGGCAAAGCCTGAGGATGGTGTGCTTCATATCCTTTTATTCAAGATTTATCTTTAAAGAATCATGCTTTTATCTTAGTGTCTCTGGAACACTGCTAATACAATGGACTAGTTAAATTATTATTATTATATTAAAGGGATACTGTCATGGGAAAACATGTTGTTTTTTTTTTTTTTTAACAAATGAGTTAATAGAGCTGCTCCAGCAGAATTCTGCACCAAAATCAGTTTTTCAAAAGAGCAAACAGGTTTTTTTTTTATATTTAATTTTGAAATCTGACATGGGGCTAGACATATTGTCAGTTTCCCAGCTGCCATCAGTCATTTGATTTGTGCTCTGATAAACTTCAGTTACTCTTTACTGCTGGACTCCCCCGTCCCCCAGCAGCCTAACAACAGAACAATTGGAAGGTAACCAGATAACAGCTCCCTAATACAAGGTAACAACTGCCTGGTAGATCTAAGAACAGCACTCAATAGTAAAAAGTCACACACATTCAGTTACATTGAGTTGGAGAAACATCAGCCTTCCAGAAAGCATTTCCATCCAAGTCCTGGCTCTTTCTGAAATCACATGTTTGACCAGGCAAAATTACCTGCGATGGCTGCCTACACACCAATATTATAAAATAAAAAAAATACACTTGCTGGTTCAGGAATGAAATTTTACATGGTAGAGTGAATTATTTGCAGTGTAAACAATGTAATTTATAAATAAAAACAACACCATAAAAGTCATGACAGAATTCCTTTAATTGAAGAAGAGGAGTAAACGTAAAAAAAAGACTCACTGACATTGAAATTAGATGAGTCAACACTAGCCTATAAAATGATAAGTATTAAAAAAATTTACGCCTCAATAGAGAGCTATAGTTCAGGCCATAATTGGCACAAGAGAGGCTTGAGTCACTCAAAGCAAATCCTAATTAGAACACAGCTGTATCATGCAATTAAGGCATGGTCTGATGTGATTTGCAGACAACATTACATGAGTTATCAGGTCACATTCAAAAATAATTGGAGTACAGTTATAGGACATCTGTAATATGTTTTTATTGGCAAAATGCACACTATAGCATCATTTATGAATATTTATTCAGGTGGTTTTTACACTTTGAGATTAAAGGTCTCTGCATAACTTAACTGATATAAATGCATAGTCTACCACTGGAGATATGTTTGATTCACTAAATGATCTTGCCCATTTAACCTTGAAGCAATACACAGAGAAATAGTCTATATTCTATTATATTTATTCACTTTGCCTTGAACATAGAGTGTGTATTCCACATTAAATGGTGTTACTTCAACATATATAAAGTGTCACTTTTTACAGTAATATGTTTGGTTTACCATATATGCTTGAGTATAAGCCGAGTTTTTCAGCACCCAAATTCTGCTGAAAAAGTCTACCTCGGCTTATACTCGAGTCAGTATAAAAGTTACCTAGCTAGGTACATGGGCATCCACAGAGGAGGCAGTGCCACTTCCCCCTTTCCCAGCCAGATCTTCCAGTAGCTGCCCCATCCTCTCTCAGTGGCAGTGCGCCACTACCCAATCCTGGACTGTCCGGACAGTAAATTTCGCATGTGCGCACTAGCGGTGCGCTGCACACTGAAGCGCATACAGGGGAACCAGAATGCCAGAGTAGCAGGGGCCAATTGAGAACATTGACTTGCTTGTCCCGGCTCCTCCCTTTCCGACTAGCTAGTTTTGGTCTTCTGCCTCCATGGCCCGGTTGCTCCCTGTCCTCCTCACACTGCTTCTTTGCAGCTACGTGCGGCCCATCTCTTTTTCGCTGCTGCCCAACAGCCGCAATTGTTTGCAAGAAGATATTCACAAGAACGTACTTGTAACTGGAGAGTACGAGCTGTCTGAGGCCCACAATCAGGGCCAAGTGCGGCTAAAGGTAAGGCAGTAGAGGAAACAGATGGGGCGGGGACTCATAATGTCAGCGAGCATAATTTGTTTGTCCACAGAACGAGCCGCAAGCCTGTATAGGAAGGAGGCTGCTGATGTAAGTAGCGATGTGAGTAACAGCACGGAAGGTTGCCCACATATGGCCTGGTGTGGCTACTCGTTGAATGGCGTGAGCCTCTGCCAAAGGAGAGACAATGCCCATTGTTGCCCTGTGAGTGGTACCCAGGGAAATGGAAGATTTCTTTTTGCGGAACATTGCAAGGGGGTGGATAAATGTCATTGCTGCGTGTGGGTGCTGTGACATCTCATTGAACACATTGTTTGTTGTTATAATGTATAAAGGCACAAAGTGTTCTCAGAGCTGCACTGTTTTTGGATACCAAAAGAAAGGTTATTTAGTCACTGGTTAAAATAAAAATGTCCAACCTAGTTATTTGTCGCTTCATCTGCACAGTTTTATAAGTATATAGTATAGGTATGCAATGGAACAGGTTGATCTGTCATTTTTCACCCTAGGCTTATACTCGAGTCAATAAGGTTTCCCAGTTTTCGTAGGTAAAATTAGGTACCTCGGCTTATACTCTGGTTGACTTATACTCGAGTATATACAGTAATTGGTCTAGTTTTCAGACATCAATATGTAGTCAGCAACAGAAAGAAGCAAGTACTCTGCAGTGTTTATTTTTATATGTTATGAACACAGTTGATAAATTTATAGTAATATTTTGGCATACTTACTACTCTTTTATTGTAATAATATAGCCTGAACTGCTTTGGGAATGATCTCAAGATAGGGAGGAATAGTGTATGAAAGTCACCTTCCAGGTAGATAACAAACTAGCCACACCCTCCTCCTAGGCTGGAAATATATATGCTTCCGAACATTGCTTTTTGTATATTTATGTAATAAATACGCTCAAGCTATTTTATTGTGTTTTTTAATACTAAAAAAGTATGTTGTAACCATGTGCTCGCTGCCTCCCAGGATGATCTCATTTATATGCTGTGTGGTAGGATGGTGTTGTCACTATGAGCTTCCTGGTAGGAAGCTATGGGCGAAATGCACATCAGGGTGGACTCGCAGCAATGTCAAGGTGAGGACTAAAGGATTGTGCAGTGCCAGGTGGTTGCCTTCATTGCCTTCATTGTAGGCTCTCAATTTTGTGAAAATGATTTATTTATGCTTATGCCGGACAGCAACTGGGGCATTGGGCATACATTTCTGATTGAAAAATACTTATCACCTACTAGCATTATTTGTATGGGAATTTTTTTGGAATCCCTAATGGTACCCGGGTACTCAATTAAATGTGTTATTATCTTTACCTTTAGTGAAACAAATGGATTAATGTTACACCTAACATATTACTGCTATGTCCAGTTTTTCAATATAAATGTGTATTTTTAATTTGGAATGACGTGTGTTTTACCTACTATATTCCCAGTTTAATTATATATTAATATATTACCTAATATATTCCCCTGTTTAAGTAATTCTCCACTATACGGATTATTATCTTCTTAAATTGATTTTAACTTTACTTTGGGGGGGAGCTTAGGGTGAACTTTACCTTAAAATATACTGGGATATACTGTATATATATATTTTTCTATTTCTTATGAGTTGACCTGTGGGTTGGTATTCCTATGGGCTGCCTGGTAGGGTGGTTTTCCTATGATTTTTCCTTGTGAGTTAGTATTCCTGGGAGATGTCTGGTGGGATGGTGTTATACCTATGTGCTGCCTGGTAGGATAGCATGGGTTGAGCTATCTGGTAGGGTAGCTTTCCTATGAGTTGTATGGTTGGTTTGTTTTCCTATGAGCTGCCTTGTGGGATGATGTTGTCTCTATGATCTCCCTGGTTGGATGGTGTCATCACTCTGAGCTGCCTGGTAGCATGGTGTGATAGGTTGAGATAAAGTTGCAGGACTGCTTATGGCTTATTTAGTATTGTAAGACTGAACAAAAAGAGGCTTATGTTCCCTTTGGGCTGTGTACACAAAGATTTTCTTCTGTGTGCACATTTTAAAATCTTATCCACACTTTTGAAAACTGTGTTCTGTGGGTCAGAATAAATATAAAATTATAAGGGTAACTTACATGCTGCAGCAGTAGCAGATGCACGCCTGCACTGTCCTTACAGAAAAGAGAACTTGTTTAGTTACATAATTTGTACAAAGTATGGGAAAGCATAGATTATTGATAGGTCAGTATAAGTATGTATATGTATTTGCACTGAGGATAATTTGGAGGGGTTGATCTTGATGGACTTTGATCTACTTTGAAGACAAATGAACTATGCAACTGTGTTACATGATAATTATATCTACTACTTGCATGACCATTATCATTCCATTTCATGGTACATAAATATTTTTGTAACTATATTTTGGGCTATATTAGACTAAAAAAGGTGAATTTCCAGCTAATTAGAACAGAGCAGGATTCATTTGATTGTAGTACACAAGGCTGGGCATTTGCTAGGTGGAATGTATTAAGGAAAGGTGTAGTTAGACTACAACTCATATGCTACTGTGCTCATAAATATTATAAAGGAGGCAAGGAGGTTCTTGCAGTAACAAAACAAAACAAAACAAAGTGTATATGTCCAAGACAAATCCACAGGGTTATACTCACAGATCCACAGAGGCAAGTTTTTGCACATTGTACATATTGTTTGCCAGGACAGTTCAACAATGGCAGCTCCCTGATTTATCCCTAGAGGTACAGGTCCCTAGAGGTACAGGTCCGTCTAGGGCAGAACAGCTTTACTGGGCCATGTTGATCCCAGGCTTAATGGAACAGATGTAGCTGGGTTAGCAACCAATGGCCAAAGAGAAAGATTCACCCATAACCAAACACTAACTTAATAGGGTGATTCACCCTTAATTCAACTTTTAGTATGCATTAAAATGTCCAATTCTAAGCAACCTTTTCATTGCTTTTCGTTATTTAATTTGTATAGTTTTATGATTATTTGCCTTTTTCTTCTGACTCTTTCCAGCTTTCAAATGGGTGTCGCTGACCCCATCTAAGAAGCAAATGCTCTGTAAGGCTACACATTTATTGTTATTGCTAATTGTTATTGCTCATCTTTCTAGTAAGGTCCTCTCCTATTCATATTCCAGTTTCGTATTCAAATCAATGTATGGTTGTTAGGGTAACTTGGACCCTAGCTATTAGATTGTTTATAATGCAAATTGAAGAGCTGCTGAAAAAGCTAAATAACGCAAAAAACCTTAAATAATAAACAATGAAAACCAAATGCAAATTGTCTCAGAATATCACTCTCTACATCATACTAAAAGTTAACTTGAAGGTGAACAACCCCTTTAAAATATGGCTGAAAGTGGTCATAGGCCTGTAGGCCAATAACAAAAATATTTAAATTAGATAACTAGATACATGCCCAGCAACTAGGGAGATAAGGAAGTGTAGGAGTTTAAAGCCATAGGGGCTTATTAAACCTATGGATCTCTACATTTTTATATTGTGTAGTCTTTTATAATGCAGTGGATTAGTGGCAAAATTCCACATTTCACCATCTGCAAATTTTTTTTTTTCTGCAAAAATGTCAGAGACAAAAAAGTCTGCATACAGTAAGAAAAAAGCCCATTGACTTTAATGCATTTGGACAAAAAGTCCAGAGACAAAAAAGTTGCCACAAAAAAAAATGCCCATTGACTTTAATGCATTTGAAGTGAGAAAAAAGTTCAGCACATAAATATTTTTTGCGCATAAAAAAACATTGTCTACCTATTGACTCCAAGGGTTTTTCGCCATTTTGCAAATTTTTCTGTGAAGCAAAATGTGACATATTGGCTCATCACTACTTACTGAACAAAATAACTCTTCATATATGCATCCTAGAACATGTATTATTAAACATGGCCAAAAAGACTTTAAAAAGGCATGTCACAAAGACCAAATCATATTAAAAATAGCCTAAAATTTACTATGTATGGACACAGTATATTTAAATGTATAGTAGTAAAACTCATTGTTGTGCATATGTAATACACAAAATACTGTAGATCAAAATGTTGCCAGCCAGATAGACAGATGCCCAGTCAAAAATTGAAACACTGCATTGAATGTGTGCCCACTAATCTAGGGAAACCTTCAATAAAGTTTAGAGATGAGCAATCTTGTTTGCAGGTGAAAATATCAGTTTTGCCAGTGGTAAAAACTTTCACTAATCCTAAATTCTGCTACGCATTCTGTTTTACCTTAAAAATTAGCCTGTCAAGCAATGTAACAAATTGTCTTTGAAGAGGTTGGATAGAAATATTATTGTGGATCATTTAACGTTATCTGCATTAAGGTACACATTTTTCCTATTGTTTCATATATCTTCCATATTGTGATGTTAATTCATCACCAGCTTCTCTTAACATTCTATATGTTTGCTTGGCTGGTAAGGGGAAAAGCTATATGAGACAGCTGGATTGCAAACAACAAGGGTTTGTTTTGGTTTATTCCCATTGTATCTAGAAGGGAAATTATTCAGTTACATAATTATAGTAGGGACTACAGGCATAGTTCTGTTCTATGTGCTAGTTTGGCAAGCTGTCAGATTTCCTACTAGACCACTTTACAAGATTCCATCTCACAGGCATTGAAGTTCACTGCATGATGTCTTTTGGCCATAGCTAGAAATGGAGAGTCTTTTTTTTCCCCACAATATTACCAAGAAGACACAAACATACATAACAGTGGCAACTGTAGTTTTACCTGAAGGGGAAAATGATATATAGCATTCTGTTTTATTAGTATACTAGTAAGAATAAGAGAATATGGAAAGGAATTACAGAGAAGCTATTTTTTTTTTAACAGACTGTAATTTACTTATTTCCAGCATTTTAAGATTTGAAGGAAAGGATTAGAATGGAGTGTTTCCAGGCATGGGGGAATCTAATAGAGAAGGTTATAAGTATGAATGAAATAGAATTATTATCTAGTTGTAGAAGTTCACACATTCTCAGTGGCTTAACATTTTCTAAGCTGGAATTTTAACTTTCATAAATTGAATAAGCAAATTCTGAATAAGATGATGAAAACTAATCAGAATACAGAACATGTTGTTTCCTGATGGAAAGTTATTAACAGAGAGAATATGACTATGTATCATTTACATTTTTACCATTTTAGTGAAACTTGTAGAAATTGTTGCTTTTTTAAGAAAAGGGTAATAGCACCAGTAATACCTGGATTTTCCCAAGCAACTGGACTATATTGCTGCAATAGTTAAAACTTCCAACTGATTGGAATAATTCTTGTTTTGAGGTATGAGACAACAGAACTTTATTATGATACACTAACATTTTGAAAGCTGTATTGTTTTTATAATGGTGGCATAAATTGAGGAGAAATAGAAATATGAACAGTACATCGAAGACAGACTGCATTAGTGGGTTGACTGAAATACTTGTGGTTCTGCATCTGGCAACACAGACACATACCTTGTACCAATCATCAGCCAAAAATATAGGAATTTATTATAAAAGCTTTATGCGGAAATTAATAGTAGCATAGTAGTTACCATCTTAGATGGTCCTTTTGCCAACCACCAACTACACTACCAGTGTAGTATGTGCCCTATAATGCAACCTGATTCCATTATGTGATAATTTGGTTACTCTTCACATAAACTATTTTCTAAATGCAAGATATTTTAAAAGCGTGCCTAGGTTAAATCCTTGAGGAATGTTTGGTCCTAATTATTTAGTTAGATAGCCCTAAGAGGTGCCATACACAGCAGAATTTGCAAATGTTCACCACTAGTTGTTTTTTTAGTTTGGTAAAATTAGTATTAATATTAGTAGTAATATGTGCTATAAAAGAGAATAAACAGAAATCAGTCGGTCACAATGGGGAAGGATGTAGGGAAACAGTGAAACAATATGAATCTAGTCTTTGAAATTAATACAATTGTGAAATACTTTTGCTGCTACCTCCCACCAGCTTGTACAAAGTCAACTTTTTCCATTTAAGTGCTCATGAAAATTTTCCATGTGCTATTTAGGTTAACGCATGTTTGTATATTTAGTTCAACAATATCACGGGGTCAAAAATTAAGAAACAGAGAGTATTCTCACAGTCTCAACAAAAATTTCTTAATAGTAAGTTTAAATAGAATGCAATTGGGCATTAATAAAAAGTCTTTGGACACAGTATTAAAATTTAAGCTTAAAATAGAGATAACTAATGACTGGCAACATGCTGTTCAAGTAAAGTATTATTTCCAGTATAATAATGCCGATAGTATTAGGAAGGGCTTGACTTAGAACAGGTTGACTTCGGATTGCCATGCATGATTCAGATGATGTTAAATTCATTCTTAATGTTCAGTTATAAATTTCTCAGTTATTTTAACAAAATATTTATTTTAGTGTGCAATGGATATTCCAGTATATTTGACATATTAGTGATCACATCGTTGACTGGATTCCAGTTCCTGGAGTATAAAGAATTCAATTAGCTTTTTAGTGGCTATTTTTGTGACCTTTAATACATCCGTTTATTATCTACTTTCCATATGGCTTCAGTGACTTTATTGAGACAGGCAGAAAGATTCCAGAAAGTAATGTACATGATTGTGATAAAGATGTTTTATGAGCAACTTTTTCCAAAGGGGTTGCTGTGTGCAGAGGACATTAACACGTGAACAAAATTAAACAAAATCACTTCTGATATTCCTTCCTATATTAAATGAAGTGTTTGGGCTAATTATTGAGACTCTTTCCACATCATGTGAAGTTATGGCTCTAGAAACTCAGAGCTTATTCTATATTTAACATGGATCATTTACCATCACTTTCTCATTTAGTACTCTAGTAATAATTGAAGGATGAGCGAATGAAGCCATTATGCCCCTCAAACGTGCTGTGAGGACTTTACAGAGCTGGCCACAAGCTGGAAAAGCATATTTAACTCTATCCATATTTTATAAAAGGATCAAGAGAAAATGCTTGTTATACAGGTTGCCATTTTACATAAATATGTGCAATGAATAAACTTACAGAACATGACTTTTTTTCCCAATATAACATTTCAATTACATATTAATAATTGGTAATTAATTTTCGAATCCAGCATCATAAACTAAAATGTGACTTGCACCTAAAACGATTAGCTGCTGGTCGAAAAGAGGGAATCCACCAGTTCAAGTGTAAAAAAAAAATACTTTTAATGCCATTTTCTTCTGTCAATTTTGTTATAAGTAATGCCTACTGTAAATGTTAACCTCAACTATGCATGCAGGCTTACAAAAAAAGCAATTTAAATGAACTGAAATTCTCATTTCCATTTCAATTCATTCCCACCATAAACTTTAAATTTGGTAATGTATTCCCTAAAGTAAGTATATTTCGATAAATGAGTGGATGTGGATATTGTGTCAAGGATATTGAAAAAAATAACTGACCTTGCCAGGCAGGTAAAAATATAAAATGAAAATTCTGCACTTGACTAAGAGAAATAAGCAGTCCCTCTAATCTGTAAATGTTCTGAGGCTTTGTTCAGCACACCCGCAGAAAAATGTATCAACATCAGCAGAGTGAGCGGAAAATCAAACATGACCCATTTTTTGCTATATGTATAAATGAATTAATGTTTCTTTTTATTTGTACTGTGCCAGGATACAAAATTCTTTATATGCTGTAACAGGGAGAGGATTAAGCTGCTCTAAAATGGATAGAAATGTGAAGTATTATTCAATGACTGTTGAATCTCTGTTCTAAACACTGGTTTCAGTAGCCTGGATTAGTAGCTGGCAAAAACCAGGAAACTGTTGTTGTCTCAGACCTGTTCTTAGGTGTTTCTGTCATGTGTAACTGTGTAATTCTGATTTAAAGCCAGATGAAATTCAGAAGACCGATTTTATGCAAGCAGAGTGTTCGTGATATACTGTATGGCTGGCTGGCTTTCTTCACTAATACAAGTATAGAATCTATTATTCAAAATGTTCAGGCCCAGGGTTTTCTGGATGAGACCTTTAAGTAATTTGGATAACCGTACCGTCTGAGTTTAAACATTAAATAAAGCCAGTAGGAATGTTTTGCCACCAATATGGATTAATTATAACTAAGTTGGGATCAAGTACACTGTATTGTTTTATTACAGAGAAAAATGAAATGTTAATTAAAAACTAGAATCTAAGGGAGATGTCTTTCCTTTAATTCAGAGTTTTCTAGATAAAGGGTTTCCAGATAATAGATTCCATTTTAAAATTGGAATTGAGTATTCTTTTATTGTTAAGGCCCCTGGTAAAGACTGGAAAAGAGGCTTGTTGATGAACTTGAAAGAGTATATTCCATTAAGAATTTGGACATGGGGTGGTTAACTGATGATCAATGCATCAGAATATAAGTATTCATTCTTGTTTTTTTTTGCAAAACCTTGAGCGTTAGATGGTACTTTTTTTTTAGTTTGAAATAAAATAGAGGCAAATCCTACAAAAAAAACTTTTTTTTAATCAAAAGCGTGTTAGCAATGGACCAACATACCCACAATATAAGAGGCACATTGCCACAATCATTCGATTTTACTTCCTGCATTTTAAAAACAAAGTAATGACACAGAAGCATCAATACAATTTTATATGAGCTATTCTAGGGACTAGGGTTACATTTCAGACTAAAGTGTATTTTTCTATTACGCTCTTTAGCTTTCCGTTTAACTGTTTATACTAAAATATGTCTGGCTGTTAAAAAATTTGTGTAACAACACAAATACAACGATTGAGCATACTCTCTGCTGAAGTCACTTCACCAAGAAATCAGCTAGTATTTTCAGCTTCAGTTTAGAGCTGAGATAATAGGAAAGCAAGAATAAAATAATACGTATATCAGTGGCGTTATGATTAGTTGAGCTATAAATGGTGAAGGTATCAAACTCATCTACCACATGTTAAATACATTCTGGGCATTTTGATTTACAATTTATAAACATACGTAATTGCATTTTCATAAGGGATTAAGGGGCACATTTACTTAGCTTGAGTGAAGGAATAGAAGAAAAAATACTTGTTTTTTTTGACTACTTCGACCATCGAATTGGCTACTTCGACCTTCGACTCCGAATCGAACAATTCAAACTAAAAATCATTTGACTATTAGATAGTCTTAGTACTGTCTCTTTAAAAAAAACTTCGACCGACTACTTCGGCACCTAAAACCTACCGGACAACAATGTTAGCCTATGATCGAAGGAAAATCGCCCGATCGATGGATTAAAATCGTTCGAATCATCTGATTGCAGGAAATGCGGTGAATCCTTCGATATTCGAAGTCGAAGGATTTTACTTTGATGGTCGATATTAAGGGTTAATTAACACTCGATATTCGACCATTAGTAAATGTGCCCCTAAAGGTTTAGTCACTTTTTAACAAAAAAAAAAAAAAAGAAAAGGAGAACAGCCAGAAGATATAAAATCTGCAAAACTGTCCAGGGAGAGTGGTGTTCCTGCTGGGTTTGGCCAGGAGGTGAGGTCTGGAGCTCTAACTGCATAAAAAGAACTAACCCTATTGTCTGCTAAGATGCAAGGCAGACAGAACATTATAAATACCATGGGGAGAGTGTCAGGGCTGCAGAGATGCATGTAAACAGTGTGCCATTCCTTGTGAGCAAGTGTTTCTTAACTACTGGTATTACAGCAGCAGTTCTTTCCTGCATAAGTGCAAAATGATCTATTACACTGCTGTAGGGAGTAATCACCTGTTTCTACATTTCTTGCTATGTTGGTGTCCACCAGCTCAAACATTACTTAAGGCACCAAACACTCCTAGTTCTTTCCATCTTTTTAACAGCCATTAAAACATTCTCTTTAAAGTCTCATGAACCTCTACAACAGCCCTTCTAACATAGACATAAAAAGTAGGAGCGATTTTGCCCTGGTGTGAATTGCCACATACCTTTGTGCTCAAAATCAAAAAAAGCCTGTGGCCACTCCCATGGTTACTGTGCTGCCTGCATTCAAGAGCAATGTATTCATGAGGGGCATATCTCAGAGGCTAGGTGACTTGTAGTGGAAAAACATGGTTATTTATGGCTGTTTCTGGCTGTTTTTTTACCATATCCCTTTTAGTAAAGTCCCACTGTTCCAGAATATTTAATTAGTTGACAGTTTAGGGAAAATGTGGCTTTCATTTGTATATATACAGTATACTGGATCTCATTTTCATTCCTGCTTTTCCAAGGCTTGGTTTTCTTAAATCTGCAAAGCTCATATCTTGTGTCACATTTTACATTACAGAACTGTCTGTGCATTTACTCCATTACATCCTTTCATAAATAGCACAAATTCAAATTCACAAGTCATTTTAATGCTCAAAAGAATATCTGACAATGGTGCCCTTTTTCATTTTATATCCTCCCTGGCTTTGCCATAGAGAAATAATTAGAATATGTCAGCGTATTATATGTGATGGTAGCAAGTTAGTGAAATGACTCCAGCTGACCACCAATCACTTTTGTTGATGAGAAAATGTATCCCATTCAAAACCTAATCAGCAAAATAGGAACTGAAAGTAATTTAATAAAGTTTATGGGCTGCACAAATTGTAATATGTTATAGCTGCTACCAGCTGCTGAGGATGTTTAGAAGAACACGTTTGTACAGAACAAAGGTTGTCATTGAAGGAACAAGTTATCTGGAATGCAAATTTAATCTAAATACTAAAACAGTACAAAAACTAAGGGCAACAAGTGTGGGTATTATATCACAATTTACAAAATGTGTATATCAGTCTTGATATGCAATGGGTAGAAGGAATCCTTATGAACACTGTTTTACCTTCAGAACATTTCCCATATTTTTGTTTCTATTGATGCTTGTAATATTTTTTAAATGTTAACTGAATATTCATTTAATCATAATAAGTCAGGCTTTTTCCATGAAATAAAATGTTAATATTTCTTATTTCATTTACAATAAGTAGTTTCATATAACCTTTTTTGGAGTCCTTGAGCCATGCTAGTTAGAAGTTAGGCTGTACTATGTTATAATCACTTTCATTTCTAATCAGGGCAAGCACATGGCTGTGACTAAGTGAAGCATATTTCTCTATTTCATATAGCATCCTGTCATCTGGCAGTTAACTAGGGGGACTGTGCAATGGCCGCCGATGTCAAGAGACATTTAATATCACTGTTGTGATACATTTATTGCTGGATTTTATGCTAAAGGCATGCCTTGGGTAGTGAAGGCGTTCAGATATATCTCCATGTATTATCACTTATAAATCAAGCATCAAATGTAAATGACTTTCAAAATAAACTAATACATTTTCATGAATGTGAAAATATTCTTTGGAGGGACTGTAATGAAAACAATCAAAAATAATGAGGAAAGTATAAAAATTTGCATGTTTGAAAGAGCAAGAGATTAAATATATCTATAATGTGATATCCTTATAAACGATTATATTTTAAGTACTATTGGAATTTACATATCAAATGCTAGAGGATACTTTTTTACTTTATGCAGAATGATGACGTAAATTCGTGTTAATTATTTTCTAAACTGTACATTTTGTAAAATATATTTCAAATGGATTATAATTATGAGTTGATATTTCTTTTATTAAATAATTGTTTACTAAAGATTGAACTGCACACAGATTCCTATTTACTTACCATATGTAACACCATGGAAACTCCGAATTGCAACATTTTACTTTACATTTTCTTCAGAGGAATTTCATCCATTGTAGATGTAAATTAAGAAGAAAAACCCTAATCAGGTCAGTTGTGTAAAACTGCTCCCTACTTTTGCTGCAAGAAATACGGGGTCAATTTTGAAAACATCCCAAAGTGTATATGTGCAAGAATAGAGGCATTTGCATGTATTAAAACTATTCACGTTGTGTCCAAGCACTGTTCATGTTGTGTCCAAATATTGTCCGTGCTCTTCTGCATAGTTACAACAAGGACTCCTGTTCTGCCTCTCTGCTCAGGCATATACTCTATAGGGAGCCCTGGAGCAATCCCATCATGAAGGTGGAGGAAATTTCAGGGTTAATAAATCGGGTTTGGTCAACAGACTTGCAAACAAAGAATCCCATACAGATGCTGTTTTAATTAAAAACATTGGAAGTTACTTAATCCAGACTCATTAACATGCAACTGCATTTCGAAGTCTGTGGCACAACTCCCTGTGTGGCTGAGTTTACACTGGAATTATTTGTGTAAAAAACATTTTGAATTTTGGACCACTGCACATGTGATGGCAAATTGCCCTTATGGTCAAAGTACTATGAACTATCTATTGCTGATACTTTGAAAGTAAAGGTGGCTATATGCTATAATTGGTTACAGTAGCTGTCAATGGAGAAGTTTCAAGAGTGGAAAATAATCATTATTGCCAGAAAACAAATTCAGTTTTCTTTTCAAAAAATATTCACGGACTGCAGTTTTTTCATTATTAACAACTAGCGCTGGCCCATTGTCATTGCTAAAACTATCTCCCTTTTCCAGCACAACTAGAGTGTGACTTAATGGTTTCCTTAAAGGGGTTGTTCACCTTCCAAACACTTTCTTCAGTTCAATTATTTTTAGATTATTCCCCAGAAAGCAAGACTTCTTTTCAAGTACTTTCCATTATTTATTTTTTACTGTTTTTCAAAAGTCTAAGTTTAAAGTTGATTGTTTGTGTCTGTCAGGAGTGTTAGAGCCAATTACTAGAATAGTTCAAGCAGTTAAAACTGCTTAAGTGTAACAGCCAATTGAAGAGAACATCAGTGTAGAGATTGACAGGCTGAAGTCATCAGGCAGACTGAAGACAGGCGTAGTCAGAAGCAGGCAGAGGTCGGTAGGCAGGCAGAAGTCATGAAGTCAGGAACGGGCCGAGGTCAAACACAGAAAATCAGAATATCAAGGCAAGCCAAATCACAAGTGGGAATCACAAGCTAGGAAATAACCAAGCACTGTTTGTTTCCTCAGATGCCTATTTAAAGGAACTATTTTGGCCCCAAACGTTAGGGCGCAGCGTGATGATACTCCTTGATAAATACGTCCGCAGTAGCTGCTGCAGAGGGTAACCGAGGAAGTGGAATAAAATGTGCAAGTTTAGTAAGACAATCCACAACCACGAAGATAGTATTACAATTTTTGGACGGAGGAAGCTCCACGATGAAATCCATAGAAATGGAACTCCACGGTCTCTCAGGCGGGGCAAAGGGCGAAGCAACCCTACAGGTTTGCTGCAAGATGACTTGGATCTAGCACAAGACTCGCAGGAACGAACATAAGAGATACACTTTTTTAATTAAAGAAGGCCACCAACAGAAACGTCTTGCCAAATCTAGAGTCTTTCGAATTCCAGTATGCCCCGCCAATGGATGATCATGTATTAATTTAAGAGCTTCCAATTGAAGACTTGATGGTACAACCAATCTGTTATTCCGCAACAAAAGGTTATCTTGAAAAAAAAATTTTCAACACCAGGATAGTCTGTTATGGACTGAGGAATTATTTTTAAATTTTCAACAAAAGAGGATTGAAGAAGTAAGAAGTGCCCAGACTGAAAAATAGTATCTGTAACCATAGCAACCTTTTCCACCGGAAATACTCTGGAGAGAGCATCGGCCTTCGTATTCTTTGAACCAGGTTTATTAGTAATATGAAACTGAAAACAAGAAAAGAAAAGTGCCCATCTTGCTTGACGAGGATTCAAAGTCTCGCTGTTCGAAGATATTCTAAATTTTTATGGTCCGTAAAAATGATAATAGGATGGAAAGCTCCTTCCAAAAGATGTCACCATTCTTCTAACGCCCCTATAATAGCCAATAGTTTGCGATCCCCTACATCGTAGTTTCTTTCCGTAGGGCTTAATTTTTTAGAAAAGAAAGCTACTGGATGCAACACATCTTTAGGACCAGCACGTTGTGAAAGTATTGCTCCAATGGAGACTTCTGAGGCGTCCACCTCGAGAATAAAAGGTTTAGTTGCATCCGAATGTACAAGAATAGGGGCAGATGTAAAGAGTTTCTTTAGATGTTCAAAAGCTTGCTGTGCAATTGAAGACCAAGTAAATTTAACTTTAATACTTGTGAGATCATTAAGAGGTTTGATAATAGCAAAAAAATTTTTTTTTTATAAATCTTCTATAAAAATTAGCGAGCCCCACAAAACGTTGAACCCCTTTGCGATCCACTGGAGGAGGCCAGTTAATAATTGCTTCCACCTTCTTAAGATCCATCTTGAATCCTTGGTCAGAAACCAGACATCCCAAAAATTCAATTCGGGATTTTTCGAAATCACATTTAGAAGCCTTGGCATATAACTGATGTTTTCTGAGCCGAAGTAACACTTCTCTCACATGAATTCGATGATCTTCCAAAGAATTGGAAAAAACTCAAATGTCGTCAAGATAAACAATGACAACTTGATCCAGTAAGTCAGGAAAAATGTAATTTATGAAATATTGAAACTTAGCAGGAGCATAGCAGAGACCAAAAGGCATAACAGTATATTCAAAGTGTCCATAACAGGAGTGAAAAGCAGTCTTCCATTTGTCTCCCTCTCATATCTGAACTAAGTTATACGCCCCTCTTAGATCCAATTTACAGAAAACTTTGGCATGACGAAGTCTTTGGAATAAATCAGAAATGAGGGGTAAAGGATAACGATTCTTAATAGTGACTTTATTGAGTTCACGGAAATCAATACAAGGTCTTAAAGAGTGATCCTTCTTTTCAACGAAAAAAATACCTGCTCCAGCCGGAGAAGTTGAATGACGAATAAACCCTTTTTCAAGATTTTCATCAATATAGTCCTTAATGTAGCCAATTCAGGCCCAGAAAGAGGGTAAATTCTTCCAAAAGGAATGGCTACCCCAGGAAGTAAGTCAATCTGGCAATCGTAACTTCTATGAGGAGGAAGAGAATCTGCAGCTTTCTTATTGAATACATCCGCAAAATCATGATACACCTGTGGAACACACTGTAGTAACTCATCATCAGAGATGGTTAGACCCAGGGTCTTTGGAGAAGGAAGACAATTTTTATGACAATAATTAGAATTGAAAAGGATTATCCCAGACTGCCAGTCAATACTAGGATTATGAGCCTTTAACCACGGAATGCCAAGAATAACAGGAAAGAGTAGAGTTACCATAACATCAAACTTTATTAACTCACAATGCCCCTCTCCTGAAGCTGACGATGACTGCCTGGAAGTAGAAGGAGATGGAGGTGCAGTAGACATCCATATGTCTTGGAGCTGACCTTGCATGGTCTGATAATCTCCCTGGAGATCCCTCATGGCTTGAGTGAGTGAAGAAATCTGCTGAGACAAGTCAAACAGCGTAGGTAACTCTTCAGAAGACTCCATTCTGGCTTGGTTATTCTGTCAGGAGTGTTAGAGCCAATTACTAGAAGAGTTCAAGCAGTTAAAACTGCTTAAGTGCAACAGCCAATCGAAGGGAACTTCAGTGTAGAGATTGACAGGCTGAAGTCATCAGGCAGACGGAAGACAGCGTGATAAACGGTCGCGCGCGCACGCGCAAAGACGTGCGCACAGGCAACACGCGCAAAGAATGTACAGAACTCTGTACACCCCTGCTCCTGTGCGCAGGTGAAGGCCTAGCTGCGCCCAGTGGTACCTTACAGTGTCTCTGGTGTTTGAGTCTAGCAGCTCAGTAATTCAGGTGCAGACTGTTACAATTTTGCATTTAGTTGTTACATTTCTCAACAGCATCTTTGGAATATTAACAACTATTGTATCAATTCTAACAGCTGCCTGTAATGAAACCCAAAGATTCTGCTCAGCAGGGACAAAGATAAGAAATGTATCAACTAAATGTATCAATTTAGAACAATTTATAGGGTCGGCGACCCCCCTCCCAGGGCTGCTTGAGAAGGTAAAAAATTACACTTTACACTTCAGTTTTAGAAAAACGGTCACACATAAGAGAAAGTAATTGGAAAAAGTTATAACTTACTGTATTACGAAGATTTGCAGCAGTGTAAAATTAACAGAGGCGTAAAATAAAACACAACTTTTTTCACCATTGTTCAGCAAATTTCATTTTTCCCAACATTATAGATAGGCCCCTTGGAACATTTACATTTTCCTGACAGTTACAAATCTATTTAAAGAAATGAGACATGTATCAAAGAATATCAAACACCATTCTATAAAATGGATCTCAGCAGCTATGCTGAGCTCTGACACCCCACTGAACTGATACAGAAAACGCTATTCAAGTTAAAAGGAAGACTACTACAATGCTATCAAATTATGAAGTACAAAATGCCTATATTTTGAACATGATAAGCACTTCTATCAAAAGCCTCGAAAACCCCTCAATTACAACAGGTCATAAATTCAAAAATATTTGTACTCCAACGTTATGCATAAGTAATGAGAGGGTAAACCAAACAGGGGGATTAAAATGCCAGTTTAAATGTGTCACTTTAAAGACAAATCCTTTATTGTGGCAGCTAGTTTCTAAAAGTAACAAATATGAGGCAGGTTTTCATCTAGAATATGGATACATGAACACAGTCCATGGCTGCTACTACACACAGATGGAATCAGTGGTTTCTTCTCGCTAGTAGAAAATGTGCTGCATGACAAACGTTTTGGCTTTCTCAGATTAATTATTGTTTGGAATTAAAAAATTAACACAGAATCAGATTTTGTCTTTTTGTACTTTTTTTGATTTGTTTTAAAGAAACTTGTAAAGTATATTTAGTATATTTATTTTTGTGCCCTTGCTGTTTAATCTATTGTAAAGTTAGTCAATACCTTTACAGATTAGCATAAAACATCTCAGGACATGGGCATCAGTCTCTAATATGTAAGGTATGTACTCTGAAGTATGTAATAGACACAATAGGGAAAGTTAATCAAAATGGCAAGGGTTTAATAACATTGTAACATTGCAGTTTGTATTTTACTACAAAGGTTAAAAGACTTGCTAAATTCTATCCATGAATATGAATTTGACCTTACACGGTTCCACGTTTTTCTCTTCCTGTAATTATTATTGTGACAGGCATAATAATTGACTGACACAGTTGATTGATTGGGAGTATGCAAATGCTACTGACTGCCATGCATAGGTTGATATATGGATTAATTCATGTGTTATGAACATATCATCCAAATGAGTTCAACAGCAATAACACAAAGGGGCACATTTACTAAGGGTCGAAGTGAATTCAAAGTGAATTTTCATATTCAAAAACTTCGAATTTCGAGTAATTTTTGGGTACTTCGACCATCGAATAGGCCAAAATTTGATTGGAATTGAAAAAACTTGAATATTCTACCATTCAAAAATCGAGTACTGTCTCTTTAAAAAACTTTCAACTTCGACACTTCGCCACCTTCAACCTGCCGAATTGCTATGTTAGCCTATGGGGACCTCCTAGAACCTATAGCCAGTATTTGGCTAAGTTTTCATAAGTCAAAGTTTTTTATTTTGAAAATCGTTCGACCGGACGATTAAATTGTTCGTTCTACATTTGATCAAACGATTTGAATTCGATCAAAAACTGCTAAATTCACTCAAAAAAAACCTTAGACTATCGAATTTCTACAATTCGATGGTCGAATTTGAAGTTTTACCACTTCGAAATTGGACCCTTAGTAAATGTGCCCCATAGTATTCACTAGAAAATGTTGCATTTGCTAGATAGATCTATAAAAACAAATATCTGATTGATGCCAATGGGCAATTAGACCAGGGCAAACCTTTATTACATGTGGGGGCAACAGCTTACAATTTGGCATTTCTAATATTTTAATGGATCTTTACCTTCTTCAATCCACTAGAGTGTCTCTAGATAAATGGGTGTACAAATGTAGGTCAATGTATATAAAACGTATACTGCTTTTAAAGAGACCCAGAAAATCAACATATGTAACAGAGAACCAGCCATCAATATTGAAATGTATTACCTTTGATACCTGGTTTAGACCACATTGATAAGGGTGGCATATCATTTTGTCAGTTAGTCTACATAGGTGTTTCAATCATAACCTGAAATACATTCTTCATTGTACAATCCATCCGTGCTATCCCAACAGTATAATAATAAACTGGTTTTAGGTAGCATGTCATTTTAACTACAAAATTCCAAACATGAATACCTTTTGTAATCAGATAATATAATTTATTATTATTATGATTATTAACATGTATTTTTGGAGTGCCAATGTATATTGCAGTGGTGTAAAATAAATGTGTTTATACAACAAAAGTATAGAAAATACAGGATATCATACATAATAACCAATACAAAGGTGAGGAAGGCCCTGTGCTAATGATTTTATAATCTTAAATGGAAAGGGATTGAGACACAAGTTGTGGGCTAGATCAGAAATAAGCAGGGGAGAGATGTAGCATTGCATTTGGTAGCTAAACAGAATGAGGGTAGGCCTATCTAAATAAGTGTGTTGCAAGAGGTTATAAAAATAACCTCAAGCTTCACCAGGAATATATACTCAGGATATTCTCATTGCTGTTATATTACTTTGAGGCAAGTAACTACAGGAAGGAAGGGGATTAAGCTTTATTTAGGCTGGGGCTATGCTCGACCTTCAAAGATGTTATGTTATCCCCTCAGGTACACAATAGCTATTTCTAACACCCAACCACCATATTTAAAATAGTCTCAATAAATACTAAAGGGTTAAATAGTATAACAAAATGATATATAACATTGAAAGAGCTTTAACATCTCAAGGTGGATATAGTATTCATACAGGAGACACATTTTCAACTTGAAGGCTCCTACAAATGACACTCTAAAGACTTTCCTACAGCCTACTATGCATCTAGATCCACCAAAAAGGCACGTGTGGCCATCTTGAGACACAAAGAATGTCCCCTAGATATAAAACACCCATTTGCTCACCCAAAAGGTCACTACATGATCCTCAAGGGCAGGTTAGCTTCAATTCCGGTGCTGCTTATGAATATCTATTCCCCTAATAAGCAACAGATTAAATTCCTGAGAAAAGTTCTTTCTAAAGCTCAAAAACTTACCTACCACTATACAATCATAGGATGGGAATTTAACTTAGTACACTCCCAAAATGCTGATAGATCCCACTCCACTCCTGACCAATCAGCACACGTTATGTCTAGGTATTTTAGACAACTTATCCGACAGACAGCACTATTTGACCCATGGTGGGTTAACCACCCTACAGCACATCAATACACCTTTTATTCTTCAGGGTACAAAACTCATTCCCAGAGAGATTATTTTTTGTCTCACACCCCTGCTTAACCAAGTGCTCACATTGACACAAATACCAATTGCTTCCAAATGAAAATCAACAGCCATCCAGACAGTTCGTGAAATCTTAAAAAAGGATTAATGACAACAGACTTTTTGAATCTAGAATATCCTATTTACAAAATAAAATAACTATAACAATATTGTTATCATGAATCTTGTTTAGGGATGGGTACACTCCGAATGCACAGGGGAATTCTGGTGTTCACCGACGTCCTTTTGGGGCCCTGGGCTTTCTCCTGCAGAAAACACAAGGGGAAGTGTGTAACAAAACAACAAGTCCATAAATGAGGTACCGGCGAGGATTTAGAAGAGACGTGGTCGAGAAAAACAGGCAAAAAGTCACAGAATAAATGCTTTGACTGGAACAGTAAACTGGAACCTAGCTTGGGCATTTTCAAAATGGAGACTTGGCCCTTTAAAGAAGATTTGATGCCAAAGTTTGAATCCAGCACCTCTTTGTGACGTTGTGACGCCAGCGTCAACCCGGAAGTGCGTGCCTCCCAGTGCGTCTCACAATAACACAACACCTCAGCATCTGGTCAATATGGGAGCTACTCAGCTATGACTTAACCCCCTAAACTGACTTGCCCCATACACAACCCCACCAGACCCCTCACTTACCATGGGAAAATCGAGAACTTCTAGTTATATTGTTACTTTATATTGTACTGAATTTTTTTTCAAGCTTATATAGCTAGATCTTGGACAAGAATTTTATCTACTTTGAAAACTAATTTTTTCATTGAAACTTTTTGTTTCTTTCTCCTTGCCCCTAAGACTATAAAAGTCTGTACAGTTTGGGTAACATATAGTTTTATTACGTTTCTCCTTTTTTATTTTATGAACTATTTGCAATTGCATATTTTAATGTATATCTTTTTTCATATGTTGTACTTTTTGAATATTAAATATACAATACAATAAGCTTTGTATTAACTGTTCTAAAAGCTCTATGGCCTGAAAGAAATATAATAATTTGTAATTTTGTGCTTTAACCCTTGAAGTGTAAAACAGTTAGATGTTGTCCTCAACCTGGCTTTGACTTGTGCATAGTTTGAGTAAATGTTTTGTGGGTTTTAGGGTGTCTGGGCAAATTCGGAGCAATTGCAATGCAGTGTATCTGAGGAAAATATGCTCTTCAGTGTACAACCTAAGTTAGAGGCTACACACCCTAAGTCATATGAGGGAGAATTTTGTACTACATAAAAAAAAATTGTATATAACAGTGGTTCATTGTTATGGATATGTACAGTTATTTCAAGGCCAGTGAATATTTCTGTATAGCAAAAATTTAAATAAACAGAAATAGTTAAACGAGACTCATTTTTGTGTGCTATTTAACATGGAATATTAAGGTGTATTGAGGTGTATTGAGGAATAAGGCATCTTAAAATCATATAATATTATAGAAGATTTTTTGAACAAGTTTTACTAGTTAATTAGACACAGGAATGTTCTGTATCAATGGTTAATTAGCAACACTGCATGAGGCAAAGAGAACCTATCATTGTTCAAAATGTGTTCATTTATATGCCAATTGTAAAACTAATTGACCTGATATCTAGATGCTGATGTTAATACTGCTAATAATTAACATTTAAAGATGCAGTTATATATGCACTGAAGCAGTTAGTTATTTAGTTACTATGTATGATACTCTGTCTAACCTTAACCCTTTATATGGCCCTTTTTTAATGTATTGAACCTAATGCAAATGCCAGGGGTATGTAATCTAGGTCCCCCCTACAAAAATATACCCCCTTGATTTTAATAGGAGCCTTACTGCTGCATAGATATTTTCCAGGGTTAAAAGTAGTCAGAGTGTTTAGGAAAACCACTGCAATGATAAAATGCCATGTGCACAAGTTTCTACTATGTACAGGTATGCATATCTAGAAACATGTTATCTAGAAAGCTCTGAATTACAGAAGGGCCATCTCCCATAGACTCCATTTCATCCAAATAATCCAAATTCATAAAAAAAATTCCTTTTTATATGTAATAATAAAACAGTATCTTGTATGTGACCCAAACTTAGATATAATGAATCGTTATTAGAAGCAAAACCAGCCTATTGGGTTTACTAATGTTTACATGCTTTTCTAGTAGACATAAGGTATGAAGATCCAAATTACAGAAAGATTCTTTCCCCAGGTCCCGAGCATTCTGGATAAGAATTCCCATACCTGTTCCACTCATTCACCATCAATCTACCGTATATTGCCTTCGTAAATGACCCCTTATGACTAATTCTAAGAAAAGTAAAGGCATTAAGGTAAATTTTAAGGATATTTTTGTGCATTAAAGAATGTCGTCTCAAAAAAAATCAGACGTGGAAAAGTGTATCAATTCTAGTAACTATAAATTTGTTGTGTTTGTGCATGTTTTGCTTGGGGAGTTATACACAGTAAGTTTGAAGCTCATAGAAATGAGGGAAAAACGATTTGAAAAGTTGTAAACCATGTTGAATGCAGAAAATTTTAAACCAGGTTTACATCATAATGCGTAGATAAATCAGTTCAATGAGAGACTGAAAAGCAGAGGATTAGAAAAAATTGAAAAAGTCATCAAGGAACAAGGAAGCATGACTGGAGAGTTGTATATGAAATGCAAATGAGATAAATGTGCCAAAACACAGATTAATTTCAAGCCATAAATTTAAAAAAAAAGTCAAGCTTCATTATTTAGTTTTATTTTCAGCCTATTAAAAGCATAAATCATGACCATTGATAACCATTGATCATAATAATTTTCCGCCTACAGTTATTTTATATATAAAAATCCAACATACAATTGCCTCTCTTAGACAGCAGAAAACCTTTGAATTTCAGTGAAAGGAAGCGTCCTGGACCCATTATAATATACCAAGTTATACAAACTCTAATTCTACTAAGGATATCAATATATAATGTTTACCCTGGTTTTTTTTTTTTTTTTTTTGAAAAAAAAAGAAGTGAACTTTTTTATTGTATTACTCCATAATTGTAATAAAGGTGGTTGCATTTACCTAAAAGTTTTCCATGCAAATGATAATGATTTCTATTGTAATTTCCTAGCTATTTTTGCTCTATAAATGAATACTGCTTTCGTAGGGTTTTACTATTTATAACTAAAGAACCTTTCAGTTCCATTCTATTTGAGTCAAAGTACTGTGGAAAAATGTTTGTATAATAGCCCCAGATTAGTTTCTATAATGAGGAATCAACTAAGGGCAGCATTTAACACTGAGTTCAGAAGTTTAGAGGATGACAAATTGCTATTCTGAAATGCTTTATAAGGTCATGGCCATTTAGAATTAACCTATGTAATGTTTTTACTGCTATACTGTGGGAGGCAAAACACCATAGATATGAGATAGCTTAGCCAGCCTTAAATAAATAGTGTCTATTTACTTAACATTTTTTAATTCTTTTTCTCCTGCATACATAATGGTGATGTTACCTTGTTAAAAGAAGTGCATACAAAAGATACATCATAGATATGGTGTTGAAAAAGTTTATCCCCCTCAACTAAAAATATATTTCATTTACTTTAAAGGGATAGGATTTATTGTCAAGAAACTTTTTATTTCCAGAAAGTTGATAAATATGGTAGTTTAATTCCCACACAATAATATTTAAGCAAACTATATATCAGCTTTTTTGGTAACTTGTACTTGGTGTTAGATAAACTAGTACTTTTTTTTTTATTTAAATGTTTTAAAGAGATTCCAAAAGCAAAATGCTTAAATTTATACTTGTCTTCTTTTTTTGTAACTTACAATTTGTATTTGTTTTTGTTCAATAAATACAATATAACATACATACAGTGATAGTTATGTTTGCTTAACGCATTAGATAAGAACAAAATTAAAAATAATATACAACATATATACAGTAGATAAAAATTGTTATGTAAAGTCTGTGAGTAATGATAGGGTTATAAAGCAAGGTGGTAATACTGACCTTGATATTTACAATCAAAGAATGAATAAAGACCACTGTTTTTGTTTCTAGTGGGGTTGTCCCTCTATGACTAGGTAGGTATTCAGCAGTAATTATGAAGTAGTTATGGATTCATCCATCCATTGAGACATGGGTTTCAGACCCCAATACACTTAAGCTTGATAAAAGACCGATGGCGGTCTGAAATGTTGCCAAGTGTATTGGGGTCTGAAACCCATGTCTCAATAAAGGCATTTTAAGCAAAGGAATCCATGGCTGGTGCTGTCAATATCTGTAAATTATAAATTTGTCATGCAACAAGTTTATAAACTAAATTCCCATTAACTGTTCTGGCTGTATTGTGTCTCCAGACAATATCTGGGTAATTAAAATCCCCCATTATCATTACTTTTAGCTTTTAAAACCTGCTTTTCACCTAGTTTTAAAAAATCCTCATTCTTGAGGACCCCCATCTAACCTTGTCATTGGTACCTATGTGCACCAAGACCGTTGGGTCTTCCCCAGCCCCTCTTAGAGCTCTATACAGATTCACTGTTAGATCTTCCTGTATTATACTTGAAGATGATGGCATGTGCTCAATAGAGGAGTAGTACAGTATGAGAAAGGAAGAGAGCAGACTTAACATGAGGTAAACAAGTGGTCAGTAGACAACCATCAAAGTCAGTATGCATCAGTATAAGGAGCACTCAGAAGCAAGTTTAGAATAAGAAAAAGGCAGACACCAGAATCAGCCAGAATGAGCACCGAGTGTCACTGCCAGAAGAAGTCGATCAATTTCCATCAGATCTACGTTTTTGGCATTCGTTTTTAAAGCAATGTGAATTGCCCTTGCTGTAATTTACTAACAATCGAATAGCGATTGTTTTCCACAAATTACAATTTTTTTTTTTTGTGGTTTTCCTATATTTCTAAAGAGCTCTAAAAATGTGAGATTTATTGGGAGGTCTTTTTACTAAAATTTTACTTATTCTTTGACTTTTGTTGTAACAACAAAAGTAATAAACCTGAATGACTTTAATTTACCAATAATTGTTCTTGAAAAAATTGGTGCGAGAAAGTCATCAAAAAATTAAAAATAGTGTGATGCTTAATTCATAAGCCTTTTTTAGAATTGTCACCATAACAACTCAAATTTATCGGATTATTGAATGAAAACCAGTGCAAACACCCTGAAACTTTTGAGACTAATGACTTTCTCTTTGAGACTTTTATTATATTCCCCCATTGGGTGTGCATGGCAAGGATGTACTGAGGCCAAGTCAGCTTCGGGGACCTGGTGGGCAACAGCCACAGATGCTTTTTTTATGCTTCCCAGTACATTAAGTTAAGTGATTTACCCACAGTGATCCCCTTTATATTTAGTATGGGTATTTTAATATGTCCTAGTATGATATTACCATGCTGTTATAGGCCAATACGCAATCATTCAAAATTGCAATAAAATTTTAGATATTGATATGTCACATTTTGACATCAAATTATTAAATAAAGGCATGCCGAGTAGTAATGGGCAAAGAAAGTCGCCTGGCACGAATTCACGCAAATTTCCATGTTTTGCCGCCAGCAAATAAATTCGTGAAATTCCCGAGAAAATTAACCAGCAGCAAAAAACAGCATGGCGAAAAGATGCTTGCATTCAAATCGCCGCATGTCAACACTATTTGGACGCCCATTGACTTTAACACTGGTGTCAAAATTAATGCGGGTGTCAATTTTTGAGTTTCACAAATTTTTCATGAATTTTTGCAAATTTTTCACCATTTTGTGAATTTCGCAAATTTTTTGGTAAAGCGAAATGGCAGAAGTTCGCCCATCGTTAATGCTGAGGTACCAGGTTTAATAATGACCATAGGTCTTAACGCAGGATGCACAATAATTCTTGATATTCCATTTTTTTACTCTCTATCCATTTCTGAATACTCTGTTTTCTGCCGACCCTGAGCTGTTCCCTGTGCCTCAGTACTAATAACTAAACTTGTTTAACCCTTTGAATACTCTGGCTTCAGTTTTTAAAGGTCTTCCTGCCTGTTCTTCATAGTCAACTTCCTCCTAATCCTTATAAAAGACCAGTACTGTGTCATAATGAGCATACATATTTCATATATCATGGTAACTAATTGTTAAATGGGAAAATTTCAATTTAATAATAAACAGTACATTGGAATTCAATAATTTCTCTTATCTATTCAGACAAAGTATATGCTCATGACTATATGTTCATTCTTTACATTAACCATTGATCAAATGCATTAACATTAAGAATTTCCCAGAAAAAGCCAACTTTCCCAAATCCAAGATAGCATGCTAAGAGCACAAGCACGTCTTTTATCTCTGCTCAGAATTCGAGTGGATGCTATATATTAAGATGAAGGCTGTACAATAATTTCCGTTTTATATAAAAGATAATACTTGTATCATTACAGATCTAATAACACAGACATGTCCTGGTAAATGCAGCAAACATCAGACACACACAAAACAGTTTTTAGTTTTAAATGTGGTGATGTATAATATTTCTTATGATTAAATATTTTTAATCATAAGAAGGTCCCTTGTGATTCTTGGAAGATTTCTTGTCAGATTTAATATTAATAAGTCAAGTATTTTTTGCGTACGAATTTAATGGAGACACATACCCTGGATCATATAGTAATTATTCAAAAAAATCAAATGGTCACACTCCATTTGGATTCTGTCACAGTACGAGACATAACTGTAAGCTAAGTTAGCAGTGGATTAAAAGAGGGAGTTTAATATAAATATGATTTGTGGGGGGAAAAAGCAAAATCATTTTGAAACACATCATTAAACTTTATTCCCCCTGGAGCTCTCCTGATTTTATTTTAAATATATTTCTATATGCCATGTTATGTTAATAATTTATATGGGAACTGAGCTAGTTTCAAGTTAAAATACAATATATATTTCTCTTTAATAAATCAGATGATGGGGATATTTTTAAATACAATTAGCATACTGTTATCTGGGAGCTATTAAGAATACAGTTTTAAGACACTGAGCTTTGAGCACCTGTTAATTTGCTACAAATTTCCTTTGGACAGGAAGTTAAAATAACAGGAACAGTTAAATATTTTATAGTAAACGTAGATTTCAAACACTAGAAACATTAAATTAACAAAGAAAAAAGAACATTATTATTATATGTAATTATCATATGTAATGCTGTTGCTAATGGTGGGTCCCCATCAATTTCTAAGGTTTACTAGCTTTCAAAGAGATCCTGTAAATATATACAGTAGTCTGGGATAAAAGATAGAGCACTACTGTACAGGTTCTTGTTGTGCTCTGTAACTCGTGGCAAATAAGTCAGTAAAGCACAAAACGCGTTAGGTCTTATGTCCTAATAATTTTCTACTTAAAAATAAAATAGTTTTCTTTATTATTGGAGGTCCTCACATTCTCCCTTTTGGATATAGTATAGTATTGTAGCCTGTGGGTTCTCCCTAACTTGCACATCTGAATGACACTAATTCAGTCCTAATCCATTTCACTAAAAACATTCATATGTATTCTTCCAAATTAAAAACAGCTGAAATTGGTACAACATACATGGTGAAAAAAGTGTATACCTTTAACACCTAACACGTTTCATCACCTCCTGGGGACTTCATCAGAGGTTAAAAATGTTTGCTACATTTTAAATTTTCTGCCCTCCAAATCTACCCTTGACACCTTGATAAAATGTATGCTATAGCACGTCTCTCAAAAACACCTTGTTTTTATGATAACATTCTTTTAATGGTTCATCTCTGCTGTAGAGGAAGATATCATTAATTTATTTTTTTACTATGTTGTTAATTAGCCCTTTAAACCATTTTTTCTTAATATACTCTGAATCATTTACAAGTTTTAACTCCCATCTACCCTCTACAGAAACTGCATTGCTTTCTAAGAGGCTGCTACAGGAACTGCATGGAGTCAGATTTATTAATTATCTCCAGTGCTGTAGCTTTTGAAGGCAAGGTTCCTGCTGGCTGAAATACAAGTTCAGTTCAGGTCAGAGTGGTGAGCTGAAGTCCGATTTCTTTCAAAAGCAACAGTTATGACCCATGTGCCCTTCTCAAGTCACTGATTGGTTACTGCCTGTGGAAACCAAGAGAGCTGCAAAGCAGGAAGTAGTGTTCTGGCTATTATGGTAGACACCCAGTCACTCCAGCCTTTATACATTACATTTTTGGCTAACTAACTATATTAGAAACATTTTTTTATTTGCACAGCCTATCTATTTACCTAGTTTTTATTTTTACACTGAACAATAACTTTAATTACTACTGTTTATACAGATAGGTGAAATATAAAAAAAAAAATTATTCAGTTTAGTGCACAACCATGGGACCATTGTGCTTCTTTTAGATGGTGTAACAGAGTATACTTGCAATGCATGAGAAATATAGACCATGTGCCTTTCAGAAGGTTTCAAATCCGAATCCTAATTTGCATATGTAAAATTAAGTTTTGTCAAAAAAGAAGAATGTTTCCACTTTTTCCTTTCCTGTCCCTAATTTGCATATGCAAATTATGATTTGGATTCGGTTTGGTATTCGGCGACATCTACTTCCACGCGATCTTCTTCATGCTTTGAACGGCGCATGCGCAGTAGGATCATTTCGCCGGTACGATCTACTGCGCATGCGCGTGACTTTTGGCGCATGCGCAGTAGATCCGTACCGGCGAAATGATCCTACTGAGCATGCGCCAAAACGCCGTTCACAGCAGGAAGAAGATCGCGTGGAAGAAGATGTCATCGGTGAACTCCCTGGACTGGACCTGCGCAGAAGGGTAAGTAACAAGTTAGGGGCATTTGCCCAGCGGGACGGGTAGGCCTGGGGGGAAGGAGGGTGGGCAACAAACGGGAGGGGGGGGTGGTTTGCGCCGACTAGGTTTCCTTCCCCTTTTAGCAAATTATAAGTGACCATACAGTTCCATGACAGTACAACGACACAAGTACTTAATATAGATTATGGCATTAGAACATTAGAAGGTAACTTCTAATATTTGAATACATTATTGAATACGTATGTTTCAGTAAGTCATGTGATGTAAGTTACAGCTCTAAATTCCTATTGTAATTATGTACAGTTTACAGGTTATTATGTACTTGAGTTCATTTCAGCAAATTGGTTTTGATGCATATGGCAGATGTAATTTCCTTATTAATATTGCTATATGGTATTTGCTGGCATATAATTATTACTTAACTAGCTTTAAATTGGGTGTAGCTGTCAAGTCGTTCAAAAGTTCTTTAAATAACACAGTATATATTCCAAAACAGCTGTCTCTCTAGTCATATCATCAACTTTTTGTATTCCTCATCAACAATAAGCAAAATTACTATTGCTATTTATCAAACTTACTGGAGTCTGGAACCAATTAGCTGGAGGAAGACCGCTCTTACAGTACCCCACACAGTGTGTCCTCCAAATATGAACAGAGGAGAAACTGGTAGGGGAAGGTATGAGAGCCAAAATAACATTGATGGTGGTTGCAGAATACAGCTATCAGTAGTGGAGAAATAGAATGGTCAGACAGGCCAAATCAGGGTTAGGCGGAAATCCAACGTAGTCAGGGGCAGGCAAAGTCAAACCAGGAAAGCAGAGAAGTTCCGGACATCAGTAACTGACAACAGCACATAGCATGTATAGTGAATCAGCAGAAAAGATGATGGGGAGCTACTGGGGCATCTTCAGAGACACAGATCTTCCCTGCTAAAGGGATATGGTTGTCTTGGGCTGGTACATAAACCCACAACATATATTTCTAGCCTATTTCTTTAGTTAAGCTTTAGTTCTCCTTTAAGTGTCTTAATGGATCTTGTAAAGTACAAACTGAACTTTTATTAGGATCATAGTTAAAGGACAATAAAATAAAAATCATTATTGCTTAAAACAAAGACATTCTGTTTAAGCATCTACTGTGCAGAGCGAATCCCATGTCTCTGTCTTCAGTCAGATGTAAACGGGATGCCTGCAGGATCCAAGTCACAGAGTTGGGTGACGTAGTCAAAAACCTCTTCTGTTCCTCCCCCGCTGCCTCAGGCACTGAAGCGTTGTATTACAGCATTTTCTGTACTGCTGCGCAGGCTTGTAATTTTACTCTTCCTTAACTTATTCCCTGAAGCGCTCCTGTTTTCATTTGAATACATATCATCCTGGTCCAGTAGCCCTGCCCCCCCCCAGCCAACAGGAATGGAAACTTTTCGTTGCCATGGCGAGGCTCTACTCTTTCGTGTCAGCTAACAGGATCCTAGTAAGCAGAATGCACAGAGGGGCTGCCGGTAGAATCATACTGAGGAGAGAGCACTGAGGGGCTGCAGGCAGGATTATAGTGATTGTGTACTGTGTGGTTTTCAGGCTTCAGCGCGTGTATTATGTTTTGTAACTATGGCACGTGCCTGGGGTAGGCAATTTTTGCCACATGCGCTTTACTGGCAGAAGGCAGGGAGACATCCTTTAGTAAGATGGCGGCGCTGTCCTATTAATCGGCTTGAGAGATTGCAACACTGATATTTTTCTAACAAAACGTTTTTGAAGGAAAAAAAGAGCGATCATGGTGTACAGTGTGAGGACTATTGACAAAGGGGAATTAATAAGGATCTCCTACTATGCTTGAAAATTAAAAAGTAATTGTGCAATATTTATTTTGTATAATGTAGTGCTGGTGGACAAAATTAACTAGGAAACTGTGAGGGGAACTCATATTGTAGCTGTAGGCCATAAAGAGACATTAACAACTTCCTAGTATTGATCATATTGCTATAAACAGAAACAATTAATATCGTAGTGTATAATTGATTGGATCTGATGCTAGGTGCCAATTTGTAGGTATAATAATGTACAATAACTATTCAGATGTGTGCTTTCAAAATCTGTATGCTACCTGCTGATAGTTTCATTATTGCATTACCAACTTAAAAAGTCCCAGGATCACCATACTTGATAAATAAAATCCAAAAGTATCTCATTAAAATGCATTGTTTTGTAGTCATTGTGAATATTCACCCTTTTCTATTTTTGCCTTTAAGGGCTTCATTTCATATATCACCATAATCAATAACAGTAAAATTGCATATAGTGTAAAGCATGTCTAATGATTGCTTCAGTCTGCATGTGGGTGTCTTTTAATTGCAAATCAAAACTGTAGTGTTTCAGGGTAAATGGTTGCCTCATTATATCCATCTTTCCTGTAGATTTTCTAATAGCTTTACAAATATATCAGCAGGAAATATGTTCCCTTCCTATGTACTCTATCTATGGAAAATTTTTACTTCGTTCGTCGTTACATTTAGGTTATAGGTTGATTAATTTGCTTTATGTTTTTTAAATTAAACTGTAATTTTCTTATTTTGTTATTTGTAAAATGTCTTTTTTAAAATCATATCCAAATCTTATTTGTATCTGGTTGTTAATGAGAAGTTAAAACATGAATTCATTTATGAAATAGACTACTTTTGTGCAGACAATGGGGCTCATTTATCAACACTGAGCTAATCGGCACCTGTAGAGTAACAATAGCAACCAATCAGTGATTTTTCCCCCCCAGCCAGCTGCAGATAGAACAATGAAAGTAAACATTTGATTGGTTACCATGGGTACAGAAAAGGTTTACATTTGCCCAGTGTTGATAAGTGAGCCCAAGTGAGTTGTCAGTTGCTCTGCTAAGGATAGAAGCCCCTCTGCTGTATAACCAGAATTTGTCATGGTTTTGCATCATGCCTTGGATAGGGATGTCGCGGACTGTTCGCCGGCGAACTTGTTCGCGTGAACATCGGCTGTTCGCGCTCGCCGAATGTTCGCGAACGTTGCGCGACGTTCGCCATTTTGGGTTCGCCTTACCTGGCGCTTTTTTTTGACCGCTCACCCCAGACCAGCAGATACATGGCAGCCAATCAGGAAGCTCTCCCTCCTGGACCACCCCCACACCCCCTGGACCACTCCCCTTCCATATATAAACTGAAGCCCGGCAGCGTTTTTTCATTCTGCCTGTGTGTGCTTGCAAGAGCTAGTGTAGGGAGAGAGCTGTTACTGATTTCACTGATTTCTTTGAGGGACAGTTGATAGTAAGTTTGCTGGCTAGTAATCTACTTGATACTGCTCTGTATTGGAGGGACAGAAGTCTGCAGGGATTTGAGGGACATTTTAGGGTAGCTTTGCTGGCTAGTAATTTACCTTCTACTGCAGTGCTCTGTATGTAGCTGCCTGCTGTGGGCACTGATCTCTTCTGATCTCATCTGCTGACTGCTGTAATAACCCAATAGTCCTTGTAAGGACTGCTTTTATTTTCTTTTTTGTTTTTTTACTTTGCTAGTTGCTACTATAAGCCCAGTGCTATTAGTCTAGCAGTGTTGGGGAGTGGGACTGGTGTGCTACTGTGCTGCTCCTAGTAGTTCAGCAGCACCAACCCGAGAAAAATATTTTTTTTAATATACATATATTTTTTTTTTCTTTTACTTATCTTACTGTTCTTTAACGTGTACAGTGCTGTTGCTGTTCTTCATAGTAGTGCACCAATAGTAGTGCACTTGCAGGCATTATTTGCTCAGTGTGTTCTTCATTTTCAAACAACAACCATCTAGCTGTGTGAGCTTGTTCACATTCTGTCTAAATATCAATAATAGTACCGTCTCTAGAAACACCACCCGAGTGACGTTTTTCAGGCAGCAATAATATATTCCGTATCCACTGCTGTAGTAGTGTATACGTTAACCTTGTAGGCATTATTTGCTCAGTGTGTTCTTCATTTTCAAACCACTGCCACTTAGCTGTGTGAGCTTGTTCACATTCTGTCTAAATATCAATAATAATACCGTCTCTAGAAACACCACCCGAGTGACGTTTTTCAGGCAGCAATAATATATTCCGTATCCACTGCTGTAGTAGTGTATACGTTAACCTTGTAGGCATTATTTGCTCAGTGTGTTCTTCATTTTCAAACAACAACCATCTAGCTGTGTGAGCTTGTTCACATTCTGTCTAAATATCAATAATAATACCGTCTCTAGAAACACCACCCGAGTGACGTTTTTCAGGCAGCAATAATATATTCCGTATCCACTGCTGTAGTAGTGTATACGTTAACCTTGTAGGCATTATTTGCTCAGTGTGTTCTTCATTTTCAAACAACAACCATCTAGCTGTGTGAGCTTGTTCACATTCTGTCTAAATATCAATAATAGTACCGTCTCTAGAAACACCACCCAAGTGACGTTTTTCAGGCAGCAAAGACAGTGGCAAAATCGCATCTTTTATGGTCACCGCAGGTGATCAATAAAGTAGACCAAAACTGGGCCCACACTGCAGAATCAGTGTTTTTTGGTTCACTTCACTGTACATTGAATTACCTCTGCCTGACCGTGCACGTGCACACAAGCACGGTGACTGCTAAACACACCACTACAGAAATATTGCCACCAACAGGACGAACATCCTGGAGGTGACAAGCAACTAGTAATTAAAAACTATTATTTGCTCACTTGACGGTATCATTCATTAAAGCTCTTTGCGTCTTTTTGCGTTGCAGTAAGCACCGCGTTTCGTCTTTGCGTGTGAACAGGCTGTAACCTTTACACGACTTGATTGGCATGTAGACGCCGGACGTTTTAAAGCATTTTATTACACAGGTTTAGAAATGTAGTGTGATTTCTGCCCTTTACAGCACAAAACGCAGCGCTGTGTCAACAATGGATTTTTTAGAAACATTTTTGCCCTTGATCCCCCTCTGGCATGGCACTGTCCAGGTCGTTGCACCCTTTAAACAACTTTAAAATAATTTTTCTGGCCAGAAATGTCTTTTCTAGCTTTTAAAATTCGCCTTCCCATTGAAGTCTATGGGGTTTGCGACGTTCGCGAACCGTTCGCATTTTTGACGCAAGTTCGCGAATATGTTCGCAAACTTTTTTCCCGACGTTCGCTACATCCCTAGTCTTGGACATCGTATTATGATTTTGGATCTATTATTACATGACTGAAACTGCCCACTGACTGAAAAGTTTGTAGCACTTTCAGCTTAGGTTGTATTAGTAGGGTACACAAATGATATTAATAGCAAAATACACTCCATCACGCAACCTTTGCTATGCTTCTGACCTTCACCTTACTTCTCCTCTTAACACTTCAGCCCATTCCCATATACAAGACCTCGCTTAGGCTTCTGTTTTTCTCTGGAACTCTCTGCTTGAGCTGTCAGACTTTCTCCGTCCTTCCAAACTTTCAAACACTCCCTAAAGATGCTCCTGTTTAGGAAAGAGTATTCAATGTATCTTAATTAATTAGATATAGATTTATTATAAATCACAAATGTGTTTAATGCTTAAATCTCAATTGTACTCTAACCCTTTTGCAAATAGGGCCCTCTAATCCTATCGTTCTCTGTAAACCCTTGTTTGTTATATTTTTGTAAGATCCCTGTTCATTATAAACTAATTTAAAGCACTGTGCAATTTGTTGCAATATATAAATAAAAATGATTATAATGATGAATATCAGTGCCCATGAGATCAGAATCAGGTATACAGACTCTTATTCTGTCATATCACATATCAAATTTCCAAACTGCAGAAATGGTTAACTGGTTAACTTGTTACTTTAGAAATTATTTCTACATAAACTTTTCCACATTGCTCTAGCAAATGTTGGTGAACACAACTTACTGTATGTACAAAACTAAACAGTGATGACAATCCTCTTACCCCCAGCTCCTGCTGCTATATAGTTATAGTTAATATAATGTGACTAGAGATATGTTTTTCAAAATCTGAGGTTGAATTTGTTTTTCAAATTTGCAATTTGAATTTTTTCATAATTTTTTAAAATAATCGGAACAATGCAATTTTGTTGCTACTGAGTTTTGTAACCCCCCATGTAACGCTATCTAATGTTTCTGATTTTAGTACTTTTGGAAAATATTCTAGCCATCCAGAAGAAAACTTGATCATTTTGAATCTCAAGTTTTATTTCACAATCAAGTTTTGAAAAAAAAAAAAAAAACTGAATTAAATTATAAAACCAACTAAAAACCAGGATTACCACCTCCACATACAAGAAAATAATTTAAAGTATTGCTCACATAAAAATACTTGTGTACATAATAAAATGAGGTGAGTCTATTTTGTGACAACTTTATTAATCCGAGAATATTATGATTTGTGTAAATGATTAGTGATGGGCGAATAAATTCCACGTTCGACCTCCAGTGAATAGATTCAAGCAAAAATCCGTCGCATCAACAAAAATTTCGGTACGCACATAAAAATTATTCAGACGCCCATTGACTTTACTGCATTTGGACAAAATATGCTTCAAAATTAATGTTTCAGAATAATTTTGTCGCCCATTGACTTCAATGCACTTGCCCATCACTATAAATGATGCTATTTTGGTCACTAGGTTATGTCAGTATGGGTTGGGTCATTTACTTTTAATCTCCTGAGAGCTAGAAAATTGTCAGTACGTCAACTTAGTTAATAATACATGTTAAATGCTGAATGACCTATGCCATCACATTTTTAAACAATTATCCCCTATAATTGTCACACATTTATCATAATGCTGTTCATTGGTATCCAAGGAGACTCACTTTGATAGTGTGTGCCATTAATCAAAATACTGTACCAGTGTCATTTCAGTGTAATTTTTATTATATAAGTTTATTGTGGACAAATAATATTGCACATCGGCTGACATTTGAAATAAACTACAGTGTCAAAATATATAGCTGAATATACATTTCTAAATAAAGACAATTGCAAAATATTTAAATCTAATAATTCAAACTGTGTGATTATCCCCATCACTCATTTTAAGAAGATGAAAATATCAGCGCTGCCTAATGTTTTGAAAAACAAAGAAAGTCATTATTGTTTTTATTCCAGTCCTCTGCATTATTGTCTCATGTTACTTTATTACTATAATAAACTTCAGAATCATTCAGCGATGCTCCCATGGTGAATTTGTTTGAATAACCTTTTTATCTGTCATCCAGAAAGTTGTCAAATCAGCAGTTATACAAGGCTTGTTGATAAAGCTTATTACTGTTATATTCTCAACAGCTGTAATATAATGAAGTAGTAGAGTTCTAATTACACTTCTCCTAAAACTTCTAACTATTGTAAATTGGTGGTGGTAGAAGTGTGATTGGATCATGCGAAATGGAACCTTCCACTGGACTGTGACCTGATTAAAAAGCAGAACAGTTTGGACTGGAAAGTACAGTATGTGAGCAGTAAGTACAATATAGAGCTAATTAGCAGTGCTGAGAATTTAAGGAAAAGATAAGAAAAATAATAACACAATGTCGAAGTTTTACATCTAAGAATAAATGTATTGTTAACATTGCATAAGAAAAAGAATAACTCTACAATTCTGTGTCAATGGAATAAGTCATGATACAAATACTAAATAATTAAGTACTTACCTTTTTTTTGTTTAATTTTCAAGATGTTAAGCAGAAACAAAAATCTTCCAAGACTCAATGTTAACCGTCAGTAGAATTATACCAGTTTCAAATTTAATCACATGGCTTGACTTGCACGGAAAAATAACAGAACTATATTGCATTGCATATCTTAATACCCTCTCTCAAATGCTTTTTACTTTGTTACTGTTAACAAGGAGAAAGAATGGTTATCTTGCATGTAATCTATGCATGTATGTAGCTTGAATATGCTTCTTATTATACCCATGTGTTATATCCAAAAAGCCGTAGTTGTCCCTCCATGTTTTTAGAAAAACTGATCAGGATGTTTCACATGCCAAGTTGTTACCATCAAGGAAGAGTCATAAGGCAAGCTTCACCAGCAGACACCTAATAAGGAACTTAATAAGGCAGTAGCAGAAGAGTATGAGTACTTTTTGTTTGACAATATACTTTGTGTCCTGTTATTTATTTATAAGGGTTTTGTTTCCTGTTTATCAGAAATGTACAATGGTCATTATCACAAAGGTTTTCATTAATGATCTGACTTTTATGATTATTATAATTATTTAGAAGCACAATCATATTCCTGTGTAAAGTACTGAGGAGAGCACAAACAGTATGGTAGAAACTACATTGTAAGATTACATTTTCCTTGTCATTAACTTACATTCTATTGACAAAAGCAACAAAGAGTATACCTTTGCAGTTCACATAACATTGTGAGGTTACAATAGGAACCATTGTTTCTGTTCCCCAATTCATGATACAGCCGTAAATAAATACTGGAGTTTCAAAAGAAAAAACGAATTAAATGCTAATACAGAGGGGCACATTTACTAAGCTCGACTGAAGGATTCGAATGAAAAAAACTTTGAATTTCGGCAGTTTTTTTTGGGGTACTTCGACCATCGAATTGGCTACTTCGACCTTCGACTTCGATTTGAACGATTCAAACTAAAAATCGTTCGACATTTCGACCATTCGATAGTCGAAGTACTGTCGTTTTAAAAAAAAACTTTGACTACCTACTTCGGCACTTTAAACCTACCGAGCTACAATGTTAGCCTATGGGGACCTTCCCCATAAGTGTCAAAGTGTGTCAAATAATGTATTATCTAGATGTACACACAAATATCAACACTGTGTGTATAATATATACTGTGAGAAAGTGACCTTGTCATATAATTTGTGGGGAAATAATACAAGTCATACAAGACATTTGGAATTTTGTAGGTTTGAACTAATACAGCATAAGCACACCATGGCATTCATGTGTTTATTTTTCAGAAATAGCAAGCAGATCAGCAGATTTAGTTTATAATAACCGCTACAAGAATCCACTCCACACAGTACAGATGGAGTGCTAGAAGGTATTACATAATATTAACAACTGGCAGTCATAACTTTATTGTGTTACCATATAATTGAAAAAATGCATTCAATAACCATACACAAAAGCAGTTGCAGATTTTAAAATTAAATCCATTAAAACTTTTAGCGAAACTTGTGTAGAACAGAGACAAGGGCTTTACAAATACACATTAGTAGGGAGTGATCTGGAAGATGCTGAATAACTGAAGACCAAAGTGTACAATATATTGTTTAAAAGGAATTTGTTTTGAGTTCTTTCATTCATACACAGCTCTTAGAAAACTTCTTTTCTATTCTAGAGATGAAAATACTAACATTTTGAAACTGGGCATTTTAAGCCATCCGCATTATTGAAATTATATTAAATTCTTTTATTACAACTGAATACACATCCCATGACGAATACACAGTACATTTTTTAAAATTTATCACAATAAATATTTGCTACAGACATAAACTGTATAAGGTATTATTTCTGACCTTAGATGTTTCTTCTAATAGTTGCAGTTACTATGTGTCTTACAATATGGACAGACCTCTGCTTTAGCTTAGCACTTTCACTGTACCAAAAATAATTTGTTTCTTTCCTTTTATGATACTGTATATAATTATGTTTCAATCCTGAAGAAATTCTACCTTGACCTGTTTTCTAATCTTGTCTTTTTAACATAATCAGCCACTGGAGAAACTCACAAATGAATGGCATTTTCCAAAATCTCAGTTGGTGCCTCTCCGTCTGTATATCTGGAATCTGATCTGCAAATTAGTATTTAAAAAAAGAAAAATATGAAACACAGATAAGGCAATGACAAACTCAAGACATAAAAATGGATAAACATTAGAGGCTGTAGGTTTGTTTTCATAACACTTGTGTTTCACATTTCATATACATAATCTGCATACAGCTCTGAAATAAATATTTCCTATGCACTTTGGGGGTTATTTACTAAACTCCAAATACAATAATTATGAAAAATGTGTGTTTTTTTTTATAAAATCTGAATTTTAAAAAATCAATTATTCGTAATTTATCAAACCCTGATATTGATAAGTCAGATTTAGAAAATCCTGCATCTCAGACCTGTCAAAGTTGCATATAAGTCCCAATGATTTTTTGTGCGCTGGGTTTCATGCAATACCCCAAAGTTCTAGGAGTTTTCAGGCAAAAATCTGAGTTTTTGGGTGAAAAATCGGAAAAATTCACAAAAATCTGATTTTTTTCCCCGCAAAGCAAATTTTTGGCAAAGTGTAGTAATAAATATGCTTCCCCCACATCTTTCATGATCTGTATAATCTTATGTAAAGGACAAATTAAATACTATAGATGGATTACTTTATTGTTTTCACCATGACTTTTCTGTTAGTTTGTTATAAAGATGTTGGCAGCTCTATTACACCTGTTCTGAAGTATATGTACTGTGAAATCATAATAAAAGTAGAATTGAGTCCAGCTGTTTTTCACATTTTCACCAAAACTTAGCAGAGAAGTAGAGTAGAAACAGTACAGTGATTTGTGACATGGAGAACAGTATTATTTATTCTGATTAAAAAGAAAGTTATGGATCACAAAAGCTGTCAAATGCAAAACACTTAAAATGAGATTAATAAAGGAAAATGTAAAATTTGACTTGATGGAATTTCACTGGACATTATACAGAAGTGCCTGACTAGAAATGTTTCTCCATGGAGGTGGAAAATGCAGGTAAAGAAAAAGATAATTCCAAAATAATTAGATTAAAATTTTTCTTAAAAATAATTTTCTTAAAATAATTCTTAAATGAACCGAAAAAAAAAGACCATGCCAAGTACACTTTCAACATTGCCAGTAAAAGAGCTCATATGAAATGCTAACATTTATTACAGGTATGACATTATATACAGTAGAATGCTCTGGACCTGGGTTTTTTGGAAAAGGGTCTGTAATCCATAATGATGTCATTATTAGGGATGTAGCGAACTGTTCGCCGGCGAACTAGTTCGCACGAACTTCGACTGTTCGCGTCCGCCGCAAGTTCGCGAACGTCGCGCGACGTTCGCCAATAGGCGTTCGCGTCAAAATCGTTCGACCATTCGATCGCTAAAATCGAACGATTTCCGTTTGAATCGAACGATCGAAGCCATTGGATTGAATGAAATCATTCGATCCAATGGCTTCGATCGTTCGATTCGAACGGAAATCGTTCGATCGAACGATTAAAATCCTTCGATCGTTCGAATCGAACGATTTTCGGATGTTCGAAGTTCGCAAACTGTTCGCGAACTGTTCGCGAACTGTTCACAATTTTTGCCGGTGTTCGCGAACGGCGTTCGCGAACACATTGTCGGCGGTTCGCTTCATCCCTAGTCATTATACTGTGCCCCTTGTAAGAAATCAGATCTGAGTACTGTATCATATTAAAAGCTGCCTAGATGCCCTGTTTGGAAGTTTTTTTTCCTATGAAAAACAGTTGTAGCATGAGGGAAATTAGCTTATTTTGCAAGCTAGGGCAATATACATACAGTATTGCAGAGCTGAAAATGTTTAAGGGGCAGATTTATCAAGGGTCGAAGTGAATTCGAGGGAATTTCCGAAGTAAAAAAATTTGAAATTCGAAATAATTCGACCGCAGAATACCCAAATTCGATAAAAGAAATTTCGAAGTATTTTTTACTTCAAAATTCGACCCTTGATTAATCTGTCCCTAAATGTTGTTTTGCATTGGCAATGTCGTTTTGCATTCCTGTGGCAGATTTATCAAGGGTCGAATTGAAAATTCTAATTTTTAAATTCAGATTTCGTGTTTATTTTAGTGTCATTCGACTAGGGAATAGTCCAAATTAGATTGAGTTTAAACAAAATTCAAAAATTCTAATTTATCATGTACAGTCCCTTTTAGAATTCAAATTCAACTATTCGCCATCTAAAACCTGCCGAATTGGTGTTTTAGCCTATGGGGGACCTCCTACAATCTTTGCAGTCATTTGGTGGACTTTTTTTTTTTTATTATTGTTTTTTGGTGAAAAAACTTAAATTGATTTGAGTTTGCAGGTTGATCCTATTCACCAAAATGTAAAACACTAAAATTTTCTAATAAATGTCAATTGGTCATTTATTTTTTCAAATTTCGAGTTTAGTTTTTATAAACTCCCATAAGCTCTAAATTCGACCCTTTTGCCCCCTAATTATTTTGGCAACATTTTACCATTTTCCAAATTTTTCAATGGTTCTGTGAAGTGAAACATTCTTAACTTTTAACTGCTTTAAATTGACTTTCATAGCAGCCCTGCTCCTTTTGCTCCTGATTTGGAATTAGTTTGCATTCTAGCAGTGCTCCACCAAAGAGTTGTTTTACAAGACTGTGTAGTAGTAAGGTCACACTAAGCAAATAGGGCTTAAGTGTCAGCAAATTTTATTGGAATGACCTCCCATTGGTACAGGCAGGATGAAAATTTTTTCCATTTTAGTCTTACTACAAGACATTGGGGCTTCCCCTTGTTTGTCTGTTTAGTGGGTTGGGATAATTTTCAAAGTTGGTTTATTATAATAATAATAGTAATAAAAATAGGTTGTTTCCCAAAATGCAAATAAATCATTATCATGTAAAAAGATAAATGACCCTGTACATTTCATTATATCCTATCCTATGCATCCCCAATTATTTGTATGTCTTTAGCAACTAGAGGAGCCCTTTCAGCTTGTTCAGTTTTCCAGACAGTTCAGTTTTAGGCATTTTATTATTATTTGAGCATGACATCAAGGCCCCAAACATCATTTTATAAATATTGTCAATTGTAAAGTATTTGTGCATACACATTTATAATAAATATTTTGATGTGCTCATGTTAGATAATATTTTTATAGCATCTGAAGGCCTGAAGGACCATCACATCTCAACTTCTCCCTGCATCACTGCTTTTAGTCTACCTTATCATATTTTCTCATATATATATTTATAATAAATATATTTAAAGTGCATGCTTTGCTAGTTATTTCTCTAGTGTCCTTTGCTCCCTGCATACAGGACTTTTCTAAACTGTCAAATTTTTGGCACATACTTACTTTTAAAGAGTATGCCTACCAACTAATTTCTCTAGAGTCCATTGCTCCCTGCATACAGGACTTTACTTAGCTGTCAATTTTTGGCACACATTTACTTTTAACTAGCATGCTAACTTTGGATCCATTATTTACAGTATATGTCTTAAAACCCACATATATTCTACTCTGATTTCTAAGCCCAGATTTAATGGTGCTACTTTTATACATATAAGAATGAAAACATCAAAACTATTTTTTATGGTTTATTTTTTATTCTGATCAATATTAGTGAATGATATATGAACAAAATCACACTATTGTTATTAATAACGTAATGATTTGTATACAAACATAAATGTTAAATAACAAATAAAGTGCTGTCACCCATAGGCAATAGTTCATTGGTTTTAATTAGTATACCAACAGTTAGCCTTGTATTTCTTTATTTTTCTATTCTTTTTGTAGATGTATGTATATTTAAATGCATACACAGTATATGATTACATATCTGCTTCAATCAGAAACTGTATGACCCAACCTATATTTGTATGTGGGGGGAATTATCTTGAACATATACCATTTTATTAAATACATCAGGTTTACAGTAGTAAATGGTCTCACATCTGTAACTTGTCTAGTAATAACAACCATTCAGCACCATTCAGCAGGTAACTTTAAAGGGATACTGTCATGGGAAAAACATTTTTTTTTCAAAACGAATCAGTTAATAGAGCTGCTCCAGCAGAATTCTGCCCTGAAATCCATTCTCAAAAGAGCAAACAGATTTCTTTATATTAAATTTTGAAATCTGACATGGGCTAGACATATTGTCAATTTCCCAGCTGCCCCAAGTCATGTGACTTGTGATCTAATAAACTTCAATCACTCTTTACTGCTGTACTGGAAGTTGGAGTGATATCAACCCCCTCCCTTTTCCCTCCCAGCAGCCAAACAAAAGAACAATGGAAAGGTAACCAGATAGCAGCTCCCGAACACAAGATAACAGCTGCCTGGTAGATATAAGAACAGCACTCAGTAGTAAAATCCAGGACCCACTGAGGCACATTCAGTTACATTGAGAAGGAAAAACAGCAACCTGCCAGAAAGCATTTCTCTCCTAAAGTGCAGGCACAAGTCACATGACCAGGGGCAGCTGGGAAATTGACAAAATGTCTAACCCCATGTCAGATTTTAAAATTGAATATAAAAAAATCAGTTTGCTCTTTTGAGAAATGAATTTCAGTGCAGAATTCTGCTGGAGCAGCACTATTAACTGATTAATTTTGAAAAAAAAAAAATTTTCCCCATGACAGTATCCCTTTAAGGGGCAGCTTTACTAAGCTTGAGTGAATGGTTCGAATGTCAAAAAGTTAGAATTTCAAAGTCATTTTTTGGGTACTTCAACCATCAAATAGGCTATATTCAACCATTTGACTTTGATTCAAATGTTTCGAAGTAAAAATCGTTCGACTTTTCGAGCATTCAATAATCAAAGTACTGTCAAAACTTCGACTTCATACTTCGCCAAATTAAAGCTACCGAAGTGCAATGTTAGCCTATGGGGACCTTCCACAGCACTTTTCCAAGTTTTTTATTTTTATTCAATCGTTCGATCGATCTAATTCATAGACCAAAAGCCTATGATTAAGGGAGCTATTTCCGAAACACGTCAGGTGTACTATAATTCCAGTGGGGACGCTGATGGCAGACACACTAACAAGAATACACAGGGGGTGAGTTTGGAGCAGCCTATTTATTTCTTGGTTAAATATAATGTGTAAAATTCGAAGCGGACCAGTTCATTGTTTTTTTAAAAGTCACAAATTTATTTGTTACATCACAGTGCACTGCATCCATACACACACCCCTCCCTACTTTTAATTAAATTCTATATTATAGTTCTCCATAATAACTGGCTGCAAAGTCAATGCATAGACCCTTTCTGACCATCTGCTACACTAACATTTTAGGGGACATGGTTTATTGTTTATTGGACATTGTTCTTATTTTTTCAAAGCTCTTGTCCTATTGTTAAATCATGAGTTTGCATATGTAAAATTATTGCCTGTTTAAAGTTTTATTTTTAATTTTCTAATGTTCAATATCATTAGAACTTCTGATTCTCACAACCCCTTCACTATGCATAATAATTAGTCTCAATTTTTTTATAAATATGTGAACTGTAACTAAAAATATAAATGTCCAACAAAAAAAAGAAGGTTGTTGGTAGACTAGAATACCTTTGTTTCTCCTGTTTTAACTTATTTTAGCAGTCATGCTACAGATTCAATTCTCAGTGAAGCTGAAAGTATGAAAGTGGTGTTACTGCTTTGAAAATGCCTCACACACTTTGTATACAGTGCAAAGCATACTAACAAATATCTATATCTATGCCATTAATATGAAGTTAATTTTTCTGCCTATTAAAGAGACGGAGACATAAATAGCCAATACAACCTACTTATTCCTTTACATATTTCATTATTTTACGTATATGGAAGACTGAATATCCAAAGTAACACATGTCAAGGGACATCCTGCCTTCTATTTTGAATTGAGTGCAACTGTGCCTATTTTTTTTAGACCCTGCCCATAAAAAAATATATAAGTAGATAAAGTAGTTAAGACTGGCAACTCTATTCACTTGTAACATCAATAAAAACATCAGCAAAATCCCCACCATAATTACTTTAAAAAAACTCTTGTACATGCTGAAAAAATGCACACATGCCAGTTACACAAAAAAATGCTACAGCTATTTTTAGTTGCCTAAAAGACACAATCGGCTTCATTTAAGAATGCAAGTGCTGTGCTAAAAGGGATAAAAGGCATGATAGCCACAATGATTTTGGGATTATGAGAAAAATGCTACATTGTGGGTAAAATCAAATTGCAAAATGTATACGTTAAATTGAACACATACACTAGTAAATTAAAGGAATTAGGCCACTCCACACTCACCCCCTGTGTGTTCTTCTTAGTGTAGCTCCATTTTTGTGCTCCGGGTTCTCTGCCATCAGCGTTGCCATCAGAGATAGTATTTGCTCAAAAGATTGAAAGGCGGCCCTCCGGTTAAAAGAAAAGGTGGTTTATTCGAACAGGGCACTGACCAACATTGCCTGATGCGTTTCGGGAGTAACTCCCTTAATCATAGGCAGTGGAAGTGGATGGGGGGTGTAGTTATATATATGTTGATTTGATTATATATGTATATTTATTGTGTTATTTAATTTATTTTAAAGTATGTTAGAAACCCCACTATTGCCAACTGTGGAAGGGTGACCTATATCCAAGACAGTGGGTAAAGGTAAAAGGCAGCGTTGGCATGTTTGTGACAAAACTGAAAATGTGTGAGCCTTACATTGTGGACAAAAGTCTTGTTCTATTTGAAGCACAAGGGTCAAAGGTGTGTGACTAGTCTCATAGAGACATATGTATTTGATCCCTGTGTGTCAGGGAGCCGGGAGCTCCCTCCAGGGAGGTAGTCTGGATCAAGGAGGAAGCCCTCTTGAGGGAGCAAAGTCGCAGTATTCAAAGGGTTAAGCAGAATCAGTAGTAGTGGTCACAGGCAGGAGTTAACGAGGGCAGGCAGATCAGAATCAAATATCAAGAGTTCAGGCAGGGGGTCAGAACCAAGGCAGGAGCTAGAAACAGACTTGGAGCTGGAAACAGACTTGGAGCTGGAAACAGGCTGGGAACAGGCTGGGAACAGGCTGGGAACAGGCTGGGAACAGGCTGGAATCAAGCTGGAATCAGGAAACAAACAAGAACCCAGGATTAATGGCAGCAAATCTTATTCTTGGGCACCGTCACAGTGTTTTGGGCGCCCTTTTATGACAAGATCCCGGCACCAGTGATGACATCATCATGCAGCGACGCTGCAGCCATGTGTTCAGCATGGGCGCCGCCATCTTGGATCTTCACTGTGACCGCCTGGAATGTAAACATCGCCGTCGAGTACTTCTGGGTCGGGTACTTCTGGCAGTCCTGACACTGTGGTATAGGCAAAAGTTATGACTTAATGGGTTCTTCCAAAAATGTTCCAGCTTCCTTAACTGATGGTGATGTTGAGAAAAAAAACCTCCCCTTGTAGTTTCATACATGGTGTTGGAATGTGTCACTGCATGTGCATGTGACTCCTGTGATTCAGGTATGCTTATCTGGCGGAATAAAGTAAAGCAAAAGAGCAAACAAATGTGTGTGATGCCTGAGAGAGGTTAATGTTTACAGGAATGTGTGTATCCTCAGACTGAGATGAATGTGTTAAATCTCTTACAGGCTAAAGAAAGGTCAAGATTCCTTTTAAAGGGTGGTGCAAAGGACAAGAAGGTCCCTAACCCTTTAATTAAAGGCACAGTAAATGAAACAGTGCCTTTAAAAGGTAGAGTGAGCCCTTTAAAGAGAAGGGGTTCTTATGTGATGAAAGAGTTTCGGAAACACCACTATCTTGGGGCAAAATGCCCTGAAAAGAGTGCATTTCAGTTGCATAATATGGGTTGCAGAGGGATACCCAGAACAAGTAGGGTTAATATTCCCTCTCAGCCAAGTAATTAAGTGGCAGATGAGAGAGGAGCTAGCTAGGAAGGTAAAAGGGCTGTGTACCACACCTCAGAGCTCTCCCGACACCCCCTAGAATGGAGGGAAATGTGGTGCTGCTGGGAGAAACAGTTCCTGGAAGAAGTGGTCTTGCTGCCAGCAAGAGTGTTACAGAGTTTGTGAGCCTAAATCCATGGAGAGGAGAAGGGACTGGCAGAGGCTAGTGAGCCTGAGTCCCAGGAGGCTGAGAAAGAAGCTCAGAAGCTCGAAGCAGTGATGGAGACCAAAACTGTACGGCATATCTAGATGGGGCCTTACAAGTGCTCTATACAGTGGAAGAATGATCCCCTCTAGAGATGGCGCGAACTGTTCGCCGGCGAACTTGTTCGCGCGAACATCGGGTGTTCGCGCTCGCCGGAAGTTCGCGAACGTCGCGCGACGTTCGCCATTTTGGGTTCGCCATTGTTGGCGCTTTTTTTTGCCCTCTCACCCCAGACCAGCAGGTACATGGCAGCCAATCAGGAAGCTCTCCCCTGGACCACTCCCCTTCCCTATAAAAACCGAAGCCCTGCAGCTTTTTTTCACTCTGCCTGTGTGTGCTGAAGAGATAGTGTAGGGAGAGAGCTGCTGCCTGTTAGTGATTTCAGGGACAGTTGAAAGTTTGCTGGCTAGTAATCGTTTTGATACTGCTCTGTTATTGGAGGGACAGAAGTCTGCAGGGGTTTGAGGGACATTTAAGCTTAGGTAGCTTTGCTGGCTAGTAATCTACCTTCTACTGCAGTGCTCTGTATGTAGCTGCAGTGGGCAGCTGTCCTGCTTCTGATCTCATCTGCTGACTGCTGCAATAGCAATAGTCCTTGTAAGGACTGCTTTTATTTATTTTTTTGTTGTTTTACTACTACTACTACTACTACTACTACTACTATAAGAGCCCAGTGCTATTAGTCTAGCAGTGTTGGGGAGTGGGACTGGTGTGCTAATCTGCTGCTCCTAGTAGTTCAGCAGCACCAACTTTAATTTTTTTTTTTTTAATATTCATTCTTTTTTTATTTAACTTTTTTTTATTTTACTACCGCTGTAGTAGTGTATAAGTTGACCTTTTAGGCATTATTTGCCCTGTAGGCATTTTTTGCCCAGTGTGTTATTCAACCAACTGCTATCTAGCTGTGTGACCGTGTTCACATTCTGTCTAAATATCCATAATATTACCGTCTCCAGAAAAAACACCGGAGTGACTTTTTTCAAGCAGCCATAATAAATTTTACGTAATCTGTATCCATCGCTGTGTATACGTTGACCTTGTAGGCATTATTTGCCCTGTAGGCATTTTTTGCCCAGTGTGTTATTCAACCAACTGCTATCTAGCTGTGTGCCCGTGTTCACATTCTGTCTAAATATCCATAATATTACCGTCTCCAGAAAAAACACCGGAGTGACTTTTTTTCAAGCAGCATTCTTATATTTTACGTAATCCGTATCCACCGCTGTGTATACGTTGACCTTGTAGGCATTATTTGCCCTGTAGGCATTTTTTGCCCAGTGTGTTATTCAACCAACTGCTATCTAGCTGTGTGACCGTGTTCACATTCTGTCTAAATATCCATAATATTACCGTCTCCAGAAAAAACACCGGAGTGACTTTTTTCAAGCAGCCATAATAAATTTTACGTAATCCGTATCCATCGCTGTAGTAGTGTATAAGTTGACCTTTTAGGCATTATTTGCCCTGTAGGCATTTTTTGCCCAGTGTGTTATTCAACCAACTGCTATCTAGCTGTGTGCCCGTGTTCACATTCTGTCTAAATATCCATAATATTACCGTCTCCAGAAAAAACACCGGAGTGACTTTTTTTCAAGCAGCATTCTTATATTTTACGTAATCCGTATCCACCGCTGTGTATACGTTGACCTTGTAGGCATTATTTGCCCTGTAGGCATTTTTTGCCCAGTGTGTTATTCAACCAACTGCTATCTAGCTGTGTGCCCGTGTTCACATTCTGTCTAAATATCCATAATATTACCGTCTCCAGAAAAAACACCGGAGTGACTTTTTTTCAAGCAGCATTCTTATATTTTACGTAATCCGTATCCACCGCTGTGTATACGTTGACCTTGTAGGCATTATTTGCCCTGTAGGCATTTTTTGCCCAGTGTGTTATTCAACCAACTGCTATCTAGCTGTGTGACCGTGTTCACATTCTGTCTAAATATCCATAATATTACCGTCTCCAGAAAAAACACCGGAGTGACTTTTTTTCAAGCAGCATTCTTATATTTTACGTAATCCGTATCCACCGCTGTGTATACGTTGACCTTGTAGGCATTATTTGCACAGTGTTTTCTTCAAACCGCCATCTAGCTGTGTGAGCTTGTTCACATTTTGTCTAAATATTGATAATATTATCGTCTCTAGAAAAACCACTTGAGTTACTTTTTTTCAAGCAGCATTCATATATTTTACGTAATCCGTATCCACCGCTGTAGTAGTGTATACGTTGATCTTGTAGGCATTATTTGCACACTGTTTTCTTCAAACTGCCATCTAGCTGTGTGTATTATCGTTTCCAGAAAAACCAACTGAGTTTTTGTTGTTGTTGTTTTTTTAAAAATAATGCCAGGCAAAGGCAGGCCGCCACGCAGAGGCCGTGCTAGGGGCCGTGCTGCTATGCAATCCTGTGGCCCTAGCAAATTGCCCAGTTTTAAAAAGCCAATGACCCTGAACTCCCAAAATGCTGAAGAGGTAGTTGACTGGCTTACACAGCACACCCCATCCTCTACCGTTTCTAACTTTACCACAACATCCTCCTCATCCTCCACTGCTATGGCCACCCCACGTAACACTTCCTCCACCACCGGTGCCCCTTCTTCACTGGAGTCAGAGGAGTTATTTTCCCATGAGTTTCTTGAACTGAGTAATGCGCAACCATTATTGGCAGAAGAAGATGAAGGAGATGAGGACGTTACACCAGATTTAATTCTGGCAGAGAACACGACAGAGATGGACATAATGATGAGTGATGAGGAGGAGGAGGAGGTCCCCGCTGCTGCTTCCTTCTGTGATGTGTCAGAAGAAATTGATGCATCTGAGGAGAATGATGATGAGGAGATTGATGTTTTGTGGGTGCCTAGTAGAAGAGAGCAAGAGGAGGGTAGTTCAGATGGAGAGACGGAGAGTCAGAGAGGCAGTAGGAGAATAAGACTTAGAAGAAGCAGGGAGGCCAGCCCGCAGGGATCAGTAGGGCAACAACATGTATCGGCACCTGTGTTCAGCCGGCCAACGCACCCGCCATTGCCGCCAATGCCGCCAACTTCTACTGTTACCGCCAGATCGCAGACTTCCAAAAAGTCAGCAGTGTGGCATTTTTTTAATGTGTGTGCCTCTGACAAAAGCATTGTAATTTGCAATGAGTGCAGTCAGAAACTGAGCCTTGGTAAGCCCAACAGCCACATAGGTACAACTTCTATGCGAAGGCACATGAGCGGCAAGCACAAAGCACTTTGGGAGCAACACCTCAAAGGCAACAGGCAAACTAAAAGCCACACTCCTTCTGGTCCAGCATCTTACTGCTCTACCTCTGCTCTCCTTGACCCATCTGAACCACCCTCCACTCCGCCTTCCACCTTGACCACCTGTTCCCATTCCCAGTCATCTGCCACCAGCCAAGTTTCTGTGAAGGCCATGTTTGAGCGTAAGAAGCCAATGTCTGACTGTCACCCCCTTGCCCGGCGTCTGACAGCTGGCTTGTCTGCACTCTTAGCCCGCCAGCTTTTACCATACCAGCTGGTGGACTCTGAGGCCTTCCGCAAATTTGTAGCAATTGGGACACCGCAGTGGAAGGTACCCAGCCGCAATTTTTTTTCTAAAAAGGGAATACCACACCTGTACCAACATGTGCAGAGCCAAGTTACCGCATCTCTGTCACTTAGTGTTGGGCCAAAGGTCCATATGACTACTGACGCATGGTCCTCCAAGCATGGTCAGGGCAGGTATGTCACCTACACTGCCCACTGGGTGAACTTGGTAATGGCTGGGAATGGGAAGCAGGGAATGGGTAGCTCAACAACAACAACAACAGTGGAGTTGGTGTCACCGCCACGGATTGCACGCGGTTCTGCCACCACCTCTACTCCTCCATCGCTCTCTACCTCGTCTTCTTCCTCTTCTTCTTCTTACTCTGCTGCTGGGTCCTCCTTCTCCTCCTCCACACCTGTGCACCCCCAGCTCCCCCTAGGCTATTCGACGTGCCAGGTACGCCGTTGTCACGCTGTCTTGGGGATGACGTGCCTGGAAAGCAAAAACCATACCGGATCTGTACTCCTGTCATCTCTGCAGTCACAGGCCGATCGGTGGCTGACCCCACACCAACTGCAGATCGGAAAAGTGGTGTGTGACAATGGAAGCAATCTGTTGGCAGCGTTGAGACTGGGAAATTTAACACATGTGCCCTGCATGGCACATGTGTTAAATTTAATAGTCCAACGTTTTGTCTCCAAGTACCCAGGATTCCAGGACGTTCTCACCCAGTCCAGAAAGGTGTCGGCCCATTTCAGACGTTCCTACACAGCCATGGCACGCCTTGCTGACATTCAGCAGCGCTACAACATGCCAGTCAGGCGTTTGATTTCTGACAGCCAGACTCGCTGGAATTCAACGCTCCTTATGTTGGAACGTCTGCTGCAACAACAAAGGGCCGTCAACGAGTACCTTTTTGAACTGGGTGGTAGGACTGGATCTGCAGAGCTGGGGATTTTTTTCCCCCGTTACTGGGTGCTTATGCGCGATGCCTGCAGGCTCATGCGACCTTTTGAAGAGGTGACAAATATGGTCAGTCGCACCGAAGGCACCATCAGCGACCTAATACCCTTCGCTTTCTTCCTGGAGCGTGCCGTGCGACGAGTGACAGATGAGGCTGTAGACCAGCGTGACGAGGAGCTGGAAGCGCACGATTTATGGTCGCAATCACCAGAACGAACCCAGGCACCTGCTGCAACGCAGGGAGAGGTGCCAGAAGTGGAGTCAGAGGAGGAAGGTGGCTTTGTGGGGGAGGAGGAGGAGGACCAACAGGAGCAGGCTTCCCAGGGGGCTAGTGGTGACCTTTTGGGGACCCCTGGTCTTGTACGTGGCTGGGGGGAGGAGACCGTGGATGATGCAGTCCTTGATAATGAGGAAGCGGAGATGGATAGCTCTGCATCCAACCTTGTGAGAATGGGGTCTTTCATGCTGGCATGCCTGTTGAAGGACCCCCGTATCAAGAGGCTTAAGGAGAAGGACCTGTACTGGGTCGCAACGCTACTAGACCCTCGGTACAAGCATAAAGTGGCAGAAATGTTACCAACATACCACAAGTCCGAAAAGATGCGGCATTTACAAACCAGCCTGCAAAACATGTTGTACAATGCTTTTAAGGGTGATGTCACTTCAGGAACTCATCAACATTCCAGGGGCAGAGGTGCCAGTAATCCTGCCACGAGCACACCTGCAAGGACAAAGCCCTTTGGCCGGTCTGTAACATCAGACATGCAAATGTTTTTCTGTCCAAGGCAGCGCCACAACCCTTCTGGATCCACCCTCAAAGAACGCCTCGACCGGCAGGTAGCGGACTACCTGGCATTAACTGCAGATATCGACACTCTGAGGAGCGATGAACCCCTGGACTACTGGGTGCGCAGGCTTGATCTGTGGCCAGAGCTGTCACAATTTGCCATGAACCTCTTGTCTTGCCCAGCCTCAAGTGTGCTCTCAGAAAGGACCTTCAGTGCAGCAGGAGGGATTGTAACTGAGAAGAGAACTCGCCTAGGTCACAAAAGTGTCGATTACCTGACCTTTATTAAAATGAATGAGGGGTGGATCTCGGAGGGTTACTGCACGCCGGAAGACTTGTTCTGACTTCTATGCAGCTGTCCTTCTCTTCAAGCCTCATGACTCCACACACAGCTGTCCTTTAGCGTCCTCCTCCCTCCGCCACCGTTACAAACTAGGGTGCAAACCCTACTGGTTTAATTTTTTCTGGCCTCTGTGCTTCAGTGGCTGCGTCCAAAAAAACGGGGCAAACAATGTCTACAAGGTCAACGTATGGCGAAAAATTACTATTTTCAGCATTTATATGGCATATTTTTTCTGGCAACTGTGCTTCAGTGGCTGTGTCCAAAAAAATGCATATTTTCTGCATTTATATGGCATAATTTTTCTGGCCTCTGTGCTTCAGTGGCTGCAACCAAAAAAATGCATATTTTCTGCATTTATATGGCATAATTTTTCTGGCCTCTGTGCTTCAGTGGCTGCAACCAAAAAAATGCATATTTTGTCCATTTATATGGCATAATTTTTCTAGCCTCTGTGCTTCAGTGGCTGCAACCAAAAAAAATGCATATTTTCTGCATTTATATGGCATAATTTTTCTGGCCTCTGTGCTTCAGTGGCTGCAACCAAAAAAATGCATATTTTGTCCATTTATATGGCATAATTTTTCTAGCCTCTGTGCTTCAGTGGCTGCAACCAAAAAAATGCATATTTTCTGCATTTATATGGCATAATTTTTCTGGCCTCTGTGCTTCAGTGGCTGCAACCAAAAAAATGCATATTTTCTCCATTTATATGGCATAATTTTTCTAGCCTCTGTGCTTCAGTGGCTGCAACCAAAAAAATGCATATTTTCTCCATTTATATGGCATAATTTTTCTAGCCTCTGTGCTTCAGTGGCTGCAACCAAAAAAATGCATATTTTCTCCATTTATATGGCATAATTTTTCTGGCCTCTGTGCTTCAGTGGCTGCAACCAAAAAAATTTATATTTTCAGCATTTATATGGCATAATTTTTCTGTCAACTGTGCTTCAGTGGCTGCGACCAAAAAAATGCATATTTTCTGCATTTATATGGCATAATTTTTCTGGCCTCTGTGCTTCAGTGGCTGCAACCAAAAAAATTTATATTTTCAGCATTTATATGGCATAATTTTTCTGGCAACTGTGCTTCAGTGGCTGCGACCAAAAAAATGACTATTTTCAGCATTTATATGGCATATTTTTTCTGGCCTCTGTGCTTCAGTGGCTGCGGCCAAAAAAACTGGGCAAACAATGCCTACAAGGTCAACGACGTTGACCTTGTAGGCATTGTTTGCCCAGTTTTTTTGGCCGCAGCCACTGAAGCACAGAGGCCAGAAAAAATATGCCACATAAATGCTGAAAATAGTCATTTTTTGCCATACGTTGACTCAACGTATATGGCAAAAAATGACTATTTTCAGCATTTATATGGCATATTTTTTCTGGCAACTGTGCTTCAGTGGCTGCGTCCAAAAAAACTGGGCAAACAATGTCTACAAGGTCAACGTATGGCGAAAAATTACTATTTTCAGCATTTATATGGCATATTTTTTCTGGCAACTGTGCTTCAGTGGCTGCGTCCAAAAAAAACTGGGCAAACAATGTCTACAAGGTCAACGTATGGCGAAAAATGACTATTTTCAGCATTTATATGGCATATTTTTTCTGGCAACTGTGCTTCAGTGGCTGCGTCCAAAAAAACTGGGCAAACAATGCCTACAAGGGCAACGTATGGCAGTTGTTTAAAGAGAACAGTAGATTACTAGCCAGCAAAGCTACCTAAGCTAAAATGTCCCTCAAATCCCTGCAGACTTCTGTCCCTCCAATACAGAGCAGTATCAAGCAGATTACTAGCCAGCAAACTTACTATCATCTGTCCCTGAAATCACTAACAGCTCTCCCCCTACACTATCTCTTCCAAGCACACACAGGCAGATTTTTCAGATACATTTTTGCCCTTGATCCCCCTCTGGCATGCCACTGTCCAGGTCGTTGCACCCTTTAAACAACTTTAAAATCATTTTTCTGGCCAGAAATGTCTTTTTTAGATGTTAAAGTTCGCCTTCCCATTGAAGTCTATGGGGTTCGCGAACCGTTCGCGAACCGCTCGCATTTTTGCGCAAGTTCGCGAATATGTTCGCGAACTTTTTTTCCGACGTTCGCTACATCCCTAATCCCCTCCTCTCGTGACTCTATGCCCCTTTTAATACAGCTCAAGACCTTATTTGCCCTTGATGCTGCTGACTGGCATTGCTTGCTACAGTTTATCATCTACAAGGACTCCAAGGTCCTTTTCCATAATGGATTTGCCTAATGCAGTCCCATTAAAGGTGCATGACTTTACATTTATCAACATTGAATCTCATTTGCCACTTAGCTGCCCAGATTGCCAGTTTGTCAAGATCGTGTTGCAAGGATGCCACTTCCTGGATGGAATTCATTGGGCTGGATAGTTTTGTGTCATCTGCAAACACTGATACATTACTTACAATACCCTCCCCTAAGTCATTAATGAACAAGTTAAATAAAAGTGGACCCAATACCGAGCCCTGAGGGACACCACTAAGAACCTTACTCCAAGTAGAGAATGTACCATTAACAACCACCCTCTGTACCCGATCCTGTAGCCAGTTTCTTATCCATGTGCAAACAACTTCATTAAGCCCAACAAACCTTAGTTTAGAAAGCAGTCGTTTGTGAGGCACAGTATCAAACGCTTTGGCAAAATCCAAATAGATCACATCTACTGCCCCCCACTGTCCAACATCTTACTTACCTCATCATAAAAATCAATCACATTTGTCTGACATGGCCTATCCTTCATAAAGCCATGATGATTGCTGCTCATAATGCCATTGACTAGGACAAAGTTTTGAATGTGATCCCTTAACAAGCCTTCAAATAATTTGCCCACCACAGATGTCAAACTTACTGGCCTATAATTGCCATGCTGAGATCGTAATCCCTTTTTAAATATTGGAATAACATAAGCTTTTCTCCAATCCATAGGCCCCATACCAGATAAAAGTGAATCTGAGAAAATCAGAAATAGGGGCTGGTCTAAAACTGAACTAAGCTCTCTTAGAACCCGTGGGTGTATGCCATCATGCCCTGGAGCCTTGTTTACATTAATTTTTATTAAAGCTTTATGAATCATATCCTGAGTCACTGACTAGATTGAGCTGAACCATTAGTGCAGCTATAAAGTGAGCCTGGGGACTCAGACTCCTCTATTGCATACATTGAAGAAAAGAAGTGATTTAGCACATTTGCCTTTTCTGTATCTGTTACAACCATATACTATGATTTAATGGCGCAACACTCTCAACCTGCATCTTTTTTACTATTAATATATTTAAAAAACTTTTTAGGGTAAGTTTTCATCTCCACTGAAATTAACTCTTCATTTCCTTCCTTTGCTTTCCGGATTGCTGATTTACAACATTTATTACAGTGTTTATATTCATTAAATGCAGCTTCTGTCCCAACAGATTTGTAGTTTTTAAATGCCTCTCTCTTTCCTATTAACTTCTTTACTTCTGTATTAAGCCACATAGGATGATTCTTAGAGCTTCTACATTTACTCCTTAAGGGAATAAATTGAGAACAGTAAAGATTTAATATCATTTTAAATGACAACCATTTCTGTTCTGTGTTTTTAGCTGAAATCAAAATGCCCCAATCAAAACTCTGTAGGGCAGCCCTCAAGGCACTAAAATTAGCTTTTCCAAAATTCATGGTTTTTGTTGCCCCAGTATATATTTGTTTTTTGCACCACACATTAAATTATATAATATTATGGATCTTAATCCCTCTGACTCTCCTCATCAGAGCCTTGAGTTGCTCAACTATATCTATCACTCCTAGGAGCAGATTTATCAAGGGTCGAATTTCAAAGTGGTAAATATTTCGAACTTCGACCATCAAATAGAATCCTCCGGAATTCGAAGTCGGAGGATTTTATTCATCGTACGATCGTATTCCGATCATAGTATGATCGTATTCCGATCGTAGCATGATCGTCCGATCGTACTCCGATCGTACTCCGATCGTACTTCAAATGGTATGATTCAAACGATTTTCCTTCGAAACCCAAAAACTTAACAGAAATATCCTCTGGCAGGTCCCCATAGGCTAAATTAGCACTTCGGCAGGTTTAAGTTGGCGAAGTATTGAAGTCAAAGTTTTTTTTTAAAGAGACTATACTTCGATTATGGAATGGTCGAATATTCAAACGATTGTTACTTCGAATCGAAGTTGAAGTAAATTCAAAGTCGTAGTATCCTATTTGATGGTCGAAGTATCCAAAAAATAATTTTTTGTACTTCAAAAATTCACTTGAACCTTAGTGATCTATGAAAGAGTATAGCTATAGATTTTACTAGGGCCGAATCGCCTAGGTTCCACTTCCCAATCCCTTCCTGCCTGCTTGGTAAGGGCTAAAGCAATGAACCCAGACCACATGGCTACCTAGACCTTTATACTATAGCAGAGTGCTATCTACAGTATACTGTGAGAACAACAGGGGCTTACATAAACAGAGCAATGACAAGAGTCCATATTAGGACCCATTTAAGTGTCTAGAACCTAGTGTCTGTACCTCTTCTTCTTACCCCTAGTTCTGATCCTGGCGGCAAGGTCTGTCACCTGGACATTGCGCCAGTATTCTAATAACATTTTTCAGAATAGAAGAGGAGAAAGTAATTGTTAAAAGCTAAAAAATAAAGAAAAATAAGTAATAAAAACATTAAAATTGTACATGCAAGTAGTCTGTTTTTTTGTTGCCACAGCAATGACCTATGGCGACCAGAGTGCAGGCTAGGAAAGAAATTAATTTAAAAAATAAAGATAAAATGAAAGGATGCTTAAAATAATCTTTCTAGATCTTATAAAAAGTTACCTTAAAAGTAAATTTCCCTTTGAAATCATCCATGTGATTTGAATGGGACAATTAGACAACCAACAATTGGTAGTTATTAAAGGGTATCTAAACCAAAAAATAAACTTGGCCATGGTGCTTCTCTGTGAATTTTTGCATTTTACATTTTATATTTTTAGTAGTTTCTGAGATATTTGCATTTTCAGAATAATAACATCAGTCATTTGTCTCAACATAGTCAGCAACCAAAGGGTTAACTGAATATAGGAAGTACATAAGAAACTGCATAGGCAGTTGTGGTCCCTGAAAGTTAAAGGAAAACTACACCCCCAAAATGAATACCTAAGCAACAGATAGTTTATATCAAATTAAGGGGCATATTAAAGAATCTTACCAAAATGGTAAATATTTAAGTAAATATGTCCCTTCTACATCTTTTTACATCTTTTGTCTTTTGCAAAAGCCAGAGAACCACTCTGATGGCTTTTTACAGTTCATTTTTGCCATGTATGGCCATCTTTTTGCCTCCCCAAATGAAAAAATCACCCTCCGCCTATGCTAGTATCTATGCAAGTGCATGTTTTTACAAAAACAGGGGTTTTACTGTAGTTATAAAGTTAGGATCATAAAATTGTTAAGCCACCATACCACATAAAGGTATTTGTATGGTAGTCCCTAAATATTTAACTCCATAGTCATAGTATTCAAAGGCTGGCAATTCCCTGCATGTGTCCAATACTTAGCATTTTTTTTTAAAATGGTTAACAATTGTTATATTTTTGGTTGATGCATAATTCATTAAGTTGTGTGTCTCTAGGCATTTTTATATGTGTGACATTTTTTCTGCAGTTTTAGTTTTTTATTAGAAACAAGCTATTTATGCTTCCACTCAAGAATTTGCTCTTTTAAACAGGGCTTTTTGTTTCTTTTATCACATTTAAAAAAGGGATTCCAGACATTGGAACTCTGGTAACTTGTTATGGTAATGAGAAAAAACAATTCTTTGTGCAATCTTTTAATCTTGGTATGCCACTACAAAGAATATGTGCTTTTTATTTTTCAGGATAAAATTTTCTTTCATTTCGCTATTATAGCTTCTAATAAAAAATGAAACACCGAATCCAGTGATCCCTTTTCTAATCTATATGGATTTTTTCCCTTCTCTCTGACTTTTTTCTGTTTTTGGTCTGTAGCTAAATGATTTATTAGTGGAAAAGGGCAACCTGTGCCCTTGTCAAGTTGGTAAATTTGAGCTAGGAAAAAGGTTTACTAGAATTTCAAAAAATTCTCAGTGTATTGAAGACTTATAAAAATGTTTTAAAGAAATATATTTTTCATATTATGTTTGTTACAAATAATGACAATTGAAGCATGGTGAAATGCTCTCTATGTTCAACTATATCTATTTTGGGAAATATAGAGTATCGTGCACAAGTAACAAATGCATGGAAAAATATCACAATGCAATAGAAATGCATAACAGAGGCATAACAGGAGCTAAAGAAAAATGTTTATAATTAATGTTTGTGTAACTTATTTCCTTTGTTCCAACAAAAACTGCAGAAAAAGATTTAAGTTCTAACTGTAAGGAAAAGCAAGGATTTGGAAGGGTATATTAAGGTATGATAGTTACATAGCTAAGTTTGGTTGAAAAATACTAATTGCAGAGTTTAGTATCACAATAGACTTGGACATTATGCTTGTCCAAACCCCCTTTAAAAAGCATTAAAAGAATCAGCCATCACAACAACATCTGCCAGTGCATTCCACAACCTCAATGTCCCCACCATGAAGAACCACCTAAACTGCTTCAAATGAAATTAATTTCCTCTAGTACTTCATTGTAAATTATACATTCTGTTTAATATGTCATTGTATTAATCTTCTTATTCTGCATACTATTTGTTATCATATTGATTTTTATGGTTTATTGTGAAAACCAAATAAAATATTTCAAACCATAATTTCCTCTAGATGTTCCTCTAAATGGGTGGTCTCTCATGTATAGGGATGTAGCGAACTGCCGATTTGGTGTTCACGAACACCGGCAAAAAATGCGAACGTTCGCGGACAGTTCGCGAACTTCGAACACCCGCTAAAATCGTTCGATTCGAACGATCGAAGGATTTTAATCATTCGATCGAAGGATTTTCATTCGATCGAAGGATTTTCATTCGATCGAATGCTAAAATCATTCGAATCGAACGATCGAACGTTTTAAGCATTCGAACGAATGAAAAATCATTCGATCGAACGTTTTAAAATCGTTCGATCAGAACGATTTTTAGCGTTTGATTGAATGAAAATCATTCGATCGAATGCTTACAATCGTTCGAACTAATGGAAATCGTTCGATTTTTAGCGGTCGAAGGAATTTGAATGGTCGAATGGTCGAACGATTTTTATTCGAATCGAACGTGAACTCAAAATGCGAACGTTCCCAAACGTTCGTGAACATTCGGCGGACGCGAACGGTCGAAGTTCGCGCGAACTAGTTCGCAGCAGAACAGTTCGCTACATCCCTACTCATGTATTCATCATTTTTATGGGAAAAATGTCCCCTGCTATCTGTCTATAATGTCCTCTGATATACTGTACTTGTAAAGATGAATCATGTCCCCTGGCAAACATCCTTTTTTCTAGAGAACAACTCCAACCTTGACATTCTACCCTCATAATTTAAATCTTCCATCCCTTTAACCAATTGTTGCGGGTCTCTGTATGCTCTCTAACTCATTTAAATCCCTTTTAAGGACTGGAGCCCAAACCTATAAAGACCTATAAATACCAAATTATGTTTTCATCCCTTGAGTTAATACCCTTTTCATGCAAGGCAGAACTTTATGTGCTTTAGTGGATACAGAATGACACTGCCAGGAATTCAACAACTTGTTATCTACAAAGATACCCAGGATACTTCTAAATTAAGGAAACCTCCAACATACCGCCATTTACTGTATAACTTTCATTTACATATATTATTTCTACCAAAATGCATAACCTTTAATTTTGCAACATTGAACCTTATTTTCCAGATTGCTGCCCAGTTTTCAAATGTAGTCAAATAAAACTGCAAAGTGGAAGCATCCTGTATGGAACTTACAATTCTTCACAAATTAGTATCATCATCAAAAATAAAAACTGTACTTTCAATGCCCACAAGTTATGGGTGGATCTGACCCGTTTAGTTTCGCTGAAAATTCCGGAAAAATACATTGAAGTTAGTGATGGGGATTTGTCCCATTTTGCTTTGCCACGAAATTCTCGAATTTCCTGCGAAATTTGCGAAACAGGTGAAAATTTCTCAAAACACGAATCTTGACAGCACTGATAATTCACCGGCATCCAAATTGCTGCCAGCATTGAGGTGCCGGTGCCCATTAAAGTCAATGGCATTAAAACCATCGCCAGTGTCAAAAAAACTTTGACGCTGGTGAATTTTAGCGGCAATAAATTCGCCCATCACTAATTGCAGTCTATGGGTGCCAATTATTTTTTTGAAACGCGACAAATTTTTTCACCCATTACAGTCTATTGGTATCATTTTCACTGAGAAACTTGGAGAAAAATTTCACTCATCACTAATGCCCATCTCCATGTCATTAATAAAATTTAAAAGCAAAGGACCAAGGACAGACCCCTGCAGAACTCCAGTAACCTTGAAAAACTAATTATGTACCAGTATGAGAGTTATTCTTTCCCTGACACACTCTTCTGTTCCTATTTAATGGCAAGACTGGTCAATCCATTTTCTGTTCCTCTTTGTTTTATTCATCCTTCTATTTTAAACAACATTATTACTTCAGTAACACCAACAATTTAAATTTTTCCTCCTTAGCCACTAACACTAGTCCAATTAGAAAATGTTCCGTTTACCATCACTCTTTGTAGTATAACTTTCAGTCTGTTCTCTGGTCAAATACAAATTCTACAGGCCAATGTTCTTTAATTTAACCAGTAAACTTCTGTGTGTTACTGTATCAAATGCTTTGGCAAAGTCTAAGTAGATTACATCGACTGCCATCCCAGAGTCAATGTTCCTGTGCACCACCTCATAGAAAGCAATTACATTAGTCTGGCAAGATCTTTTACATATAAAATCATACTGGCACAAATTCATACTATTATGAATTGCAATGAAGTCAAGTATCTCATCTCGTAATACCTCTTCGAAAAGCTGACGATAGACTAACAGGCCTATAGTTATGAGGCTGTGAGCAGGATCCCTTTTTGAATAGCACACCATCTGGTCCTGGACCTTTGTTAACCTTTACATATTCTAGTCTCTTTAAAATTTTCTTTTGTGTGACCCATAAGTAGCTGTAATACAAGAACTGGGAGTATTAAGAAGAGAGTCTCCATTAACTGGTTCTTCAGTTGTGTAGACAGATGAAAAATTACAGTTGAGATCTCTGCTTTTTCCCTGTTGTCACTGGCCAACTGATATTCTCTAATATTAGAGTCTCACTCCTTCCTGCTTCATTTTTCTTACTATTTACATGTTTAAAAAATAATATTGGATTCATTTTACACTTTGCTGCAACACCCTTTTCCATCTGAGTCTTAGCTTGCCTGATATCTTTTTTGCATTGTATATTTGCCTCCTTGTACATGATGAATGTTCATGCCATCTGTCCAGGCTAACTTGAATGCCTGAATGTCTTACCAACCTTAACATCAACACTTCTATCAAACCAGAAAGGTTTTGCTTTGCAACAATATTATTTACGTAAATAAGAAAATTTCTCACTATTTCCTTAAAACCACTTTGACCAAACTCCAATCCACATTTTTACCAATTTATCAATAAAAAAATGATGGTAAAAATCTGGTGTGAGAAAAGACTCAATTAAATTTGAGAGAAATAATCTGAATTGTACGATTTTTTTTAGATTTGATGCCCAAAAACAGGTATTTTTCGGATTATCCCATGAAATCCACAAATTCTTTGGATTATTTTACGAGACCCAGCAAAGATCATGATATCTTCCAATTGTAAATGGGACCATTGACTTCTACATGACCTTGGCAGGTTTGAGATGGAGTACTTTTTTATTCTGACTTTTAGCAGCCTGGTGCATAATAAATCACGCAAAATTTTATTTTATTTTTCCAAAACAAAAAGGATGTTTTCCCCGTTAAAACTCCAACCAGAAAAGATTGGACTTTAATAAATGACCCCTAAATGTTTAATAATAGGTAGTGTAGGACAAACAATCATAGTATAATATGAGATCACATTATTTTTAGTCTTTGAGAACCACTAAATGGTGTAAACAACATTATAGGATGTTATATATGCAATTTGACCATCGTTATTTTAGATACACCACATTAGGACTGCACTCCTCACACCTCCTGAGTCAAAAGCCAAACTGCTAATTGGTAGTGTGTCATTGGAGCTGGCTGCTTTAAGTGGTCTTATATTTCCAAGTGAATCTATCGGGGCAGTGATGCCCAACCAGTGGCTCATTACATGTTGCTCACCAACCCTTTGGATGTTGCTCCTAGTAGCCTCAAAACAGGTGCTTATTTTTGAATTCTTGGTTTGAAGGCATGCTTTATTTGCATAAAAACCATTTGTACTGCCAAATCCAATAGTCTATCACATATTTGTCACCCAAGGAATTTCTTGCATGTTTATGTTGCTCGCCAACTTATTTTTATATTTGAATGTGGCTCATGGGTGAAAAAGGTTGGGGAGCCCTGTATTGGGGACTTGTTCAGATGCAATGTTCACATTTAGATAAAGTGTTGATCCCACCAACCATAATATATAAGATCTTTTCATATAAAATAACAGGTTCATTATATCTCTTTATATATAAAGTATCTGCAGTACTTTGTGAAATATGAATGTAAACCCTTTTTTGCATATGCGCCACACATAAATCTAAATGGAGCTGAGGAGCAATACAAAAATGAATGAAAACATACCTGGAGATCCAAATAAGGGCTGCAATTTTCTATTTGGTATCCCCTATGTGGCCTGGCAGCCCATAGGTGGCTTTTTGGTATTACACATGACATCATAGCCCATGACTAAGTGCCCTTGTGGGTATGAAACACGTAGGCCAGATGGAGATGAAAGTATACTTTTTAACTTTGACTAATAAAGATATATTTTTTACTAAAGTATTTTAGTTCTGTGAGTGCCGGACAGTCCTGCTCTTTTTTCTACTTTTCAACTTTTTTTGCTACCAAGACTTGCCTCCAAGCCAGAAATTCAAAAATATGCACCTGCTTTGAAGCCACAAAGAGGCATGTAAATTGTACCTTAGTTTCCATCCTCACTCATTCTCATCTGGTGAGGAGGAAGTAAGGTTTGTAATGACCCTGTTATTGGGTGACCCCCAAATTTGGGCTCTCAGGCTGCCTTCTTCAGACCCTGCTCGTTATTCCCTAGACACCTTTAACAGCATGGCCATTCTTTACGATGACCCGGATCGTGCATCTTCAGCCGATTCCGCGATTCGTAAGTTGCGCCAGGGGAAAAGGGATGCGGTGGTGTATTGCACCGAGTTCCGCCGGTGGACAGTGGAAACAGGGTGGAATGATTTGGCTCTACGGAGTCAGTTTCGTTTGGGGTTATCTGACTCAGTAAAGGATAGTCTTGTAAATACCCCCTATCTTCCAACCTGGACGATCTTATGTCTCTGGCCATCCAGGTAGATAGGAGACAAAGGGAGAGAAGGGGTGAGAGGGGTGTTTCTACTTATTCTGGGGTTACTAATGTTAAGTCTAATATGGTGACCAATGTTAAGTTTTCAGACCTCTCTGTGCCTCTACCTCAGGAGGAACCTATGCAGTTAGGCACTTTTCATCTAACTCCTGAGGAAAAGGCACGCAGGCGCTCCCAAGGTTTATGTATTTATTGTGGGGAGAAGGGTCATTTCTTGAATCTATGTCCAAGGAGGAAAGGGAGGCTCCCTAACCTAAATGGAGAAAGGGAGCTCCATTTGGGCGCAGGAGTTTCTTCTCCCCAATCTTCCTCTAAGGTTTTATTACCAGTTAAACTAACCTGGCCTACGAGCTCTGTCAAGGTGTCCGCATTTTTGGACTCAGGGGTGGAGGGTAATTTTCTGGATACTGCTTTTGCAGCTAAATTCTGTATTCCTGTAGTTCCTCTAAATGCTCCCATGAGAATAATGGCTGTGGACAGAAGACCCTTAGGATCAGGTGTAATCTCTAAGGAGACGGTAACTCTTTTCAGGTGTGTTAATAACTTGCATTGTGAGGAGATAGCTTTTTACCTCATAGAGGGTGCTTCCTCTCATCTTATTTTGGGGTTACCGTGGCTCCAGAGGCATAACCCTCTGATTGACTGGGTCTCAAGGGAGGTGGTTCAATGGGGTACTATGTGTGGTGGGGTATGTTTTCCCTCTGTAGTTGCAACTACTTCACTTGAAGGGTTACCTGCTGCATATGCAGACTTCGCTGATGTCTTCTCTAAAAAGGCAGCAGAAACCTTACCCCCACACCGGCAGTATGACTGCCCAATTTATCTGGTCCCTGGGTCAATTCTTCCTCGTGGTAGAACCTATCCTCTTTCATTGCCCGAAGCCCAGGCAATGAAAGAGTTTACATATAAAAGAGAACCTAGAAAGGGGTTTCATCAGACCTTCTAGTTCCCCTGCGGGGGCGGGCTTCTTTTTGGTTGGGAAGAAAGATGGTGGTCTTCGCCCCTGTATTGATTATAGGGGGCTTAATAAGATTACCATAAAAAATCGCTATCCTCTCCCTCTAATTTCTGAACTTTTCGATCAAGTTAAAAATGCAAAAGTCTTTACCAAGCTTGATCTTAGGGGGGCTTATAACTTGATTCGAATGAGGGAGGGGGATGAGTGGAAAACAGTGTTCAATACCAGGGATGGCCACTACGAGTACTTGGTAATGCCATTCGGTCTTTGTAACGCCCCCGCATTGTTCCAGGAATTTGTCAATGACATCTTTCGGGACCTGCTAGGGATATTCGTAGTGGTCTATCTTGATGACATTCTTATTTTCTCTTCTAATCTAGTTGAACACAGGAATCATATTTGTGAGGTTTTACATAGACTGAGAGAAAATAATCTGTATGCAAAACTTGAGAAGTGTACTTTCGAAGTTACCTCTGTTCAATTTTTGGGTTTTAACATTTCTAACAGGGGTCTTGAGATGGATCCAGGGAAGGTGAGAGCAGTCCTGGAATGGACCCAACCCCTTTCTTTATGAGCAACCCAAAGATTCCTCGGTTTTGCAAATTATTACCGCCAATTCATCAAGAATTTTTCCCTGGTAGTTGCCCCAATCACCAACTTGACCAAAAAGGGTGCTGACCCTAGTATTTGGCCCCCAGAGGCAGTTCAAGCTTTCGAACGCCTCAAAAAAGAGTTCAGTTCTGCCCCTATTTTGCAGCATCCTGATACTGCTTTACCATTCATTGTGGAGGTAGATGCCTCTGAAGTGGGTGGTGGGGCAGTCCTTTCCCAAAGGCACCCGATTACCAACAAGTTACATCCCTGCGCCTTTTTCTCTAGGAAGTTTTCGCCTGCAGAGGCAAACTATGATATTGGGAACAGGGAATAGTTGGCTATCAAGTGGGCCTTTGAGGAATGGCGGCATCTACTTGAAGGTGCTAAACATATGGTAACCGTATATACAGACCATAAAAACCTGCTTTACATTGAATCGGCCACACGGCTAAACCCTAGGCAAGCTAGATGGGCATTGTTTTTCACCAGGTTTAATTTTTCTTTAATATATAGGCCTGGATCTAAAAACACCAAAGCTGATGCACTCTCTAGGAGTTTTGAATCTACCTCCTCTGACTCTAGTGAGTGCATCCCCATCATTCCTAGGGAGTTGATTGTAGCAGCATTGGATTCTGACCTCTCCACCTTGTTGTCCTCTGTCCAATCTTCTGCTACTGCAGACACTCCTGGGAGAATGTTTGTGCCTGAGGAGTTGAGGGAACAAGTTCTCTAAGAGGTTCATAACTCCAAAATGGCTGGGCATCCTGGCATTTCCAAAACTATTTCTTTGTTAGCCCATCATGTGTGGTGGCCTTCTTTTAAACAGGATGCTAAGGTTTTTGTAAATTCTTGTCCAATTTGTCAAAGGTCTAAATCCTCTCGTCAATTGTCACAAGGTCTGTTGAATCCGTTACCAATCCCTGAGAAGCCATGATCCCATCTTTCGATGGATTTCATTGTAGATCTGCCTCCTTCCCAGGGTAAAACTGTAATTTAGGTGGTGGTGGATAGGTTTAGTAAAATGAGCCATTTTGTTCCCCTTCCACACCTCCCTTGTGCCAAAACCTTAGCCGATCTGTTTATCTCTCATATTTTCAGGTTACATGGGTTCCCTGTTAACATTGTATCTGACAGAGGAGTTCAGTTTGTCTCAAAGTTTTGGAGAGCTTTCTGCTCGTTAGTTGGGATTGATTTATCCTTCTCAACTGCTTACCATCCCCAAACCAACGGACAGACGGAAAGAGTGAATCAATCCCTTGAGCAATATCGCAGGTGTTACGTTTCTGATAACCAGTCCTCTTGGGCTGAATTGTTGCCCTGGGCAGAGTTTGCCTACAATAATGCCACTCACTCCTCCTCTGGGGAGTCTCCTTTCTTTATTGTAAATGGGCTACATCCAAAAGCATTTTCTTTTTCTGGTTTAGATTCCTCTGTACCCTCTGCTAATTCCTCTGTCAATCATTTTTCTAAGGTTTGGGCCCAAGTTCATCATTCTCTTTCTGCAGATTCCTCTGCTCAAAAGAAAGCTGCAGATAGATCTCGTAGAGTGGCTCCTCAATACAAAGTGGGAGATTCTGTTTGGCTATCTACCAAAAATATTAAGTTGAAGGTCCCCTCTCTCAAACTGGGGCCCAGGTTTATTGGTCCATACCCAATAACTGAAATAATCAATTCTTATTCTGTTCGTCTCCAATTACCTGCAGAGTTTAAAATATCTAATTCTTTTTATGTTTCTCTTCTAAAACTAGCCACTCAATTCCGGCATATTCCTGTTCCTCCCCCAGTGTTAGTCGAAGGTCAGCCTGAATTTGAGATCCAGGAGTTCCTCGATTCTCATCTGGTACGGGGTAAGCTTCAGTACCTTATTAAGTGGAAGGGCTATGGGGCAAATTCACTAAGATGCAAAGTTGCGCCAGGCGCAACTTCGCCGAGCTTCACCGCACTTCGCCAGGCGTAGTTTCGCCAGCGCTCCTCAAATTCACTAAAATCTGAAGTTGCGCTCAGGGGTAGCGTAAGGTTGCGAAGTTGTGCTAGCGTTGATTCGCTATGTAAAGCGAAGTTACGCTAGCGAAGGCTAATTTGCATACGGCACGAAATTCAAATTTCAATGGAGGAATACGTATCAGCACAACAAATGCCAAGAAAACCTTCAAATCTGCAAATAAAAATTTTATTTTGCCCTACGCATGTGCCCACTGTCTAGGTAAGTTGCCGTGAGTCAGGAAATGTAGAGGGGAAGGAAGGGAGCCCCAAAAATTTTTTCGATCTTTTTCAGCCTATCACCCATCATGTAGAAAACACGCCAGCGTTTTTTGGGACTTTTTTTGGAAACAATCCCTATCTACTCTATTGCGCTTCGCCAGGTCTGAGGCAGTGAAGGAAGTCTAGCGTAAAAGGTAGCGTTCAGTACACTGCGCAAGTTAGTGAATTTGCGTAGTTTCGTCACTAGCGAAAATTTGCCTGGTGTAAGGGCGCGAAGTAACACTAGCGAAACTACGCCAGCTTTCGTTAGTGAATTTGCGCAGTAGCGAAAATGCCAAACGCTAGCAAATTAACGCTAGCGTTCGGCGCTTCGCGGCTTAGTGAATTTGCCCCTATGGCTCTGAGGAGAACTCCTGGGTCTCAGTCGATGATATCAAAGCTGATCAACTCAGGAAGAAATTCCATCAAAAATTTCCTGGGAAGCCTGGGGGTCCAGTGCCCCCCCCAGAGGGGGGTTAATGTAATAAAATTACCTGGTGTGCGGCGGCGTGGACAGCCGCCACGCCGCCACGCTCCTGGTCCAGTGCCATCTTGATTCTTCTATGGCGCGTGCGGCGCACCTGCGCACCTCAAAGGTACAGCGCGTATTAATGCTCGTTTTGGCGCCAATTTCAAATGTATATAAAGCCCATTCTGACCCCCAGCCAGTGCCCGTGATAGAATCTTGATTCTGGTGGTTCCTGAAGCCTTGTGCTGTCTGTTCCTGTGTATTTTGTATCTGCTATTCCGGTTTTGATCCCTGCCTGTTCCTGACTATTCTGATATCCAAATCCTGACCTTTGCCTGCATCTTGACTACTCTTTCTGCCTGACCCCATCTGTTTGATTACCCGGTTTGACCCTTGCCTGCTTGACGATTCTTGATATCTGCCTGCCTCGACCCTGCCTGTCTGACGATTCTCTTGCCTGCTCCATTTGTACCGTGACCTTCAGCCTAAAAGACTATCTACCTGCCGTGCCCCTCTGACAGCCAGAACATCTCGCCTTGTACCCCTCGTTAAGTCTAGGTGGCACCCAAGTAAGCTGAGGGCTCCTCCCGAAGCCCAACGGTGGTCACACTACTGGTGAAGCCGAGCCGAGACCAGGGTACTTGGCACCTGTTCTGGTATTGGGTGCCGGCCGTGACAGCTACGTGCCAACTCTGGGGGCAGATTTATAGTCAAAGTGTCTATTAGAATCTATAATAAACTTGAATGCAACAGCAGAATTACAACAATCTGTCAAATGTATTGATGGCACAATTATTATTTATTGAATTCAAATCCAACTCAGTTGTTGAAGGTTGTCATAATGATGTTTGATAAGATTGAAATCTGCTGTTGAGCAGAGAATAAACTGATTGATAACATTATTTTACTTTTAGTTTGTATGGTGTTGGATATTTGTTACACAACTATCAAGATGTCTGCCTTGAGTTAAAACTGCCTTGCCAAGACATTGCCTTGCCTTGAGTACTTAAAATTCAAAACAAGGATTATTATTTGTTTTGCTTTTGGATTATATGGAAGAAATTATAAAAATTATATGCACCGATTCTGCGAAATTTTCTCCATTGCTGTGGCAGAGGCTTTGAATATTAATTCAGAGCAGAATGGTATCTTGTGAACAGTAAAACAATCATTTATTGATGTTAGTGAACTCTGCTTTCAATGGCAATAAATATGCAAATAACTAAAAAGCCTTGGAACATTTGTAACAAATGTATATTGCAAAGTTGCTTAGAATTTTGCTTTCTATTATTAGGCAAAAAATTGGGTTGACATTCACTTTAAATGTGATTTGATGGCCATTTTTTGGAGATAATATACATTTGCTATCTTGAATAGGGAGGGAGAAGGACATTGAAGAAAGAGAAGAGAAGAGGGGGAAACAAGAAAGATGGATTTTTGGTAGATCTTGTGCTATTAGCATGTAAAATAGGGATTGTGATAGGCAAAAAGTATGGGATAGTGGTAGTGATAAGATGGGTTATAAGGAAGAAAGGAGGAGTGTTTGAGATTTAGGGAGAACAAGTCGAGGTTAAGGGAGTCTCTATGATAAGTTTACACTCATTAGCCCACTTTTAGTATAGCAAGACCATGTGTTTCCCTGAAAGCTCCGTCCCTGGCCTCCTCTTATAAATCACGATTCTGTCAAAGTATGGGAATCACACGCTGTAGGCAGAATAACTGCATTTAAGATTTATTATGTATCCACACAACATGTTTCGGGCACCAAGGCCCTTTTCTCAACACTTGAGAAAGGGCCTTGGTGCCCAAAACATGTTGTGTGGATACATAATAAATCTTAAATGCAGTTATTCTGCCTACAGCGTGTGATTCCCATACTTTCACAGAATTGAGGTTAAGGGAGTGCAATGGGCAGTCTAGCAATGGTTTTAATTGTGATAGAAATTGTGAAGGGTCCAAGGCCAGAAAAGACTGCCAATTTCAGTGGCCCTAGGGAAGTTAACATAAGCAGCAGGTAGAGGAACAGGAGGCATTTGAGAGGACCTATCTGTAGAAAGAATCTTTGGTCCTTGTCATATTGCATAATTCTTATTGAATTGGAGCTTGGTTACAAAGCTTATGATTTCTGCAAGGGTATAGTAGCCTTAAGGAGAAAGACACTGTGATATTGAATAGCAATAAAACTCCTAATGCTAAAACACTGAAAAGTCACTGAAAGTCATCAGTGAAAAATTATATTATCATTAGGTGGTGTCTAATGTCCTGGTTGGCATTATATACCTTAACTAATCATCTCTAAACCATTCTCCCCATGTTCCAGTCGTTATGATCTGTTTCAAGAGTTGCTTAGCTACCAAGGACCATAATGCCTGGGAGGATGTAAGATTACCAGAATTCCTGATCTCTGCTGCTCTGGAGTCACAAGGTAAATGTTAGCTTTGGTTACGTTTGCAAAGATTAGTGTTTTGAAGCTCTACAGTATACTGTATTGCAGAAGTAAGTGATGTATGAATCCTTCCTCTCCTTCTTTTAGACATATTTGTGGAAACTCTGCTTTAATAAGAAAATATGACCTTGTGCATTTTTACAATTTACTATTGTTATATAGCCCTCATTTACAATGGACACGATGCAGAAGGTAGCATTTTCAGGTTTCTATTTTACCCATTGTTTTTTTTTTCTCTCTGAACTTTTATTCTGCTAAAAAGAATAATAATTTTGAGCTGTTTTTCTCTGGCATCATCTTTTAGAAGGTAATTTTAGAAATCATTATTCTTATTCCAAAAATCTTCAATACTGACATAATTTAACCCAAGCTAAGCTCCTTGCTAAGCACTGGGTCCTTTTCTGTTCAAAATCTAATTTTGTGATTTCTTATTGACCTGGTTCATAGAATATTGGAGTCAAAAGTGAAAGCTTTGTTCATGTCTATTGCTTCTATAGTAAGTGAATGTCTGCTCACCACTCGTTCCCCCTAAACGCATTATTGCTCATGTGGCTGTGTCCTTTCCTGGATCCTTAAAATCAAACTTACTGTATTTCCTGATTGTCCTTCAGGTAAGATGTTTGTTCTGATCTCTTTGGTGCTAAAAGTCCACCATTGGGCTTGTTTGACTAAACTGTGTATATTGCCATTTAAAAGACAAATTATTTGATTTAAGATATTTAGTGTCCATCTCTGTTTCACTCAATTTGTAGCTTCTGATTCAGTTTGTGCTCAATACAAGATTCCTCAAATTTTACCGTTGCCTTCTGATTTAGTGGTAGTATTCTCCAATTTCTGACTTGATACAATTACACGTTTCCCTCTATTGCTTTCTTTTTCAAAATCGTTGTAAAAGACCTATTTCACTTACACACTGTAATCCTTTTAACATTGTATCTTATCATCTCGTCCAATTCATTTCCAAATTCTAGTAAGCATTTTATAAAATTCTGGGAATTAAATTTAAAAAGTCTTTGGTTTATCAACCTCAAAGTAATAGCCAGACTGAAAGATCCAGTACTTAGAATAATGCCTTTCTTGTTTCCTATGTTAAAAGCAGAATTAATGCTTTAAACTGCATCCATGGACTGAGTGGATGCCCACTAGTAAACCCTCTGACATGTCTCCTTAATTGAAGGGCTGGTAGGATAATGCTGTATGTACAAGGATTTACAGTTGACCCTCTTGTGGTTAAGTGCTCATGGTACAGCCAAAATAAGACTGCACTCCATGGACATTAAGAAGAATGGTATTCTTTTCCATTCTGCCCTCGCAACTTGAGCCTGTATCCCGATTAATTTTGGTTAAATAATACCCATGACAAATAAAGGGACCTACTAGAAAGCTGCTTACACAACCTAAGAATGGTCATGTCTATGCTGCTCTTGGCACCAGGTTGCATCAGATTAATCTTTCCAGTTTCTGGATGGGGGTTTAGTCAGAACAGTTACATGATCCACTAGGCATCCTGTCCATTTGCTGCCATAATGTTTTGATGTCATAAGTTCTCAAATAGCTTTGTGATATTATAATGCCACAAAATGTTACTGTCAAGTCATTACAAATGTCACAATGCTATTACATTTATTTATTTATAAGGTGCTAATAGGATACATAACAATCTCTAACAATTCTTACAGTGTAGAAAAATGCACACAAGGAGCATACGCATTATAATAAATATGTATACAAATACATATTTATAAACTAGAGATTAAAAGACATTCAATGCCATAAGAATTTGTTTATGGAATATCCCTTGAAACCCTTTTGAGGAGATTTATTTTCCATCCCAAATAAGTTCACCCACTTGATAAAATTCATGACAGTAGTAGCAGTGCTAGTAGCCCATGGACACACTCACTCAGTTCAGGCAGCGAATCCTTCAGCAGAAGTGTCAGGTAAATTTTATTTAATTAGTTGCCCATTGTTCTGTTCATAGGCTGCTGTAACATAGGGTATCCCAAACCCAGAACTAACCCTGGTCTTGGCTCACTCTTCTGCCTATAGCAGCTGCCTTTGGCTTCTGGAGGAGCCTTCAGCTACTCAGATGCCTACAGGTATTAATGTGAAAGGACCAAGGAAAGAGTTCTGGGCAGGCCAGGCAACCAAACATATAGTAGAAGAACAAGCAACCGGAAGCATAGTCGATATATATGGGCTGGGTCGTAACCAATCTGCAATACAGGCAAAGGTCAGTACAGGCAGCAAAGTAGCAGTAGTCAGGAACAGGCAAGGGTCAAGAATCAAGAACAGAACAGAATAAGCTCACCCAGGAACTGTAAAAAAAGACCTACTATGGGCAACATCAAAAAGGGACATGCACATTTTAATATTAGAATCTTGTGCCAATGTGCAATGACATTAGACACACACACGATTCAAAAATCTGGAAGCATTGAACAAGATGTCATAAAAGATTTAGGCAACGACAAGGAAAGAAGTGGTGGGCGTCCCTGCCGGGAGCATGGCAGGCTTCCCCCACTGGCCCCCTAGACCATCAGGTATTCTCACAGCTGCTAGGAGGCGAAAGGGAGGGGTGATATCACTCCAAATTGTAATTTAGCAGTATAAAGTGACTTCAGTTAATCATAGCACAAGTCACATGGTTTGTAGCACCTGGAATATGGACATCATATCTAGCCCCATGCCAAATTTCAAAAGCAGAAATTAAATATATGAAACTCTGTTTGCTCTTTTAAAAAAATTGATTCCAGTGCAGAATTCTGCAGGGGTGGCGATATTAAAGAGATTCTGTCATGATTTTTATTTCTAAATTACACTGTTTACACTGCAAATAATTCACTCTACAGTTTGAAGTTTCTATCCTGAACCAGCAAGTGTATTTTTTTTTAATTGTTATATTTGTGTAGGTATGTAGGCAGATATCACAGGTCATTATGCCTGGTCATGTGCTTTCAGAAAGATCCAACACTTTAGGATGGAATTGCTTTCTGCCAGGCTGTTGATTCTCCTGTAACTGAATGTGTCTCAGTGGGACCTGGATTTTACTACTAAGTGCTGTTCTTAGATCTATCAGGGAGCTTTTATCTTGGGTTAGGGAGCTGCTATCTGGTTAGTTTCCCATTGTTCTGTTGTTTGGCTGCTGGGGGGTGATATCACTCCAACTTGCAGTACAGCAGCAAAGAGTGACTGAAGTTTATCAGAGCACAAGTCACATCAATAGGGCAGCTGGGGAACTGACAATATGTCTAGCCCCATGTCCGATTTCAAAATTAAATTATAAAAAATCTGTTTGCTCTTTTTGGAAATGGATTTCAGTGCAGAATTCTGCTGGAGGAGCACTATTAACTATTGCTTTTTGAAAAAAAAATTCCCATGACAGTATCCCTTTAACTGATGTTAAATGATGATTTTTAAAAAGAAAATGTTTTCCTGTGATAGTTTCCCTTTAATGTGAACATAAAAAAGGGGTATTTTTTATTGAGGAATGATGTTGGTTATTTAAAATAAGGGACAAAGTAATCAGACGTATAATTTTATACACCTTAGTGCCCAAGCACTTATGTCAGGGGCCTTCATAAATGAGGCCTATAATATCTGCAGCAAAAAAGTGTGTATATTTTCTAATTGATTTCTGAAACCTATTTTACATGGACCTTCTCACAACTTTAACTAAAGGAACCCATTTGATGGAAGCAAGCATGTATTAAATTTATATTTAAAGAAACCAACAAGATAAAAGGGAAGTGGAATGATGATGCAGAAGCATGTAATCAAAACTAAACTGACATCCACATTTTAAATTAAATAGAATGTTGAACACAAATCATCTTGCTTTTAGAAGAGAGAGTGTAAAAATGAATGTCTTTCATATGCATGTTGAATTAATAAATTCAGTCAGTTCATAGCTAACCAAATGTGTAAAAGCAAAATCTAAATATATATCTAGTGATGAGTGACTCTGTCTCGTTTTCCCAAAAAAATTGCCAAACTGCTTAATAATTCACAATACAATGAAACATTAGCAAAACTTTTTTTTCTCACTGCAAAGGACAGGAAAAGATTACATTTTCCTACCATGTATATAAGTTGGACATAAATTCCCCATCCAAGCCACATCATTTGTACTGCCTATACCCCCTTCATTTGCCAGAGCCATCACATTTTCCTAAAACAAATAGCAGTTACACCCGACGGCCATTTTCCCTCTGACACATCAGTAACATTGACATCTGCAAACAGGACATGTATGCAGTAAAGTTTATGCAATGCAGAATGCAGGTTTACACAGGCACAACATAACAACATAATAAAAAGTTCTGCTGGAGTTGAGCACTGTAATGGTTAAGCTGAGCTAAGGATATGTGGTTAGGAAAAAAAATTGGATCAGACAGCTAGAGCAGAGTTTCTATGCGAACCAGCAATACTATCTCTTCATTGGCTGTTAGACTGGAGGGTCTGTTTAGTAATCTGAGCTGAAAAGAACTGAGCATGCTCATAAATCAATGGCCAAAGCAAATTCCTGAGGGAGGGGGCAGAGTGGGTTAGAGAAGTAGAAGGATTTCTAGGTGATTAAAGGGATTAAGGGGATGCTGCAGCCTTACTGTAAACCTTTTAACAACCACAGTGGCAGTTATCTAAAGATTTCAAAGAGGATGTTCATTGATTCAATTTTTGTGGAGGGGTTTTACATGTCCTTTAAAGTATATGGGCAATTCACCCCAAATCCATGCCTTGCGAAAAGACTCGCTCGTCACTATATATACTGTATATATAATGATTTACTTAATTATCTTAGTTACTGTATTAACAAATATTTCTGGCACAATTGTTTTACATTAAGTTAATTATACAATATACTTAAATTACTATGTTGATTTGATACAATATATTTAAATTACTATGTTGAGCCTATATATGAGACTGTGTGCTAAAAAAAACTATGGGATTGGCTTGTTTTTGGAAACCCCACCCATCTATATATTGATTGGCTCCTTTTCCTTTAAATAGTCTACGTGCCTTGTAAGCTAGCCTACAATTGCCTGTGATGTCCCCTGGTGACACGCAATACACAAGGTGGTTGTTTTTTAATCATAATGTAAAATAAAAAAGTAGTATTTTTAAACTATTGGCTCCTGGATTCAACTTATATTGACTGATATTCTGGATTGGTGCCTGCCTGCCATTACAATATCCATTAATAAATTCCTTCAATTAGGACTATGGCTTTAAGTATGGAGGAACTGGAAATAACTGAAAAGATGGATACCCTTAGGGGCAGATTTATCTACTTCGAATTGAAAACTCTAATTTTTTAATTTGAATTTCTAGTTTATTTTAGTGTAATTCGACTAAGGAATAGTCCAAATTCAATTGTAGAATTTCGAAATGTATTAAAATTCGACTATTTGCCACCTAAAACCTGCCAAATTAGTGTTTTACCCTATGGGGGACCTCATACAATCAATTTGAAGTTGTTTGGTGGAAATCATTTTTTGTGAAAAAACTCTAATTGAATTCAATTGAATTTGATTCTAGTTTGATTCGAGTTTGCAGGTGGATTCTATTCACCAGAATTTAAAAAATTTAAATTTAAATTTTTTTTTGATTGGTCATTTTTTTGCGTTTATGGGATTTTGAGAGGTTTTAGAAACTCCCATAAACTTGAAATTCGACCCTTGATAAATCTGCCCCTTAATGTCATCATGGAAATTGAAAAAAAGCATATAGCCAATGAGATGAAGAACCCTGCAAAAATTGTTACTTTTAAAGTGGTGATGGACTCATTGACTACCGCTTCTGAGAATGCAAGGAGTGCTGTATCCCAGAAGGAGACTTAAAAGACAAGTAACATAAAAAAATGTTTCAAAAAATTAATTCCTACTTAACAAAAAAAACTACCAAGACAGTTTCAACTTTAAATTCTCAAAGTCGTTATTAAGAAATTACTTATCAATTTTCATGTTGGATCGTCACCGTTTCTGAAGAGGAGCGCAAGCAGAGAATCGGTAAGTAATTTCTTAATAAAGACTTTGCAAATTTAAAGTTAAAACTGCCTTGGTGGGGTTTTTCTTCATTAAGTGTTTTCTCCCCTCTGCCCTCCCACCCCTTCTTCCTCTCTGCCGCTCTCCCCTCCCTCCCCTTTGTCTCCCTTTCTCATTGCCCATGCATGGTTGCATGTATGTTTGGGGGAAGCTCGGTGGCCAGCCAGGTTGCCTACGCCATCTGATCGGCTTGGCCTGGCACTGTCCACAACATTAATTTGCAGCAAGTTGACACAAAGATGTTCTGTTGCTGCAAACTGAAAGTGACGCCATTTTTAAAAGAAGTAAATAATAGATAATATAACATAAGATAAGAAATATATATAAGATCCACAACCCGACCCATGACCTGCAGACTTGCATCTATAGCTACCTGAAAATCCTACCCATAACCCACAGGCTACCCACTTTTTTGCAGGTAATCCATGGGTACCTGCAGATACCCAATCTGCTGCAGGACTCTAACACAGGGTAAGGACAGACTATGCTGTTATATCCACATCTGGAAATTTTTCTGAACCACAATCATAATGCTGAAAATAGGTGAAGTGGTTTATTACAAGGAAATCTGTAAACTTTAGTGTAACATGCATACAGTCTTCCAGCCAAGAGTGACTTCATAGAGAAATACATATTGTTTTGTTAAACTTGTTCTGATGAATAAACACACATTTCCATGTTTTTCAAAATCTGCATTTAGCTTTCCAGCTGAAGACAAATGCAGCCTGTAACATCATATGATTACAACTTTACATGTCATTTTCATGTGCCAAATAAAAAAGTTACTTTAAAGACAAATGCTAGTGACTTATTTGATAAAAAAAATAGCATTTTACCTCTCTGTTTATTTAAAGTGCACAGATGCATGATGATTAAATGATATAAAATAAATGAAACCTTCACATCAATACCTATTATGCTTAATTTAGAATATGCTCTTTTCAGTGTATTTCCCTTTGTTCGTATGCTGTGATCTGGAGTTAAAAAAACAAAAGGGAAAGGAAAAATATCAATTTTATCCAAATGAGTAGGCCATTCTTGTCTAAATAAATCAGAGATAGCCTGGGAAATGTAGTGTTTCAATGTCCTTCAGATTTGACTCTCTCAGTCTCTCTGGGAAATATTTACATTTTGTAAATTAATCAAATTATATTAAATCTACCCTTTTTATAAGCCAGCATTACAATCTCTATTCATTAAGAGCACATATTAAAATGTGTTTTTTCCTTTTCTTTTCAAACTCATCTTTAGAATCGAAAAAAGGAAAACATTTGTCTAGTTCTCCTCTGCATTAATGAAAAAAAAAAAATCTAATTTACAGAGAGCTATTTGTGCTTCTAAAGAGCAGAATCTAAGGAAGCAGACTGTAGTGTGCATTTTAATTTATGAACTAGAGTTGCTATTCTACATGTGCTGTGTTTAATATGCACAGTAAATAACCTTAGTGTCACCACACTGAATTTAACTAGCCTTAAACACTTTTTTACTTTTATAGAAAAATGTGTAAATCTACCTAAATGGAGAAATTCCAAACCTCTGAGATTTAAGTAGTTTGCAAAAATAAATGACCTACAGAAAGCAGCTGCAGAGCCAGTAATCAAATCTGTAGCATCATGTCTTGAAAAGGAATCATGGGATTGAATACTAACTGCCTACTGTTATTTTTCCAGCTCCCAAAGAGGATATGACATTGCTGTACAAAAACATTTAAATTGTAGTTTGTAGTTAGTTCCTGTCCTTTCAGCCATTCAGATTGTTTAAGACTTTAACATTTAATCAAGGGATTTCTTAATGGAGGCTTAGGAAAAAGCAACATCAGAAATACATTTGACGAAAGGGTAACACATTTCTACTTAATTATTTACAAGGACCCTACACTGTTTCTTAAACACACAAATGTAGCCAAGTTCTTTAGCTTCAAATCTTCCAGTCAGAGAGGACAAGGGCATCAATTTGTCCTCAAATCATGCAAACACTTTTCAAGATTGCATCTTGTTGATTCTATTGAAACTCCAAGCTTACCAACTGATGAATTGTGGCAGTAATTTATGACCACAGGTCACCAGGCGTTGAATAGCTGTGTGGATTTACTGAAGGATCTGTTTCTTTCAATAGATTTCAACACCTGAAATGTATTTTGCTTTGCTTTCTGGTACAGAGCTTGTTAATTCAGGAGCTGTTTTCCTCTTAAGTTTTCTTCCAAGACATAAAACTTCACCATCACAGCAATTAACCTACAGGCTGCAGGTCAAATGTCTGTTATTTTGCCATTTTCAAAAGTGGAAGTATTTAATACTTTGATATGACATTATCAAGTGGTAAAGAAATGGCCTTTTAAACGCTTGTCACAGCTGTTTCTTTTTAGCCCGCCACAGACATTTGCCTAGGTTTGATAATTCTTACAAGAACATACAGTGCAAGATTCTATTTTATCCTGAGATCTATTAGCAAATTATATTTATGCACAAATCTAAACTGTACTTCACCTATTGATTTCCACTGTAGAAGACTTGTTAAGCATAATCATTTTATACTGCATAAATATTTAGTTGACAAGGTTTAGAAAAGGTATTTCACCTTCATCCTTTTGCCTGATTTCTTTATATAATATATATATATATATATATATATATATATATATATATATAAATAGTAATAAAAACCATATTGCAAACATTCACATTAAAGTTCACATTAAAAGTTAGCTATGTATGTTTAGGAGAATGACAGTTGTTCTAAAGTTAGTTTTACACATCTTTACTTTGGCATTTAAATTGGTAGGAATCATTGACAATCATTTTATGGACATATTATAATGAGATATTGCCTGAAATGGAGGATAATTAATACATAAATACTGTAAATAGTTTTAGGTTATCATTGTCTGTACTTACAGTAAGTTCAGAGTGACTTTAAATTTAATTTCAATGCATGCAATTGTGATTTTTTTTTAGTAGAACCAATAATGTAGATACCAAAAGTTTCCAATTCATAATGCAAACTTTGAAGGAACATAATTACATGGTTAAGTTGGGTTGAAATAGGACAAAAGTCCATCAAGTTCAACCCCTCCAAAGTAATCCCGGTGCACATATATATATATACACACACATGTACATAAACTATATAAACATACATATACACTGTATTATATACTCTAAAACTTGGGTTAATTTAAGTCAATACAATCGCTATTGCCTAACATATGGCAGCCCAGTGATTGTTGTCTTTACATCTGCTTTAAGGGTAATTTATTTAACTGCATACTCCAGGAGAAACCTGTCCAGGTACCAATCAAAAGACAAAATCATGGTTTAATCCCCTGAGTTAATGCCTTTTTAATACAATAAAGTAGCCAGTGGCGGAACTACCGGGGAAACGGGGGGTGCGAGCGGGCCAGGGCCCGCACCCCCTCTAGTTACACTACTTCTGAGTGGCATTGCCTAGAGTTTCATAGCTTATAATCCACAAATTTCCCCAAATCCTTCTCTATTACGAATGCCCCAACACAGCCATTTAATGTTTAACTTGCATTAGGCTGTTTCTATCAGAGTGTATATCTTTGCATTTATGAACATTGAACCTCATTTGGCAGTTTGCTGCCTGGTTAAGTCAAAATGCTCTGCTGGGTGCTGTATGTAGTAAGTAAATTAATGATTGAAACAATAAATCAACAGAAATGTTTTGTCTTAAATTAATAACTTCGGTAATTTTTTTTGAAACCAACCAAACCAGCATTTTAATATATTAAATATTTTGTTTCATCACAATATGCTATAATATTCACGAATCTCTGGAAGATCAGTGGGCTGGTATTCTTGGCAAAATGCCTGGATTACAGGATACGTAGGCATACCATGTAACCTGTGGCAGTGTGTTCAATCCAAGATTTCCACGTATAAGAAAAAAAAGTAGATATAAAATCTTAACCTTGATTTAAACTGGATTTTTAACAAAGAGCTACTGCAATGGCTTGTATATGTACTTTTCCCTAATACAGATATGAGATATCAAATATAATAAGTCATTTAGGACATAACACTCTAATATGTTCAGGTTAAAAGGGTACACATTAAAGTCAGTTGGAGTGACAGGGATGTGTTGCAGAGGTTGGCAAGGTGAGCATAGATGGGTACTTCTACTAAAGACGTTTTGCAGCTAGGAACAGTTCCTACACAAGTTATTTTTAAACAACAAATCAATATAAGAGGAGCATGTGAAATTACAAAGTGAAAGCACAATTCGTCAGACACACAATAACTGGCTAAATAACTGGGCTTAAAGCACTCTTAGAGGATTCTCTTGGAATACTAATTATCTGAAGAAAATACACTTTTGTTAGCTTAACCTTGCAAATCCTCATCAAAGTGCCAACATGTATATGCAGGACTATATTTAATATAGGCACCTGAGAGCCTGTGCCTAGAGTGGCAGCTTTAATAGGATGGCCGTCTGCTGCCTATATAACAAATTCATTTTCTTTTACAAATAGAAAACCTCCCAGCCCCCGCTGGAGACTTGTGGGAAAATCCAGCGGCTAAGCTGGGGGGATAATTAGGGGGTTAGGAACGCAATTCTCATGCTTGTTGATGGAAGTGACATCATACGTTGTGAGCGTGACATAACACACATCACTTCCACAACAGGGGGCACATTGAGGTCCAGTCGCTATGATGGCACAGAACCACAAAACAGCACTGTATTTATCCATACAATCATTTATTTGTAATAATATCACTTAACAGTAAAAAAGTGCAGAGAAAACGCTCATAAAAACAATTCAAAATCACTTACAACTAACACACAAACGCCTGGTTTACATAACACAAAAACTATAAGAGCCACCTATCTACATGATTTAACATAACTAACAAGAGAGAAATTATTAGTACCTTTGGAGAACATTAGGCAAGGAATTATTCTGTTAGTGGGTGCAATCCAAGCTAGTCCAGCACAGCAAACACCAGACGCACATATTCCTTTTGAACTTACATGTGCAAACACACACATTAAAATACTTGTGAAGCCTAAACAAAGCTTGAATAAACAAAATAAAATCCTGTAAAATTGCATCAACTTTAAGAAAATATAACTAGTGTCCTTATTTTCTTTAAAATGCCTGCAACCATGCCTTGAACTTGAAATATCCACATGGCATAGTATTATTGCTATGCTGACCTACCTAAAAAGTATCGCTTGGGAAATCTGACATATGGGCTTTTGAGTAAATACAATATGGCTAACATTCAGCTTTCAGTGGTAAAATGCTTGAAAAAATATCCCAGCAGATGTTTTCAAGCAGTAGATCTATCTCTTTACAGCAGCACTCTTGACAGTATTGGAAGACAGTTACTGAATCATTGAAGTATCCTTGACTTTTGTTGTAAAAATCTCATGCTATTCAAGTCTTAATGCTGACTTACTTTATAATCTTCATATATTATTTATTTATGATACCCAGCAACAGCTAAATCATTTAAGAATAAAATGTAATTACAGCAGAGTTCCTTTCTTTTCTAACTCTGGTGGATTTTAATAAAACATATACATTGGGCATTTCTAAATATATTTATTCAGCTGTTCACTTTTAGAAAATATTTCCTGAACTGTATTTGCAAAACTAATTTGTAATTATTCTGTTTTTACTTTAAGGTTATTTGTGTAGCCTCACATTGTTTGCCAAAAGTGCACTGCTACTGTTATATTGGTGCTAGTACTTTTATAAAAAGAATCTTAATTTCAGAAGTATTTTAGCATTTCTCAAAATAGGCCATATTTTTTCTTTTAGGGGGATTGAACTTGATGGAATTCGGTATTTTTTCAACCTAACTTAAATATGTAACTGTTTGGTAAAGCTTATAGTTCTTTAACATATCACCCCATAAGAATTTACACCATAACATCATTTAAATTTATTCAACCAGGCTACATTCCCTCTGAGAAAGATAACAATGTTCTGTGGACAACATTTCAGAAGTCATAATTATTGTACAGATAAATGATAATATTATCTATCATTAAAATGGTACTGAAAGAATGGAATGTTTCACACAGCAAGGTAAGGCATATCTGATCAAATTACTAATTAACTCTACGGTGTACAGGTATGGGATCCATTATCCGGAAAGTTCCAAATTACGGAAAGTCTCATACCTCTTCAAAGGTTGATGGGATTTACAACAATCAGCTTTTATCCATCTCAGTTTACAGATTTCTTGTATTTCTCATACTCACAACCAGTTTGTGTCTCATTGTCTCCATTTCTTTCCAATTCCAACACAAAGGAACCTCTCTATTACCCCTATTTAGAGATTGACCCATAGAACTGGTCTTGCCAGGTATGTTGTGATGGACCTCCAACAACCTTCTTTGGTTCCCTGCCAAAAGCATGCTAGCATTCCCACTAACCATACTCTTCGATGCCAACTCATAGGATACCAACTGGGAAACTCTGGTCACAAGCTCCTTGTTGGGCTGAGAGGAAATTGGTAAACAAGGCCTGTGCTGACTAAACCTTCTGGATTTTTTACCCTGCTAATCTGGTCTTCTTTTGTCTTGGAGCGTGGTGTTCTTTCTTCAGGTGCTTCCCAGACTAGACTACTCCTACCTGTTTTCCCTAGTTTTTGTAGTCTACCCTGCTTCCCCACTTTAAAGCCTTTTGGAGATTTCTTATTCTCTAGTGGTTTAATAAGGTAACATTTTACAACAAAGGCCTCCTAGTGGTATAAAATGAATACAACAAACGAATTAAAGGATAACTAACCCCCCCATTTTGACAAGTCCCCACTGACCCATCTCCACTGGCCCTCTCCCTGCATCCCAATCCCCCCCCTCCTTAGCTCCCCCCTGCACTGTCTTACCTCTGAATTCTGACCCCTCTATAAATAGCAACCGCACATGCAGAGTGAGTGCAGCGGAGCTGACTGGCGGCATCTATTTCTCTTTGGTAATATTTGTGAAGTGAGCACCATATTGTCGCATGTTCAATTGGAGCAATCTTCTGGTTTGTGACAACTGCACATACGCCAAAAGAGATGGAAATTGCAGAGGTGGTGGAAGAAGACCTGAAGATTGCTGAAGAGAAAAATATGGCGCCTGTGAGCTCTGCTGCGTTCACTCTGCATGTGCGGTTGCTATTTATAGAGGGGTCAGAATTCAGGGGTAAGACTGTGCAGGGGGGAGCTAAGGAGGGGGTCCAGCAGAGGGGGGCCGGTGGGGACTTATAAGAATGGGAGTGTTAGTTCTCCCTTAAAACAGTAAACTTTCTAGTGCAGTTTCTATGGACTGGAAAATAGGTAAGAGTGGTGGGAGTGGAGTCTAGTAAATGCTGTAAATAAATGCTTCCATGGCGCTTACCCTAAACAAAATTCACCTAGACCCAAGGCAAACCATATTCCCCAAAATCACGTTTCCTGAAACTCTGGATTTTGGAGATTAAGTTTTGTTGGGGCAGGGGATTATGTGAAAGGTTTTATAAGTTCTTTAAACCAAGGCGGTGTTATAAAATAATAATAATAATGATATAAAGGTGCAAAATCATCACAGGAACTTATAAAAGTCTCTGCCATTGCTGTCTTTTTATAAAATTCACATGCTACAAGTAACTAGTGCATAAAATAATTACATGGCAGTACAAAAATCAGCACTTTGGTCTATTTATCTGCATCCCTCCAGCACTTAAAATGTAAAATGTTTGCTTATAAAATGATAAGCTACGGGCAGTGCTATGGCTAGTTTGAGCTTACAAAGGTTTAAGGGTGATTAATATAATGGCGTGCTTCTGAGCACAGCAATAAGAACATTTTAAAATTTATGAAATGCATTGAAGTCAATGGGTGTCAAACATTTTTCCGCGCAACAATTCTTTCTCACTTTAAACACATCAAAATCAATGGGCTTTTTTTCTTGTGACACATTTTTAGTCTTGGTGACTTTTTTGTCTTGGTGACTTTTTTGTCTTGGTGACTTTTTTGTCTTGGTGACTTTTTTGTCTCAAAGATTTTTTGGTCCAAAAGTCTTTGGTCATTTTTTCCTTTGGTGACTTTTTTGTCTCTGTGACAATTTTGTCTTGCCGAATTTTGTTGCTGCAAAATTTTTCACTGTGGATTTTTGCCGCGGTTTCATGAAAAAATTAAAAGATGGCAAAATGCAGAATTTTGCCGCAAATCCATTCTTGCCGTAAAGATTCACTCATCGCTAATCACTGCCTGTCCTGACCCGTTGCCTTGATTTGGATTTGAGCTTGTACCTTGCTTTGTCTATGCCTGTACATAACTACCTCATCTGCATGATCCTGCTTGATCCAGTAGTATTAATTTTGTCTTCCAGAAAACTTTGCCTGTGCAAGTTTCTACCTTCCTTGTTGCCTACCTGGGCCTTTGGTTAATCTTGTGTATTCTTCTTTACAACTACCTGTTCTACCTGTTCCCACTTGACCTTCCTCCTTGGTCCTCACTTAACCCTCTAAGAAGCCAATGGCATCTGGTTTCCTTACAATGCAAACTGTCCACTGTTTGTCCAAAACCAAGGAGAAATTGTGATTCCCATTCAATGATTTCTAAATGACAGAGACCTTTATGTCCTTTGTAACCAAAGCCTGTTTTAGCTGTGCCTTTTAAAAGTTATATTTCTGTACTATGAACTGCCTTTTCAATCTATAGTCATAGGGTAAAAATCCCAAAACTGCAGGGAATTTTACATTGTAATCGTTATCCAAAGCAACTATTTGGTTGATTGGAGGTTAATAAATCCTGCCCCAAGAGTAAAAATATATTGCTCTGCACTGAACAGACAATTAATTTCGTTTTTTGACTAAACTGCCATTTTCTGTAAATATACAGTAAGTACATGATGTCAGCACAAAAGGCCAGCAATTTTTTTATGTATTTAAAATAAAAAATGAAAAACTATAGGTCACTATAGTCAAATAAACTCTTTGGTGCAGATAATATGCAACAATAATTTTGTTGTTTAATATATAGTTTGTTAATAACATTAACATTCAGTTTGACTAAATTCATGCAAAAAGCAGATGGATTTAACAAGGATGCATAGACAATATTTCTATCCATATGTTAAACCAGTTTGGTTTGCATATGTGATAGCATGAAGATGTTGCATGTATTGTTGGTTGTATTCTGCTTTATCTTTTGCACACTTTAAAAAAGACTGCTAAACAAGCATATTAAAGCTGGTTTGTAAATTTGATAAAACTCTTACTTTTAATATTTATTACATGATGAACAGGTGGGTTGCCAAAAAACATATAGAAGGACTATGGAGTTCCTCTGGTGAGAGGAACTCAAAGGTATACCACCCTTGATAACTAAGTCCTTGATAACTATGCCCTTAATCTCTTAGCTTAGATAGGATAAACCTGCTTTTTGTAATATTTTACTCCTATAAATATGTTCTCCTGATTCTTTGTCTTGCGATGTCCATACAGTATGTGAGAATATAGCTATAATGTCCATACAGTATGTGAGAATATCATCTAAAGAAACTGTGGTTCACAGAAACAGGTAACAACCTGCTTGGAGTTGAACCAGTTACCTGGTGTTTCTTTGTTGTTTGCATTACCACTGTTTTATGTGAGCAGACAAATATGGTCCTGGCTCACTTCTGTTGCTTTCAATGTAATTGCAAGTTGGCTTGGCTTGTTTTTTACGTTGCCAATCTAGTCACAGGTAATCTTTTTTAACCATTAAGATGCTGTCACGGTCGGCACCCTACACCAGAACAGATGCCAAGCACCCTGGTCTCGGCTCGACTTCACCAGTTAAGTGACCGCCTTTGGCCTCGGGAGGAGCCCTCGGCGTACTCAGATGCCACCTGAACTTAACGAGAGGTGCAAGGCATAAGTTCTGGCAGGCAATGGGGCACGACAGTTTTACAAGGATGCTGGAAGATTGGAAGCCACTAAGAACAGGCAGACCGGGCCAGCACAAGCAGTTAGAATAGTCAGACAGGCCAGAGTCAGGATTAGAGATCGTAGAATAGTCACAAACAGGCAGTATGAATAATATTATAGATAAGATAGATAATATTATAGAAGTGGATTCTAGCGCATTTGTGTATTGGGTCTGGGTTTTGGGATACCATACGTGACAGGTAATTTGTTAGCAAACAATAAGGATAAATATGTAGCACAGCCATTAAGGAAGCATGCTAAGAGAATGACATTTCTTAATGTCAGCAAAAATGCGTGAAGTGCAGGGTCAGGTTGTGCAGACTTTTAATCCAGTTTGTAGCTAGTTCCCAACTTAATGTCCCCATTACTCCATGTAATCTGTGCATCCAGAAAATGTAGGGAGATTTCAGATACATCTGTGGTAGATTTAATTGTTGGGTGTCCAGCATTAGCTTCTTTCACCATAGTATAAAACAAATCTAGGTCTCCCTTCCACATAACTATCACGGATCCGTGATCAATGAATAAATCAAACTGCTCCAATATTGGATATTGGAGCAGTTTGATTTATTCATTGATCATGGATATTGGAGCAGTTTGATTTATTCATCGATCACAGACTCAACAGGAGAAACCTTCCTGGACCCAGAGAACTCTGGACTTTTATTTTGCTTTGGGTACTACGTGCTTTATGATCTGACGATCCTTGTGAGTAGAAAATAGTTTGTTTTATGGTGATTTTTAACATTTATTAAAGCAATATTATACTATATTTTGCTTATATCTTCATTATACCACTTGGTGGATGACTGGAGAAAACTTATAAGGTGAAGAACGAACATTACTATATGCATCAAAAATCCAAGAAATCTTGTGAATATATACCCGAAAGGGGGAATGTTGAAGAATATCACACTGGTGGATCTTCTACAATATAGCTCTCCAGGCACCATTTTCAAACACTCTGTGGCTCTAGGGGCTTAATTGCTTATCTTAATTGAGACAATACTACTCTATGTGTGTGCTTCCTTTTGCATTCTATTTCAGATTTCCTGATACATTTAATACTGATACCATATTGAACATATGACATGTGGTCCTCCCTATCCTTAACAGTACCCCCAGCCAAATCTCCTCCCCCATTTTCCCTTTCTTTGCCCACTATCTCATCTAACCTGTCTACCACTGAATCTTTTACTGAACCCTCCCCCCCCACACCTAGTTTAAAATCTCCTCCAACCGTCTAGCCATCTTCTCTTCCAAAACAGCTGCACCATCATCATTGAGGTGCAGCCCATCCCTAGCGAAGAGCCTGTAGCCGACTGAGAAATCAGCCCAGTTCTCATAAAAGGTTACATAAAATCTATTACAACAGCATTGGCTAAAGGTATCTGATCAATCATATGTAGGACATGTCATAACGAAATACATAATCAATGATGTCTCGGACAGTACAATGATATATTGCATCAGGGGCTTGATGAATGGCTTAGGGAATGCTGTGACATTTGATAACTAATGCTGAAGTTTTGATTTTGTTCAAATAATTTTTGTTAATTTCCAGTACTTATGTTAATTTCAGCTCCAGTCTCAATTTTTTGATAGGCTAAATTTCATGAGTTGGTCAAACCTTGATATGACTTGCTGAGCACCTTTCAATACTTGAGCATTCAAAGTGACAGATTTGTATGCAGATTTCCATACATTAAGTAGTTTGAATAGCAAAGTATCAAAAACGATGACAGTTTAACATATATTTATTGCAGATAGCATAATTGTCCACTGCCATCATGCACAATGTTTTGAGCCACATACTGGAGACTCAAGGCGGTAAATTTACTAAGTGGCGAAAGTTTGACAGTGACGGCTTCGCGGCCATCGCAACACTTCGCCAAAATTTGCTCAGACAACACTAATTTACTGAGATGCAAAGTTGTGTCCAGGGTGCTGAACACTGGCGGATTTATGCTAGCGTTACTTCGGAAATGCAAGCAAACCAAGCAAAGATGCACCAGCATTCGATTCTGCCTAGCGCAAATTCGTTAGGATCTTCGCTCAGGCTAATTTGCATACGGCGGGAAATGTAAAGCTGAATGGACGTATAGGTTGCAGCAAATACATTACACAAATCCAGGGAACCTTAATAAAGAAAATAGAGTTGTTACAATGCCCTACACATGAGCCCACTATATAGTTAATGTTCCATATGTTAGAAAATGTATGGGGGACTTTTGCAGGCTATCACTCTGAAAAAAGGAAAAGACGCCAGCGTTTTTTGGACTTTTTCCACTAAAAAAGATGATGTAAGTAACAGATGATTGAGGAAGATCTATGCACTCTAGTGCACTTCGCTTGGTCTGAGCTGGCGAAGTTAAGTCTGGCTAAAGAGGTAACATTCAGTAAAATCCGCATCTTTGTAGGTTTGCAGAGTAATGTCCATTCGACAGAGTGAAAATTCACCTGACAATAGAGTGCTTATCACCGCTAGCTATCTCCTTTACTAGCGAAGTTATGTCTGCGCTCATTAGTAAACCGGTGAAGTCCCTGAAAACGGCAACACTGGTGAATCTTTGCCAGGCTTAGTCACATTAAGCTTGCAAACTTAAACAGCGTCTTGTTTAAGTTTGCAAGCTTAATAATTTGTTTGATCATTTCCTTTACTTCTTGTCTATTTATCAGTACAGACTCGAAGATTAAAGATAAAGTGAAAGTGATACTCACTCCATTATATCCTTAGAAACCATTCATTAGACACAATGAAAGCTGCAGAGCCCTTATTCTCACTCAGCTTGCATGAAGTCAATTTACAATTTGTTTGTGTGAGTGTACTGTGTATATATATACTAAATTTGTATATGAAACTATTTGACCCTGCACCCACATTGATGCAAGTCTGGTTTTCAGAGTGCGGTTGCTTACTACAGAGTATATATATATATATATATATATATATATATATATATATATATATATATATATATATATATATATATATATATATATATATATATATATATTTTTTTTTTTTTTAATTTAGGTGTTACAGTATTGTATTGTTTAACTTTATTTTTATTAAAAGAAATACATTACCGGACACAGGGGGTTACTCACTAAAATCTGAATTTTTTAAAAATTTTTTTAAAACAACTTTGACCAAACTATCCATAATTTTACCTTATTTATCAATTAAATAATTAAAAAATGTGTTGCTGGAAAAAATGCTTGATAAAATTGGCAAAACATTAAAAACCTATCATTTTTTTCAGATTATCGCCTAAAAACTACAATTTTTTTCGGTCTCATTCCGAAGCGGCTGAAGATGGCACCCGTAAACTCTGCTGGACAGAATCTGCATGGAGGGGTAAGTAAAGGGTTAGGGACATTGTCCGGGGGGCAGCTAGACTAGGGGGGGGAAGAGGGAGGAGGTTCTATGTAGGGTAGGGGGTAGGGGTTTGTTTTATTAAGGGTTTGTTTCTCCTTTAAGAAAGTGAAGAACTCACACTAGCTAAATATCATTACCAGTTTAAGAAATGTTCTCTTAAATATTTCAACCAGTAATTATAGCAAACTTAACCAATACTGATTTCTCAACTTAACCAATACCTATAGCAGATTATACCAATCAATTAGGTTCTAAATGTTATTCCATGAATGGGAAAGATCCATTATTACTTGGTACACTACGCAAACAATGTTGACAGTAACTTAACTGGAGTTGGGCGGGCCCTGGTGCAGGACGTGCATCCGGGCCCCCCTCCGTACATAGATTATCTGGCTGCAAATCGGCCGCTGCAGGCGGAAATCGCCAGTGTGTGAGCTGCTGGGGGGCCCTGAGGGGGTGCAGGCCCTGGCCCAATCGCTCCCCCTGCTCCCCCGGTAGTTCCGCCACTGAATGTTGACCATCCCTTTTAACTACCATGGACCGCCCTTGTGGTAAAATGTTGTTTACTAAGATTTTTAATTGAATTAAATATGTAAACTGTGACAGCCACAATGTGTAATTATAGGTATATTTTTGTAATGTGCCTATGAACTTGTATCTCCTACATATTCTGTATCATATATATCTATCTTACTCACTCTCTTTATAAATCTACTTGTTCTTCAATACAATATATATATATATATATATATATATATATATATATCATTTGGAAAATAAATTATTAGTAACCATGTTTATTGTGTATTACCATTTAATATCTTATAGGGATGCACCAAATCCACTTTTTGGATTCGGCCGAACCCCCGAATCCTTGGCGAAAGATTCTGCCGAATACCAAACCAAATCTGAATCCTAATTTGCATATGCAAATTAGGGATGGGAAGGGGAAACATTTTTTTCTTCCTTGTTTTGTGACAAAAAGTCCTGCGATTTACCTTACCGCCCCTAATTAGCATATGCAAATTAGGATTCAGTTCGTCCTGGCAGAAGGATTCGGCCGAATCCAAATCTTGCTGAAAAAGGCTGAATCCTGGATTCATTGCATCCCTAATATCTTAAATACAAAAATTTTAACTGATCCAAATTTTGAGTTTTTGTTCCATGACTACACTTACTCTTTCCCGGTTCCTCCTGTCCCACGTTCTAGTTCCCTTGCCTGGCCAGAACCCCTACCTTGGTTCTCTTACTTTAAGACCTGACAGTAGTGATGGGCGAATTTATTCGTCAGGCGCAAATTTGCGCGTTTCGCCACCAGCGAACAAATTTGCGAAATGCCCGCGAAAATTCGCCAGTGTCAAAAAAACGGAAGCCGGCGTCAACAAACGAGACGCCGGCGCTGTTTCGAGAATTTTTTGTCATTTTGCAAATTTTGCAGGAAATTCACTAATTTTGCGTGAAATTCGCAAATTTTTCAGCGAAGCGAAAATTCGCCCATCACTACCTGACAGCATCGAAATAGCGAAGGGCTCCTATGTGAAAGGTGCCTGTTATAGGCAGAAGTCAATCAAGTGGAGCGCTCACCTCCCCAATACACACTTTTTGTAGTGCCAGGTGCAGTACTGTGAGACCCACTCCTGTCACTGGGTCAAAATGATATCCAAAAGAAAGCCAGCAGCACACTGAGTTTGGTTGCAGTTGTGTTCAAAAGAATTACTTTATTAAGCCCATATGCAAAAGGCCTTTTGCATATGGGCTTAATAAAGTAATTCTTTTGAACACAACTGCAACCAAACTCAGTGTGCTGCTGGCTTTCTTTTGTTATAGGCAGAAGTGTGAGCTGTGACCGGAACCATGGCATATGTTCTAGGTTTTGGGATAATGAACATGACAATATTGTTCATAGGGGTACCAATATAATTATTAAAAATGACTTGGCCTTGGCACTTGAAACATTCAGAAAGCATGACTTTATATCTTGAGTCAAAATATACTGAAAAGGAATTTAAATCCAAAATAAAATGAATTACACATTCTGTATTGTATTAAAGTTATTTGTAAATATAATCAACTATTCAATTTAAATTTAAAGAAGAGATCTCTGAACTATTGTACCTATTGTTGTCACATGGACTTAAACAAGCCAAGGTTTGTAAGGCATGGTAACAATGTGGCTTGAGCATGAAGACATGAAACCATGTGAAACTGGAACATTTTTGCTGAGCAGTAAATATTAAACTTAAAATGTGTTTTCAAAATAAACACATAACTATTCACATCTGATTTGCATCAGGGAGTAAGGATGTGGTCAGATGATGTCAGTGTTCTGCAACACTGAAATGTGTCAGTTCATTAAGAACTTTCTTGACAGCTAGAAAAGCTTTTATAAATGGGCTAAAAATTCTAACTTCTAGGAATCCTTCAGGGTTCTTCAGTTTGATATTTGATAAATCAGCCACCTAGTTTTACATTGTAGGCCCTTTATAATTCTGATACACAACCCAAAAGTGACACTAATTGCAATGTATTTGGAAGAGCTTCACTGAATAATAAATAAATGTCATAATTGTTTTATTAAAAACCAAGTTGTTTTGGAATACTTGAATACATCTACTGAACAGGGGAATTGAGTCTCCTTTAAATAAGTATGTGTCATTTGGTAAGAGCCCTAAGCACTTTTTTCAAGTCTTAAGCAGCCTAGCAACATGCAAGGATAAAGGCAGCAGGATACCACAATAATATGAAGAACCACCAGGGAAAATATAGAATTCTATGCAGAAAAATAATTGTAACCAACAACTACGGGTCAACAACTTCAAAATACTCAAAACCAAATTCTTTCATGTCATATTTGAAGCAACTGGTGGGAACTTGGCTTCAAAACACAGAAAACGAAATAAAATGTATGCTTTTATATGGAAAGGCTACCTCCCATAGACTCCATTATAATCAAATAATATATATTTTTTTCTTTTTTTAAAAGTTGTTAAAAATAAAACAGTAGCTTGTACTTGATCCAAACTAAGATATAATCAATCCTTATTGGAAGCAAAACCAGCTTAGTGGGTTTAATTAGAGGGTTATTTATTAAAGTCTGGCTTTTAAAGGGGGAAACACCATTTTTTCGAAGAAAAAAACTAAAATTTTTCGTGATTTATTAAACCCAGACAGTATAAAAAGTCTGAACTAGGAATGGGCGAATTTTAATGGGCGTTTGAGACCATTTTTTTGCCAGCGGCGAATTTTTGGTGAAATGAAACTGGTCAAATTCACCCAAGCCTAGTCTGAATAAAAAACTACTCCATCTGAGACCTGCTGAATTCATCTAGAAGTCAATGGCAGAAGTCCTGTTTAAATTTGGAAGATATCCTGAATTTCAATTATTATTGAATTTCAATAATTCAAAGATTTTGTGGTTTTCAGGTCATAATCCAGAGAAGTCACAATTATTTTTGGTGACAAATCCAAACAATAGGCGAAAAAGTCAGGTTTTCAGATGATGAGAAAATTTAGCATTTTGATAAATAAGACTTAATGTACAGTATGACATTTCAAACTAAAAGACCTGTTATCTGGAAAAGTCTATGTCCCGAGCATGATATTTTTAAGTTGGTGTCTCCAATGTCACAATCCATATATTGTCTATATAGTATAAATTTTATCAAATATTTTCCTTTTATTGAATCCATTTTATAAAGGCAAATGTTGCTTAATATGGTCCATTGTGCCTAGATAATCATGTAGCAGTAGTTTTAGCAGTTTCTTCTACTTTTAAAAGCTACTTTAATCTTTGTAAATGCATTTAAAAAAAAACAAAAAAACTTTTCCATGTAGTATGCATCAGTTCCCAATTTCTCTTAGAAAAATAATGTACCAGATTTCCAGAGTTCCATTCAATCACTGACCTGTTCGCAGGGATATTATATCATCAATGTTCACAGGTAAATGACAGATTGGAAATTATATTTATGTTTTTGTCCCTCTATGCCTTGTTTTCTTGCTAAATCACACAAGATGTGATTATAATATAGGGCTACCACTGCCAAGGAATTTTATTCATCCCTATAAATTGGAGTTGCCCAGAGAAATCCTTAAACAGATCCATATAAAACCATTTTCAGTCTTCATTTTTTGTTATCTATTTATTAATTTTATCGATTAATTTTACAGTTCTCAGCACATTAGACTTTAATATTAGCATCACAATCCATGAAAGTGACAGGTTTGCAGTCACATGTTACTACTCCTATAGAGCATGGATCATTTGAAAATGTAGCACTGAATTCTATTATTAATCATTCTTTGGCATACAATCAAATAAAGATGGAATGCATAAATCACTTTTAATTTAATGGAGGTTCTGCTGCTCATTGCATACCGCTAATGTCTTGGCCACTCCAATTAAAAACATTTTTAATTTAATGGCAGGCTTTTAGAAACATATATGTGATTTAATTCCTCATTGAGCAACATAAATTTATATAATACCAGGAGATCTATTATCTTATTAACATATTTGTCTTTTCTAGCTCATTGTTCTTTATTTCACTAAATGGTCAAGCCCTAACATTCCAATTCTGCTATCTGCAAATTTAGATCTAGTTTGGCAATTTTATGTCATTTAAGAAATATGGTATGATTAGCGATGGGTGAATTTATTCCGTGTTTCGCTACCGTCTAATAATTTTGCGAATCTGCCGTGAAAATTCACCGCCGACAATTAAAGAATGGCCATTGACTTTAATGGGCGCCAGTGTCAAAATCGTTGTCGTGCAAATTTTTCGTCAGTTTCGCAAATTTCAAGGGAAATTCACGAAATTTATGGCAAAGCAAAAAACTGGCCAAATTCGCCCACAACTAGCTATGATCTAAATGTCCAATTATATTGGCACAATTATCAATACTTTTTATAGTTCCTTTGTTATTCTAAACTGTTTTCTGCTCTATTCTGATTAAAACGTAAATTGTTTTATAATCTCTAAACAAACAAAAAAAAGCATTTTGAAGGGCTATATAAATGCAGGAGGAAAAGGTGTTATCAGGGTTTCTTTTGTTTAAAAAGGTAAACCACCTCATGATTTGTCTCTTGTAGTCCCAACTGGCAAAAGGAGGTGGTGTGCTGGAGAGTATGAAGTGGAGCTAGGCTAAATAGGTGAAGTAAATTTTAGGAAAGTTCTGTATAAAAGAAAGGCAGAAGCACACTGTTACCTGCCAGTATGGGAACTCTGTAGGGATGTAGCGAACGTCGGAACCCCATAGACTTCAATGGGAAGGCGAATTTTAAAAGCTAGAAAAGACATTTCTGCCCAGAAAAATTATTTTAAAGTTGTTTAAAGGGTGCAACGACCTGGACAGTGGCATGCTAGAGGGGGATCAAGGGCAAAAATGTATCTGAAAAATACATTGTTGACACAGCGCTGCGTTTTGTGCTGTAAAGGGCAGAAATCACACTACGTCACTCAGGTGATGTTTCTGGACACAGAATGTGAAAAAGCTCACACAGCTAGGTGGCACTTGGTTAAAGACTGGGCAAACAATGCCTGCAAGGGCAACGTATACAGTAGTGGATACGGAATATATTATTGCTGCTGTAAAAACATCACTCAGGTGATGTTTACGGACACGGAATTATTATTGTTATTTAGACAGAATGTGAAAAAGCTCACACAGCTAGGTGACACTTGCATACCTCCCAACTGTCCCTCTTTTGACCACTCAACCCCCTGTCCCTCTTTTGTACTGGAAAGTCCCTCTTTTCTCTGCACTGAACAGCCAGAAAAAAAAACAGTTTCTAACTTAATTGGCTTTTGGCAGAGAGCTCAGAACAGCTAACAGGTGCAAATAAGATACTTTGTAACAATTTTGACTCTGGTTGGTGCTGGTAGTGGTGAACTACTAGGAGGAGAAGCACACCAGTCCCACTCCCCAACACAGCTAGACTAATAGCACTGGGCTCTTACAGTAGCAAAGTAAAAAAAAACAAAAAAGAAAATAAAAGCAGTCCTTACAAGGACTATTTGGTTATTACAGCAGTCAGCACTCAGCAGATGAGATCAGAAGCAGTGCCCACAGCAGCTACATACAGAGCACTGCAATAGAAGGTAGATTACTACTAGTCAGCAAAGCTAACGAACCTAAACTCACTGTCCCTCAAATCCCTGCAGAGTTCTGTCCCTACAATACAGAGCAGTATCAAGTAGATTACTAGCCAGCAAAGTTACTATCAACTGTCCCTCAAATCACTAAACAGCTCTCTCCCTACACTAGCTCTTCCAAGCACACACAGGCAGAATGAAAAAACGCTGCAGGGCTTCAGTTTATGTATGGAAGGGGAGTGGTCCAGGGGGTGTGGGGGTGGTCCAGGAGGGAGAGCTTCCTGATTGGCTGCCATGTATCTGCTGGTCTGGGGTGAGAGGTAAAAAATAAGCGCCAGCTAAGGCGAACCCAAATTGGCGAACTTTGCGCGACATTCGCGAACATTCGGCGGACGCGAACAGTCGATGTTCGCGCGAACTAGTTCGCGGGCGAACAGTCCGCGACATCCCTAGAACTCTGTAACAGTCAGTACTCACCCTGGTGGTCTAGTGGTGTGACTGGGCGTCCACCGCCCCATTGGCGGGGATGCCTCCACGCCGCTCCTCTTCTTCCTCTCTGCCGGTAACTTAGGGCCCGTGCAGTGCGCATTCTCCTTATTTACAGGCGCATGCGCGCTGGCGCGAAGTTCAAATGGTATTTAAAGTGCCTGTTATAGGTTCATTCCTTGTGAGTTGCTGGTGCTTTCCTGAGTTATTCTTGTATGATATCTGATTCCTGTTGTGACCCCTGCCTGATTTTACGATTCTGAAATCCTGACCCTGCCTGGTAATCGACTCTTCTGTATCCGTATCCCTTCTGATTGATGTCCTGGTTTTTCAACTTGATAATTTTTATATCCTATTGATTTAAAATAATGTTTAAAAACAGCGAGTGACAGGAATTGTTCAAGCAGCCATTTTGGGTTATAATACACCCTTGCTTTTTGACTGCTATTTGCAATAAAACCACACCTGCTAGGAAAGCCTCTATGTGGTTGTAAGTTGCAGAGATGGTCAATGCTGTCAGGGCAAGGAGTGTAACAGATATAGAAAGGACATAATTTGGCTCAGAATAAAGAAAAATCAGGAAGAGGAAACATAAGGAAAAATCAGGGGTAAGGTACAAGCACATATACTAATTTTATATTTATCTATTATTCATAGAAATTCCATCACAATACAAAATTAGGGGCTTTTCCCCAGACTCACCAGTGCGCAATAATGGACCGTGTATAATGAGCCCTTCACCAGATCTTCTCGCACTTTATCTTTCTTGAGACTTGAGATAACCAGTGTTATACATAATATATAGTATATATAATATAAGGGTGGTGGCACAAGTAGTGTTTTTGGGAGATTAGTCGCCCAGTGACAAATCTTCTCTTCTTCGGGCGACTGATCTCCCAAAATGCTTTCCCGCTGGCTAGAATGCGAATCACTAGCGGGATGGCACTTGGATCACTTTGGATTTCCGAAGTCGCCAGCCAATTTTAAAACACATTTTACCAAAAGGATAAATAAGCTTACGTGCAAAAACAGTTAGCCCTTTGTTAGTTTTGTTCATCACCTCTGCAACACATATGCACTTGTTGTCCTCAGAGGGAATATTAAGGCCTCTGTTTTTGAAAATATCTTATCCTTAATCAGTTCATTGTCGAAACTTATATAGGACACACAGGTTCCTGAAGTAAGCAAACATCTCTACATAGATGTGTCGTGATGCATCTATGTAGGGACATTTACATGCTTTTTAGTAGGAAATGCCATGATAGTCCGTCACTGTTATTACAGTCAACAATTATTTTAAACTTTTAAAGATTTGTTTGTGAGTGCAATATATTTTATATATTAAAGATTTTATAGATGAACTGGCACATGGCACATTTTATTGTCCCTAAGGATAAGGGAGCCACTAGATCAATGTTATTTCACACAGAATGTTGATAAGCTCTGCCTCTGTGATTAGTCTGAGAATATTGGGATACCATAGCTGAAATGGAGATTATCCAGAATGCTCAGGGTTATATGGATAAGGAATCTTTCTGTAATTTGGACCTCCCTATCTTAAAGGAATAGTTCAGTGTGAAAATAAAAACTGGGTAAATAGATAGGCTATGCAAAATAAAAAATGTATCTTATATAGTTAGTTAGGCAAAAATGTAATGTATAAAGGCTGGAGTGATTTTATATATAACATGTCAGTCAGAGCACTACTTCCTGCTTTTCAGCTCTCTTTGTTTACACTGACTTGTTACCCTGGTTACCAGGCAGTAACCAATCAGAGACTTGGGGGGGGAGCCACATGGGTCATATCTGTTGCTTTTGAATCTGAGCTGAATGCTGAGGATCAATTACAAACTCACTGAACAGAAATGTACCATGTGGCCCCCCTTCAAGTCGCTGACTAACTCAGAGTTATAGAGCTGAAAAGCAGGAAGTTGGATTCTGGCTGTTTTATTAGACATCCAGTCACTCCAGCCTTTATACATTACATTTTTGGCTAACTAACTATATTAGAAACATTTTTTATTTTGCACAGCCTATCTATTTACCCAGTTTTTATTTTCACACTGAACTATTCCTTTAAGTCTGCTTAAAAAAATGAAGCCCAATAGCATTATTTTGCTTCTAATAAGGGCTAATTATATGTCAGTTAGGATCAAGTATGAGGTTCTGCTTTATTATTACAGAGATTACCTTTCTGTAATTCTGAGCTTTCTGAATAATGAATTTCCAAGTAATGGGTCCCATACCTGTACTAAAGCAACATGAGAAGTTCTCAAAAGAATGCTTGTTAACTAATTAACAATAATTTATTGATTTTTATGTTAGTGGACACTTTTGCTGAAATAAGCATTGTGATATAATGCTACATGCAATGATAAAGGAACACAGATTGGAGTAATAGTATAACTACATCTAATGCATAATATTTATACATAGATATATATTGTGACAAAGAGCTCTGTCCCAGTAGGGTTGCTGTAATTGATTGTAGGTATATAGCACCCAGCCTGAGCTATTGGCTCCTTTAAATCTCCAGGGTAAGACAGGCTAGGTCCCTGGAGAGGGGCTAAAGAAGCACACTGCCCAATTAGTCTGCAGGTGGAGCTGTTTAAGGGAGCCTGGCTGTGCAGAGGTTTCGCTGAACTGGGAAACTGAGAGAAGGTCTAAACACACACTGTGATTTCTTTGAACAAACTTTGTATGCTACTGCAACTCCAATTAGGGACTGCCTTGTGGCAGCAGTAAGGAGGTTTCATGTATTCTTTTAAACTGCAAACTGGTGAGGTTTTTGCTTATTGTTTACTGTTATAGTACGGAACAAAGAAACCTGTATTGTGGACATATAAAACAAGCCTTAATTGCTTATGTGCACTAAAAGAAATGCATAGAGGTTTCAACAATATGTTTTCCACGTACATAGCATTATTATTTTTTTTTCACCTAAAAGTGGATTATGGATTATGATGCATTATGGCATGACTGCTGTGGTAATACATTCAAATTATCATTATGGGTTGATTGATCAAGATGGACTTGAATCACAAAGGTCAAAAACCACAGCGGTAAGAAACTGATCAATACCCTTACAATTTTCACAGGAACGTTTTTATAAAGGCTATACAGTGTTCTATGCATTAGCTTGCTGATCAATGTTTTCAGTAAGAGCATATTTTTATCTTATGTTGTTGAACTGAAAATGACCCTCTATGTATAAAATAGATGTTAATATTTATATAAACCTGCTTTGAAAACTCATATTGGAGCAAACGGAATATCTGGGTTCGGAATGTACTGGTAATCCTAAGTATGATCAGCTTTAAAGGGCCTGGAACATTAAAATGAAAATACTTTATATATAGATTAATAAACTTTCTGTATTTTCAGCAACTGCAAAAAAAATTATTTTGGCAGCAACATCTCTTTATAAAACATAAATATTTACCTGAGTAGATATTTATAGCTACAACTGCATTTTCTTAGGAAACAATAGGAAAAGGAACCCGATCATGAGAGTTTACAATCCAATAAGGAATTACTGTAAATGGTGGTGAATTTAGTGATGGGCGAATCTCTCCTGTATGACTTAGCCAAAAATTTGCGAAACAGCAAAAAATGAGTCAAATGAATCAAACTCAATGGGTGTTTTTTGTTTTAAACATGCAACATTTTTTTTTTTTTTACTATACATTGGATTCTAAAGGTGTTTTTTTGCAGCGAATCATAGCAATATATTTTGCTCATCCCTGGTGGTAATGATTTGTTCCATTAGAATGCAAAGGGCATTACTGAATGGAATGCTTGTCTCTGGGCCTGCCTTCAGTAAATGCCCCCCTTTTCTTCAGGGTGTTTGAAATTAGCATGATGGGTTTCAGAGCCCATTGTCTCAGTTGTTTCCCAGTCCATCATACTCACAAAACTTCCTTTCAACATTCTCCCTCCCTCATACAGACCAGTATCCTTTAACCTGGTTTCGAACCTGTGCCCCCCTAGCCCAGTCACAATCTACACCAACTGTCAAATGGTATTTCTCCCCGCCACTTGGGAAGCTATCAAGCATGCTCTTCCTTCTGCTCTATTGTCTTTCCTGTCTCTGAGGGACTGTCTGCGCAGGAGATTAAAACAAATGTCAAACTGATGGTGTCATAATGATGTTTGTGTGTGATTAATTGGTGTCAAGCACAATGCACCTTGTGTTGCTGGTGGCTGTGCAAATGATGGAGGTGGTGGTTACTCCAGGGTTCCCCAACTTAAAGGAATTGTTCAGTGTAAAAATAAAAACTGGATAAATAGATAGGCTGTGCAAAATAAAAAATGTTTCTACTATAGTTAGTTAGCCAAAAATGTAAAGTATAAAGGCTGCAGTGATTTGATGTATAACATGTCAGTCAGACACTACTCACTTCTGCTTTTCAGATCTCTTGGTTTACACTGACTGGTTGCCCTGGTTACCAGGCAGTAACCAATCAGAGACTTGAGGGGGGGCTACATGGGTCATATCTGTTGCTTATGAATCTGAGCTGAATGCTGAGAATCAATTACAAACTCACTGAACAGAAATGTACCATGTGGCCCCCCTTCAAGTCGCTGACTAACTCAGAGTTATAGAGCTGAAAAGCAGGAAGTTGGATTCTGGCTGTTTTATTAGACATCTGTTCACTCCAGCCTTTATATATTACATTTTTGGCTAACTAAATATATTAGAAACATTTTTTATTTTGCACAGTCTATCTATTTACACAGTTTTTATTTTCACACTGAACTATTCCTTTAAAGGGATCCTGTCATCGGAAAACTTGTTTTTTTTCAAAACGCATCAGTTAATAGTGCTACTCCAGCAGAATTCTGCACTGAATCCATTTCTCAAAAGAACAAGCAGATTTGTATATATTCAATTTTGAAATCTGACATGGGGCTAGACATTTTGTCAGTTTCCCAGCTGCCCCGGTCATGTGACTTGTGCCTGCACTTTAGGAGAGAAATGCTTTTTGGCAGGCTGCTGTTTTTCCTTCTCAATGTAACTGAATGTGTCTCAGTGGGACATGGGTTTTTACTATTGAGTGTTGTTCTTAGATCTACCAGGCAGCTGTTATCTTGTGTTAGGGAGCTGCTATCTGGTTACCTTCCCATTGTTCTGTGGTTAGGCTGCTGGGGGGAAAGGGAGGGGGGTGATATCACTCCAACTTGCAGTACAGCAGTAAAGGGTGATTGTAGTTTATCAGAGCATAAGTCACATGACTTGGCGCAGCTGGGAAATTAACAATATGTCTAGCCCCATGTCAGATTTCAAAATTGAATATAAAAAAATCTGAAATGGATTTCAGTGCAGAATTCTGCTGGAGCAGCACTATTAACTGATTCATTTTGAAAAAAAAAATGTTTCCCATGACAGTATCCCTTTAAGGTGGACTAGTGACATAGTTAATAACTGCAGCTATTTATGATTTAGCTAATTAAATTGCCTATGTTTTATGACACACACAAGGCCACAACAAGGGCAAGAGAAGGCATATTCTAATTTATTGAGATGTATGTAAAGTGATACATTTCATTTACTAGCCATTTAAAATATACTCCTATGTGTGACTGCTAGCTTAAGTATGAAAATACTGTATATGTTTTTAAAATGTTGAGTACCATTAACTTGATTACTCTATGGATGACTGGACATTCTGATTCTAGCAAGCAAATGACAGATAATGTTCTCTTTTATTGTCATTCGATAATTACATTCACTCAAAAAAATTCCGCTTAGTATGTAAACTTACTCAGAAGCCATGCATACTCTAAATGAAAATTAGAGTAGACCTTGTGTCCAGGCACAACACATGATTGCCTTTGGTAAGTTACAGTTTTGCATCTATGGTGTGTCTTAACTAGTGAATGAACAAGCATATCTTCACTTTGCCTCCAGGTTATTCATGGAATGTATGTTTATGAACGTACGATCAGAAAAAAGTTAGCATACTTTGAACATGGGAATGGGTAGATGGGTTTTACTTACATACTAGATACTTGTTTCTGTCTATCTTCCTTTATACTGATCTGAGATGGATACAAGCAACTGGGGCTCATTTACCGAAACTTGGCAACCAACCAAATGCTTGTTTTTTTTTTTTATGGCTGCTTGCACTGATAATGATATGCACCTGTAAAGTTAAATAGGGAGCCCTAGATAAAAGAAACTAAAAGAATCTGTATTAGTGAAAATGTATTGAAAAATATTGCAGATGCAGGCCCTAGCTAGAATTAGGGCAAATTATTCCATTAAGGAGGAATTAAATCTTTATTGATGTCATATACAACTTTAACGCAAGACCTCCTTGTTAAGGAAAGAAAAAGCATCATTTGGAACTTTGTTTATAAGCAAAGGGGACTTATATTTCTTTCCCACTCTTGTTTCCAAGGTAACTACACATGTTGTTTGCGTAAATATTTCTATATCATAATAAAAAAATTACAAATATTTTCAGATCAAATTTAAATTTTTAAAAGCACTTTTCCTCCTATCATGATTTTTGTTTCACATGTCTGCTTATGCTTGTGTGTAGATCTTTCTGCAGATATTTTATCCTTGTTTGTTTAAGGTAAATACTATATTTCCATCACAATTGTATTAAATTATGAATGTTACATCAATAAAACATCTAGGCTCTCATAGATCACCAGATGGCCCATACTGAAGTTGATGAATTGGTGAGTACGAAACTGCCTCCCTGATGCTTTTAGAATCGGGCAAAGATACCGTAAATGTTTGTAACAAAATACCAAAATACTCATAAAGTCACACGTGTATGTATTCTGTCCCTGTGCCTGCATGGGTCCCTTCCCACACATTAAAAACATACAGCCAGGGTAATTGCCACCTGATGAAAATGTATGTGTGTATAGCTTGGTTTAGTTAAGCCCAGATGTCCTTTATATAAAGGCTTCCAAAGGCATTGTGGGAACAATAAGACACTGGCATACAATGACATGCCATACAACATGCCACTTGTGGGGGTTCACTCACTGGTAGGCTGCAAATGAGGCGACTTCCCACAACAGGATCGGTTTAAGGGCTTCCTGCCCGCGTTTATTTTCCAGCGGCTGCAGAAATTTCCTCTCGCAGGGGGAAGGTAACCGAAAAACAGCAGTTCATCAGAAACATTCAGCCTCCTGGCTAACACAAAATAAAACTTTCTTTCTCTCCTGAAACTGAGAACACCAGCAGTTTGTCTCACACATATTCAGCACTGCTGCTCAGCATCAGGTGTACTAAATAGGGCCTAGGGCTTCTTGGGAATTGGGAATCCGCCCCACCCTACTCTTGCGGATTCCCAGTAAGACCAGCCCCGAATCATCAATTACAAAAACCTTGCAGAGAGACATAGTGTTTCTCTGCTAACAGCACTACTGGTCTCACCTCAGTAACAATATCTGAGAATCTGTGGCCCAACATACATTCTATCAATCACTTTTCCCCAGGAAACTGGGGAGTCCTAGTGATGGGCGAATTTATTCGCCATGCGTGAATTTGTGGCGAACTTACGCAATTCGCTGCTGGCGAATAAATTCGCAAAATGGCCATGAAAATTTGCCGGCATCAAAAAATGGGTGCTGACGTCAGTTTTTTGGATGCCGGCGCATTTTTGGCCAAAAAAATGGACGGCGGCAGGTTCGCGAATTTCGCTAGAAATTCACTAATTTTTTGTCCAAGCAAAATGGCGCAAATTCGCCCATCACTACTGGGGACCTATTTGTCACCATACCACACACTGTCAATAGGAAACACTTGTAATAAGTCTATGGCATATAGTTATAATGAAAAACACTGATTGTTTAAAGAGTGCATTGACCTTCAATACAGTTTTACTAATGTATTAGGACTTAACAAAGTATTTTTCCAATGTTGATAAACAGCTTGCTTATCTGCATTATATTTACTTGTTTTTTATTTTTTATTAATTATTGATGCCAGAGCATGTGTTTCATATCACAGACACACACAAAGCACAAGGGTGTAATGTCAATTACATGTAAATGTAAAGCGCAAGGATGTAATGACGATGTAAATGAATCTGGGGCACTATGTAACGTAACTGTTTTAATCTGTGAACCCAATTGCCCTTAATAATGTACTTTTCTATAGGATATTTTAAGCTATGTATTCAGTGATGCTTTTTTTTTTATCCTCCTCCCATATTATTTCTCCTTCTTGTTTATCCTGTATACAACTGACTTTTACAGTTAACAAATGTAGCTAGGAATGAGCAAATTTAAATGATTCCTTATTGCTTATTATGCAGTTTTGACCACTTGAAAGTGACATCTTTCTTTTTAATGTCCAAAAAGCATTTTCAAAATTATAATATCTGCTCGTAAAGTGAAGAATGCTTCCTGGAAGTCTCGTGATTTGTACCCACTCTCTTCCTGTCAAAATCAGTTTTCCAGTTCATGACAGACTCTTGTGGCATGCTTTATATTAGATCACGTAGACATGCAATGGTGGTCATAATAAGATTAAAAATTCTATTTTTAAGATTGAAACATTTTATTACGTTCTCAATGTTAAAACAAATCTGATTACACTCTCTCGTATGGCACCTTGCCTAACATTTATAAATTACATTTATGTAAGTGTCATAAAGCAAATTAACTGTAACCCTGAAGTTATTCTAACAAGAGGCTGTTGAGAAGGTAACCTTCTATTCCTCTTAAATGGCCAATAAAAAAACCCTGACCTACATTTTGATTTAGTAAGGCTACAAAGGTCTGAAGGAGTCTGAAAGGGCATAGTTATTAATTAACATGTAACATTTTCATAACATTATGAAATTTGGTTAACGGTAGATAAAAGGAAAATTCTCACGTACCTGTAAAACAGGGAATATTTACTGTACTCACATGCATTTACTTTACTGTGTGCATTTCTTAATACATTTTATTAAAGAAAATACACAATGCCAGAGTGAGGTTAGTTAATAATGTTTATTAATGTTGTTAAGAAATATTGGACATCCGCATGGTTAACCATCACAAACCTGGGTGATTTGACCCACAGTTTAAAAAAACACAGCTTGAAGGAATTGTTCAGTATAAATATAAAAACTAGGTAAATATTCTGTGCAAAATAAAACATGTTTATAAAAAAAAAATGTAATGTATAAAGGTTGGATGGATGTGTAACATAATAGCCAAAACACTACTTCCTGTGTTGCAGCTCTCTTGGTTTCCACTGATTGGTTACCAGACAGTAACCAATCTATGATTTGAGAGAGGGCCATATTGGGTCATAACTGTTGCTTTTGAATCTCAGCTGAATGCTGAGGATGAATTGCAAACTCATTGAACAGTTATGTCTCATGTGGCCCCACTTAAGTCACTGACTAACTCAGAGAGCTGAAAAGCAGGAAGTTGTGTTCTGGCTATTATGTTAAAATAAAGGCTAATTTAAAAACATAGATACTAACATCACAAGTGCTGCTACAAATAACAAGCAATCAGCCATAGCCAATTGGTCACTATTGACAACCATACGGTTCAGTTTTGCACCTGTTTTTCATAAATCAGCCTTTATATTTAATATTAAAATCTGATATGGGGCTAGACGTGTTTCCCAGGTGCCCTTAGTTATGTGACTTGTGCTTTGGTAAACTTCAGTTATGCTTTCCTGTTGCACTGCAAGGTGGGCTGATATCACTCCTCTCCCTTTCAGCAAAGTGCAACTTAAATTGATAATGCATTAATTCCCTTTCTATACAAAGCAGCAGTCCCTTTCTGTGCTGTAGTTTACAATGCATAATCTGAATTTGTCTGTGTTTGTACTCTTGTCTTTTCTAAAGAACATGTTAATATTTTTTATTGCCAGCACGATGCTCAGCAGTAATTGATAGAGCATTCAAATGAGCATCTTTCTTCATTTGTGCAACTTTTGTATGTCCTTTAATTGCATCAGAAATATTCATATATACTGTATTAAATGTATTTAAATAATGTTATCAGACTAGTTCAGTATCATTAAAACATTATTTTTATTTATTTGTTTTTGAAAACTATTTTTTTTTTATTGTTGTGATTGTTATTTAAATATGAAAATGTTTAAGCACAATGAAGCCTATATTAAGGGTCATGTGAGCGGGTATTTTGATTGCTAGATGTAATTTCTATATCAGTTTTAATTATTAATAGACTAAAAGAAAAAATTCTCCATAAATATATTTTAGAGTTTTTTTAACCATATGAATATTGGAGTAGGCAGAATTAAACATATATGTTTTTGTTTGGTTACACTTCTTATGTGGCGATATTACTTTTGAACCCTATCCACCTTCCTGTTATAATAATTCACATACTTAATTCAGCCTTTTGGTACTTGTGATTATCTATGATTTATTTCATTGCATATTTCATTGTTCATTTACCATGTAGGGGAAACAATGATAAATTATTTATGCAAAGTGCAAAGCTTAGTAAATGTATTGTTGCTTGCCATATGGTTACTTGTTTTAGGCTATCCATTACTTTTAATATCCTCATATATTTAAACAGGGGGTACTTTTTTTTAACTAGGATACTTTATTTGTTATAATACATAAGTTTCAGTGAGTCATATGACAGACATAGCATCACTAAGATTCTATTAAAACTGATGATATGACTAAACAACATTTGTAAGGATATAATTTCAAGGATTATCATGGTTCTTGTATTTTACTAACTAGTGATGGGCGAATTTATTTGCCAGGCGCGAATTCGCAGCCAGCGAATAAATTTGCGAAACGCCTGCGAAAATTTGCGGAAAAATTTGCCAGCGTAAAAATTTTTTTCGAAAAAATGGGCGACATTTTGCGAATTTTTCGCCATTTAGCGAATTTCACGCGGAATTCGCTAATTTTTCGGCGAAGCGAAACGGCGCAAATTCGCCCATCACTGTTACTAACAGATGTTCCAATATTTCAAGCACAGGTTGCTTGACATGCAGCAGAATGTTTCAGGGTTCTTCTTTCAACCATCCCCATACTGGTACAAAATTTAAAATCTGATGCAGATTGACCTGCACACTTAATCATGTGGTAAACCTGGCCCAGTGTTTGTATGCTTTAGCGTAGGCTGGCAAGGCCAGCACAACATATGTGAAATGAATTAACAATTACATGTCTTCTATTAGGATGGTCCTTAGTTGTGATTTCTGTACCCCAATTTCATCACATGATCATTGATCATGTTTCTCTCCTAGAAGGGGTGGTGATAGAAACCTAGGCATGGACAAATGGACTAGATACATAGACTGGATACAGTTGCACCAAGAACTTTAAATTAACTACTCCCCTTACCTATTTTCATTTGACTTTTCCAAAACAAAGTTTGACCTGCTTCAACTGACATCTAGACTTGATATAGTTCTACCCATGAGCTTGCATGATCTGCGCCACTTATATTTTGTTTTTAATGCAAATTTGGATTTTTACATTGCCATAATTTTGTGGACCCTGCTTTTGTTTTTTCCCCAAAACATTTAATTTGAATGTACCTTAACAATATGGTGCATGAATCATATTTGAATTTGTGTATACTAATGACCATTATATGGTCAGTCCTGTCATTGACAGTTGTCGCACTACCACTTCTCGTACTTTTTTGTCTTTAGATGATACAGTCATATGAAAAAGTTTGGGAACCCCTCTCAGCCTGCATAATTATTTATTCCACTTTCAACAAAAAAGATAACATTGGTATGTCTTTCATTTCCCAGGAACATCTGAGTACTAGGGTGTTTTCTGAAAAAAAGATTTTTAGTGAAGCAGTATTCAGTTGTATGAAATTAAATCAAATGTGAAAAACCGGCTGTGCAAAAATTTGGGTACCCTTGTAATCAACCAAATTGTTTGGATTATCTAGTTAAGCTTTGAACTGATCTGTTCTTTTACTACTTTATTTGATCGGAATGGTAAGACTTTGATCTGAATGGTTAGTGGCGGGTCGGGAGATGGGAAAGACCGATCATACGTTGATTTGTACGATCGGATCTTTGCATCTATGGCCAGTTTAAGGAATGCAATCTGGAAATTGAAGGCCACAGGCACAGTTGCTGTAAAACCCAGGTCTGGCAGGCCAAGAAAAATACAGGACCGGCATATGCGGAGGATTGTGAGAATGGTTACATACAACCAAAAGATCACCTCCAAAAACCTTCTTGCTGTATCTGTACATCGTTCTACAATTCAGCGCAATTTGCACAAAGAACATCTCTATGGCAGGGTGATGAGAAATAAACCCTTTCTGCACTCACACCACATAAAGCTCATTTAGACAAGCCACAGTTATTTTGGAACAAAGTGCTTTGGACTGATGAGAGAAAAATTGAGCTATTTGGTCAGAACAAAAAGTGCTTTATATGGCAGAAGAAGAACCCCGCATTCCAAAAAAAAAACACCTGCTACCTACTGTCAAATTTGGTGGAGGTTCCATCAGCTGTGGGGCTGTGTGACTAGTTCAGGGACTGGGGCTCTTGTTAAAGTCGAGGGTCGGATGAATTCGACAAATTCTTCAGGATGATGTTCAAGCATCAGTCACAAAATTGAAGTTAAACAGGGGTTGGATATTCCAACAAGACAATGACTCTAAACACACTTCAAAATCTACAAAGGCATTTATGCAGAGGGAGAAGTACAATATTCTGGAATGGCTGTCACAGATGATTTGAAGCAGGCTGTCCATGCTCGGCAGTCATCATATTTAACTGAACTGGAGAGGTTTTGTATGGACAAATGGTCAAAAATACCCCCATCCAGAATCCAGACACTCATCAAAGGCTACAGGAGGCATCTAGAGGATGTTACATTTGCAAAATAGGCTCAACAAAGTATTAATGTAATTTCTCTGTTGGGGTGCCCAAATTTATGCACCTGTCTAATTTTATGATGCATATTGCATATTTTCTGTTAATCCAATAAACTTTGTCACTGCTGAAATACTACTGTTTCCATAAGGCATGTTATATATTAAAAGGAAGTTGCTACTTTTAAAGCTCAGCCAATGATAAGCAAAACTCCAAAGAATTAAGAGGGGTTCCAAAACTTTTTCATATGACTGTATAGACTTTCTGGGTTCCAGTATTGGCTGAATATTATACAGTTTCTGTAAATTACTTTACTTACAGCATTTAATTCATAATTCTAATTATTAGACCTGATTTTTGGTCCTTTGGTGTACTGCTCATTGCTCGCCTTCACTTTTTTTTCGATGTCCGTCTGCTTTCCTTTTTTTATTAGTGGGGGAAAAACACTACTGGTAAAACATTGGAAACAGCTTGGTGTGACATTGGCCTTCCATGCCAACATAGTAGCTTTTAAGAATACCATAAGTTTCATCCATATTTTGGGGAACAAATTAGTGCTTAGTAACACTTCCTTTGATCTTTAATAATTATCTTGAAATTACTCAAATGGAAATTAAAACCTTTAAACATGTTGTCAGATATGAATTAATCTGTTTTTGTTCACTATAGAGCCTATTTAAAGTCTGATGTTTTTATTTATGCTTTTATTGTGGTTATCTTCCCAGTAAATATTCATACATATTACAAATTTTGCAGCATTTTGGAACTCGCTAATGAAATTGTTTGTAGAGCAGAAGAGCAGACTCTGAAAAAACCTGAATTGTAGAGCAGAATCACAACAAATTTGAAAAAATGGGCAAAAAATAAGTATTTATGCACTTTACTCCACTTTGCATTGGTCTTTTTGCTGCACCATGAAATGCAAAATGATTGTTATTTACAGTATATTAAACATAGAAAATATGTTGTCTGATAAAGAATAATTGCATTAACAGTGTTTTTTTATGTTGGAGACTATTTGGTATCAGTTAAGAGTTTAAAAGAATGATGGTGGCAAGGGCATTTCTTTGTTCAGAAAGAGAAAAGAAAAAAAAAAACAATTGTACACTGATAAAAGAAAATCCCAGAGGAGTGATGCTATTAGAATTACAATATTGAATTGCTGACCTTATATACTCTTCATATCTAAAACAATAGCAGGAAGCTGTAGCCCTGTCAGATTTTCTCTAAAAGAGGACATGCTATAACTTATAAAGCCACCAAAGAATTGTAGGCAGAAAATAATGTATTGACTTAGAGTTACAATGTAATAAATATGCATAGTTATATTAAGTGTGATAATGCCTCTGTTAAAAAATGCATTGCTCATTTACTGCAGTGAGAAATGGAGCAGAAAGTCATTTTAATGAGAAGTAGTCTATTTCTGCATTAATATCAAGTAAGAATGACTCCAATAATATATAATTCAAAGGTTGATATACAGACAAAAAAACAGAGGAGCAGTAAATAATGTTTTTACGCTAAAGTACATAGCCAAGCAATGGTGTACAAAGATTTTTCACACATTTCAAATATAACATGTGAGCGATAAGAGTGCCTAGAATCATTATCTCAATTCTCTGTATAAAGCTTTTATTCATATAGCCTATCTAAGAATATTTTAGTTTGCTGCTTATTAATGTTAATATTATTAATATATTTATCAATCAAGTATCAAGAGTTTTAACAATAGAAACTCAAAGGTCAAAAGAAAATTGAGCTTAAGTTGATTCAAAAATAATTTTGGGGGCAGTGGTGCGCCTATCTACCAGTGGGCCAGAGTGCAGGATGTTCACCTTCACCCCCCCCCACAAAACGTGTGGCAGCCAGATCCAGCAGACCCCAAGGAGATGCGGGCCCAGGTATGATTGCATCCCCAATAGTTACATTGCACCTCCCAACATTAGAGTGTAAAAAGGGATAAAAACATTTAACAACACCCCCTAATTTTATGGCCACACCCCTAATTACCATGTCCATTTTACAAAATTTGGCAGGTTATCACATTTGAACACATTTCTGTATTTTGAAGGGCCATGATTTATGTCACAGTTACCCCAAGACACTTGTTTATCTTGAATAGTTGCAATTGTTTCTTTGCTTATCTTAAATTGTTACAAATGTATTGTGTTCTGGGCTTTCTGCCAAAAACCCTCCTATTTTAATTAGGGTCAGTCCACGCTCTGCGTTTTGGGGAGATTTGGTCGCCTGGCGACTAATCGCCTCGTTTTTGCAGCGACCAATCTCCCCAAACATCTTCCCTGACTCTGCGGCGGCTACAATGGAAAAACGCTGGGGCTAATCACACGCGGGGATTCGTTTTCCGAAGTCGCCTAAAGTTTCCTCTTGAGGCAACTTCGGAAAAAGAACTGACTCGTGTGATTAGCGCTGGCGTTTTTTCATTTTAAGCCGGCGCAGAGTCAGGGAAGGCGTTTGGGGAGATTGGTCGCCGCAAAGACGAGGCGATTAGTCGCAGGCGACCAAATCTCCCCAAAACACCCAGTGTGGACTTACCCTTAAGTTTCAGAAAATTTTAAATTTTTTCTGTGCAGGAGATCAAAGAGAAACTCAGTAAGAAACCCGGGACTATGAGTCAGTTGAGAGGTATGGTTACACCACTGTAACCCACAGGAACCTTTGTCAAGGAGAGAGGAAGGATCAAGTTTAGGAGCCGAAACATTGAAATAAACTACAGATTGGTTTTGCCCTAAAAAGCCCTGTGAGTGCCGTTCATTTACTCTATCTCTCTCTCTCCTGTGTGCACCAGTCATTATTCTCTGCAAATGAACTTTAATGTAGTGCCACTTCTTTCTCTCTCTCTCTCTCTCTCTCTATCTATACATATATATATATATCTATACACACAGTCCCAAAGGTGCACACCATTTACTGGGTTGCATGTTTGTATACTCTTGTGAAAGATCCCTGTGAATTACTTAAATAAAAAGTTTTTCTTTATTTTGCCACACGCGCACACGCGCACACACGCACACACGCACACACGCACACACACACGCACACACACACACACACACCTTTACATTTTATGCAGCCTGGTGTAATTTGCCATTTGTCTGTTGGGCCTAAACTTTTCTTCAATTAAAATATATTTAATCATTGAAAAAATGTAAAGTAGTGCAATTGATAGAAGTTTAGATCTCTAATTTACTGGATTTATGTGCATTACAAAGTGGGAGATTGCAGCATCTCATTTTAAAGGTCAAACGTAAAATATGGGATGATGTTCCTTTATAAATGAGTGAATTGTGTCTGTGGCGAAATTGCAACTGTAATGGTACCAATTTTGCTACAAATCTCAGCACCAGAATCTATTTATTTAGGAAGTCATTCTGTATCTAAGCATTTTAAATGAACATGTTTTATTGCATAGAGCAACAGAATAATTGTCATATTAATTAAACAATATGTTTTAGTACAATATCTTAAAATAATGTTAAGATTTGCCTTTCGAATGAATTGTGCTTGCAAAATAAGTACATTTTTTGCTTAAAATCTTTATCACACTGTTGCTGCTACCGGCAATAAATTGGTCCCTATTGGATTCAGGGTTGCAGTGGCATTATTTTCATTTCAAGCCATACTGAATTTAAGAGGAAGAGTTTGAATGTTGAGCTCCAGCTGGGTAGTGTGCATTGCTGCAAGGCCATCAAACTAACTCAAAAGTAGCCTTAATTGGCTAAAATATATAAATTATGCATGAATCACGTCATATGTTTTTAGGTCTGGAGATTTCTTGCTGCAAAAGAGTCACATCGTGCGCAAATGCTGTAAATGTCCTGCAGCCTGAAAATCTCTTCACAATAGGTAACAAAGACAATTACGTGGTATGCATTGCAGGGCTGCCATCTAGAATTAAAAGCTCATAATAATGCTCACTAAATTAAAATATTGTTAAAAGGCAACAGGTTAATTTGACCTTGTCAGTTCATACTGTGGCATATTACTATACATACAATGATTTAATCCTCATATTCTGTCAGCACAGAAAAAACGTGCTAATATGCAACACGGCATTGATAAAGGGGTTTATTTATAAAAATGCAATTATCATACTGAAAAGGTTTCAACGGATATTTAGCAAATAATTTATTTTGTCCTTTTAGCATCTGCAATGAGCCCGTATAAAAAACACTACAATACACTAACAATACATAGAGAAATCAGCCTCCTGTGGCATGTCTCTATCATTTCCTTTAGCAAGCTACCCCTGCGTGTTTGTCTTTTGTTCATTCTCCTCAAGTTTTCCACCCTTACAATCACACTGCATTAGTGTGTGAGATGTGACAGCAAGTAGCAGACATAAAGGGGTCAGTTAACAAAGATGCGCTGTACTGTACTGCATAAAATATTCATCAGACGCTCATGATAATGTCAAAAGACATTTGGGAACACAGAATTTGCATTTTTGGGGTAGTAATTTATCTATTTAGAGGTCTTTTAATTTATGATACTTTAAATACATTTTCAAACACAAAAGAAAAAGAATATGTGAGCACTCTGTCTAACCCATGCTCTAACTCTGCTGCTATTTTTAACATCACTTGGACTAACCTACACTCTGGAGTTGGCCAGCTGCTACAAATGATATACAGCCATTATTTGCACATACAAAAAGAGGAAAAGACTTCAAGCTATCAAACTCAGCCTTTGTAAAGCATTTTAAAAACACATTTCTAAATAATGGCTCTTTCCATAAATTGGATCTTCATACCTTAAGTCTACTATTAAATCATGTAAACATTAAATAAACCCAATAGGCTGATTTGCTTCCAATAAGGATTAATTATATCTTAGTGTGGATCATGTACAAGCTACTGTTTTATTATTTTAGAGGAAAGGGGAAAACAAACTACAGGCAACAACACTGTAATAATAATAATATATTAATAATAATAACCGTGCCTTTATCTCAACTAAGATATCATTAATAGTTATAGGAAGCAAAAACAGCTTATTGGGTTTATTTAATGTTAAACATGATTTTCTAGTAGACTTAAGTTATGAAGATTCAAATCACGGAAAGATCTGTTATCCGGAAAGCATTCTGGTTAAAGGGATACTGCCATGGGGAAAAAAAATCAAAATGAATCAGTTAATAGTGCTGCTCCAGCAGAATTCTGCACTGAAATCCATTTCTCAAAAGAGCAAACAGATTTTTTTTATATCCAATTTTGAAATCTGACATGGGGCTAGATATATTGTCAGTTTCCCAGCTGCCCCGAGTCATGTGACTTGTGCTCTGATAAACTTCAATCATTCTTTACTGCTATACTGCAAGTTAGAGTGATATCACCCCCCCCTCCCTTTTTCGTCCCAGCAGCCAAACAAAAGAACAATGGGAAGGTAACCAGATAACAGCTCCCTTACACAAGATAACAGCTGCCTGGCAGATCTAAGAACAACACTCAATAGTAAAAACCCATGTCCCACTGAGACACATTCAGTTACATTGAGAAGGAAAGTATGTTAGTATGAGTCACCTCTTAGTACAAATTTTTTTATCAAAAGTTTTCAAAAAATTTGTATACAAGCATCTGCATAAACATTGTTGTGCAGAAAGAAATGGTTATCTACAGTAACATCGGTTTACATTCGATCAACATCAACCATGTGGTTACACAGCAGCTTGTTTATATAAAGTAGAGTAGTGTTTCTGAAAGCAAACACATCAATTTTACAAGTGCAGAGCAACAGTACTTTATATTGTTATTCTTTTAAAACAGTTTTAATTGTTTGGTGTTACTGTTACTTTAAGACTGCCAGCCGTTTGATTCTTGATTTTCTTTTGGACTAAATGTTGCTTGATAATTCATTAATTGAAATAACTTAGCCATATTGAATAGGAGAGGATATGAGAGTGATGAGTTCATGTCGACTAGACTCTTTGTATGGAGGAGGACCTTCTGTGTAACAAAACAGTGAGGTAGATAAAAAGTAGCCCAATACTCTTAGACCAGGTCTAAGTCTTCTAAGTCTATCAATATCAGCCTTAATCCATTGGTTGTGCCATACCATTGCCATTAAGTATGTTACTACATATATAGAGATAAAATTGGTCTAAAATGAAAACAGAACAAATTGTTGTGAACAACCAGAACTAAACATTAGTAATAATAAGATAATAAGATAAGAAAATGGAGAATATCTGCTAGTATCCACCTGTAATAGAAAGAAAAAATTGCTGGTGAGGTTAAGGTAAAAGTGTACAGTGTTGAATTCAGCAGTCGTACAGTAAGCAAGGGGCATTCGGCTCCTCAAGTCAGGGGCAGTACCGAGCCACTGAGTTAGTCTTGTTATCAGATGGTAGCCTCTGTGGGTATTTTAATAGTAAAGAATCAGGTGTTTTGTGGTCTGGAGAGTTTTAGCTAGATTCCTGTAGAAGTGTTTTATGAAAAATTGGGTTGTAGTTGTTCACTTATAATAAGTTGGCCCGACACTCATGGTGGAGAAGGTGACCAGGGCGAGTCTAACTATCTGGGGGGACATTGAACCTTGGACAACTGTAAGGATCCTGGAGCTTTTTGTGAGGATCAGGTGCTGAATCCATAGGCTTTCTTTGCTTGAAGAGCTAGAGCTGATATCAATGTACAGTATGGTCTCTGTGTGGGATTGTCCATGTTAGCAAGTCGCTGGGCAATATCGTCTGTGTAGGTTTCCAGTTGATCTGTACAATTCCCCAGGTCTATAAGATCTCTCTAATATCTTTGACTTCTGCTAAAACTGCTGCAGTGACTGAGAGATAGTGGCAGTTAGCTGTGTGCAAGTGTGTGAGCTGCTCTGTGAGAAACTGAGCTTTGACTTAGGCCTCTGCTCATGGCACAGGTGTTTGCTCAGTGTGTGTGGTTGACTTACTTGGATGGTAAAATGAAGCCGACCATTGAAACTGGAATTAAATTTTTGTAAACTATGTTACTACTAGTGATGGGCGAATATGCGCCGTTTCGCTTCGCCGAAAAATTCACGAATTTCGCACGAAATTCGCAAAATGGCGAAAAATTCGTGAAACGGCGCCGGCGTCTCGTTTTTGACGCCGGCGCCCGTTTTTTCGAAAAAAATTTTGACGCCGGCGAATTTTTTGACGCGAATTGTCGCGGGAGTTTTGCGAATTTATTCGCTGGCAGCGAATCGCGCAAATTCACCGTGAATTCGCGCCTGGCGAATAAATTCGCCCATCACTAGTTACTACTATGTAGTTAGTATGAGTCAGCATTCAACAATGTTATGTAATAAAAGCAAAGCTTGTCACAGGTGTAATCACCTATAGCAACCAATCAGCATGCACTTAATAATCACCTAGCATCCTTTTGCTAGGGGTTGCTGCAACTGTGCAAAACTTTTACTTTTTATAATGTATTGAGGGAAGGCTCAATGTAGCCACATTGTTACTTACTAAATTTTATAATGTAGGTTTCTATTTGTTTTTTTTTCACCTGAGACATGTTATTATCTTAAAATAATAGTTTGTAACTATGCCATGTACCAGGTATTATATGTTTTATTGATTATATTAAATTTAATATAGAAAAGTTCTGGAATATATTCCAGTATATGCAGGGCATTTGAATAAATGTGGATTGCCCCAATCCAATGGCCTACAGTAAAGCAGTAGCTATTATTCTTTTCTGCTCTTCATCAGTAAGTATTATGCAAGCAAAATCGAATTGGTTGTTATGGGTTAATGGACAAGGAAAAGTGTTTACCCTGATAACACCTATAAAACAGATTACAATGTCTGCCTACATGTTAATATGGTTTATTTAAACATGAAATGACCTGATAAGTGCCTTGCATGCTACAGATAAAGCAAAGTTCTTTTAGAATTCTGGGGCTCTACTTTGGAAAACAATTTGAAGGTTGACAACCAAATTATCTGACAATCATTGTTATGATCAGCGCCAGGCCCAGATTTATGGCAAGGCCTTGGCCTAGGAGCAGCTTGTATCGTACATTTGAATGTTGCTATAAGTTGGCAACATTAAAAATACCATCTGCTTGACTATTGATCAACGGCTGATGTTTAGAAAATAATATTAGTATTCTGGGAAAATGGTATGTTATGAAACTTCACTTTAAATAATAGGTTGTTGAAAAGCGTTGTGGATGGTTTTGTGAATTTATATATGTTGTGTGGGAGTATAACTGCTTCAGGAATTGTATTTTGCTATTAATAATACATTTTAAATTCATAACTGCTGAAAAGATAAGCAACTAAATAGATGAGTGGTTTATGTGATTAAACATGTTGAAATGTTTTCCAGACATTAACAGCAGCTCAATATATATAATTTATGGAGGACAGACACTCCAGAGCACTTGGGACAGTATACCTGGTGCACAGCCAAAGAACAAGACATGATATATGAGTTGGCCAGTACTGGTACAAACTAAAAGAATTTATTAGAATGAATCTATTTCTCTTCAATTTCTCAAGATTTATTACTAAGAGACTCACAATGCAAGTACTACAATGTCAGATCACCTGTTAATAAATATTAATAAGGAAGCATATGGGTAACTTTCAAGAAACCACCATGGTTTAACTACTGACCCTGCAATAAGTGGGCATTGTACATCTTTTTTCAACCCAAGACTACAAAAAAAAATAAGATGTGTTTTCCACTGAGCATATTTTGTTTTTATTTCATTTTCCTATTCTCTGTTCCCTTCATATCAGCAGTCACTAAAGGAGTGAGAGTCATTCTTTCAGAATCTCCCACCCATTGAGAAGAAGAACGAGCCCTCTTCTACCATTATGATTCCACTTAATCTAAGAAAATGTAATGATTGTAGCTTTGGGGTGACGGCAGATTGTACATTTTTGTCACCTGTGTTAAATCTACTTTAGTATTAGAGACAAAACATTGGGCAATACCTTTCCACTGAGTCAGTCTGAATTTCTGCTGAAAAAGATGACTTTTAAAAGTCTTTGGCATGGGACATTTAGTTAAAGGCAGAATAGGACACACAATGGAAAGATGAATAATCCATTTTATTTTGCTTTACTACAGTTTTTATTACGACTATAACCTTCACTCATGAACTTATGTAGGTGAAATACAGTATATTCCATTAGGCTGATTGGCTGGCTGAAAGTGCTCCATGTCATCAGCCTTAAAGTTGAAGTTTCCATTTTGCCATTTTGTTTGCATTTTGAGTGATCTTCACTTGGCTAGATTGATCTGAGCAGACTGACATTTATTTGATGTCTCAGAGGTCTGTCAATGAGGGTTTTTATGAATTGCAGTAGCACTGAGAGCTTCTCCAGCCATTGCAAAATTATTTATAATTGGGACTTATTTAGAGGTCAAGTAATCATTCCATTGCAAGCAATAACTAATCAGTTGTGTCTGGGATGTCTGTTAAACCTCTTGGGTTTACAAGTTGTGTTAATGTTCAGTATCTCCAATTTCATCTACATACAACAGGCAGTTCTTGTTTACAAAGATTAGATAATCAGTAAAAAATGATAATAGCACATTAGATTGCAACAAAACCTTCAATTCAAATACTTTGCAGGTTAAGGGTAACACCTAGGAATATGGACAACATTTGTGTGATCCATTTACTCATAGCAATAATTCAACAGGCAGCTTTAACTAGCATTGGGCAGTAAGACTATGTACCTATAAGCTCAGCATGCTAGCACTGCATGTACTAATTGGTCCAATTCATGCATAGGGGTCAGTACTTACAAAGACTAATGTTCCATGAAAGAAATGTATACAATATAGATGAAGACACCTGCAGCTGCAAATACCCGTGGTCATATAACCTTGGAAGGTTGAAATCAATATAAAGGAGATGGAAACATGACTGGCAAGACTATAGGAAACTCCCTTCCAATTTAAAGGATCTCATCTACATGTCTTCAATAGCTGATTTAAAAGTCCTTGCCCCTTCTTTCAGTGATCAATTATTTCTTAGATACTTATGCATGTCTTTTCTCCCCCTAAACTGATCATTACTATTTACTCTACAAATGTTGTTGTTTGTTGCTGTCTGTAGTTTGTTTTCCATTTTCTCTTTATTTCCCCCCAACTAGCCACATAATAAGTTGCATACGCAGATCCAGCGTCTATTTTATGATGTCATTTTATCAAGATGCCAGTTTTTCTAAGCTGCTTTCACTTAATCACTGATAACTCTTGTACCATTTTTTTATAATAAACTATTATCAGGCAATGCTATATTGTATAGACTGAAATATTAAAATTGGGATTTTTTTTGGATAAAGTTGGGTCTTTATGGGAACACCATAAAATGGAGAATCTGAAAATATCTAAATGTCTATATATAGACTGAAAATTGGTAAAACCAATAAAAATGTAAGTTACAAAGAAAAAAAACAAAAAAAAGCTGCTTAGGACTGGGTTGCAGTTTGTCATTTTAACTAAATTCACATATTATCACATCAAATGCATTTATAGAGCTGTTTTGGCTAATAAAATACATTGTTAAAACAGTTGAATTATTATTTATGATGCCACAAATGGACCGATGTTTTTTCTCTGTCAGTGCCCTTATTGATTTGAGCCAAATCACTATGAATAGCACATTTTAAATACTTGAGGACTGAACTGTTGCCAGTTAACTCCTCTGTATAACATAGCCCTAACTGCACACACACTATCTCCCTTTTTAAAGCCTTATGGCACAAATAGTGCCTCGATCTCACTTTGTGTGTGTGTGTGGCACAATATTTCTACATTGACCAGCAATAAAATCTTCTGCTACAGAACGGCAGTCAAATGTTCCTTTTATCTGAATTACATTGAACAATAATACCTCTGGCAACTAGTCTTATCTATTGTGTGACTTGCATTTTGAATACTTACCAGCTTTGTATTTTTTTTCTCATGCAGCCTGCAGATTTTTTAAAATTACAATCTAAAAGTAAAAATTATTGCATAATTTTATATTTAAAATTTAATTACAAGGGAATAAATTATGTAAATGAAAATAGTTAGATATTTTGTAAACAACTTAAACTTACATTTCTTTAGCAAAACAAAACATTAGCGAATCTAATTAGGCAACTTAATCTAATCACAATTTTATTTTTACACTTGATTAATAACCCCCTTGACATAGAAAAGAAACAGCTTTTATTAACAAAAATGGGATAAGTTTATGAAGTGAATATTACTATTTTACATGTTCTAATCAAAGACAAATACAAGCAAGCAAGTTATCCAGAATGTTCGGGACCTGGGATTTTCCAGATAATGGATTGTTCTGTAAATTGGATCTTCATATCTTGGGGTAAATTCACTAAAGGGCGAATTTGGTGAAAGTTGTAATGTTCAGTAAAATTCGAATCTTGGTGAATTTGTTGAGTAACGACCGTTCACCAGTTTGGATCAAGTTCAAGGTGCTGTTTTATTATTACATAGAAAGGGAAATTATTTTTTAAAATTGGGATTTTTTGGATAAAATGGAGTCTATGGTAGATGGCTTTCTGGATAACAGGTTTCGGATAACGGATCCCATTAGCTGTACTCCCATTAAAGTCAGACCTGACAGTTACCAACTAACTTGCTAACAAAAAAGAAATGAAAATATAAAAATAATTTAAAATATATTTCTTAATTTGACAGGTTTTTTTCAAACATTTTGCGGGTTTTGGTTGTTCCAACATTTGGATAGTTGTCTAATTAAATATATATGGATGCAATCTGACCAGGAGTTTTACCTGCATAATTCAAACCAATTGTCATCCACATTGGTAAATTGCCTACTAGTTGCATTTACGGTTTACTGGCGTCAACAAATGGCAAATAGAACAAGTGTAATTCTGCTGTGCATAAGTAGTGATGGGCGAATTTATTCGCCAGGCGCAAATTCGCGGCGAATTTGCGCGATTCGCCGCCAGCGAATAAATTCGTGAAACTCCCGCAAAAATTCGCGTCAAAAAATTCGCCGGCGTCAAAAATTTTTTTCGAAAAAATGGACGCCGGTGCCAAAAACGGGCGCTGGCGTCGAAAAAACGGTCGCCGGCGTCAAAAACGGGCGCCGGCGTCAAAAACGAGACGCCGGCGCCGTTTCGCGAATTTTTCGCCGTTTCGCGAACTTCGCGCGAAATTCGCAAATTTTTCGGCGAAGCGAAACGGCGCAAATTCGCCCATCACTATGCATAAGTAAAACATGCAAATAACAGCACATTGAGGCAAGTGTTAATTGCAGGGCTCCCTTTTATCCCTATTTCCTTTTTCAATATCCATTTCAGTACTCACCGGAATAGTTCATCCCCCCTGCTCCCATCAGAAGGACCCTCCCCAAACCTTTAAAAGAAAAACCATACCCACCTTCTGGTATCTGTTGCCCTTTTGCTTCTGCCTTTGCTCCCATTAGAAGCAAATATTTAATTTTAGCCTTGGTAAAACATTAGACCTGCCTATAAGGCATCCTAGGGACAGGGGTTTTTGGTCCATGGGATTTTTTGTTCCCCAGTCTCATATCTTGGAGTCTTCTGTTTTCAGCTCCTGGATCAGATAAGGCACTGTTGGGCATTATTTGGTACCCCATGTCTGCCTGTGTATCAGTTGCCTTCCTGTATTGCTGGCAGAGCATTTGGTGGTGATTGCTTGTCCCACCAAATCAATGTGCCCATCAGTGTGTCCTCCTGGCCTGCCCAAAAGGCTTCCTATGTATGTGGCCCCTACACCCTCTTTAATTTTTAAGGATGTGTCGAGGGAGGTGGAAGTTAGCATAGGGTAGAAGGCAAACTTATTTTAGGTCTGGTTTGTCAGTTTGTCCAATCTCCTGGTTATTGGGTATTCAGGATACAGAGCTGGCTGTTTTTGCATGCTAGATAGGTAACTGGTTTAGTCTGCAGATGACGAAAGCATCTGGTGTTGTCAGTGTTGACTCTTGCCTCCTCTTATAAGTCAAGGCCCTTCTGAGCCACCAGCAGTAGTGACGTCTGCTGTCTTACAGATACATCCCTGTGTTTTTCTAGTGGTTATGTTGCATCAGGCTATAATGTCTTAAGCTGGCCATACAACAGACTGAGTCAGCAGCTTATCGGCCCGTGTGTAGGATCCTCCAACAGGACTTCCCGATTGATATCTGCCCGAAAGTCGGCTAGATGTTGATCAGCAGTTGTTCTTGATGCAGTCCCGCGATCCAAACCGCCCATGTTTGCTACATTATGATTTGATCTTTGGGCCCTAGAGACCACAATTGGATCAGCCCAATATCGCCCACCTCAAAGTAGAGCCAGTGTCTTGCAGGCTGGCTAAGGGGAGACTGAAGTCATTGATAGGTATCAACTTAATAGCCACTGCAGCATAGATCTCTATAAGCTCGTAAAAAATTACATGAATCCTCTGGCACCTATAAATAGGGTAGTTCAGGCTTTCACCAAGTTATTGGCAACCTGTCATTTTCAGTAATCAGAAGGTCTTGTCAGTGGCATGTCTCAATCCACTTTCTCTCGGTCACTGACTCAAGTTCTACAAGCTCTTAAAGAAAGATGTCATGTATTTATCAATTTTCCCAACACCAGAGAGTATTGGATAAAAGTTAAAAGGGACATTTACGTCCAAGGAGGTATGCCTGTCATGGGTGCATAGTACTCATGTGGCTTTATTGCCTCCCTCACTGTGGCCAGGAGAAAATTTTCCAGAACAAAAAACAATTTCATTCAATCCACACTCAAATCATTTGTAATGCAAATATCAATTTTGATTAATGTTTTTGCCACCTTCCTGGAAGTGCAAACAACTCTTATATTCTGTGCAATTCATTAGTCTACAGGCATATAGAATCTGGTCAATTAAGTGGTGGTTGGCTTGTAGGTAAGTATTGTTTAAATTTTCCATATACTTCTCAATATGTTGGCAATTTAGTAATGTCAAAAATCTGTTATTACATACTCATGTTGTTTAAAGAGTGCCAAACTATTTTTAAGTAACATGAACTATTACATAGTTACATGGTAAGTAAGGTTAAAAAAAGACACACGTCCATCAAGTTCAACCTTTTAACTTTTTTTTTAACCTGCCTAACTGCCAGTTGATCCAGAGGAAGGAAAAAAAAAGCCCTCATCTGAAGCCTCTCCAATTTGCCTGGGAGGGGAAAAAAAATTCCTTCCTAGCTCCATAATGGCAATTGGACTAGTCCCTGGATCAACTTGTACTATGAGCTAATCTTCCATAACCCTGTATTCCCTCACTTGCTAAAAAGCCATCCAAGCCCTTCTTAAAGCTATCTAATGTATCAGCCTGTACCACTGATTGAGGGAGAGAATTCCACATCTTCACCGCTCTCACTGTAAAAAAAAAAAAAAACCCCTTCCGAATATTTAGGCAGAACCTCTTTTCTTCTAATCGGAATGGCTGACCTTGTGTCAGCTGGAAAAACCTACTGGTAAATAAAACATCAGAGAGATTATTATATGATCCCCTATTTATACATAGTCATCATATCACCCCTTAAGCGCCTCTTCTCCAGCGTGAACATCCCCAATTTAGCCAGTCTTTCCTCATAGCTAAGATTTTCCATACCTTTCACCAGCTTAGTTGCCCTTCTCTGTACCTTCTCTAATACAATTGTGTCCTATTTGAGAGATGGAGACCAAAACTGTACAGCATATTGTAGATTTGACTAAGAACTACCAGTTATTCTTAGTCAAACTCCATCCTTAGTGTGTAGTTTTTTTTATAAACTGTATGGTGTTTGTGAGATGTGTTACTACAAAACACTCATACCAGCCCTGTTTGCAAAGGGTTTAAAGATGAATCTTTAAAAAGGTGTTCATTATAAACACATTTGTTGAGACTCTAACCTTTGTTTATTGAAGTAATTAGCTATCTGTTTTACATAAAAGATTTTGCTCTTCACTCCAGTTGCCTCCCCCCACAGACAAAACCTCAAATGCTAGTGTAGACAGAATTGAAGATGCCAAAAGAGCAATGTAAAGTGTTCCATTTTATGAAGGTTAATGTATGTAGAATGACAAAACTCAATATATTGATTTAAGCATATGTCAAAAAATTTTCAGGAGATGCAGGCCCTGTCATTTTACTCCAATTGCTAATCCATTCACGCCTGCTAAACACGGGTACAGAGCAGAACATCAAAGGCCCAGACAAGTCATTGAGTGTGCATTTAGCTTGCTCAAGATGCATTTCCGTTGTTTAGAACATTTAGGAGGTGTTCTGCAGTATTCACCTGGTAAAGTGTGCGATATCATTTTAGCAGCCTGTATTTTACATAATATTGCAGTGACCATCATCTTTTGGGGGATCTTCAATAACCTGAGGCTATTGAAGGTGATCAGCGACATGAAGATCATCTTGTTCATCCTGCAGATGCAGGCCATTGTGGAAATCAGGTCTGGCAGCAAATCATTCTTGGGCTCTTCTTGTAAGTTCAACGCTTTTCTTGTCAAGTCAATTAAAATGCTATCACACATAAGAAAAGAATTGCTTGGATTATAAATGTCATGTGTCTGCTACCTCAACTAGGTACATGCTAATTTTCATTTGACACTGTACACTCTTTCATCTTCAAGCAGGATCAATGTTGTTGTTTGGCATATTGCATGCTTCTAAACATTTGTTACTGCCCCCACTGAAACATTATCAACATCTTACTTCTATAATACCCTCTTCAGTTCACATTACACTCTCTTTCAAACAGACTGGTTGCTATAATAAAATGTAACCTAGCAACCAGACAGCCCAGTAAGAAATCAAAGAGTGTAGGTGTTACAAACAAAGCTTTGTTTGCTGTTAAATGATAAACTGATATTCTATGGGGCAAATTTACCTAGGCTAACCCCTTCCCCCTAGGCTAATATTGGCCTCGGTAGGTTTTAGGTGGCGAACTAGGGGGTCAAAGTTTTTTTTAAAGAGACAGTACTTTGACTATCGAATGGTTGAATAGTCGAACGATTTTTAGTTCAGTTTTGATTCAAAGTTGATGGTCGAAGTAGCCAAAAAAACACTTAGAAATTTGAACTATTTTTCCTCTATTCCTTCACTCTGGCTAAGTGAATGGGGCTGTGTGTGTGTGTGTGTGTGGAATTTTCCTTTACTCTTCACATTTCTATACAATTGTAAGTAAACCTTGACTACATGTAAATAAACCTTATTTTTAACATTTAAGCTACATTTGGAGTACATGAGTGGGACTGTATCATTTGCCATTCTTTACTAGTTGAAAATGCCCACCGATAAGTGTTGCTCCTTAATTGATCAATGAAAACAAACAAATCTTTGCCATCACTTTTATTAAAAAAATAAAAATCATGACAACAGGATGATTTTTGTTTGTACTTGTGTGGTCTTATAGTTTGCTACATCTAGGTGAGTACTGACATGGAGTTTGACAACAGAAGATTGTATCATACTTACTGTGATCTTCCTTTCCTAGACAAACTCAATGTCAGTACAGCCCATCCTTTTCCGGTAGTTTTTAGATTCTACAGTGGGTGTGGTTGGTCTTTTAAAGATTTGGGGAGGGTCCTTCTGATTGGAGCAGGGAGGAGGGATTATCCCATTGAGTACTGACATGGAGTTCATCTAGGAAAGGAAGAGCATGTTAAGTATGACACAACCTTCCCTTATTATAAAACTGCACCTTATACAGCAAAGTTAATGCAACCAGAATTTTAGTGTAAAGATGACAGAGCTAGTGATGGACGAATTTATTCGCCAGACGCGAATTTGCGCGATTCGCTGCCAGCGGAAAAATAGTTTTTTCCGAAAAAACTGACACCGGCGTCAAACAGGACGCCGGCGCCGTTTCGCGAATTTTTCGCCGTTTCGCGAATTCCGGCTGAAAATTCGCCCATCACTAGACAGAGCATGTACAGATGCAAATACATTGGCGAATAGTGTTTTAATGGATGCAAGTATCACTTGTGTTACTAAATATGCCCTAAAAGATCTGCTTTATTAAGTATGGCCGAAATTCCCACAGTGCAAGCCTCCATAGGGTCAAATTAAATCTTTAATTTCCTAATTAATAATAAACTGATCAAAACATATACATTTTTTACAGATACCTTGAAGGGTTGACCAGTGTATGGACACCTTTAAACAGGTTTATGTTTTGCTATAGTAGTTCTGTGTGTTCCAAAGCAATCAAACAATAACTTTTGTGTGCTGTGTGAGGGCTGGGTGCTCTGTGATTGTTTATAACAGTCGGGAAAGCAAATTTTCAAGTTAAATGTAAACACTGAGAGACATTTCATGTGCCAAATATTTAAGCATAAAGAATAGAGAAGATGCAGGAAGTCTCCTCTGATGCATCCATTATAAATAAAGTCATCAGATTCAATGTCAAGAGTCAGGACAATAATTTTTCTCAATATTCCTGATGTCAAAGACCTGCCAGGTGAAATATAACATTCATCTCTCTTTAAGCTGGCAGTATAAGAGCAGGGGCGATCCTGGCCCCTCCGCCGCCTGAGGCAGCAGCAGTTGCTGCTGCCCCCCCTCCCCCGGAAATTAGCATTAGCATTTTTGTTGCCCCTGGTACCTAGTGGGGCACTGCCACCTGAGGCGACAGCCTCAACTCGCCTCATTTGCGAAGCAGCCCTATATAAGAGTGTCAGAAAACTGGTGGGTTTTTGTATTAGCAAATCTTTATGTATGCCTTAATGGGATTTCTATAAATAAACATTTTTTAATTAAAAAAAAAATAATTTTAAATCACCCAGAGAGTGAGAATTAATTTTAAAGGATTAGAAAGGTATCTGAGCTGTGCCATTCACTAAATGTACTGATTTCTTTGGCGATTATAAAATCATCTTCAAAGAATCAGATGGTTTGAATTATGGGTTGGATTTGGCATTGCTAGTGGAATCACTGTCAAAATAGCTACTACCAATGAGTTAGGGGGCGATATAGCTCCTTGTTCCACATAAGTGCAAGTAACCTTTTTTCCCTATTGATTTAATCACAAAATAAATCTATGTTTTTTTGCTGTTTCTTGGAATTGTAAATTGAGAAATGAAAGCTACTTCACGTTTGGTACTTGTAAGGTACATAATTCAATTACCAGAGCACAGATAGCAGATATCCATTGTTCAGTGGGATTATCATTGAACATCTTCCTTGCAAGGATCAACCATGGAGAAGTTTTTGTTTTCCTGCATGCCTTGTTTAATTCAAGAAAGATCAAAAAACCACATATTTTCATGATTAAAACAATATATTCAGCAAACGTCTTATTAAACGTATGTTGACCAAGGTGGGGTATACAGCCCCTTTAAGTCAGACACGATGATGCTTCAACATCCACTGACAGTACTGCTGATTCAAGTTTGCTTAAAGGGCATCTGTTGTCAAAAAATTGCTCCCAGCTGTGGATGAGTGGGCTAATAGAGCCTGCACTCTGATAGGAGAAAATAATGTAAGCCATATGCCGCCTTACTGGGAGGGAGTTCCCATTGTTTCCCCCAACCAGGGGAGCCTGCACCTCCTCTGTGGGACGATAGGTGACCATTAACTGAAATAAAACAAAAGGTTTAGTTTAAAGGTTGGGATGGCACAAAAGCAGCCCCTTCCGAGCTACATAGCCTGCTGCAGCTCATATGAATTTAAGGGACTGATTCAAGTAGTTACTGTACTGGGCAAAATGTACTGTATGTGTGAAACATATACCTGCTAATATAATTTAGATTTAGATTTATAAAGTTACTTAGACTCTAATTTTATTTTTGAAAGAAAATAAAATGAAAGCATTAGGAAGAATAAATATAAAAAGAATAAATGTCAGTAACAGTAATTTATAAGTTTATAAACTGCAGGAAGTTATAATAACATAAATGGTTCTTATATAGTGATGAGAGAATCTGTCCCATTTTGCTTCTCCGAAAATTTGCTAAACTGCGGAAAAATTTGTGAATCGCATTTAAGTTAGTCTGCGTCAAAAAAATTTTTTTTATGCATGTGGCAATTTTCTCCAAATGCATTAAAGTCAATGTGGATTTTTCTTGTGGTGACTTTTTTTTGTCTCTGCGACTTTTTGTCCAAATGCATTAAAGTCAATGGCTGTTTTTTCTAATGGCTACTTTTATCTCAACAATTTTGTCTTGTCAAATTTTTTTATGTGCCGGATTCGCCAGATAAATCCATGTGCTCATCACTAAGAAAAGTATGGGACCTGTTATCCGGAATGCTTGAGACCTGGGGTTTTCCAGATAAAAGGTCTCTTTATAATTTGTATCTTCATACCTTAAGTCTACTATAAAATCATGTAAACATTAAATAAACCCAATAGGCTGGTTTTGCTTCCAATAAGGATTAATTATATCTTAGTTTGGATCAAGTACAATGTATTATTTTATAATTATAAAAAGGAAATCCATTTTTAAAAATTTGGATTATTTGGATAAAATTGAGTCTATGGAAGATGACGTTTATTATTATTATTATTTATTATTAACATGTATTTATATAGCACCAACATATTGCGCAGCACTGTAAAGTAAATGTGATTATACAACTACATCACACAAATTACATATATAGAATATATGGAGTAACAGACATCACAATCAATACAGGTACAAAAAGGTGAGGAAGGCCCTATGCATATGCATACAGTCTAAAGGGGAGGGAGTAATACACAAGGTGTGGGAGGGGGCAAGATCGAAGTAAGTGGGTGAGAAATGTGGTATTGTATGTGGTGTTGCGTTTGGTAGTTAAGCGGAGTGAGGGTAGGCTTCTCGAAAGAAGTGCGTTTTCAGAGATTTTTTGAAAGTAGAAAGGGTGGGAGAAAGTCGGACAGACCGTGGGAGAGCGTTCCAGAGGAGGGGTGCAGCCCTTGCAAAGTCTTGAATGCGAGCATGTGAGGAGGTTATGAGAGAAGAGTTGAGTAGGAGGTCAGTAGAGGAGCGTAGTAAGCGAGTGGGTGAGTATATAGAGATGAGTTCAGAGATGTAGGGTGGAGCAGAGTTGTGAAGTGCTTTGAAAGTCAGTGTCATTAATTTGAATTTGATTCTGAAAGGTAACGGAAGCCAGTGCAGGGATTGACAGAATGGCGAGGCAGAGGAGGAGCGGTTGCTGAGGTGTATGAGCCTCGCAGCAGTGTTCATTATGGACTGGAGAGGTGACAGTCTCTGGAGGGGGAGGCCAATTAAAAGCGAGTTACAGTAGTCTAGACGCGATATGATGAGAGAGTGAATAAGAATTTTGGCAGCGTCTTGGGTGATAAATGATCGTATTTTGGATATGTTCTTTAGGTGGAAGTGACATGATTTGATAAGTGACTGGATATGAGGAGTGAATGACAGGGCAGAATCTAGGATAACCCCAAGGCACCGGGCCTGGGGAGAGGGGGTGATAGTGGAATTGTTAACTATGATGGATACTTCGGGGATGCTACTGGTGTTATTTGGAGGAAAGAGAACCATTTCAGTTTTGGAGAGGTTTAATTTAAGGTAGCGTTGCGACATCCAGGTAGAGATAGCGGACAGGCAGGAGGAGACGCGAGTTAGGAGTTCTGGGTTGAGATCAGGAGATGAGAGATAGATCTGAGTATCGTCAGCATAGAGGTGGTAGTGGAAACCGTACGAATTTATTAATTTGCCAAGGGAGGAAGTGTAGAGGGAGAATAGTAATGGTCCTAGGACAGAGCCTTGAGGAACTCCAACAGAAAGAGGTAGGGGAGAGTATGATGCTCCATTGTAGGAGACACTGAAGGAACGATTGGTGATGTAAGAAGAGAACCAGGACAGGGCTGTGTCACGAAGGCCAAGCGACTGGAGGGACTGGAGGAGGAGAGGGTGATCTACAGTGTCAAATGCGGCTGAGAGATCAAGCAGTATTAGTAGTGAGAAATGATTGTTGGCTTTTGCAGTTAAAAGGTCATTAGTTAGTCGAGTCAGGGCAGTTTCCGTGGAGTGTTGTGGCTTAAAACCAGATTGTAGGGAGTCTAGCAGGTTATTGTCAGAGAGGAATGAGGTAAGTCGGTTGTAGACTAGGCGCTCAAGTAGTTTAGAGATGAAAGGTAGCAGAGAGATAGGTCGGAGGTTGTCAAGATTGGAGGGATCAAGAGAGGGTTTTTTCAGAATGGGGGTGACAAGAGCATGTTTTAGTTGAGAAGGAAACAGTCCAGTTGAGAGCGAAAGATTAAATAGGTGAGTTAAGGCTTTGATTAGACCAGGATTGGTATTGCGGAGAAGTTTTGAGGGAATTGGATCAAGCGGGCAGGTGGTAAGGTGAGAAGAGGCCAGAAGCTTTGAGACTTCCTCATCAGTGACAGGGGTGAAGGAGCACAGGAGAGACTGGGGAGTGTGAAGGGAGGGTGGTGGAAGTCTAGGGGGGTTGAGTAGTGTAATGTCCCTTCTAATAGTGTCAATTTTGTTTTTGAAGTGCTCAGCAATATCTTGAGCAGAGACAGATGTGCATGGAGGGGGTGGAGAAGGGGAAAGGAGAGTGTTAAAGGTGGAGAAAAGTTGTGCTGGTTTTTTAGAAAGGGAGTTAATGAGTGAAGTAAAGTATGTTTGTTTGGCTTGGAAGAGGCTGGTGTTAAAGGAGCGCAGGGCAGATTTGTAGCTCCAAAAGTCTGATTCTGAACGGGATTTGCGCCAGCGACGCTCAAGTGCACGTGAGTGTCTTTGGAGCGCTTTTGTATGAGCAGTATGCCAAGGTTGAAGTGGTTTGGGTCTAGAACGTTTCGTTTTTATAGGAGCAAGCTCATTTAGGGCAGTGGTGAGAGTACTATAGTAGACAGAGGTAGCCACATTAGGACAAGAGATGGCTGAGATATTAGAGTGAAGAGAGTCAAAGGAAGAAGAGAGATGTGACACGTCTACAGCTTGCAAGTCACGGTAAGTACGTGTTTGGGGAATAGCAGGGGTTGAGGAGGGAGTTAGTGAGAGTTGAAATGTGAGCATATTGTGATCAGAGAGGGGAAATGGTGAGTTAGTAAAATTGGTGGTTGAACAGAGTCTGGTAAATATGAGATCCAGAGTGTTACCACTGGAGTGAGAGGGGGAGTCTGAGCACAAAGATAAGCCTAGGGAGGAGGTTAGTGAAAGAAGTTTAGAGACAGAAGAGTTGTTAATGTTGTTAACAGGTATATTAAAGTCACCTAATATGATGGATGGGATGTTAGATGAAAGAAAGTAAGGAAGCCAGGCAGCAAAGTTGTCCAGAAATTGTTTACCGTAACTTGGAGCTTTCTAGATAATGGGTTTCCAGATAACGGATATCATGCCTGTAGTAAAGAAAATAAACTGAACAGTGTTTTTATGGAAGTTTTTTTCGTTCAGGTTATGAAATGCTGTATATAGTAGTGGTCAGTATAAAGCAGTTGGATTTGCTATGTAAGCAATAAGAACTTTGTATGAGTGGTAATATTTTACTTAAGATTGCTTAGCATGTCCAGTTGCTGTAAGAGATGTGCACTTAATGAGTTAGAGCAATTAAATGCTGAGATGAATGGTATGTTTATACAGGGTTAGCACTGAAGCATATGTACAACATGCCCAGGGCTGGCTGGCTTTATGTGCACATAGCCAATGAGTTTGCCACCTTTCCTAGAGAAAAATGCCTGCCAACATTCACTCGACATATGAGCCTGACACATGCCATTAGAAACAAATTTCAGTGTTAACAGAACAAACTGTAATATCATTTTTGAGTGTACTAATGTTTCTCTTATTTTGTGTGTGTTCTTAGCATTTCTCTTGAGTCTCTTAAGGACATTCAACCTATTTCTGTAATACAAAATACAGACTCATTGGTTCACTATCCTAATCTCTAACATTTAAGCAGCCAGTTGCATTCTTATAGTAGATTTTACCTAATTATGCATTTAGATAGTCCTAGAACAACCCAAAATTTGATCAAGCTTTGAATCATAGTGAACAGAGATCAAGCTGCTTAGAGGGTATTGAACCTGGACCTGGTATTACCTGCACTATTTAATATAATGTTTTATAGTCCCATATAATATTTACAGATCAGTTTTCTCTATCAAAGGTTCTTCCTACAGATATAGAAGATATTTAACAAGTTGGGTGAGCAAATTGTTGAAGGCCTGGTGCTGCTCCTCTTTAAGCGAAAATGCAGCTTTTCAGGCAGCCCCTACCTCCTGCCAGACTCATTTAGACTCACCACCAGTCTAATCTGCAAGCAATAAACTAACCCACACTGATCATCTGCTAATTCACTCAGCCTGCTGTCAGCCTCCACTCTGTGATGCATTCACACACAGACTGTCAATTCACACTTTATTATCTAATAATTCCTATAAGACAGTAAGTTAGTAAGTTTGACCTACAGTTCATTGCCTGTGTGTGTGTGTGACGTCTAATAGCCCAGGCTAAGTGGCATACATGATTTATACTGTGTTCCAGTTCATTTCTGACATCCCCTCCTTTTAATCTAAATGACGTGTACGGCTGCAGCCTTTGTTGAAGCACACAAGTGATTAATTTGATTAATTATAATTATTGTTTTAATTAACTGATGCTGGCCTCAGATTCTTAACGTGCATTTTTTGTCGTTTTTACCTGCGACTTTTCGTTGAGTCCAATCATATTTTGACGCCTGTGATTGCACCCGACTTGCCAACTGCGTTTCATCATTGCACGCCGATCTGACGAAAAATGCCAGTGGAATTAAGCCCTAATAGGCTGGTAAAATATTGGATGGGTGGCATCCAGAATGATCCAGACCTAGAGTTTACATGATAAATGTTTTTTTTTTCATAATTTGGGTCTCCATACTTTAAGTCTGCTTAAAAATAATTTAGAAATGAGAAATCCAACAGGATTATTTTGCCTTCTGTAAGGATTAATTATATCTTAGTTTGGATCAACTAAATTTGCATTACTTGATTAAAAAACTGTTTTCAGATATCGGATCCCATACCTATACGAGTTAGAACATTTTTCCTACATATCCAGTACGCACAAAATAGTTTGAAAACTCCCCTTTACACACAATAAGATATTATGTACCTCAAATATACATATATACAGTATACTGTACAAATAAACATGTCCATGCCATGGTATTCCTCTATGACTTCTAACACACTGCTGCTATTTTTTTTTTCTCCCTATCATTGCTGATCGATTCATGCTCCTAACTCTGGCTTCTGTTATCCTGTGAAAGAGATAGAGGCAAGCAAGCACGCAGCAGAAGTCTGTAAGCTTAAGTGTGTTTAACACTTATAGCAGGCATGGGAAGGTTGCTGTAAAAGAAAAAAGGTTAAGTTTATATGCTTACCTGAGGTAGAAATTGCAGTCAGCGAAGTCCCGGGTGACAGCTGAGGAGAAAAGAAAGGTGATTGGTGGTTAGCAATCACATGACCTAAAGGAAGGGTTATAAAAGCCGGTTCGCGGCTAGCTTACCTGTCAGTCAGCGAAGATCGGTGAAGGAGGAGCATCGTCAACATGCTGTCCAGATTTGCCGCTACATCCACACCGGAACCTCCGCCACTCGCCGCTGAGGACGTCCTCCGATGGCTTCAGGAGAAGGCGGGTCTGGAAGACATCAAGCGCGTCACCGTGGGTTGCCGCCAGGAGCTTCAAGTTGATTCCGACGAGAATTCCGCCTGCCAATCAGAAGACACTTCCGGGTCCCGCAATCAGCCAACCAGATCGTCGCCTATGAAAAGAGGGAAAAGAAAAGCTCCGGCTAAAAAAGCCGCATTCAAGAGTCTTCCGGCGCATAGGAAGAAGCTTTCGGCCGCCGCTCCACGATAGAACCTCCGCACCCCAGCTACAACAAGCAAGGCTGTTCCCTATCCGGTCATGGATCTTCATGGACGACTCTGCTCCACTCCAGAAGGTCAGACGAGGTCACACGCTCCGCCGATTCTTCTCCGCCCTGATCCTGGGTCAAGCCAAGACAGGCTAAGTACTTCAGCTGAGCCTTCTAGTAACGTCCCCAGATGGCCGGCGTCGTCACCACCGCAGACGTCATCGCTGGCGGAGGTCGAGTTTGGGATGGCATCGGAGGCTGCCATGGAGCTCCAGAGCGCTGATGCAAGTGGCTTTGGGGCTCAAAGAGCTGGTCTCGCTACTTTAGCGATGCCAAACACTTCCAGCTACCCTTCAGTGGCTGGGGCAGCCTCTGTTCCTCAGGTCGGCATCCAACAAGATCCACAGCCACAGGCAAGTGCTGAGCAAGGTTCAAGACTGCTACAGGAACTAGGTAATATATTTAAAACTTTAATCAACTCTAACTCTCCTGGTGCGGCGAATACGGAAACAAGCACAGGAATTCACGAGAATAGCTATAAGGATGTATTTGTATGTCAGGCTACTCCGCTTGGCTTACATTTATCAGGGGCAGTTAAGGAAAAAATTATAAAAGGTGATTATGTAGACTTGCTTTCACTTTTGCCCTCGGCTAAGGAATTTTTAAAATCAGACCATAAAGGGGATACTGAGGAGGAGAGACGCAGACCAGTGGCCAGAACATTCACAAATTGATTGCAGGCTTTTTGCATATATTCCAATATATTATGTGAGAAGTTTCACAATTTGGGTCCGGGTTTATTTAAACATTTAGATATTATTTTGGAAGCATATCGAAGCTATGGCGGAGTAGCTTGGTTTTTATATGATGACCGAGTGAGCCAAAAAATGGCAGTTCATAAGTCTATGCTTTGGGGTTCTAAGGACATAGATTTATGGATGGGAATGTTAGCACCAAAACCTCAGCCCTTGCAGAATCAGTCTAAGAATGTTGCAAGTAGGAATGCTTGTTGGTCCTTTAATGGAAAATTTTTGCAAATGGCAAAATAGTTGCCGTTATAAACACGAATGCTCTATTTGCGCGGGGGCACACCCTGCCTTTCGTTGCGCAAAGAGATTTACTCAAGCAGGAAAATCCAATCAGAGAGAACAGCACCAAAAAAGTGATAACACCAGTGATACTGTCCGCAATGTTACCCTACTTAAAGGTTTATCCAAGCCAACAGAAAGCAACAATACTTGAACCGGGTTTTAGCGAAGGTTTTATTATCCCGACTGATAACACAAAAAGGTCTCCAGTGGTAGTGGATAATTTAAAATCAGCTAAAAAATATCCTGAAATTGTCAGAGAAAAATTACTTAAGGAATTATCTTACAGCAGAATTGCTGGACCTTTTGAAGATATCCCATTGTTTAATATGAGAATTTCTCCTTTAGGAGTAGTACCTAAAAAGGAAACTGGCTCTTTTAGACTAATTCATCATTTGTCGTTCCCTAATGGTTTATCGGTAGGGATGGGCGAATTTGACCCATTTCGTTTTGCCAAAAATTCACCACCTGCGAAATGTCGCCGACGCCCATTAAATTTTGTCGCACGTCGAAATTTTTTTGACGCGCGTCTCTTTATTTTGACGCACAATGCCATACAAGTCTATGGGCGTTTTCGGCGAAACAAGGCGAAAAAATTTGCCCATCCCTATTTATCGGTTAATGACAGCATTTCTCCAGAGTTATGTTCATTGGAATATGCGTCTTTTGATAAAGCAGTTAACTTACTCAGACTTTGCAGTGCAGGAGCACAATTAGAAAAAAGTGATATTCAGTCTGCTTTCAGATTACTTCCGATTCATCCCGATTGTTATTTTCTTTTAGGTTTCCATTTTGATGGGGGTTATTATTATGACAAATGTTTGCCTATGGGCTGTGCTGTTTCTTGCAATTATTTCGAATTATTTTCTAATTTTTTAGAATGGACGGTTAAATTTGAAACTGGTTCTGAATTTATTTTACATTATTTAAATGACTTTTTATTTATCGGTCCAACCGGTACAGACTCCCCAAATTTGGGATACCTATAGCCATGGATAAAGCATTTAAACCATCTACTACTTTACAGTTTTTAGGGATCGAAACTGATTCTGTCAAAATGGAATTTAGACTACCTGATGCAAAACTTCAAAAATTAAGAAGTTTGCTTTCGGCTGCTCTAGCAGCCAAGAAGCTGACTCTTAAACATATTCAATCGTTAGTAGGACATTTAAATTTTGCGACAAGGATAATCCCGATCGGTAGGGTTTTTAATCGGAGGCTCATACAACTTACAGTTGGTATGTGTAACCCTTACTGGCATATTCGTATCCCTAACGAAGTTAAGGAGGATTTAATCATTTGGCAGCAGTTTCTAATGCATTTCAATGGTAGAACCTGCTGGCAGGATGATTTAGTCGAAAACTCTGCACTACACCTTTATTCAGATGCTGCAGCATCAACGGGTTTTGAATATTTAAACAACATTGGTGTTGTGAGGCTTGGCCCGCATATTGAAGTCAAACAGATTTAATTAAAAATTCGGTGTTACTTGAACTATTCCGAGTATTGGTGGGGTTAGAAATTTGGGGTCATCTACTTGTTAATAAAAGGATTATATTACATTGTGACAACATGGGGGTAGTTCAAGTAATCAATACTTTATCAGCAAAATCTCCGCCAGTGGTAAATATATTAAGACAGATTGTTTTTAGAGCATTCAAGCATAACATATGGATAAAAGCAAAACATGTTCCGGGGTGTCAGAACTCAATGGCAGATGCTTTGTCTCGTTTTCAGCTTACTCTTTTCAGTCAGCTAGCGGGAGACATCGATCCAGAAAGTTTTGACTGCCTGAGTTTTCTGTGGAATTTAATAGCAATAAATTAGCAGAGTTTATTTCTCAATCGCTTTCAAAGAAAACTTGGAGGGATTATCTGAGCACTTGGCAAAATTGGTTAAATCATAAAGCAAAAAGGGAAGGAGTCAATGGGGATTTAGATCATTTAATTTTGTTAATGTTGGAGCATATTGATGCTCAACATTCGGTAGCTTATGTTAAAAAACAAGTGGCTGGCATTTCTTTCTTTTTGAGACTCTTTGCTCAAATTGATGTCACAAAAGCAGCAATTGTTAAACAATTTCTAAAAGGTTGGCATAAAGAAAAATTTGTAGCTGGTAAAAGAAAGCCAATTACTTTGGATCTGTTACACAAATTATTACTTGTATCAGAGTCACTTTGCTTATCTGATTACGAAGCTACTTTGTTTAAGTTACTCTTCCTCTTGATGTTTTTTGCAGCATTAAGAGTAAGTTAAGCTGTTAATGCTTCAAAATTAATACAAGGTGGTTTACATATAAACAATGTGCAACTGATAGATAATAAATTGAGAGTTTTAATTAAAAAATCCAAAACTGACCAGTTAGGCATAGGAACACTGCTGTGGATAGGATCATTTGAACGTATAAATCTATGCCCGGTCAAAGCTTATGAGAGCTTCCTCGCCATTAGACTGAATGGTTCTTTTTTCATTCATTCTGATGGCTTACCAGTTACTAGATTTCAATTAGAACATGTTCTTAAGCGCTGTTTACAAAAATTGAACATGGAGCATAAGGCATATAAGTCGCACTCTTTCCGTATTGGAGCTGCAACCCAAGCTTCATTATTAGGTTTTGGCGAGGGTTTTATCAGAAGGCTAGGACGATGGGATTCAAAAGATACAGATCGTACATTAGGCCAAACTTAATTGATAAATGTTGATTGATTTATTCCAGGGGACAAGCAGTATCTGGTTTGGATCATTGGCCATTCTTTCATATACGGTATTGGCCCAAGAGATGAGCATTGATCAGGAGTTATGGACTTAATTTAAGTTTTCCAGTTAACAGAGTTAAGATTCACTGGTTAGGCATTAGAGGTGCTGTCTGGAATGATTTATGGCAATTGTTTTTATTAATGTTACATAAGTGGGGAACACCTGACATTGTGATCATTCATTTGGGAGGGAATGACATAGGTAAAACTAAAATATGGGATCTTTCTAGACAGATTAAAAGAGATTTAGTGGTTTTACATTTCAATTTACCTCAAGCTATCATTGTTTGGTCAGAAATGGTGTCTCGGTTGCTGTGGCTTCAACAGCCTAACTTGAAGGCGTTGGAATGCTGCAAAAAGAAGTTACATTTTGGAATTTGCAAGTTCATGAAATCTTTAAACTTGCTCACATACAGACCTGAGTTGGAATTAGGGGGAGATGGCCTACGCAGAAGTGATGGTATTCATCTGTCAGATATCGGCAATGATATCTTTAATGTTGGTTTGCAAAACGCCATTGAAAAAGCAATGTTTAAATGGGAATGTGCCAATTACACATTTCCTGAGTAAAGTGAATTGGCGTGGAGGAAAAATGTAAGTTTGTTATATAAGTAGTTTCCTGGCCAGAAGAATCAAAAGGCGGAACTATTGGGATAGGCTACCCAATGAAGGAATTGGGCTGGCTAGTTTTATGTATCTGGAAAGTACATGGTATGTTTAAAAATCTACTAATAAATTCTGCTGCGGCCATTCTCCAACTAAGATATGGTGTCATGTGTATTATTGGATATGTGTTATTTTCTGCATTACAGCATACCGTTCCCATGACCCCGTGACCTAGGAGGAAGTGATCAGCGGTGACAGAAGAATTTGAAGCCCCCCACTGACTGAACATCCATGCTGCACTGAAGCCGAGTTATAAATTATTGTAAGAGCTGGCTGTAAACTTTATGTTTATGATGAGGGGGAGTTTATGATTTTGGATTTATATTTACAGAAATGGAGAGGATAACAAAGAGCAAACAATAGTAACCCCACACTATCGGATTCTTTTATTCTAAAATGAATTTAAAATTATACAGTACCCTTGAGGTGCATCAATCAGTGTTTCGTGCTTAGTGTAATCAATTCAATACTAGCTTAGCGACCAATTAATTTATCGATAAAAACCATCAATTAATTTATGAATTCATTTAATCAATTTGTAGTTCATTAAAGTGCCTGTGCTTCAATATACAATCAATTAACTATGAATTCATTTTAGATCATCAATCAATTAAGGTGCCAGTGCTAATAAATATCAATTTTAAAAAAGATTTTTTTTTTAAAATAGTTTTTAACCGTTTGCAAGCAATTCATGAAATAAAAGAGATTGAAAAGGAAAATAGGAGAGGCTGCCAAACAGAATGCAGTGTTTAGTTTAAAGACAGAGCAGGGAAATCATAAACGTAATCAATGTGGAGCAGACAGGGGAGAAGGGACTGTTGGTGTCAGGACGAAAAAAAGGGAGTAGAGTGGGAGGCAAATCAAGAATAATGACAAATGCAGAGATTAAACAAAGAATGGTATTTGATCTAGTGAGGATTTATATTTTTTCTTTCATTAGTATTGCTGAACAGTAGCCTATAACTGCTAGTTGATCCAGAGCAAGGCAAAAAACCTTCCTTATTGACTGTGAGGTGCTGATTTAGGAAACAATCATTTCAAGCTGGCAAACCACTGGTGCTGCCTTCTACTTGTCTTTCTACATGCTGTATTGCTCTGTGAGCTGGGTAGGGATGAGTGGCGATTAAGAGCTTAGCAGAAGAAGCAACATGTAAAAGTGGGGAAATATAAAGCTTTTCCGCAAGTTTACAAAAATACACTTATGTATTGTAATGGATAATGAACCCCCTACTGTAAATAAGGATATTTAGTGAATAAAGTACCCCCTTTTGTAAAATATAAGGATATTACAAGTTACCAAGGCGTTTCATGACCATATAAAAACACGAGGCCGAAGGCCGAGTGTTTATATACAGGTCAGGAAACTCCGAGGTAACTTCTAATATCATATTTTGCAACTGGGGGTACTTTATTTATTATAATACACAAGTTGTATTATATAATACACAAAAGCCATGAATATCTTGTAAATTATATCCTTATAAACGGTGAGGTCTGATGTCATCAGTTATAAACGGTGAGTAGTGATGTCATTTCTGTCACATGACTCACTGAAAATTGTGTATTATAATAAATAAAGTACCCCCAGTTGCAAAATATGAGGATATTAGAAGTTACCTTGGAGTTCCATGATTATACAGTTGATATATATATATGTAGCGCTATAATAAACTGACTTGTGCTAGGGCAGTTTAAGCTACTTTCCTTGGTGGGCTGAGACCACCGATGAGCTCTCTTTCTCAGGGGTATGCCCTCGCAACGGTGTGGATGCAAGGTTGTAGTGTAACTGTAACCTGGTGCGATAGCTCAATGATGGGTGCCAGTAGTTCTTTAACAGTTAAACAAAGAACAGTATTTATTGAACAATAGCACAGAGATCATTTAGCACATTGATCCACAATGGAGCATAGAACATACACAGCAGCATAAAGGAAGCATATACTCACAACACGTATAGGCTGAATCCCCACAGGCTAGGGAATATACAGCAGAGAGTAAGTTGACAGCATGTGATGTGTATTGCCCAGTTTTCAGGATATCTTCCAGTGGCAGATTAGGGGAACTCCTGACATCCCTATCTCAACACTTGGTTCCTTACTCTGGGTCAGTAATACCCTGGGATCTTAATCCCTCTAATCTCCTCGGCGGAGCCTTGAGCTGCTCAACTAAATAACTTCTCTATCACTCCTAGAGCGATCTATAAAATGAGTATAGCTGTCTAATTACTAGGGACAAGGCACCTAGGGTCAACACTACCCATTCCCTTCCAGCCTGCTTGGTTGGGCTAAAGCAATGGACCCAGAGCACATGGTTCCTAAACCTTTTATACTCTGGCACAGTCTGGTATCTGGAGTACACTATGTGAACTGCAGGGGTTACATAAGCACAAGGTCCCCATAAGGACCCACTGAGGTGTCCATATTACTAGGGATGTGCCTGTCTGTAAAGTGTAAGGGTGTCTAAGATTTTCAAGCCCTCCATGAATAAATAACTAAAAACATGTCACTCACCAATTCGTGCACGCCCACATGATCATGTGACTGAGAAGAAACCCAACACCAGAGTATAGGAACAAATAGTATCTTGTTACTAAAATGTAAAAACAAAAATCTTGTAGATACATGACACCTGGAATATCGTTTCACCACCCCCAAACAGGTAAAAGATTTTCTATTAGACACCATATTACCTGTACCACCACTCATGTGGTGTATTTAATAACATGCCCCTGTGGGCTATCATATGTTGGGAAAACTGACCAAACATTAATATTGCGGATGGACGGCCACCCCTCCGCAATAAGTACAGCCTTTAGAGACAATACAACTAACAAACCAGTTGCCAAACATTTCTTAGAAAAGGGGCATAGATTACCTACGTTTAGATTTACAGCCATAGACCACATCCCCCCTTTGAGGCAAGAGGTGACCAATCGAAAGTACTGTTGCAACGTGAAACGTTTTGGATACGTAAATTAAACACACTTGCTCCTTTGGGTCTAAATGAATACTGCTCTTACCTATGCTTTCTAAATCAACGTTAACGGTTACTTTTCAATTTGTACTATGTTGCCATTCAGCACTAACATATTTCTCCGTCTAGGATTCTGGATGTTTCATTTAACATGTTTATATGTAACATTTTTGTTTTTACATTTTAGTAATGAGATACTATTTATTCCTATACTCTGGAGTTGGGTTTCTTCTTGTGCACGAATAGGTGAGTGACATGTTTTTAGTTATTTCTTCATGGAGGGCTTACTGTGAACAGGGTCTTGATAAAGGTCTTAGATTTAGACTGAAACGTTAACCAGCTCTTTTTTAATGTAAATTAATAAAAATGGAATTTTAACCTTTTTGCTAAATCCTGGTGTGCATATTCGTTTCTGCAAAGTGTGTAATCAGTCATTGAAGGGAGCACCCAGGTATTGCACCTTAACGGTGTGTGTTAGGAGCTTTTTGGATTGTGTGTATGTATGTATGTACAGTGGTGTGCAAAACTATTTGCCCCCTTCCTGATTTCTGGTTTTTATTATTTAGGGAGAAAAGAAATCCAAAACTACATTTTCATGTGTGAAAAAGTAATTGCCCCCTGAACCTAATAACTGGTTGGGCCACCCTTAGCAGCAATAACTGCAATCAAGCGTTTGCGATAACTTGCAACGAGTCTTTTACAGCGCTCTGGAGGAATTTTGGCCCACTTATCTTTGCAGAATTGTTGTAATTCAGCTTTATTTGAGGGTTTTCTAGCATGAACCGCCTTTTTAAGGTCATGCCACACCATCTCAATAGGATTCAGGTCAGGACTTTGACTAGGCCACTCCAAAGTCTTCATTTTGTTTTTCTTCAGCCATTCAGAGGTGGATTTGCTGGTGTGTTTTGGGTCATTGTCCTGCTGCAGCACCCAAGATGGCTTCAGTTTGAGTTGACGAACAGATGGCCGGACATTCTCCTTCAGGATTTTTTGGTAGACAGTAGAATTCATGGTTCCATCTATCACAGCAAGTCTTCCAGGTCCTGAAGCAGCAAAACAACCCCAGACCATCACACTACCACCACCATATTTTACTGTTGGTATGATGTTCTTTTTCTGAAATGCTGTGTTACTTTTACGCCAGATGTAACGGGACGCGCACCTTCCAAAAAGTTCAACTTTTGTCTCGTCGGTCCACAAGGTATTTTCCCAAAAGTCTTGGCAATCATTGAGATGTTTTTTAGCAAAATTGAGACGAGCCTTAATGTTCTTTTTGCTTAAAAGTGGTTTGCGCCTTGGAAATCTGCCATGCAGGCCGTTTTTGCCCAGTCTCTTTCTTATGGTGGAGTCGTGAACACTGACCTTAATTGAGGCAAGTGAGGCCTGCAGTTTTTTAGATGTTGTCCTGGGGTCTTTTGTGGCCTCTCGGATGAGTTGTCTCTGCGCTCTTGGGGTAATTTTGGTCGGCCGGCCACTCCTGGGAAGGTTCACCACTGTTCCATGTTTTTGCCATTTGTGGATAATGGCTCTCACTGTGGTTCGCTGGAGTCCCAAAGCTTTAGAAATGGCTTTATAACCTTTGAAATTGAACTCAGGTGTGATAAACCACATTTAAGTTATTTTTAACAAGGGGGGCAATCACTTTTTCACACAGGCCCATGTAGATTTGGAGTTTTTTTCTCCCTTAATAACGTAAACCTTCATTTAAAAACTGCATTTTGTGTTCAATTATGTTATCTTTGACTAATAGTTAACGGTTTTCGATGAGCAGAAACATTTAAGTGTGACAAACATGCAAAAGAATAAGAAATCAGGAAGGGGGCAAATAGTTTTGCACACCACTGTATGTGTGTGTGTATGTATATATATGTATATATATGTGTATATATATATATATATATATATATATATATATATATTCAACCAACGTAGAGCCGGCACTCTCGAATAAAGTGTTAATTTGCCTGGGTGCACGATCAATACATTTTTTATATATACATATATATAAAATATACATGTGTATTTGTAAAACACCAGCACGCATTTACTTGTGGGCTGCTTTTTACTCCTAGACTGGCCCTGCCCAGAGAGCTGAGCAGAGCGAGTAGCTGTAAGACTGTAAGGTACAGAGAAGAAGCTGTTGAATCTGGGGAGATGGAGCCCAGCCTGTCCCTTGCCAAGCTGTCAGAAACTCAGAAGGAGAAAGGTGCCACTAGTGAGAATGATTATGCTGCAGGGCTCCAGTGTGATTTCCTCTGAGAGCACCCCTTGAATGAGCCACCCAAGGGAGGATACTGCCACGGATACAAGCATGGGGCCCCAAACTGACAACAGGTCTTGTGTATTTACCTGCTACGAGGGAGCTGCCGCCAACTTCAAAAGGGAGACTTTTGGGGAATAAGATAGCGCTACCTGGGGAATAAGAGCTCTGGGGAAGGGACAATCATTTGAACTGTGTGGTTATTAACCCCTTCTAGAGGATTGGGACTGTGATATTTACCAAGGACTGTGTAAAGCAACAGTTAAGCACCTAATAGTGGTTTAGGTGTCCCAGGTGTCCCCAGTGTGAAGAGTGTATTAGTTTGCCCTAGTGTTAAACTGTTTATATTGGTTCATTTGCCAACTGTGTGTTTATTTATTCTTAGTGGAACCCCCCTGAGGTGTGTTCCTCATGTTCCCTAGGTGGAGGCACTGTGCTGTTATTCCCAATTCCCGGTACTTTTCATATGCAAAAGTGACTCAGGGCCCCTGGATTGCCAAGGGTAAGTTGCTATTTCAAGAGACAGTAACCAAATAAGGGTTATAAAACTATAAAAAATAATGAAAACAAAGTTGCTTAGCATTGGCCATTCTATAACATACTAAAAGTTGCCTTAAAGGTGAACCACCCCTTTAAAATGGACTTGTTGAGGCGATGGCTTTTCATGTAATTGTAAGCTTTTTAGATAAGGGGTTTCTGGATAAGGGCTCCCATATCTGTATTAGCTCTAGTATCTTCTTAAATCTGGCCTTATGCCACTTGCTTATCATAGATGTTGTGATTGTTAATTATTTATCACTTACTGTAGGTCTCCTTCTGTCTAACTTGACTGAGATTTTCTCTATAAAAAGGTGCCATAAAATGATATGTAAGCCCAAATACATGCCATCAAGGCATATTTGTAGTACAGTATATGTCATTAAGTGATGTGTAATTAAAACCAATGTCTTTCATTTAGAAGCAGCGTCAGATAGATGTCAGGGAAAGATATGTTACCACTGACTAAATGCCCATCAATCACAGTCAGAACCTCCTGACATTAAATGATAGTACTAACTAAATTAGGTCTTTCCCAGGAAAGAGGCACATCCTGCAACACATTGCAGTGCATCAGCCTGAATCCTATCTGGAAAAGGTCTATAGCACTGTCAGCTCTAACTGAAAGGTAGACATATTAGTAATGTGTATTTGTGCATGCAGGTGATTGCCATCTACTTAATTCACTTTTAGATAGCCTAAGTAATTGCTTTTAGCACTATGCATATTAGTAGCTTACCAAGGGCTGCTTGGAATTTCCAGGGCATAAGATGAAGTTATCTTCAGTCTCCATTACAATTAACTGTGTATCTCTATTGCTTTTGTGTTTGATGTATATAGTATTTAGATTATATGCCGCTATAGTCAAACAGCAGTGATTTGCATTTAAATGTACTATTCTGTTATGTTTTTTAGAAAAAATATAGAAATGCTTGTGTTTCATTGAAACAGCCTCTAGATGGCAATGTTTACTGCATTTCCTTTTTTTTTCTTCCCTAAACAACCACAATAGTTGAGCACTAGCTGCAATCAAGCCTGACTAAAAAGCAAAAAATTGACTGTAGATATGAGAGAGAGGTTTTAAACGAAAATAAAATGATGTACTTGACCTTTTCTCCTTCTGAGTAAAATATATTTTTCGCTTTCTTAACTTTTTCGGTAATAAAATAATGTGTCAGCACTCTTCAGTTTGTGTTTTGTCCTGTTCACTATTTCCTGCTGATAGGGGCTGGTATTGTTGTAGGGCACAAATGTAATTTATCCTGGGTCCTGCAGCATGGGAAAAAAAAAACAAAACTATATATATATATATATATATATATATATATATATATATATATATATATATATATATATATATATATATATATAAGGCAGAAATATTTTATATTATGTTTTGAGGTTCTGTGACAGACCAAGACAACCACGGTCCTTTAGCAGGGAAGATCTGTGCCTCCAAAGATGCCCCTGTAGCTCCCCATCTTCTTTTCTACTGATTAACTGCACATGCTCTGTGCTACTGACAGTTTAGGGACTAACTCACAATATACTGTATATAGTATACAATACAAAAGTCACTGTACAAGAGTGATTAGAAATTAGATTCTATACCTGTTGTGAAAATACCTGGTGGGGTGGAGGGGACACCCAGTGTGTTCAGGGCTGCCATTAGGGGGGTACAAGTACCGGGCCCAGGCCTGAAGGGGGGCCCAGCAGTGCCGAACTTTTCGTAAAGAGCCGGCTCCCCTTGACAGCGCCGAAGCTGTGCCACCTCCTCCCGAAGTCCTGAACAGCTAAAGTGCCAAAAAAAGCCGAACAGCCGAAACAGCAAAAAGACCCAAAGCCACGAAAACAGCTGAAATTGTAGTCCTGAAGTGGTGAAAAGATCCAAAGTCAAAAAAAGGAGGCAACGTTGAAGTCCTAAAACACGAGTTCAGTTCCTCTAAACACTAATGTGTGTTTTTTTTATTTATTTTTTATTTTTTAATCCCCTGACCACCAATGTATTATTTTAATAAGGGGGGCCCTGGAACCAATGCTTTTAAAAAAAAAAACTTATAAGGGGGGCCCTGGCGCCAATGTTTTTATTTTAACTTATAGGTTGGCCCTGGTACCCAATAACTTTTTATAACTTGTGTGGGGGGGTTAGCTTTTTTAACACTGATGTTTGTAATGTGGAGTGGGTCTGGGGCAGGGCTTGGGGGCCGGTTGGGCAGGAAAATTTTGCTGTGCAGGACCCCATGATTTCTAATGGCGGCCCTGACCATGTTCGCTGCGGGGACTCCCGCCACCTGCCTCTTTGGATTTGTTGCATGCTGCTCAGTGATTGAGGTGTGCGCTCATGAATTTCCAGGTTTATACAGTACAATGTTTCTAAAGGCATCGTGCTTGGCACAAAATTAAAATATTTACAGGCACCACAACCTAATTCCATTGCTCAATGTAGGTCTATTTCCTGGGTGCTCTTCTAATCTGATTATCTGTTCTTTGACCCTTGCCTGACTTCTAATTCACTGCCTGTATCGACTTTTTCCTGTAACAGATCCTGACTTTGTACTGCGTTATTGATTCATTTGACCTCGGCCTGTGACCACAACTATGCCTCTGTCTCCTGATTCTGTACTGCACTGCCTTATTGCACTGCACTGACTTTGGCCTGTCCCTTGACTATGATTCCTGTTCCCCATCTTTCCTGTCATACGTTACTGTTTCCCTTATCTACCCAGAACTCTCAACTTGGTTCTCTAACATTAGGACCTAGAAACATTAATGATCCAGGCAGTCAATATTGTGCACAGGAGCTCGCCATCTTAAACTTTTTTAGGTCATCTTTACTGTGTCACTGACACCGCACATGCTCAGTATGCTCTGGTAGAAGCTAAGCTTAGGGATCATTGAAGCTGATGCTACAGGGCTGGTAATAAAATTCAGATGCAAATTTCACAAGTGTTACATATGGTATCCCATAACCCAGAACAAATACCAAGGTCCCATCTAGGCTTCTGTCTATAAACGCCACCTTTCTCTTTGGAAGGAGTTCTCTGCTACTGTCGCCAGATCTTAATTTTTTTCTATAGTTATTAAAAGCATCAATTTGTATACTTACGTTAAATTAAGAATATTAATAGAAAAAAAAAATATGGTGCACATAGTCATATGATACATTTCAAATATCACTAGTGCAGTTAACCATTTAAAAAGACCTGTTACATTTTGCAGATGATATAGTGTATGCTTTCAGTCGGGAAAGGTTAGCAGTTCCCAGCATGTTTGATATTCTATTGTAGTACAACAAACAAATAAGAGAATTACTTTAAAACAAAAGGTCATTTTGTCCGACTGAAAAATGACACTGCAGACCCTGCTAATAATAAGCAGTTGCATGCAGTGCTAAGAGTCCTTACCAGCTCCTGATATCAGGGCCGTATTTACCATATAAACACTCAAGCGTCTGTGCCTAGGGTACATAAGTGGTAAATGAAAGGGGTCCTTAATAAAAAAAAAAACCCTATTCAAATTAAACATGAAACCCAAGTTCTTTTTTCTTTATTAAAACATCCATACCTGTTATAAAAGGTACTTAAAATTCATAGCTGTCACTGCACTCCTCACATTCCCTTCTTATCATCTAACTGTGTAGCCAGTACATGGACATGTTTATCAAGCCCCCTATTCTGGCACTTTAACATGATTTGGGATGATGCAAAGCTTGACTTAATAACAGTGTCTACAAAATGGCTGCAGCCTGCTTGCTGTGATTGTATAATTTCAAGACTAAAGGAAAACAATTTCACTAACATATATAGTGTAAGTAAAGTTAAAGGGGAACTCCGGCTTCCAAACCAAAATTTGATAAAGAGGCCCACATAACACAGATTCCACTATTATACCCATCACAGTTATCTGTTTCTCTGAAAAGTAGGAATAAATGCCATTTACTATGCTGAAATCCAGCTGTTTAACAGTTCTGCATCATTTGAAATACTGGCAGGGAAGGAGGGACTAAACACCAATGTTACAAATTGTAATAACTTCTCCACAGCTTACAGACAGCATGTAGGAACTACATACCGTAACCCAAAATGCATTGCACTGTGATCTTCCATTCCTTGAAAATTGAAATCACATGTGCAGGGAATTGTGGGGTTTGGTGGATGCAGGCTGAGGAGAGATGGCTGCCGATACAAAGTAACAGTAGTCAGTCAGCTCAGCAAAGTAGTCAGACAGTTCAGCAGGAGAGCAGGGGGCTAGGCTTAGGAAACCATTAAAAAAATTTTAAAAAGTTTGTTTGTGTGGAGTTCCCCTTTAATTTTTTTGGCCTACATAATAGAAAAAAATATTATTATTAAGGTGACAGGTCCCCTTTAAATTGTTTGAACTAAATTGGCCTCTAAAAGATGTTGGGCCCAAGTATTTGGTGTTATATATTTTATTTTGAGGATCAGTCAGTCTCTGTACTGTATATTCCTTAAATTACAATATTTTTTTCTTTGGAGCATTTATATGAAATATAAAAAAGATGCTTTATATTTCAAAAGGAGAAAAATTATTTTAACCTAGAAAAAGTCCATGGTTTCATGTAATAGACGCTCAAAGGGATGTATACTGTATAAACACTGGATGATTTTTTGGACAGACATAATATCAAAGGCTATTGTGATACTAAGCTCTATAGTTAGTATGGGTATATAGAATTTAATTAAAAGTAGAGAGGGGTGTATGTATGGATGCTGGGTTTTCATTTGGAGGGGTTGAACTTGATGGACTTTGTCTTTTTTCAACCCAATTTAACTATGTAACTATGTAACTATAAACATATGTTAAATATTTTACACAAAAAAAAGGTGTAAACGTTGGTGTGAAATAGTTGGCTATTTATAAAGCTACTTTGTTCACCACAACTATAATCCAATACAAAGTACTCATTAGCATATTTATGAAGTCAACATACCGTACCACCCAAGTATAGGTGTATACAGTAAATGCTGTGTATTTTTTCAAGTGACCCTCTCTTTTTATGTCAGAATTGTACACTGTTGTATACATATGCATAACATCATTACACATCTTTATAATTACTTGTGATGTTACGCAGCCCCCATAGTGTTAACTGCAGATATCATTTTTATATTCTTACACCACTTTTTTTACACAGCTTTATAAGTGTGCCCCTACACTTGTTGACCTTTTAAAATCTGGAGGAGCAGACAATTTTGCAATACTGGTTCAGCTGTGTGACCCTTTCGAAGACATCAAATCTGTAGCCCCATGTCCTTAAATGGCATGCAAAGTTTAAAATAGAATAATGCTAGAAATGCTGTATTTTGTATACTAAATATAAACATGAACTTACTTACAAAAATATAAGAAAGGAAAAGCTAGATATTTTACAAAAGGGGGATAAAGTCAGTAGGGTCAGAGTATATCTACGTGGTGCCGCCCCCAGACCTTAACGGCCCCACTCAAGACACTATGCGGCCCCACCCTATGTGATTGGTGCATTTGCTGTATAGTATGCTTGCTGAGCATGATCTGTATGAGAAATGGAGGGATTCCCCTGCAGCTTTATATTCGGATTTAAACACAAGTGTCTGGCTCAAGTGTCTGGCTAGCCACCTAAGGACTGTTCCCCTAATGTTGCTGCCCTAGACACAGATCCTCAGGTGTCTATATATAGCCTATATACAAAAATGGTCCTGGGTAGGGTAAGACAAACAGAGAGGAGATAGGAAATGAAGGCACAAAATGAAATAGCTGGTGGGTAGATGGATACAAATAGAGAACATAAGTGAAGTGAAAGAGATTAAGAGCAAGGAAGTGAACAATGAAGAGGGGAGAATGAAAAGGGCTGACATAAGGGAGGTTGTTAGGGAAGATAACAATATAAATGCATGGAATAGAAAAGAGCAGAAAGCAAAGGGGAGATGAGTGGAGGGTTAAGGGGATTTAAACAAAGACAAAGCGAAAAGAAATGAGCGTTGTGCAGAAAACAAGGATAGCAGATAAATAAGTGAAGGAGAAGCAGACAAAAGAAAAGTGCATACAAGGGGAATAGTCAAAAGATGAAATTGGCAAGAAAGGTAATTCAAAACGAAAAAATACATTTAAAGAGAGAACTGAGACTCAATGTAAAAAATACATATAAAGTTCTCTAGTGAACTAAACTGGAAAGAAGGTAAAATAAAAGATGGAAAGCAAGTGTTCCTAGATCCCATGCTTCATTGATTGAGTTTGACCCATAACTATTGATGCATATGTATATATTGTGTACTGACGGTGTAATGATATTGTGTACTCAGTGGGCAACATGGTGGCTTCACAATGTGGTTAGCTAGTTAGGGTTGGGGACTTGAGGGCCTTATAATGATATAATGATATAAAGTGTTGACATTTGCTTTCTTTCCCCTTTAAGGTTAATAGAAAATGCTATATGTAACTTAATATAATAATAATAATAAAAATAATATAATAACCTAACAAAGATGACATCAAACAGCATAGCTGTTCTAGAAAAATTCATAAAAAGAAAAGAGTTACATGCATGCCCCTTTTTACTCGGCACTTTTGCATGTAATACACATCTGGCGAGATTCACAAATCCATTCTTAGAATGTACATGCAGATAATATAAACAATAAAATAGATACTTGGCAATACAGCATCAGAAATGTTTTTGTCTAGTCAGAGTCAGATTGAGTTTCATCAAGTAAGAAAGCCAGAAGTGCAGAAAACATAAAATGCAACACATATGAGTGGTGAATGGAGAGATCTGGTTTCCAAGGGAAACATAGATTAAGTGGGATGTTTTACAAACAGTGTAATATGAAATCTAATCAGAAGGCTAAATTGATATAGCTCTGCTGAAAAAGTTGTTACTGAGAAACAGACAGCTAGAAGACAATACAAATAAGTTGGCAGATCTAAATCTAAATGTGTGTCTCTATGTCTCTTTCTCACTATATATATATATATATATATATATATATATATATATATATATATATATATATATATATATATATATATATATAAATAGTATATCATTTTTAATTTACAAACACACATATAGACAAATGAAATAGGTTCCCTGCATTCAACCCATTAACAATATTTTTAAGACTTTGAGACATTTTGCACCTTAAGATACCAAAAAATGCCCTCACTTTGAAACAAAACAGGGATTGTTTGTCCATATGTTGTAATATATTTAATCTGGTCAACTACATCAAAGTCATCCCCGGTATGGCCAGTCCTATACTCAACTTTATATCTGATTTGTTAAGAATTCTACTGCTTCATGATACATTTTACACATGGACTAAATTTTACCTGCAACTTACTTGCTTTCAAGGTTAAAACCCTTTCAGTCATTATTGCTGAGAAATTTTGATATTTCTGCATTTATTCAAATGAAAACGGTTAAGTCAAAATTGGGTGTTACTGTAAAATATCCATCAATCAAGATTATATTCAAAATGAATAATACAAATATAGTTTGTTGCATAGTGTTAGTTTATAGCAGTGGCTCCCAAACTGCAAAGTCAGTTGTGTTGGAATTTGGGGTAAACATTTAATTGCTGGACATTCTAAATAGCTGTAGCTTTGTCATGAACTAAAGGAGACCAAACCAAATGTTTACCTTAAAGGGAGGCCTGAACCAAAAGGTGCAAAAACTACTGGCCAATACAGAGTGATAGCTTGAATGAACCTCTTTCCTACAATTGAAACTGAGGTCTTTCATGGGAGTCAAATTATTTTGTTGCAACATTTCCTTGGAAGTGCAGGCCCCCAAAGTTATGCCCCTGAAATCTGTATGTTCTGTGCCATTACAGCTATGTTTTTCTTTGATAATCATGGGAAAGGTGTCACCTGACACTGACCAAATTCTCCCGAAGAAGCTAAATTAAGATAATGCAAGCTCTTCCAAGCTTTAAATTTTTTTTAATCTTATTCTTTCAGACTTATCTGTATTTAACAATGTTTTGGACCTTGGTTAGACCAAAATTCTTGCTCTCTGTTTGGCTTACTGTTGGGATCTCATGGTTTGCAACTATGTTGTTGTGTTTGTACCTGTTTCTCAACGCAAGTAAATTTGCTATTTAGACAAACTGTTATGGACCTCTTTTCATTTTGGTATTTGACTCTATCATTATACTTCCTATATCCCCCTTCTCTATTCCATATCCATTTAAAATTCATAAATGAATTCTATGTCTCCAGTTGTCTCTTGCAATACATGGTTTAACATGCTTTTATATTCACATTTTTATTTTTAATAGTCAAAGATTTCTTATGCCAAAAAATAAAAATGCCATATGATTTCCTTCTTTGGTAAAGACTGAGCCAGCTACATGTATTGGTGCATAAAACATCAGCTTGACATGAGCAACGATGTACAAAGCCAACATTCCAGAATGCAATTGTACTAAATAAAAATGCAGGTACCTATATTTACTCATCAGATTACATAGGGTGGTTTAGAATAAATATTAATTCATAATAAGATCCAAGGCATAGTTACTCGGGCTTAAATACATGCATACCTTGCTACTGAACCATGAGGAAGTTTCCAAAATTTTCCCATGACTTTTATTTTTTGTAAAATATTCCATATACCCTACTTACTACAGAGAGAGCTCTTGAAAGTAGCCAAATTAAGTTTCCACATAACCTGACCTGGAGTGGAGGAGTTTATCTCAGGGTTAGATATTACACAACCTGTCCTGGAAACATTCTGTTTACTCACTGAAGAACGAACTCACCAACAAAACTCCTGCAAACGAGATTTATTATTAGCATACTGCCTTAGGATTTAGAGAAGACATTTGCCCACATGTTTACATTCTATATTATTCTTTTTTAAAATATAAATACTATTGTGGGGTTTCTTACACCATTCCCATCCCTACTATGTTTATGTTATTACTAGATGCTAGCTGGGGGTATTTTTGCAATACCTATCTACATACAAGAATGGTCTTCATACAGGGTCTACTCATGTAAATCTGCAAATATCCTCCCAATGGCAGTATGCACCCTTAGGAAAAGCTCAAAGGTTATAACTAGAAATCATAAGCATATCACACAGCACAGATACTATAATAAACAGTTGGAATCTGAAGCATGAAAATCTTGTTTTCTGTGAAATCATTTTTCTATATGACTGTACTGTTATGGGTAGTTTACACAAACTATTTTCTCCATCTGTTTCTCTCAGCTGCCATTTAAAATGACAGTTCCAACCAAAAAATTGTCTGTGTAAGCTAATTAGATACAGAACCATTGTGTACAATAGAATCAACTGAGATGCTGTTTGCTTGGATCAGTCAAGTGTTGTAGAAATTCACAAAACTGTTTCTTTTTTAAAAATGGTTCCAGTACTAAATGCATACCTAATCATTTCAAAAAATTAAAAACAAATGTATAAGCAATACCTTAAAAACAGTTTGGCACTGGATAAGGTGGTCCTTGGTTTGTAAATACTGTTTATATATTTTATTGTAACTTCTCCTATTATTCTATGTATTTGACTCTCAAATAAATAATACAAATAAATAATAACGCACCTGATTTCAACTTGGAAAAATGGAACATTCAATGAAGTGCTGAAGATGAGACATATTCATGCCATTTTCTTTTCCAAATGCAGACAACCAAACAGGATCTAGAACATAGAGTTTCACATATTGTCACTATTATTTAAACTTCTGATGCCTACTGAATCACAGACCCATTTAATGGAGTACATTTTGAGTGGGAATACCAAGGCTTAAATTAAAGCAAACTTTAAAACCTGTGTCACATATTTAAAAAAAAAAAGAAATGCTGAATAGGCATTTTGCAATTTACAAAAGATATACCTAAATGGCTACACAGGACGGGATTACGGTATGCACCGCAATGTGAATTGCAAATCTGCACTAGAATTTCACCATGCGTCGATTTTGAAAAAAAAAATGGTTTTTTTTGCATCAGAGAACATGCCAACAGCATTAGAATTCCTCTGTCCAAACTTTTTGCACCAGGAATAATCTCCCGTTGACTCCCAATGAATTTGCCAACATATAGGTGAATATTGCAAAATTTTCTGCAGTTTTGGACAGACTTCAAATTTTTATGTGTTAGATGTTAAAAATTTAGATTTTGTGTTTCTAGTTTATACACATTAATTATAAAACATAATTGTGTAGGGCTGATACATGATACATGATACATAAATGCACACATGTATGTACAGAAACCAGCAGACATCAGTGAAAAAAAACAATTGACCCTTTAGCATATTTGTAAGACCAAGCCCGGGTCTGTTAAAGGCACAGATGTCCAACAAACTTTTTTTTTTAATTGAATAACACACAAGCACTCGCATTCCATCAGGGTTCATACAGGCTGGTCCCAGTATGCTCAAACAGGCTGCAGATAAATATAGTATGGTACCTTTCCGACTTCAGTTGGACCCTTAAATCCTTCCAGGGGACTCTCCACCACCTGACGGTCAGGTAGTCTGGCATTAGCGCCACGCCCCTCAGCCTCGCCCCAGATAGGACTTTTCATATGTGTGACACCTCCCGGCTCCAGCAGTATGATGCGCCCTCAGTGTCCCTCTGTCCTTACCTAGTAGGAATTTTCCTCCCTGGCTTGGGTTATTCACACTGGTCCTTTCCCTAATACTTGTGCCTATGTGTGACTAAACCACTGCTCCTGAGCCTATTACTCCTCATTGGGGTAAACACTACCCATGCTAACTACCCCTGACTAGCTAAAGCATCTAGTGCATGTACTACAGGAGACTCTTACCATCTGTGCCTGCTTTCCAAGGTTGGATGGAAAAAGACCCAGCCCTGGGTGTGACTCCTCCCTTTTATAGCCTAAATTCCCCAGCTCTCTCTAGTGGTGAGTGCCATGCACTAAAAAATATCCATTGATGGCACTGGGGGGTGGAATGCCTATGGGTAGAAATTTCAGCTGGGCAAATGGTTACAAAGAAAATGATCATTGGTGTATGCTACAAACCATCTTGTATAAGTGACGAGAATGAAGCCCAGCTACTTATGCAAATAGAAGTGGCTTTGCATCTAGGTTAAGTTACTATTATGGGTGACATTAATTATCTAGTCATTGACTGGGGTAATGGGGTTGTCAAGACAGGGGGGTCTGCTGGTTGATAAGAACAGAAAAAAAGCTGAGATTCTGAATTTGTATTTTTCTTCTGTCTACACAAATAAGGAACAGTAACATGAATTTTTTTAAAAAAAATTTGTTTGCCCTTAACGAAAAAAAACACCAGCACGCATTTAACTTTTACATTCGCAAAGACTTTATTAAGAAATTTCTTACCGATACTCCGCTTGCGCTCCTCTTCTGAAAAGGCAATGATCCATCAGGCAGCACTCGATTTCTCCTCCCTGGCTATCTCCTATAGAAGACAGGGAGGAGAAATTGAGTGCTGCCAGATGGATCATCGTCATGTCGCCTTTTCAGAAGAGGAGCGCAAGCAGAGTATTGGTGAGATATTTCTTAATAAAGTCTTTGCAAATATAAAGTTAAATGTGTGCTGGTGGGTTTTTTTTCGTTAAGGGCAAACTAATTTTTTATTTAAAAAATGTCATGTTACCGTTCCTTTTATTTAGGTTTCCTTCTTAAAAGTCCCAATCCTAGTACTACAAACAATTGATGTATGGTTCATGCATGAGGAAATTCAAAAGAGACTAGAACATGTTAAGATAAACAAAGATCCGGGTACTTGGTGAGCTTAGCTCTGTGATTGCCAAACCGCTTTACTTAATTTTTCAGGATTCATTGTGGTCTTGCACGGTGCAAAGAGACTAGCGTATTGCTAATGTGGTTCCCCTATTCAAAAAGGATTCCCGTTCTCAACCTTAAAACTATAGACTGGTTAATCTGACATCAGTGGTAGGAAAGCTTTTAGAAGGGGTATTAAGGAATAAGATACTGGACTTCATTGCAAATCATAAAACTTTGAGTTTGTGCCAGCTTGGTTTCATGCATAATTTATCTTGCCAGACTAATTTAATTTAAATTTAATTTTATGAGAAGGTGACAGGAACCTCTATTCTGGGAAGGCAGTGGATGTTATCTACTTAGACGTTGCTAAAGTTCTTGATATAGTGCCACATAGAAGGTTACTGGTTAAATAAAGGAATGTTGGCCTGTTACCCTTGAATATCGAAGTCGAAGGATTTACTGCATTTCGTTCGATCGAGCAATCAAAGGAAAAATCGTTTGATCGAATGATTTTCCTTCGATCAGAAATTACTTAGAAAGCCTATGGGGAAGGTCCCCATAGGCTAACATTGGTGCTCCGTAGGTTTTAGCTGGCGAAGTAGGTAGGCAAAGTTTTTTTTAAAGAGACAGTACTTTTTTAGTTCGAATCGTTCGTGTCAAAGTCGTAGTCGAAGGTCGAAGTAGCCAAAACAATTTCTTTGAAATTCAAAGTATTTTTCATTCTAATCCTTCACTCGAGCTAAGTAAATGTGCCCCTAAATGTTATGATGGCTGATTCAGTTAATGCCTTTAAGAGTGGCTTGCATGATTTCTTAGACAAGCATAATATCCAAGGCTATTATGATACTCATAGTATATGAGTATATATAGTTTATGTGAGTGTGTAGAGGGGTCAGTGTGTGTATGTATGGATGATGGGTTTCATTTGGAGGGATCGAACATGATGGACTTTGGTCTTTTTTCAACTGATCTAAAGGTGGCCATACACGGGCCAATAAAAGCAGCCGACAGACCGAGTCGGCAGCTTATTGGCCCATGTATGGGGGCCCCCGACGGGCTTCCCCAATCGAGAAAACAATAGAAGTGTTTTGGCTCCAATAAGGATTAATTCTATCTTAGTTTGGATCAAGTAAATTTGAATTATTTGATTACAATAGAGCCTATTGGAGATGACCTTCCCATATTTCGTAGCATTCTGGATTTACAGACAATCCCATATAAAATCCCATACCTGTACTATGTAAAATTTGTGCAGTTTTTTTAAAAAAATATTTATATTGTTTTTTGTTGAGGAATATTCTCTCTCTCTCTCTCTCTTTCTCTCTCTCTCTCTCTCTCTCTCTCTCTCTCTCTCTCTCTCTCTATATATATATATATTTGATTTGAAAGGCACTTTAAAGGAACCATACCTGTGTATATGAGGGAGGAAGTAGAGATATGAATTTATATTTATATACTTTCTGTTGCAACAGAGAAAGAAAAAATTAGGGCATCATGGAAAATATAAATGCCATATATAAATTTATTTATCATATATTCATTTAACATATAAATAAGCCTTTGTCCTTCCCTGAAGGATGAAAACTCAAATTCATTGAGCTAAAGCTACATTGAAGCCTCACTTGATGCAATAAAATCTAAAATTTATATCTAAAGGCCACAAGGGTACCACAGCTCTACAGATATGAATTTCATTATAATGTGTATTGAAAACATTAAACAATGTGTTTTATATGGGATATTTGGGATGATATTTTACCACCTGTGTGGTTTAACCAGCATGTTCCTGAATGTTCACCAGGTCTTACCAGCAGGTCCAGTGCTTTTGGAATTATTTGGTTACTTACCATGTCGATGATGTGGAGACAATGGTAATTGTATAGATTATATGGATACACCAGTATTTTGTCTTTTGACTATAAGCCTGAGATCACAGAGTACAGCCAAAAATTGTGCTTTGTAAAACGGAATATGGGCTATGTTGCCATTGTTTTATAGATCCTTTCTTTAGTGGCTATGGGAAAACTTTGAGGCTTTTATTGGTGCACTTGGTGCACAATATATTTTTGACATACACTTGTTAGACTCTTGTAAAGATATAAGAACTTATAGGGGTGCTGCCAAACTCAATCATGTAGATTGTAGCCAGTTAGACTGGTAAAGCACTGCTTAGACAAGACTGAAACTGAAAGCTAATTGCATAACACTTTTATAGATATACTGTAAGAACATTTATTAGGTATACTTCCGTGGTGTAACTTCGGAAGCATACCCATAAGATCGCAGGGGAGCCAGGGAAACAGGGGGGCCCAGACTGCTTCCTCTACAGCTAATAAAAAACCCTCCTCCCCAGGTGCTCTCTTACCTGCGGCAAGGAAGGGGGACAGAAGTCGGGCAGGAGTTGGCGTGGCAGGGAGTGGGGGTGGAGGCAGGATGTTGGTGGGCAGAGGCAGGAGGGAAAGTGGGCAGGGGGATGGGGATTTTAGTAAGCCGGGCCCCTCTGGAAATTTTTTTGCATGGGTATCTGGTGCACTCTATACCACCAGGGCTACCATCAGGGGGGCACTGGGGGTACAAGTGTACTGGTCCTGGGACTGAAGGGGGCCTGGCAGTGCTGAACTTTTGACAGCACCGAAGTGATGCCGCCTCCTTCCGAAGTCCTGAACAGCCGAAATGCGGAAGACCGGCGGAAAAACGGCGAAAAGACCAGGAGCCACGAAATTGCCACAGCCAAAGTCCAAAATTGGAAAAAAGACCCGAAGTCATGAAAACAACCGAAATTGAAGTCCAGAAGTGGAGAAAAGACCCTAAGTTGCGGAAACAGCCAAAATTGAAGTCCTGAAGCAGCGAAAAATATACTCTAAATACTCTATAGGCCCCTGCCACCAATTTCTTTTTTTTTTAAATATTCTTTGGGCCCCAATTTTTTTCAACTTATAAGGGGGGTCCTGGCAACAATGTTTTTTTTTAAAAAAATATCTTTTGGGGCCCCAATTTTTTTTTAACTTGTAACGGGGGCCCTGGCGCAAATGTTTTTTTAAACTTGTGTGTGGGGGGGTACCTTTTATAATGCTGATGTCTCTGTGGTCTTTTAACTGTGATGTGGAGTGGGCGGGATCTGGGGTGGGCTTGGGGGATGGGCGGGGCCCAGGGGCCCCCAAAAATGTTGTACGGGGCCCGTGATTTCTAATAACACTGATGTATTTTATAGTTGATTTCTATAATATTTGTATGTGTTTATGGCTTGAGAGAACATTAAGGCAATACAGAGACAGCATTAGCTTTCAGCCCAAGGTGTCAAATAAGGCTCTTTGACAAGAACATGTGTTTGGTTTATATTGTATGCTATTGGGCTGTGTAACAATTGCTTGGTATTTTCTGTATTTGTGGCAGATATGCAGCTTGTGGCTCTTGAACTTTAACTTCCAGCATATGAAGACAGCTGAGCGGTACTTCAACATCACTTAAATGGCAATATGATGGGCATCGCTAATATAACCAAAGCCCCATTGCAGGGGCACCACTTGTTGCATGACCGCACAGAGTGTTGTAATAAAATGATTGTGCTTTGCATATATTATGATATAAACATTTTCTGTTCTGCCACTGGCAGTACAGGCGATGGCTCCATAGCTGCCATCCCTCTGATAATCACTGTTGGTCATTAAAAGCCATTTATTTGACTGTGCTTTATGAAATGATAATGGTTATCACGTTTATGCCCTGGTGACTCATATTTACAGTGAAAGGGCACATTTTTATGACCGTAATTGGCTTAAGGTAGCAAGAGAGATATCAAAAGCTAAAAATTGTGCAGTGTCCAGGATATTTAGAGGCATAAACCAAACTGATGCACAAAACAAAATGAAACGTACAATGATTGTGCATTTTCTATAATTACATAAGGGCAATTAGATGTTCCAAGTGTAGCATTTATTTTCGCAATAAATGGTAAACACATACATAAATAATCCAATAACAATGGTTTCACGGCAGTTAAACTTCTTTACACACTGGATCATTATAATTCTAGTATTCCATGAATATTTAACTACTTTGTATGAATAATTTACAAATACATGACATCTGTAGAAGGGACTTCTGTGATCCTAAAGAGGTGCATGTTAAACAATAACATGTTTTCTTTTCTTTAGAAAAATCAAACACAATACCCAGGTTGATACAACGTGAGACTTAAAAAAAACCATACAACGGTAATATGAATAATTAATAATAACCTAATAATATCTCTGCATATATATTCTTTACTGTACATATGTCATTCATACTTCCTGTGTTTAATGAGGGCTCCCTTCAGTTTTCGATCAATAGGTCCACTTTTGAATTTAAATTGTACGAATCGAAGTAATAGAACATTCAATCAAATTTTATTCAAAGTTTTTCCAAAAAAAACCACTGAGATTTCAAAGTCCACCAATTGACTCCAAATAGGTTCTAGGAGTAGGGATGTAGCGAACTGTTCGCCGGCGAACTAGTTCGCGCAAACTTCGACTGTTCGCGTACGCCGAATGTTCTCGAACGTCGCGCGACGTTCGCCAATTGGTGTTCGCGTTCGATTCGAAGTAAAATTTCGTTCGACCATTCGACCATTCGATCGCTAAAATCGAACGATTTCCATTCGTTCGAACGATTATAAGCATTCGATTGAATTAAAATCATTCGATCGAATAGCTTCGATCGTTCGATTCGAACGAAAATCCTTCGATCGTACGAATAAAATCCTTCGATCGTTCGATCGAACGATTTTATCGAGCGTTCGAAGTTCGCGAACTGTTCGCTTTTTTGCCGGTGTTCGCGAACGGTGTTCGCGAACACATTAACGGCAGTTCGCTACATCCCTATCTAGGAGCTTTAACTCTCCTTTAATATGACAATGCCTTGATAGTTCTGACTGGCATTGCATGCTTCAGTTAAGTTTAATAACTACAAGTACCCCTAGGTCCTTTTGCATCACAAAGTCATCTGTTTTCATCAAGAGCCGGCCTACCCTGCATTATATTAAATACCAAGTGCATAATGATATACTTATCTACACTGCATCTTATCTACCACTTCAACACACATCACAGGTTTGAAACCCCTCTGCAATGGATGGATTCAGTCGTAAAGAGTTATTTAGACATACTAGTCCATGTAAACCATGCAGGGATTTAGTCACCCTGAAAAGTTGCATTTGTTTGATTGTTTTAAATACAGATGCCCACAAAAAAAAAGTTGGGGTCATATTATTAAGCCTACAGCCACCATGACCCTGGGATACTGCTTATGCTTTTTATTAAGAATTGTCAGGCTTCCTTCATCCAAGTTAAGCATTATGGCAATTGTCACTCATAGGTATAAAATCCCCTTTTGACCTCATATGTCTCTATGTATTGCAGAAATGATGTATGACATCATTTAGGGGGCATCCAAGGTTAAACGCACAAAGGTAAATATGCAGGGAATGGATGCTGTACTTTGTATTCAAAGGGAAATAAATGAGCGCAAAGCTTAGGGGTAATGTTCCGTTACATTGTATTGTTTAAGTTAAACTGGATTGTGGAAGCTTCCATAGTGTTGCTGCTTATTATTCTGTCACACTTATGCAGCTACAACTACCCCCAGCTGAAGGACAAACTCAATATCTTGATGAAAAAAAACAAATATTCACAGGAAATAAATACTGCTATCTAAATATCTCTATGAAGAATCTGGCAGAATTTTCTGCCACCATATATTATCAGGGCCTGCGGAAAAAGGTTGCAAATTTATAACAGCATTCTGACATTCAGTACTGTACATTTTGCAATAATAAACCCTGCACTTAGCAGGTTTTTGGCAAGCTATTCTCCAACTCTGTGTTGATGTTGCATACTTTTCTACAGCAGATTTTCCTCTGTATAGTAATTGGCTCTCAACAACCACAATTAGAGATTTTCGAAATGAGAGCGAGAGAAGAAAACGAGGAGTCTCTGCAGGCACAAAAAGCTCCATAAAGTATATGATGGGTAGAGGTTAGGACATACACTTGGGGTTATGTAAGTTGACACTGCAGGGAAACTTATTAGCACTGATGGGGTTGCATTTTCTTTTTAAATCCCATTGATGGCTGGAAATTATACACAGCTCATTAAAATATGCATTGCTTTCTGACATGCTTAGTCATTTATAAATGATCTGATGCATATTCTTTCTTATTTTAGGAGAGAACATGGACATAATTATGTTCCATAAATTCCATTCTGCTGCAAGAACAAGCGTGCATGAAAAATACTAAGTTTGGAATCCTTTTTCCCCTTTCTTTTAATATAATGCACTGAATGGCACGGGTTATATAAATTTGCTTCAATTGTTCTGCAATGAAATATTGTCAGACATCTGAAGTGCAATGATTCAAGACAACAGCTCACCTCTCGAATGGTTCTTATGCCTACACATTTTCTTGAGTCTGATTCACTGTAAGCAGCGAGCAGACTAATCATATGCACAGTGCACATCAATGAACCCGGATCTGTAGCTGCTTACCTGCATAAAATATCTTAATGTGCTAGAGCTTGTACAGAGGTGTAGGGAAAAAAGGATTGCAAAGGAACTTATGTAACCTGGAAAACCCCTACTATTTGTGAGTTAAAAGTAATATAGGTTTGAACAAATATAAACTTAAGACTCAATTATATTTTACTGCAGGATGTCTTGGCACTATTTTCTCAATAAGCCATTAGCCATAAAAATAACTGCATTTGTTATTATTTTTTTACTTTAATTGTTAGGGACAACTTCCTTTATAGCACAGGGTTTATCAGGTAGTGTAGGTTCAGTAGAAATAGATCCATGCACCATTCAATTAAATCATGAAGAATTATTTAGGCACCGAAAGGTGTTTAGGGAATATAAACAGTTCTGTAATGCCACAAACACCCAGGAGAATAAAACTGAACTACGCAAGCTTTACTTCCTTGATTGGGATTTTGACTTTAGCTTGAACTGAGAGGCTTTTGTACACATCAGGGCTGAATGACATTGGCTGAAGGTAATCCCATCTGTCTCTGTCTAGACAGTTCTCGGCACCAGTTTGCATTTCTCCCTTTCGTTGCTTTGTTGGAGTTTCTTGCACTATCCAGACATTTGACAACAAAATCTATTACTGATCGAGCCCCAGTGTGTGTCTGAATATGATTGAATGCTGCACATTACAGCGATATGTTTAGCTTATACTGCGCAAATAACATTTTATAGGAAGACCCAAAGCACGGCAGCGTGTGACTCTTATTAAATGTGTAATGAAGTAATCAGACATATGGGAGGTTTGCTTACATATAAAAATGATCCTAAAGTACAAGGCACGGTTCAGCTGGCACTACGTCTTAAAGTTGCTGTTTTCTATGTTTTATGTTGCAAATGATTAGCTTTAATAAGCTAAGTAGGTTATTTTCAGGTCTTGGAACACATCCTATACAACAGAAGCAACTTGGCTGAGCCATGTTTTGTATAAAGATGTAACAGTCACATTTATAACTATGAATAACCTGAGAGAAGATTAGACAAAATAGATTTTTATGTAGCATGAACAAGAAACAATTAAAACAGTCTAACTGAAGCTTATACTTTATTTTAAACTGTGGTTATTTATTATTCAATGCTTTGCCAAATTGCCATGGATTTTCATTGTGTGTTTGTTTTTCTTAATGACTAAAAAATGAGAATAGGGTAGCACAATATGTCACTCAAATATAATCCAAGGTATCTGTACATCGTCACAGGCCCTTAATAAATTCTGTAAATATGTGGAGTGGGTCAGCTAGTGGTTTCCTCAGAGCCATTTTAAAAGGACTGCATATCCTCTTGTTCAAAATGAGTTCAATGAATATGGCTTATGATGAGCATACTATTTATATGTTGAATTAATCACAAAGAAAGCTACATTGTTTGTTATTTCTTAAACTAAACAGGGAAATTTAAGCTGCTTCATATTTGGTCCTTCTGAGATAGATTAATACATTACCACTGCACATATAACCCCCTCACCCCACATAATGGACTTCTGCTTATCTGTAAGCCAAAACAGTCACCAAAAAGAGTGAATGGGGTTCTTTATACAGAGCTCACTATCAATTGTTAAACTAGCTCAAATAATCTATGGTAACATGGTAAGTATGAAAACAAAATAATTGTTTATAATAAAAAAAAAATTGCTGAGAAATGTGTTGAATTTATTTAAAAGCATCGGCAAAATATAATTTCAGTGTATCTCCTATTTATTTTGCTTATATTGCTTATAAGTGTGTACATGCAGTCCCCGGGTTAGGTTGGTCTCTAGGTTTGTTCTTAAGTTGTATGTAAGTTGATATTTACTTATTAAATGCAACAAGACAGATGTTTGTCTTAAGATAATATTTCTGTGCTCTGCAGTAGACAACACATGCCAGAGGGGATTGAGGCAGGTGGTTCATTAAAGATAAATGCTAATAAAGGCCAAGCAAACCATTACATTACTATAAAAGCCTCTGCATGTAAGTATGAGTTGTATGTAAGTAGGGTGTATGTAACCTGAGGACTCCCTGTATATGTATATTGCCACTTTAGGGAACTGGTGTGCTCAGGGTAAAGAACCCAGCCCCACTCCAGTACAAGCAATATATATATTAGACTATGTATGTGTATATACACAGTCTAATACTGGGTGACTATTTCGCCTTTATACAGTGCATTAGCACCCAATTGGGCCACGTATGGGAGCAAAACAATTCCCTCTTCTAATCTGTATCTGAATGGACTTGGAATGTCGATCAGTGTTAAAAATGCATTCTGTGGATGAACTAATTGGACACTTACATAGGAAAAATATCGAAAGGTTATGGTATCCATTTGTTTCCACCAGGACTGTCTTTCAGTGGGCACAGCAGTTAGCATTGCCAATTTACTTTGCAGGGCTTTGGGTTTATTAGGCCCAGGTCGCTTGGGTGGGAATGTCTCTTTTGGTTTTATCGTTCCTTTCAAAAACATTTTGAAATCTTAACCGGTTTCTAACTAGAACCTCTGTTGTAGTAAGCAGATTGCAATTAGATTCATTACATCTTTTCCTATTGTTGAGAAATCATATTGTTGCTGCAGAGACCAATGTCAATGACTTCAGGGGTTGTTCACTTTCCAAACACTTTTAAAGTTTAATGTCGCTGTCTGTTGTTTCTGTCTGGCAGCTCAGTAATTCAGGTGCAGAATCTGAACTGTTACAATTTGCTACATTAGTTGATACATTTCTCCGCAGCATCTGTGGGATATTAGCAACTGCTGTATCAATTATAACTGCTGCCTTTACTGAAACTGAAAAATTCAACTTTCAGCTTCAATATTAGAAAAACACAAACAGAAAATAGAAAGTAATTTGAAAATGTTTTCTGTTTCTGGGGAACTGTCTGAAACCAACGGCACTGGTATAAAGTGTTGGAAGGTGAACAACTTCCTCTAGTGCAATGTAAGGTATTTATGGGGAATGTAATCAAAGTCGCTAAGTGCAAAACAATTTGCGCCGATAAGACTAAAAAGCCACATCTCGCAATGTAATATTGTTCCTTAAACTGTTATTGCATTGTGAATTGTAATTGCGCACTCTTACGTAGTGCTTGAAGGTGTCGTAAACTTTTGGAGCAAACATAACGACTTTTTCAGTAAGAAGTTTTATTACATTGACTGCGCATTGTCTTCCACTGTCGGAAATGGTCGCTAAACAGATTCCAGGTGAAATTCGCACAAAAGCAAAATTTGTTCATGCAAAGGCATAACTTTTCGCATTGCAAATAGTTTTTCCATTAGCGACATATTATATTCCCCCCTCCATCTGTTATCTGTAAACTGTTCTGTATCCATACATTTCCTATGTATTAAAATGTCAATTTCCACAAAGTCATGTGCAAAGGTGTTTCGTTCACAGTAGGGAATGCTGTAGATAAGTGGTTTGGGACTTTTTTTTTCTAAACACCCATTTAAGATCCAACATTAAGTAAGCCCCCCCTTGCCCCAACAAAGGTTTATGACAAATTTAACTCTTAACTTAACTTTCAAGCCATGCTAAAGTATCTAGAAAGCACATACTACATGTATTCTATAAAAATTTCACCCCAACTGGCTTTTAGACTGCCCCCACCCCAGCCATTTCTCTGTGCACCGCAGAGATTAACACAGTGATATAGAACATCCCAGCAAAATTAAAATTAGATGTTTTCCAGTGTATTTTCATGGATGGTCTTGGGCAAATCCTATATTTGCCCTGGTAACCTGGGTGTCCAGCAGCTACTGATTGATTACTTAATTCTTACTTATATGTCCTCTAGTATGTGAGTATATGCTTATCCTCTAGAACAGTGCTGTCCAACTTCTATGGTACCAATGGCCGGAATTTTTCTAATCTACATGGTGGAGGGCCGATAATGGAAGCCAGTGTTAGCCACTCCCTGTTTTAGACCACACCCACTTTAAACCACACCCATGTTACCGCAAGACCATATCCACATTAATAGCACACCAAAAAGTAAAGTGTGAAGCTTCCTGCTGGCACAGCCAGGTACAGATTTGGGTCCCATATGTTTTCTATTGCTACTGGGTGCTGGCACAGGTACATAAATACTTGGGGGCAATATGATGTGATCAGATTTATTTTTGGCTGCTGTTGGCACAGGTAAAGATTGGGGGCAATATGATGGCTGCAGGAGGGCTGTATGATGGATGGCTGCTGGGCTTGCTGGTAAAGGTACATGGGGCAGTAATATAAATGAAAAAATGTTGTACACTTTCTTGCTCTCTTTATTTAAAAACCATCATGGTAAGGAGGGAAATGGTAATGCAGGACAGGGGGCACTGATTGAAGCTTTGCCTAGGGTGCCAAACTACCTTGACCCGGCACAGGCAGGGATGTCACTCATATGTGAAAAAGATAAGACATACCCTTAAATCCATATACCTCCTCCTCCCCTGTGTATAATACAGTACCCCAGCATATGATTAAACACCTAAGGGGCCCCTAACAATAATTTTCAAATGCTAACAAAACCCCAGAACAAATACCAAAGTATGACACACACAGGGAGCATAGGGAAGGCAGAACAGAGCAGGAGACAGGGAAAGCTATCAGTATAATAGGTACTACATACAGTGACAGTGCTGGTGCCCCCATTAGCATTTTGAATAAAGTGTGAACAGGTGAACAATGTGGGCAGTTTCAATCTGGGTCTCAGGTGGAACAGTACAGGCTTTAAAATGTGAACAATAGAGGTGTCACAAGTGTGAACAATACAAGGGGATCACAGGTGTGAACAATACAGGGGATTGCAGTGTGAATTTGAGGTTTAAACAATGCAGGGGCCAGTCAATCTCTGTAGTGATACCTTTTAAATCTTACCTATGGTAAACAGACACAGCAGGGAGACTTTGATGTGGAGGGCCATATAAGGGGGGGTCACGGGCCGCCAGTTGGACAGCCCTGCTCTAGAATATATACTATGACATTATAAAATTGAGTGGAACTGACTGCACTGAATATTAAAATATGCAGTACAATGTACTTTTGTACTTATTTGAATTATGGTGAAGACTAGCAGAGCCACATTTACATAGCGGGCACCCCTAGGCCCATTGCTGTTTGTCGCCCCTGACCCCTCCCCTTTATTCGTGCAAATTTTCATAATCTGGACTGGAGAAATGGGGATTGGCGCATGGGAAAATAAAACAATGATTGTATCTCCTGCGCATCCCCAGTGTTTTTGAACTAATGTGGGTTTGGTTCAGGCCTGGACTGGCAATGTGTGGGTTCTGGCAAATGCCAGAGGGGCTGCTATAAGGTGCCATAGGAAGACTATTTAGTGGGCTGGTGTGGGCTGATTGGGCCTCTGTGTACCTGAAATGCCAGGGCCTATTTTAATTCTCAGTTCGGACCGGGTGGTTGGGAAGCATGCCGCCCCCTAAAATCCTGCCGGGCCTTGGTGGCCTTTCCACAAATCTGAGCCTGAAGACTAGTTAAGAACATTATAACCAATTCTGATCAAGAAGAAGCCACCTTTGTACTGCTGATTATGTGCTAATCAACTTTCATTGTCACACTAACTTTGACAAAAATATCACCGTGTATAATTGCTTTTTTCTTATAGTGATACACTACCGGATCCAAGATTTCAAGAAACTCTGGTATTTAATGGAAAATAATCCAAATGGAGAAATAACTGACTACGCAGACAGTAAAGCAGCATTTATGCTCACACACACATATACAGTATGTGTACAATATAAACTATCCATTTCTCATTTTTCACAAGACCTGTGAGTGCGGTTGTTTTTCTGCAACAATTTTACCAGCACCCAGGTGTTTTTGAGTGTGTGTGTATATATATATATATATATATATATATATATATATATATATATATATATATAAAATCTGAATCTGTGTGTGTATAAATACAAAAAGGCTATAAAAGGAGAATTCAACCCTCCCCTGCGTAGGCCCCCTCCCTCCTCCCCCCCCCCAGGAAAATGCCCCTAACTTGATACTTACCCCTCCTTCTAGGTCCTCTCTAGTGGAGTTCATGACAGCCATCTTCTCCCGAGTGCTCTTCGTCCTGTAGTCATCGCCATTTGGTGGCGCACGCGCAGTAGGAGGCATTTGCCGGTTCGGAGCTACTGCGCATGCGCCCGAAAGTCACAAAGTTTCTAATTTCTTTTTCGGAAACTTCGTGACCTTCGGTGCATGCGCAGTAGATCCGAACCGGTGAAAGCCTCCTACTGAGCATGTGCCACCAAATGCAGGTGATTACAGGACAAAGAGCGCTCTGGAGAAGATGGCTGCCATGAACTCCGCTAGAGAGGACCTAGAAGAAAGGGGCATTTGCCCGGGGGGGGGGGAGTGGGGCCTACGCAAGGGAGGGGGGACGGATTTTTGCGCCTAGGGGGTTGAATTCTCTTTTAAAGAATGCTTCTGTGGCCTCTGCTCTTTGTTGTTGCATATAGCACTTTGGAACTTATTGGGAGTCCCTTCAACACAAAAGTAGCCTTCCTGCTCTGTGTCCTGCTCTGAGACATTGATAACATTGTCAGTAGTATTAAATACCTTTCCACAGGTGCCAGCTTACCTGTGGAAAGCCTGCTCCAATACATGAGCTGGACCAGTGGAACATCTGGCCTGGCAGTTCCTTCAAAACCCTCCAGCTTGCAGGACCCAACAGCAAGATTCACTGGACAGCGAAAACATGTTATCTGTTTAAATATATATACAGTAATAAGCCCCAAATGAAATCAAATGTGTATATGCATATATATATATATATATATTTGATTTCATTTGCTGCTTAATAGTAAGTAGATGTGTTTAACTGAATATCACTGACTGCCATTTGGCTGAAGGTGTTTTGCAGATAATGTATATTTCAGCTGAATGGACTCGTATTGAGCGTCCCTATGGTGTAATGTAGAATGGCTGTGGTAATAAATCCCCTCACACAAACAAACACAAAGACACGTAAGAACTGTAGAAGATTTGTGTGCACAACTATGTGATTGTGAGCCATACATTGGGGGTAACTATGGTAACATGTCACATTCACACAGGTTTTCTCTGACAAATGATGCATGGTCACAAGCATTTTGTTGATATTCTGGAAGTAATTTATTAAAGCATACAGCATGTAAACCTGATGCACCACTGAGTCCTTCTGTCTCCTGCTCATAAATGACTAAACCAGGCCTTGCACTGGCAGGGATTATACTAAACAGTCTCCTAAGAGTGCCTTTTTAATATCCTTTGCATAAAAAAACCTTATAAATTCTGTATGTCCCGAGTCAGGGAGCAATCTTCATTCTAGATGCACATTTCAAACCTAAGGATCATGACACAGAGACAATAAATGCATTTATTACTTATGATGTAGATACATAATTAAATGACCATTGCTGATATTCACCCTCTCTTCCAGTGCAAATATCTGAAACCATCCGACAGCCTATTGTGTAAATCAATTTATTCAAAAACTGTGCAAAATATCAGTCCTTTCATGGGTTTATGGGTTGTAATAGGACTGGTAGCTCATCCAAATATGTCACAGAGCTCCAATATTGTGAACTTTGCCTTGTCTAGCCATTTATAAAGAGAAATAAGCCCACTTGGATCACACCAAAATATTCGTTAGAGAAACATATATAGTATATAGCTATAGCTATAAGTAACAGACTTCACCCCTCTAATTTTATCCCATATAACTTGATATGTATTTACTATATACACATGCATGTATAGGAATCATGTTCCATATATTATACATACATTATTAATAAAATATAATGTTATAAGTCACCAGGAAGCTCCATGTTCACATGAACTGATCAGGTTAAAGGCCATGTGTTATTATACAGGTCATCAAACTCCAAGGTGACTTCTAATAGCCCCATAAAAGGGCCCAGCCTAGAAGGCAGTTGGGGTAAGGTTATTTGAACCTGAAAAGCTGACCTTAACTTCCAAGGAAGCTTGAACTGAAAAAGTCAAAACCACTTGTTAAGGTAAATAAATGACCTGTTTTACCTGTAAGGTTTGGTTATGTATTTGCTAAGGGGCAGATACATCAAGAATTTGAAAAACTTCGTAATTCGATATTATGCAGGTGAATAGTCCGTATTCGTTCAAATACGGCTGAATTTTAATAATACAAATCAAAGTAATGGCACATTCGATTGATTTCGAATCAAAGTTTTTCCCCAAAAAAACATAGATTTTTCAATGTCCACCAACTGACTCCAAATAGATTCTAGAAGGTCCCCCATAGGCTAAAACAGCAATTTGGTAGGATTTACATGGCAAATGGTTGAAGTTGAATTTTTAAAGAGACAGTACATGATAAATTTCGATAATCGGATTTTCAAATTTTTTTCAAATTCAAATCGAATTTAGACGATTCCCTAGTCGAAATTACTCAAAAATTAGCTTGAAATTTGAATTTTTTTCATTCAAATTTTCGCTTCGACCTTTGATTAACCTGCCCCTTAGTGTGTGTGTGTGTGTATGTAAAAGTTTTCTCCTATAATGACATCATTTCTCCTAATTATTGTTTCAGCAAACACATTTACTTCATTAGCTGACATTGTTACTGCAATTATTACAATTTGGAGCAGGTTTTAATCTAATAACTTCAGGGCCGGATTTACATAGCGCGCCCCCCTAGGGCCACTACAGTTTGTCGCCCCTGTCCCCTCCCTTTTATTCGTGAAAATTTTCATTATTGGGATCAGAGCAATGGGGATTGCCGTACGGGAAATTTAAAAAGTCTCCTGCACATCCTCAGTGTTTTTGAACCAATATGTGTGTGGTTGAGCAGCATGACGCCCCCTAAAATCCTGCCGCCCTAGGCCCGGGCCTTGGTGGCCTTTCCTCAAATCCGGGCCTGAATAGGTTGCTAGCACAGTGTTCAGAACAACAATGTAACGTATTTTTCCAATTACTTTTTACTTTCTATTTGTGACCGTTTTTCTAAAATTGAAAAGTAAAATTCAGCTCTGGGAGGCGGGTCACCAAATCTTTAGCTGTTCTAAATTGATACTTTTAGTTGATACATTTCTTATCTTTGCCCCTGCTAAGCAGAATCCATAAATTTCATTAAAGGCAGCTGTTAGAAGTAATACAATAGTTGCTAATATTCCAAAGATGCAGCTAAGAAATATATGAACTAATTGTATCAACCAGTGTCGGACTGGCCCCGACCCTCATGGGCCCCCGCCGGGCCAGAACCCCTCTCTAAATATTTATATTTAAAAAAAAAATTATCGGCGCTAAGCAGCGCCGCCTGCGCATGTGCGCCAAGCGGCGCTGTTGCGCATGTGCACCGAGCGGCTTCCTTGCTGAGCCGGCACGTCACAGTGGGGGGACGGGTGGCCGGAGGGGGGCCCTCGGCAACAGTCCCGGTGGGCCCCGGTCCCCCCAGTCCGACCCTGGTATCAACTAAATGTAGCAAATGGTAACAGTTCAGAATCTGCACCCGGACTGAAACCCCTAGAACAGGCATGGTCGGGCTGTGTCGACAGTGCGCCCTAGGCACCAGGTCGGCTACCAGGCCCCCACCGTGTGCACATGCGCGCTCAATTCTGCGCACATGCGTGAGTGCGCACGAGCAATAAGAAGACACTGGCAGAGTAATGAAGGGGAAGGGCAAGCGTGATGGAGGGAGGGAAGAGTGCTAAGGGGAGATAAAGGGAGGGAAGAGGAGGGGCGAGAGCAGCAGGGGAGCGAGCGACCTGGACAAGGGTTAGGCAGAAAACTTTTGAAAAGGTACCTGCCCAGCGCCCCCACATCTTTGCGCCCTAGGCAGGTGCCTCCTTTGCCTACCCCTAGTTCCGGCCCTGGAGACAGGAACATTAAACTTCAATTTTGGGAAAATGGAAAAAATAATAAATGGAAAGCAATTGAAAAAAGTCTTTGTTTATGGCGAACAATTTGAAAACAAACTGAAAAAAGTGTTTGGAAGGTGAACAACCCCTTTAAAAAGAAAGAAAACCTGGCTGCAATGTGAGCAGTTTTCTAGAAGTGCATATTACTGATACAGATATGGACACTAGGGGGCCGATTCACTCAGCTCGAGTGAAGGGTTCGAATGAAAAATACTTCGAATTTCGAAGTATTTTTTGGGTACTTCGACCATCGAATTGGTTAAATTCGTTCGAATTCGATCGAAGTCGAACGAAATCGAACGATTCGAAGTAAAAATCGTTCGACTATTCGACCATTCGATAGTCGAAGTACTTGCCCTTTAAAAAAAACTTCGACCCCCTACTTCGGCAGCTAAAAGCTACCGAAGTCAATGTTAGCCTATGGGGAAGGTCCCCATAGGCTTGCCTGTGATTTTTTGATCGAAGGATTTTCGTTCGATCGTTGGATTAAAATCCTTCGAATCGTTCGATTCGAAGGATTTAATCGTTCGATCGAACGAAAAATCCTTCGATCGTTCGATCGCAGGATTTGCGCTAAATCCTTCGACTTCGATATTCGAAGTCGAAGGATTTCAATTCGAGGGTCGAATTTCGAAGTATTTTTAACTTCGAAATTCGACCCTAAGTGAATCGGCCCCTAAATGTACCTCTGCTTTATCTCCCAGTACTTTCATACACTACAGTAGTGATAATAATTTTGAAATAAAATCCAGTAGTAGCTTCCCCCGCAGGTAACAGAATCCTGCCCATAATATGGTAAGTGCAATGACCTTTCTGCCACTAGCATTTTATATCCGACCTACAGAATGTCATTGTATACAACTGACTATAGAAGCTAAAACATAGTGATATGTTTTAATATGAAGTGTAATTAAGTTTGTAATTGATTGCTGATTTTATTAATACAGCCATATTTTATGATTTTCATTTAGGCAAATATTTTATCTATGAAAACTTTAAGATCAGACTCCTCATTAAACACGCAGAGTGTTTGGAATGTTAATTAATAAACAGTAAAATTAAACCGCAAGACACCCTGCCGTGTTAAAGCTTCCTGAAACAATCAGACTTGATAAGATGAAATAAAACTGCCCAACCTGCTTTCCTCCAGGTGCTAGTGAACTTCAACTCCCATAACCCCCTGGCAGACGCAGTGTTGTAATTTAACAACAGCTGGGAGAGGAGAAGCTGAATGTCTCCAAGGTAATATACTTTGTATGCAAAATGATCACTCCAAAGGGGTTAAAGCTGTTGGGTAAAAGTACATTGGAGCGCTCATGCATTTTACATTCACTAAAATGTTAACTGTGGAAGACTGGTTTGGGAAATATCTCCATTTACAGAATCCAATAGCCATTACAAAAACATCAGGCCACAAAGCTATTTTTCATACAAATTGTCTCCCATGAGATGGCCCCTGTGTGTGAGATAGCATGACTTATAAGGCTGCTGGACGGGCAGCTGCTTGGCTTTCTTCCCTGTTACCTAAATAAAGTGCTATTAACAGGGACTACCAGTGCTTGTATACTCTATATCCACAATATTACTTTAAAAGCATTAGTATATAGTATTTTAATTGTGCTGGTGTGAAAATGAATTTATTTCTGAGATTGCATTTGATGGAACTGAATATATATATATATATATATATATATATATATATATATATATATATATATATATATATATATATATATATACAGGTATGGAACCTGTTATCCAGAATGCTCGGGACCTGGGGTTTTCCGGATAATGGATCTTTCCGTAATTTGGGTCTTCGTGCCTTATGTCTACAAGAAATTCATTTAAACCCAATAGGCTGTTTTTGCTTCCAGTAAGGATTAATTATATCTTAGTCGGGATCAAGTACAAGCTACTGTTTTATTATTACAGAGAAAAAGGAAATCATTTTTAAAAATTAGAATTATTTGGATAAAATAGAGTCTATGGGAGACAGCCATTCCGTAATTCGGAGCATTTTGGATATTGGGTTTCCGAATCCTATACGTATATATATATATATATACATTCTTTTTTTTTTATTTACAGTATAGAGAGTTGTTAGACAAAGAGTAGATTGATCTATATATAACAGGCTAGATCCATCCAGGGTGACACAAGCAGGCAAGCATTGTCTCACTCAGCATGTGATTATACAATAGTAGTTACTGTTCCGAGGAACAAGCTGGATTAAGAATCTCTTTTCATAGTGTGGGCCGGGTTCTAGAAGGACAGGAGGGGTGGGTACCAACAGCAAAACACCCCCAAACGTACAGCATAGACAGGGATACCAAGCGTGTGGCCCTCCGGTTGCTGTTGGTAGATGAGCAGGAGGGCTGAGGATTAGGCACGTGTGCATGAAACAATCCCTGGGGCAGTTATTGGCAGTAATGCAGAGGAGTAGTAGCAGTAGCAGTAGTAGTAATTAGCTTTCAGCACCATGGACAGAGCATTCCGCGTCTTGTGCATCCACTCTCCTCTAGTAGAGACCCAGCCGGGCGCGGCCAGCGAGGAGACGCACATTGTCGGTGAATAGCATCTGTGCCCCGGGCCGCGCTGATCTTTTGATCGATGTTATTGCCCTTCGCAGCCCTTTCCCTTTACGGATTGATTACTGGCCCAGGGGTCGTGTCGGCGGGGCGGGCGGGTGTGTATCAGAGCAGGACTGCTAATCCTGAATATATCGCACGATGACCCGTGTCTGTCTTGAGACTTCGCGCCCTCCCGCACCGATTACTCTAGGACTACAACTCCCATCATCATCATCATCATACTCACCCAGTGTAGGAGTTGTGCGCCTGCAATAGCTGCAGGGCCTGGTTCCCTTGCCTCTCTATGCCATGATGTTTATACTTGTTACTCATCAATAAAATACCTGCCTATGAATTGAAATGGAAAAATGATTCAAGAGGCCAGAATTTGTGAGTGTGTGAAGGGAAGGGGGAGAAAGAGTTGAGCTGTTTGTTGTGCTCAAGCGTCTGCATGGATAAGTGTGTGAAACCGCTGTACACATGTATGTCTGTGTAACTGTGTCTGCTTGTGTACAGTGTACTTGTATTTACAGTACATATATATCTACTGTATGCTTAGCTATAAGCTAGTGTATGTGTGCATGTGTGTGTGTGTGTGTGAATGTGTGTGTTTTATTGTCTTACTAACTTGTGTTAGTGTTGTGTCTGGGTGTGTAAGTTGGACACTATATAGTGTATACACTATAGAGTGTGTGCCAGAGCCTGTATATGTTGGGTGCCACAAAACATAGTGGTATTGTGTTCCTGGGTCATTATGTGTGGAATGAATATCTGGGTGTGCGAGTTGAGTGCAAAATATTTGATGTGTGAATGTGTGCCTGGGTGATTATTTATGTTTCCTGCCTGTGTATGTCTATGTGTGTGAGCTGGGTGCCATAGAGTATATGGGTGGGTGTGTATTGGTCATTATGTATGTCTGCCTGTGTATGTCTAGGTGTGTGAGGTGGGTGCCCCGCAGTGTTTTTGCCTGGGTGAGTATGTGCCTTTGTATGACTGGGTGCCAGTATGCAGGTAAGTGTGTGTCTGTATATGTGTGACTGCCTGTGTATGTGTCTGTGAGCTGGGTGCCAGTGCCACAGAGTATGTGTGTGTATCTCTGTATGAGTATGTGTCTGTCTTTAGGCGCAGGTGATTGCATGTGAGAGCGAGAGAGAGAGAGAGAGAGAGACCTTCTTTCTCGATGCTGCCAGTTGCTTGTGTGCAGGTCCGACCCGACCTTCCCGAGCTGGCAGCATCCCCAGTCTCATTCTCCACTGACCAATCCAAGCGCCGCCTTTGGTCCCAGCGTTTGTGTGAGCGACTGGATGACAGACTAATAAGGAGGCGGCCGCTGTCTGTCTAACAGCCACATAGTCGCAGGCAGCCAGTCGGGTGTCTCTGGGCGGGTCTGAGATCAGCTCCCCCCTCCTGCACGGTTTATTGAGAATTGTATGAAGAAATCCAGTTCAGAGGGAAGGAGGGAGGGCTGGTGTGTGCGGCGCTCAGAGGAGAGTACTGCCGAGAGCATCTTCTTCTGCTTCTGTTCATCTGGGGATTTGTTGCAACTGTCAGCGCGAGACGCTTCACATCCTCCAACCCTTTGCCTCAACTAGCGCAACTTGCAGCACTTGGGCTGCCCGTGTCTGATTATAGATTCTGCCAGCGATCATGTAACACATTGAAATGATCCTGCTCCTCAGTGGGTAATGTAAGTGGCTGCTGGATGTGTCCGAGTGGATATGTTCCTGTTTGTCTCTGCCCGGAGCCCCGAGGATCTGCCACGAAACTGAGCGATTGCTGTTCGCTTGGAGTTGCTCATTCACCTTCCTAAGGAAACGTTTGGGCTTGGGATTGGCAAACTGCTAGTGATCGCTTTCTGCCAGCAACTATTGGATGGCTTCCCGAATCCATAGACCCTATTCCAGCAGGAGCCAAATGGAAAGTACAGTATAGAAGTTGTCTGGGGGATCTGTCTCTGAATCGTTTAATTCTCCCGTGATGTAAATGTCTGTGTGGGAGACTACTATGAAGGCACTGGCTGCATCTACCTGCCTGGATCACTCTGGAACTAATCGCATGCATCAGCCTCCCCACCGCCTAATGCAGCTGAGACTGGTGCTTAGGGACCGGCAAGTCTGATAAAACTCACTGCACCCTGGTCATCATCAGCACTTTAGCTGCACTAACAACCAACACCATGAACGAGTATTAACTCTTTGGAGGGCTGATCTTTATTAGAGGATTGCTCAATGGTTTCATTTGTATTCCGTGATTTCACTGCTGATCCGGTGGCTAAGCTTTATCTGGCATCTGGACTGGAACCTACTCACTTGTAAGTTGCAAGACCTTTCTTTTTTATCAGTAAACTCGGTTCATTGTCAGTGTCGGGGCAAGGTACACTCCCTGGGGATATTAACAGGACGTGGCCTTTTAGCTGTTGTTGAACTACAACTTCCAGAATTCACAGACAGCTGGGCTCTGGGAGTTCTAGTTCAAGAACAGCTGAAGGGCCCCAGACTTAATGTATACAACACACGAATTGTCTATGGACCATCAGCGTGTGGTTGCTGCAGCATCAGCAGCATTGGTCTAGGCTCAATATCACACCATATTATAGCAATGGACTAAGAAAGACACAGGCAAAGGGTTCTAATAAGGAAAACGCCTCCTCCAGAGTAGGAGCAATGAGGCACAAATTGTATTTGGCAGCTGCCAGTGCAGTTACAATGAATACTGGTAAGGACTTGGGATTTGTATTGGCAGCGGTTACACAGATAGATGCATGATGTGAATTACACATTGAGTCGCAGGCTGATCAGGCGAAGGAAGGGGGGGGGAAACGTGTGGGCACAACCTACTGTAGCAGCAGCTTCATAAAGGGAACTGCGATTTTGTGCAATGAATGCTAATGCCGAGGAATTAAGTTACAGTTATTGGCCAAGTGAGGAAGCAAAATACTCTGACTTAGGCATATGTATATGATGTGCATATATTTGTATTTCTCAAAAACTGAAACAAATCTGTTTATTTGTGATTGTGTTGACAGCTGCTGACTCCAATTAGAAATGAGATGTAAGACATCGCACAACCCCATGCACGCCTCCTCCTCCTCTTCCTCAGTGATATTTAACTCCTGAAAACCCAAGCAAGCACATGACCATGAACCTAAGGGATTTTTACCTGTTGGCTGCTCTTATTGCCTGCTTAAGGCTGGATTCTGCCATCGCTCAAGAACTTATTTATACCATCAGAGAGGAACTGCCTGAAAATGTACCCATAGGGAATATACCAAAAGATCTGAATATCTCCCATATCAATGCTGCCACTGGAAGCAGCACCAGCCTTGTCTACAGACTGGTTTCTAAAGCGGGGGACTCTCCACTGGTCAAGGTGTCCAGCACCACTGGAGAAATCTTCACCACCTCCACCAGGATAGACAGAGAAAAGCTATGTGCTGGATCCTCTTATCCAGAGGAAAATGAATGCTTTTTTGAACTTGAAGTAGTTATACTTCCCAATGACTTTTTCAGGCTCATCAAAATCAAGATAATCGTCAAGGATACCAATGATAACGCGCCTATGTTCCCATCTACTGTCATCAATATATCCATACCAGAAAACACTCTTATCAATAGCCGCTTTCCCATTCCATCAGCAGTGGATCCAGACACAGGCTTCAACGGCGTCCAGCATTATGAGTTATTAAACGGCCAGAGCGTCTTTGGTTTGGATATTGTGGAAACACCCGAGGGGGAGAAGTGGCCGCAGCTTATTGTGCAGCAGAACTTGGACAGGGAACAGAAAGATACCTATGTGATGAAAATCAAAGTGGAAGATGGTGGGACCCCTCAGAAATCCAGCACTGCCATTCTGCAAGTTACAGTGAGTGATGTCAATGACAACAAGCCAGTATTTAAGGAAAGTCAGGTGGAGGTCCACATCCCAGAAAATGCTCCCATTGGCACTTCAGTCGTTCAGCTACACGCGACTGACGCTGACGTAGGAAGCAATGCCGAAATCAAGTATATCTTTGGTGCCCAGGTGATCTCTGCTACCAAAAGACATTTTGCTTTAAACAACACCACCGGGCTCATCACAGTGCAGAGGCCATTGGACAGGGAAGAGACTGCAGTGCACAAGTTAACTGTCCTGGCGACTGATGGGAGCTCCACCCCTGCCAGGGCAACGCTTACCATTAATGTGACTGATGTGAACGATAACCCTCCTAACATTGATCTCAGGTATATCATAAGCCCCATCAATGGCACAGTCTACTTATCTGAGAAGGATCCCATCAACACAAAGATCGCCCTGATTACCGTTTCGGATAAAGACATTGATGTGAACAGTAAGGTGATCTGCTTCATCGAGAGAGAGGTCCCCTTTCACCTGAAAGCTGTTTATGACAACCAGTATTTGTTAGAAACTTCTTCCCTGTTGGACTATGAGGGCACCAAAGAATTCAGCTTTAAAATAGTGGCAGCTGACACAGGGAAGCCCAGCCTCAACCAGACAGCCCTGGTGAGAGTAGAGCTGGAGGATGAGAACGACAACCCCCCCATTTTTAACCAGCCTGTCATTGAACTGTCAGTTTCTGAAAACAATCGCCGGGGTCTTTACTTGACCACTGTTAGTGCATCTGATGAAGACAGCGGCAAGAATTCAGATATTGTTTATCAGCTCGGCCCTAACGCCTCTTTTTTCGATCTGGACCGAAAAACGGGCGTTCTGACAGCTTCTAGGGTGTTTGACAGGGAAGAGCAGGAGCGATTTATCTTCACTGTCACAGCCAGAGACAACGGGACTCCCCCACTTCAGAGCCAGGCCGCCATCATTGTCACTGTCCTGGACGAGAACGACAACAGCCCCAAATTTACTCATAACCACTTTCAATTTTTTGTTTCTGAGAACTTGCCCAAGTACAGCACCGTGGGGGTTATAACAGCCACTGACTCTGATGCAGGGGAAAACAAGGCGGTCACCCTCTCCATTCTCAATGACAAGGAGAACTTTGTGCTGGACCCGTATTCCGGATTAATCAAATCCAATGTATCTTTTGACAGAGAGCAGCAGAGTTCCTACACGTTTGATGTCAAAGCGGTAGATGGAGGTCAGCCTCCCCGCTCCTCCACTGCCAAAGTCACCATTAATATAATGGACGCTAATGATAACAGCCCAGTAGTTATATCTCCACCGTCCAATACATCCTTTAAGCTGGTGCCTCTGTCAGCCATACCAGGTTCTGTGGTTGCAGAGGTGTTTGCTGTGGATACTGACACTGGCATGAATGCTGAGCTGAAATACACCATTGTGAGTGGAAACAATAAAGGCTTGTTTAGGATTGACCCAGTAACCGGCAACATTACTCTGGAGGAAAAGCCAGGTGCAGCAGATGTTGGCCTTCACCGCCTGGTGGTCAACATCAGTGACTTAGGCTACCCCAAGCCATTGCACACTCTTGTTTTGGTCTTCTTGTATGTCAATGAAACTGCTGGCAATGCCTCCTATATTTATGATTTGATAAGGAGGACTATGGAAACCCCTCTAGACCGCAACATTGGAGACAGTAGCCAACCTTACCAGAATGAGGATTATCTGACCATTATGATTGCCATTGTGGCAGGAGCTATGGTGGTGATAGTGGTGATCTTTGTCACCGTGCTGGTGAGATGTCGCCATGCCTCCAGGTTTAAGGCAGCCCAGAGGAGCAAGCAAGGAGCAGAGTGGATGTCACCAAACCAAGAGAACAAGCAGAATAAGAAAAAGAAAAGGAAGAAAAGGAAATCTCCCAAGAGTTCCCTGCTGAACTTTGTTACCATTGAGGAGTCTAAACCAGATGACACTGTACACGAACCCATCAACGGGACAATAAGCCTTCCAGCTGAGCTGGAGGAACAAGGGATAGGACGATTTGACTGGGGTACAGCGCCACCAACCACCTTCAAGCCCAACAGCCCTGACCTAGCAAAGCATTACAAATCTGCCTCTCCGCAGTCTACTTTTCACCTAAAAGCAGACACCCCAGTATCTGTGAAAAAGCACCATGTGATTCAGGAACTTCCTTTGGACAACACCTTTGTTGGGGGTTGTGACACCCTCTCCAAACGCTCTTCCACTAGTTCAGATCACTTCAGTGCCTCAGAGTGCAGTTCCCAGGGAGGCTTCAAGACTAAAGGCCCCTTACACAACAGACAGGTAAACGAGCACTTTTACTGGTCTATAAGTACTGCATACAAGTGCCCAATCAACCAGTATTGAAGTGCCACTATGTCTTCATTCCGTCTTCTTTGGCTTGCTCATGATAAATAGAGGGAAAAAAAATCAACCCCTTTAACTTTACACTGAGTCTTTGACAAGCCATGAGGACTCACAAGTCTGGTATACATATATGCATATCTATGAGTATGCATATATACCTGTATATATTCTTGGCTGTATTGTACCATATTTGTGCATGTTAATTATCAAAGTCCAGCTGTAACCTCTTTTTTTCCAACAATAAAAAAATGTTTCCCCTCCCCCGGGAATTTCTAATTTCACAATAAATGTCACCTATGATCCACTTATGTTCCACTGTGCAGTCATTAGAACATTGCTTTTTAAATGCTTTGTTTTTTAATGGAAAATGTCACAAAAAAGGGGTTTACTTTTTTTTACTCTAGCTGAAAAATATGTTGATGTATTTTACATATTTAGTAGCAATTATTGGGAGAGAGCGTGCGACTGGGTGCAATTTACATTTGAAGGGAGACAATTCCATCCAATGTATTTCAATTCAGTTCAAGCCAGTATAAATAAAGGTGGAGGCGTGTACGTAAACATGTGCTTGTAGAAAATCATGTGCCTAGTGTGTATATGTCTTGTGCCTCTGCTGTAGGCTTTTTTAAGTGATATACATGTGCAGATTACTTTCCACTAACAATGAATGCCTGCTTTACATGGAAGCACAAATGATGTATTATTGAAATAATCACCTTTGTCTTTATTTTGGATTGTGTCAGGCAAAGGCATTTGTGTAAAAAGAGTGCATACAGGGGCATTGATCTGCATGCCCCCCAGCTTTAAACATTTCAAGAAAAAGTTATCTTCAGTATCCTCTGGGGTAAATTGTGCTTACATGAAAACAATTGCTGTGTTATGCTGATAGAACACACCTTTTTGTTGAGTTAGGGGGATTGCTTCAGGTAATGATTAGCAAATTAGGCAGAACCAACTCAAACCTATTGAATATATATTTATATTTTTCATCTCGGTAAAGCAGGGGCAATCTGTCAAACCTCATTTTAGCTGTGAAATTTGCCATCTAAATAGGGATTAGTTAGCAGGAAACAAAATCCAGTATTAGCTCCCAGTCCAATAATTCCCTTCTAATAAAGATTTAAATGCAGAGCTGTCTAATTTATTTCACTGAGGCTTGTCTGTTGCCTCTAAATTAGGCTGTCAGAATAGCCTGTAGATGGCACTAGGGTACTATATGGTGGCTTGGTGCCAAGCCTGCAGTATATTAGAGGTGGGGGAGGAAATGATCAGCACTACAACCCCAAAAAAACCCTCTCTTTAATGACAGTGGAGCAACCAGAGCTTAAGTTCTGCATTTACTGATCAAGCTTTCTAAGTTTGCTCACCTGGAACCAATGGTGAATGGTATTGCTGGCACTAAGCCCCATGTAGTTATATATGTGTATATGAGTGGAAAGTGGATGAGGGAAAAATCCCATTTGCAGTTATTCCCAGTTAAGGTCCCCTGTGTGCACCAGTCATTATTCTCTGCAAATGAACTTTAATGTAGTGCCAGTTCTCTCTCTCTCTCTCTCTCTCTCTCTCTCTCTCTCTCTCTCGCTCTCTCTCTCTCTCTCTCTCTCTCTCTCTCTCTCTCTTACTATTATTTGTCTATCTTGACATCTATTGTCTATTGATGTCTACCTTTTTCTCCATGTTTATATATTTTATCTAACCTGTTAAGGCAGTTCTCGAAGACCATTTAATACAGGTAACCTAAACTTGAGTGTCTGCACATTCCTCTGTTTTCAGTTACAAAGGAATAATACTTAGGTAAATGATGTACTTTAAACCACTTGAGGCTTTGAAAGATGTCAGTCTTTATGTTAAAGGATGTGAAAATATCTGTATATAACCACAGCAGTAATTTGTTTTCAAAGTATACATTTTTTTAAAACTGTACACACCATTAGCATATCAAACTATATTGACAGTAAATAGCTAGAGGACTAATCTGTTTATTATCACAGTTGACAGCAATTGGGGAATTAATTTTACTGCCCCTGGTGTGTTTTCTTAGGGGTTTTTTTCCCCAAGTTTTCAATCAGGTTGGATCATTAACAACAATGATGAATTAGGAGTTTTGGAAATATTTGGCCTTATTTCTATTTTTAAACAGCAGTATCTATGCCTAGTCTTCATAATGCTAGTTTGCCTTATATATATATATATATATATATATATATATATATATATATATATATATATATATATATATATATATATATATATATATATATATATATATATATCTCCAGTTTTATTGGCAATTGTGGTAGATTGCTGTAGAACACAGAAATTTGTATTGGTTGTGTGTGTGTTTTGTGTATAATAAACTTCTGAAAACAGGGCTGTATTTTGCAAACACGTGTTAAGAAATGACTGCAAAATATGCAAATAGAATCTTGATTTAATTTTTGTGTTGCCAAATATATAAAGGCTTGTGTTGGGACTAAACTGCTAGAGTTAAAAACATTTTATCAGGATGCCTTAGTTTCCAGAAAGTCTGCAGCTGAAATACCAGACTTTTTTTTAATGTCCCAGATTATATGTGTCTGATGTCTTACTGGTCGGAGATTATTGGGATTTTTCATTTATGAGAGAAAGGATTTAAAATGACATTTTTGCAACCCTTTTCAAGTTTAAAGCTGGAAGAACCTTATGCTGTTCTGTTGTCATCAGTTTTAAATATCCAGTCCACATACAGCTTTCTGCCCTGTATATGTTCTGCTTTGTATGAAAGAGCTTTTGTTCTGCCGCTGATTCGTTGCACCTGTTTGCCATCCTTCTTATAACTCTTGGCAAACAGTAGGATTCATACATAGCATGGTGTGCTAGAATACAACATAATTTGTCATTTCTAGTGAAAACCACAGCAACCTAGTAACTGTTGTTCAAAGTTGCAAGCGGAAACACATTTGTTTAGAAAAAAAATGTATTGTTGCAAATGTATCATTTCCTTGATCGCTCTTCTGCAACAGCTCTTGCTGGGAAAGAAACACAGGGAAATAAATGATTGTTTACTTAGAGTTGGTACAGAATTAACCATCCTTCCACTGGTACACTTAAATAATAACATCTTCAGGGCTCACACAAATTCTTCAATAGGATGAATAACTTGTAAGGCGGTGTGAAAATTCACATGCACAATACATGACATTGCTGAGAGCTGAAGGAAATTAGCATAAATCCCGACAGCATGTCTGGCTTTTTCAGAAGGTATTGTTTATTTTTAATTTAGAAGACAAGTTGTATGTCATTGTCAGCTATTATTAATTACTTGTGTGTGTTTCAAAGTGTCCATGAGATCAGGGTTCTCCAGCAGAAAGGAGATCATCTTCTTAATTATCTAACCACACATTTATTTATTTTGACAAATGCTTTCAAAGGCCTGGGCGATATCTGGAGGGTTTTTTTTTCAAACCACAGTTGTATCAATGTTTTTGTAAGGGAAGCAATATAATAAATGCAAAACCATATTTTACTTTCTTCAACCAAAAGGAAAAACAAAATAAATGCATTATTTAAATATTTGCTAATTCAGTTTAGGACCGGATGTGACTGTAATATATACTGTCTGGTGTCCCAGACCATCCAAGCAGATTCTGTTCTCAAACAGGCGACCAGTAAATACTGCCTGCTAATATGCCATTGTGGTTAATAGATTTGATGCAAAGTTTGTGATTACCATGTTTGGCTTTCACAACCTGTACTTTTATGTTTGTGATGAAATTTCCTATCTCAATTTTTCGCTTTTATATTGCATACACATACACATACATTATGCATTGCCATGGCACAAGTAAGTAGCTTATTTAGAAACAGCATACTGTACACAGTGGGAATTAAGTTTTTTTTATAAAGACAGTGTTTCATGTTACTGAATTGCTGGCTTTATAATAAATAATTCTTTCCACTGATAAGTGCTGTTGGGTGTAGAACCCTGTTTCTATTCACATAAAATATACTACTTTGTATATACAGGGTCTTATTAAAGGTCATTGGAGACCAACATTTTTATTAAACCTTGTATTTTTTCATATATTTACCAGCACCTAGGAGTTTTTTTTAATTGCACCCTGTGCTCCACAACTCACACGCGATTGCATATATATCACTGTAGGCTGCATTTGTATTCCACTCAGTCAATGTAATTGAGAAGAGTGCTATTTTGTGTAATTAAATAGAAATATGTCAGTGGGCATGTATAAAAGTCAACCCTTGTTAAAGTGATTAAAATGTTTTTTATAGCAGTCCCCCGGGGAACAAGTAAAGTCAAATTCATGGTCTTGTAGAGGAGATCTAGAAATTCTCCTTGATCCCTATCTCTGGAGAAGAATATTTAGACCTTTGAGCATTTATGTGGAAGACTATTAACCCTTTGTTGCTAGAAGAAAATTAGCTTCATATTAGCACATATTATACTACACTTTACCATTGGCAGTTCAAATATAATTGGAACATACAGTGCAGTCAAAAAGGAATATAGATATCATTTTTGTAAAAGAAAAGTAGCAACTGCTGCTGGAATTAGTGAGTTTAAAACAAACATATTTGCAAATGTTAAAGCACATCTACATGTTTATGTTGCAAACTTTAAAACATAGAAATAAAAAAAAAATAGTTAACTGTGGCACAAGCAACACTTTGGACACTCTACTAAGCCAGTATTTGAGTAAAAACCTACTTGGCATAGATCACAGCTTGAAAAAAACTTTTGTATTCAGCTAAGAGTCTTTCAATTCTTGTTTTCACCCACTCTTATTTGCTCATCACTTCTCATTCCAAGATCATAATATATTTGACTTTCTGTGAGGACTGTGAAGGCCATTCCAATATTTTTAAAGTAAATCATGGTGACTTTTGAGATATGTTTAGGATCATTGTCTTGTTGTAGGAGCCATCACTTTTCAGCTTCAGCTTCTTGGCAGTTTGACATTGGCATGCAGAATTTGCTGATATTTAGTGGAATCCATTATTCCCTTTACATGTAGAATCACCTGCCTCACAACCCCTAAACATAATGGATCCACCCCCATGTTTAACAGTTGGGAATGTTTTTTTTACTTATTAAATGCTACTAATGTGTTTTCCAAACAAAACTTTGGTGATTATGCCAGAGTTCAACTTTGATTTTATTAGTCCACAGCACATGTTTCCAAAGGCATCTCCAACATGATGTTTGTGATGAGGTTGCAGGTAAGGCTTTCTCCTGCCAATGACTCTTACATGTAGTTTATGTTTGTGCAACTAATGGTGCACAATCAAATAGTCCAACTCTTTCTTGTCTCAGCCAAACTTTCCTATAGCTCCTTTGACGTCATATGAGGCTTTTTTGTCTTTGCCTTTTCGGCATACCAGAAGTTCTGTCTAAAACTCAGACCTTGCATTGACTTCCACAGTTCCCTATAACTGATGACATATGGGACAGTGGAAATTGTAAGATTGGGTCCAGTCCAAAAAGGTCTTCATAGGTCCCTATTATAAATCTGGGTGGCCAAGCCTAGCTACAATTTGCTTATTTAGAAACAGCCCCAAACAAACATATTTCTTTGTGTCTCACCTGTTTTTGTCCCTCTCTGCCTTGGCTCAATGATTCTGTAAACCTATGCTTTATCTCTTGCCCACCCCCCTATTATTATTATTATTATTATTAACATGTATTTAAATAGCGCCAACATATTGTGTAGCACTGTAAAGTAAATGTGATTATACAACTACATCACACTAATTACATATATAGAATATATGGAGTAACAAACATCACAATCAATACAGGTACAAAAAGGTGAGGAAGGCCCTATGCATAGGCATACAGTCTAAAGGCAAGGGAGTAATACACAAGGTGTGGGAGTGGGCAAGATCGAAGTAAGTGGGTGAGAAATGTGGTACTGTATGTGGTGTTGCGTTTGGTAGTTAAGCAGAGTGAGGGTAGGCTTCTTGAAAGAAGTGCGTTTTCAGAGATTTTTTGAAAGCAGAAAGGTTGGGAGAAAGTCGGACAGACCGTGGGAGAGAGTTCCAGAGGAGGGGTGCAGCCCTTGCAAAGTCTTGAATGCGAGCATGTGAGGAGGTAATGAGAGAAGAGTTGAGAAGCAGGTCAGTAGAGGAGCGTAGTAAGCGAGTGGGTGAGTATATAGAGATGAGTTCAGAGATGTAGGGTGGAGCAGAGTTGTGAAGTGCTTTGAAAGTCAGTGTCATGACTGAAATAATGTATCCCCTAGATCTTGTTGTAACTTATTAACTGTACATGGCAATTTCAATCAAGGTGATTTATCATCAAATCCGAACTTGTTTTTTCACCAAAATGATCTTACATAAGACAGTCTATAAAAATCGAAAACCCCATTACGAAGCCCTAAAGCAAAGGAAAGCACAACACATCTATTAATCTATAATATGAATGCCCCAACTACTGTTAAACCCCACAATTTGCTATTGGGTTGTACACTTATGTGGACCATAGACATTCTATTTCTGTACTGCTGATGGCTCTAACGTTGAACTGCTTGGAAAATAGTGTGGGGGTGGATCCATTATGTTTAGGTGTTGTGAGGCAGGTGATTCTACATGTAAAGGGAATAATGGATTCCACTAAATATCAGCAAATTCTGCATGCCAATGTCAAACTGCCAAGAAGCTGAAGCTGAAATACTGCTGGCATATAGAGGCTTTGAAATTTATTGGCGTTTGACATTTGAACTTCTGGGAAACAGTATTTGGAAAGCTGTGGGACTATTGAGGAACAATGTCCTTTTCTAGGTGGTCACTGTCTGCAAACAGTATTTTCTTCCTATACTTAATGGGTTTCCTCTGGTTACACTGGCTTCTTTCCACACTCCAAAAATATACAGGTAGATTAATAAAGTTGACCCCACAGTATCTGTTATAGGGACCTTAGACTGCAATCACTACTGGGGCACGGCTGATGCGAATGATGTATAATCTGTGTAAAGTGCTGTGTAAATGTGTTAGTGCTATATAAATAATAGATCATAATGAAAAAAAAATACCTTGACATCTCAGAGAGGTAACATAGGACACAGTGCTTGCCTCCAATAGAGAAATAATGGAAACGGTTCAGCACCAGGGCAGGGTGTTTATGTGATAAAAAGAAATTAGACCCATAGCCATATATTTATCATCTAATTATTGTCATAAAAAGCCCATGCTGTTTGATAAACAGATAAATGTTATAGCAGATCCAGCTTATACGTAGAAATATGTAATTTTTTGTTTCTCTGTGCAATTTCTTTATGTCCCAGTCCATACCAGTTTAGCCACATACCGCTCAGCCCTGAATAAATTACCAGCTTATATGGATTCAACTGCAAATAACACCATTTGTGTGAATCATTCCAATTCCCCAGTGTCTGCTGCTTACATGTACAGATGCAAATGTAAATAGAAAGTGTGTTCTGTGGATGCTGGAATTTGTGCCTCCATACATATTAAAGAATGTTTTAAAGGATATAATAATATATAAATTGAGGATTTTTTGAGTGCTAGAAATCCAGCTGAATATTAACAAAAACAGCAGGACCCCCCCAGCATTAGTTGGGAGAATGTCTGGAAGTGTGATGGGCTTGACGGTAAGCTTCGCGGAAACGCTATTTATACATATGTTATGCAATCAAGATGTGTTGTGCTTTCCTTTGCTTTAGGGCTTCGTAATGGGGTTTTAGATTTTTATAGACTGTCTTATGTAAGATCATTTTGGTGAAAAAACAAGTTTGGATTTGATGATAAATCACCTTGATTGAAATTTCCATGTACAGTTAATAAATTACAACAAGATCTAGGGGATACATTATTTCAGTCAAATGTCAAATAGATTAATCTCTGCATATGTATATATATTTATATACTGTACTTTTGGTACTTTCGGCTATATAGTTATATATATATATTTATTTACTACTAACGATAACTTTGCAAAACTAACCATAATCCTTGTCTGCAAAAAACAAGTAAAGTACCTACACATTGTACTTGGTATATTAATGTGCTTAAATACACTGAATTTACAGATTTTTTTTTTGTTCCTTTCTTTTTGAAATTAGCAACAAAACACCCACAATTGGCATTTGCAGAAGTCAGTGGGCATCAGCACAAAGGTTTCTGTAGAAATGGAAATGCTGACTCATATTTTCATTTCAAATGTCTTTTTGTTAAAAATGTCTTGTGAGCTCAAACATTTTTTTTTTTAAAATAGATATAAATGTTTTTGATTCAAGTCTTCTTGCACTCACGCAAATTATTTATTATATATACAGTATATACCTATATATACCTAACAGTACGCTCACTACATTTAAGTTGCATTAGATGGCTCCATATAACACTGAGTTTAATTTTCATTTCTGCTTGTTGTGAGAAGTTTTCACACCTTGCGGCAAGAGACATAAAAGAGCCACAGCAAAGTCAACAAACACTTGAGAGTTGATTTTGTACAATGAAGCTTAATTACTAGTGCCAGCACACAATGTATATAAATTATATTCTAATCTCTAAAGGTTACATGTAGAGATGCACAAGTCAAAACAACCCCAAACTTCCCTGTGATATCATAGAAGCAAAACAAAGATATATTTATACCTAATACTAGTGATGGGCAAACCTGTGCCATTTCACATTAGCAAAAAATTTGCGAATTTACTGCGAAATAAACGATGAAAAATTCAATGGGCAGCTGAATAATTTTGGAGTGTGTCAAATTGTATGCGGGAACCAATTTTGATGGGTGGTGGATTTTTCGTTTGCAAATTGTCGCCGGTGTTTCGCTAATAAATTCGCTTGTTGCGAACCACAGAAATTCACCACAAATTTGTGTCTGGTGAATTTATTCACTCATCACTAACTAATATTCTGTTTTATGCTCTTTTTTGATAAAATTAAGCAGAAACAAGAGTAACCGATTCCACAGTACTTGTGATCAAAGTTGTTGTGATTTCATTAGAGGCACTGGCGTTATTACTCTCTCTTATATACTTTTATAACACACAATACCCTGTAAATTATATTATTACAACAGTTAGGGGCCGATTCACTAAATTCGAATTTCGAAGGTTTTTTTTGGCTACTTCGACCATCGAATGGGCTACTTCGACCTTCGACTACGACTTTGAATCGAAGGATTCGTAGTAAAAATCGTTCGATTATTCGACCATTCGATAGTCGAAGTACTGTCTCTTTAAAAAAAACTTCGACCCCCTAGTTCGGCAGATAAAAGCTACCGAAGTCAATGTTAGCCTATGGGGAAGGTCCACATAGGCTTGCCTAACTTTTTTTTGATCGAAGGATATTCCTTCGATCGTTGGATTAAAATCCTTTGAATCGTTCGATTCGAAGGATTTTATCATTCGATCAAAGGAATTATCCTTCGATCGTTCGATCTAATTTTCTGCGCTAAATCCTTCGAATTCGATATTCGAAGTCGAAGGATTTCAATTCCTAGTCGAATATCGAGGGTTAATTAAGCCTCAATATTCGACCCATAGTGAATCAGCCTTTTAGAATCGCTGCTTATTGATGTTATTTATGTAACATGACTGAGACATGTGTATTATAATAAATAAAATACCCCTATTGAGGATTTTATATGAGGATATTATGTCAACTTGGTTTTCCATGACCTGTTTAAAAGTACTTGACCTTCAGCATTGTGCTTTTAGATGGTCATGGAACTCCTTGGTGACTTATTATTCACTATATAAATTCCAACACCCAATATATAAGTATATGAATATACAAGGCCTTGTGTTGCACTCCCAAGTAGATACTGCCCAAGAGTCCTGGTCGAAGGAAGAAAATAATAATGAAGTGTTTGCAGAGTTTGCATAGAGTTATCAACCAAGTAACCAACAAGATGGTTCATTGTAAATATACTTGTTAATGGAGAATGTCTCAAGCAAGAGAAGGGATATTCAATCTTCATAATAAGCTACAGATATGGGACCTGTTATCCAGAATGCTTGGGACCTGGGGTTTTCCTGATAAGGGATCTTTCTGTAATTTGGATCGCCATACCTTAAGCCTTCTTAAATATGCTTTAGAAATGTATTGAAGCCAATAACATTATTTTGGCTCCAATAATGGTTAATTATATTGTATTCAGGATTTACTACAAGGTACTGTTTTATTATTGCAGAGAAAATTGAAATCATTTTTACAATTTTGGATTATTTGGATAAAATGGAGTCTATAGGAGATGGCCATACTGTAATTCGGAGCTTTTTTGATAACGGGTTTCTGGATAATAAAACCTATACCTGTACACACTTCCCCTTTATCTTGCTATTTAAGGGAATACAAAAGATAAATAAAAAGAAATACACTGTATTTATTTTACTTCAAATACATTTGTCTCTGATAAACCAAGGAAAATGGTGCTTCTATTTATTTTGAAAATATTTTATTTGATTTTCATGTTAAACAAATTATAACAGTATGACAGCAAAGTTTATGGAAAATGGTGCTTCTTATCGGCAACAAAGCAAAATACGATCATACTGTATATGGGGTTTGCATAACCTAACATGCATTCTTAGCGAGTTTCTGTTTTATTAGGGGCACACCTGTCTTCCTTCAAAACAGACTCACCTGACCCAATCCTTGGATCACTAGTGCAGACAGGGAAATTACACAGATGAATTTCCAGTAACAAAAAATGGAAATTGATCTCTTAGGGGGTTATTTATCAAAGTCCGAATTTATATTTTCTGAAAAAAACTCTGACCAAATCCACACGGGTTTTTTGGGATAATTTATTAATACACTTTCCCGTAAATCTTGTTTGTGAGAAAAAATTGTGAAAAATCAGATTTTTACGATTTTTCCAGATTTTTCATCCAATTTCACGATTTTTTCAGATTTTCACCCGAAAACTCCCAAAACTTTGGGGTATTGCCAAAAACCCAGCACACATCAAAAAATCGTTGGGTCGTTGACTTACGGGGTTATTTATCAAGGTCCAAAATTATCTCAATATTGGCTGCTACAAATTTTGATCGAAGCCGGGTAAGCTCGGGTTTTTAATGCTTATTTACTATGACATTTTCCCGAAAATGTGCTTTGTGGTAAAAACTCTGATTTTCACAATATTTTATGAAGTTTCACCCAATCTTTCATCCGATTTTCACAATTTTTTCGCCTGAAACCTCTGATTTTTGCCCGAAACCTCCGAAAACTTCTGGGAATGGCACGAGACCCAGCGCAATCATGGGGACTTCTCCCATTGACTTAAATGCAACCTCGACAGGTCTGAGATGCCGTGATATCAGATTCAGAACTTTCCAGCCTCGGGGTTTAATACATTTCGAAAAATTTGTGAATATTTAAAAAAAAAAATCACTAATTTTTTATTATTTTTGCATTCGGGGCTTACTAAATAACCCCCTAATATGCAGCCTCGACAGGTCTGAGATGCTGGATTTTCAGATTCAGACTTTTCCATCCTCTGGGTTAATAAATTCCGAAAAATTTGTGATTTTTTTTAAAAGTCCGATTTTTTTTTTACAAAAATCACAAATTTTTCGTGATTTTTGCATTCAGAGTTTAGTAAATAACCCCCTTAATGTTCGCTTTTTGCTGCTCTTAGTAGTGCCACCTGAGGCCTCATTACATGGCCTGATTGCCTAATTACAAAAGCAGCCCAGGTTTTTTTTTGTGTCTCACCCATTGTAAGGAGAACATTTATTTTGTTTAGATAAATGTATATTCAAGGCTACAGTTTTCCTATATGATGTCACTTATAAAGTAAATGTACTAGCTCTGACATAGGATGCTTGCATTTTGCTGTCGCTGCACACCTCTAGGATGAATGTTGCAAACACAGAGGTTTCCAGCAACCAACTATAATTACACTTGTGTGAGCCAAACCATATCATAACCTTGATCAGCTTTCCTAGTAATGGCAGGCTTGACAGACATCCAAAGTATTGCTGGTGTATCTGTAAGGTTATTAAAGCAAGGAATGAGGTGAGTCATACAGCAAAATTTCGTTCTGAGTCACACAACATGCAGATTCCTTCAGTTCTTAGACTTCAATTCCCCAGAAACATGTATTCGGAACATGGCAGTGTAGCTAATGGTATGGGCTTGTATGCTGCTCAATTACATTGTTTAGGGTACTCAATATACAGTAGATATACATAGCTATATGTCCGTCAACAATACATGTATATCTAATGATAACAAAACATTAAAATCAATTGCAAATATAAATGTCTATATCATACTAAGGGGCAGATTTATTACAGTTTGAATGGTAAATTCGAATTCAAATTTTCAAATTTGTTTGTGTCAAATCTCACAAATTCTAATTTAAAATCACCAATTCCAAAGTAAATTTAAATGTGAGATTTATCACACCTCGACCATGGAAACCGTTCCAATTCGAATATTCACCACCTAAAACCTGCTAAGTTCATTTACAAGTCAATGGCAGAGGTCTGTTGAACCATTTGAATATGATAATTGCCTTCCTGACATTCAAGGAAAACTCAATATGAAATCAATTCAAATTCGATTAGACTTTTCTGGTCAGGACTATTCGATCGAATATTAGACGTTCAAGTTATTTTTTTTAAAAAAAAAAAAATAAACTCCCATTTCAGTTATGAGTACATTCAAATTTATTAGAGTAAAAAAAATTACATAAATTTGAAATTTGAACTTTGATAAATAACCTCCTAAAAGTAATAGGTGAATCACTTCAATATACTGTATTCGAGTATTTACGACTTGCCAGACATTACACTTGTACTGTACAGTGCTGCGTGCATAAATAGAGCTATATAATTAAAAATAAACATACATACAAAATGCCAGTATGGGATCTATTATCTGGAATGGTTGGGACCTAGAGTTTTCCTTTTACAGTATGTTTTTCCTTTACTTTGTGTACTGTTTTATGATTACATAGAAAAAAAACTAATTGTTAAAAAAGAGGATTATTTTCTTAAAATAGCTCAATTGAAAATAACCTTCTTATATTCTGGAGAACAGGTTTCTGGAAAATAGATATCATGCTGTTTTACATTCCAGAGACGCTTTAACCATAAATAGAGACATTCTTACTATAAATAGCTGCACCATAAGACACATGTCTTCCTGCAAAACACCCACCTGACCCAATCCTTGGATCACTAGTGCAGACAGGGCAATTACACAGATGAATTTTCAGTAACGAAAAATGAAAATTGATCTTTTAGGGGGTTATTTATCAAAGTCTGAATTTATCTCAATATTTTCTGAAAAAAACTCCTACCAAATCCGCATGGGTTTTTTGGGCATATTTATTAATACACCTTTCTGAAAATTTTGTTTGCTGGAATAAAATCGGAAAAAAAAGCGAAAAATATGATTTTGACGATTTTTCCGCATTTTTCACACGAAAACTCAGAATTTTGCCTGAAAACTCAGAAAACTTCAGGGTATTGCCAAAAACCCAGCGCACATCAAAAAATCATTGGGACTTCTCCCATTGACTTATATGGAACCTCGACAGGGGTTCATATTCGGACTTTTCCATCCGTACATTTCGAAAAATCCGTTATTTTTTAAAAGTGCAATTTTATACAAAAAAAATCCCGAATTTTTTGAAATGTATTAAACCCCGAGGATGGAAATGTTCGAATATGAAAATCCAGCATGTCAGACCTGTCGAGGTTGCATATACAGTAAGTTTAGTAAAGGTTAGTTAGAGGTTTGCATTCAGAGTTTAGTAAATAACCCCCTACCTCAATTTACCAATTTAGCTGTATCTCATATATCCATATATATATCCATATATACTAGTGCTATAGCTATGGCATTGATTTTAATGGATATTAAGGTTAATTGGGCATTATATATAACCAAAGACTGAATTTTCTCTGCACATTTCCAAGTCAAAACATGCCTGCTTCCTTGTAATTCCTTATTTACTTTGTTGAAAATACAGCTTTCACACATTATTAATGACAAATGCATATATAAATACACTTGCTAAAGCAAAGGGCACTTGGGCAGCATATGTATTACTATTATCTTCATGACTTATATTGTAAGATCAGCATTACATTGATGATATACCTTGGAAACACAAACTGCATCCGCAAGAAATCCCATATCCCCATAATTCTACCCCAGGCCTAAAACACTGTGATAAGAAATAGTAAGGATTGGAATTAACCAGAAGGCATGTGTGACACAATCTGCTTGCGGTAAAATAAAGTACTTTTTTCTCGACATAGTTTTGGATTATAATTTCAATGGGGTTAGATATATATGGCTAATTAATATGGCTGTAAAAAGCACCTAGATTCCTTTTTTTCTGTTGATCAGAACACAAACAAACAGCTGTCTTTCAGTAACAAGAATACAAAATCCAATAAAGTGATGTAGAGTACAGGCTTAAAGGAACAGTTTAGTGTAAAAATAAAAACTGGATAAATAGTCTGTGCAAAATAAAAAAAAATTTCTAATATAGCTAGTTAGCCAAACATGTAATGTATAAAATACATATAGGCTGGAGTGACCAGATGTCTAACAGAACAGAACACAAATTCCTGTTTTCAGCTCTCTAACTCTGAGTTAGTCGGTGACTTAAAGGGCGGCCATATGGGACATAACTGTTCAGTGAGTTTGCTTTCCATATGGCCCCTCTCAAGTCACTGATTGGTTACTGACGGTTAACCAAGTTGGGTTCTGGCTATTATGTTAGACATCATGTCTCTCCAGCCTTTATAGATTACATTTTGGCTAACTAAGTATATTGAAAATATTTTGCACAGCCTATCTATTTATCTTTTTTTTTTTTTTACACTGAACAGTCCCTTTAACATTTTTCAAAAATATGTTTTATATTTTTCTCTTATAGATTTTGATACACATCTGTCTCAGACTAACATGTTTTTCCTAAAGCAAACGAGTAATGTGTCAGTTTGCTGACTCATGCTGGAATCAACGAATTAGAGCAGGGGAAATCTGTCAGGGCCTCACAGAATTTGTATTTTAATTCCAGTTGGAAACAAATGCAGGTTGAAGAACTCACAATAAAATTGTTAGATGTCCATGACTGTTTAGTGGATTTTTGTAGTATGGGTATGGGATCGGTTATCTGGAAACCTGTTATCCAGAAAGCTCTCATTTACTGAGAGGCCGTCTCCCATAGACTCCAGTATAATCAAATAATCCAATTTTTTTTAAATGATTTCCTTTTTCTCTGTAATAATAAAACAATAGCTTGTACTTGATCCCAACTAATAGCAAAACCAGCCTATTGGGTTTATGTAAAGGTGAACTCCATCTTCCAAACCAAAAAATTATAAAGAGGCCCATATAACACAGAAACCCCTAATATACCCATCACAGTTACCTGTTTCTTCAAAAAGTTTGAATAAATGTAATTTACTATCCTCAAATCCGGCTGTTTAACAGTTCTTCTCTTTCTGCATCATTTGAAATCCTGGCAGGGAAGGAGGGACTAAACACTGATGTTACAAATTGTAATAACTTTTCTACAGCTTACAGACAGCATGCAGGAACTACATAACCCACAATGCATTTCATTGTTCCTTATTGAAATCACATGTGCAGGGAATTGTGGGGTCTGGAGGATGCAGGCTGAGGATAGATGGCTGCTGATACAAAGTAACAGTAGTCAACCAGCTCAGCAAAGTAGTCAGACAGATCAGCAGGGGAGCAGGGAGTTTGGCTTAGGGAACTGTTCCAAACCATTAAAAGTCTACAATTTTTAATTGCTGTACAGTATATTGCAAAGTTGTTTGAAAGTTGTTTACTTTTCAAAAAGCTTAAATTATGTTTGTATGCAATTCCCCTTTAACGTTTACATGATTTTCTAGTGGACTTAAGATATGAAGATCCAATTACAGAAAAATACAAAAACCCCAGATCCCGAGCATTCTGGATAACAGGTCCCATACCTGTAGTGATTGTTCCTCTTTTATAAAAATTGCTTATGGAATTCTAAAACATTCTCCCATATGTACTTAAAGGCAGTGCAGAGTTTAGAGAGCTGTATTCAACCCCTGTATTCATGAGTATTGATGGGCGAATTTGTCGCATTTCACTTTGCCATGAAATTCACAAATTTCCTGCGAAATTCGAGAAACGGGAAAAAAATTCACGAAACCCCAATTCAGAATTCATCGAAAATTCGTGCCTGCCAAATAAATTCGCTCATCACTATTCATGAGTGATGGGTTGGGAGCACATAGTCATCCTGTTACCAAAATTAATTAGAGTTTAGATTATAGAATAGTTACATGTGTCAGACACCTGCAGGTTAAATATATGTGTCCAAAAATTACTCAAACAAAGTGTTACATGAGTTATATACACTTTAGCCAATGTATCCACTCTGTACCCCTCCAGTTAACCAGTTCAGGCGATAGAAACTATCAGTGTTAAAAAACTTAGCTGAGCATATATTTAAAAAACACGCTACCCAAGTGTTCGGTGAAATGCGTCGGGCGGCATAGGTGGACAGTGGGTGATCAACTCCTTCTCGTTCCCCACTTAGACAGGCAGAAGGCACTGGGGGATGAATAGAAGGGAGGGAAAGGGTGGCTGTGGCTAAGACTTTCAGCAATTGAGCAGTGGTTTACAATGGCTATATTTAACTAAGCGGTTGCCACTCTTCCAACACTATGGCTCCAACGGCTGGTGGATGTGGTAGTCTTTTGTAAAAATGTTGTACATTGTAAAGTTTTATTTTCCCTGTAGATAAGTGCGGTAGCATGGAGAAGGAATGGTTAAAAGATTGATAAGTGATACAGACACCCCAGGTATACCAAACTGACTTGAGAGCTGAAGGAAAGATTTGCTTATGCTCTGATGATTTATAGATACCACCCGATGCACATAGTAATCCCCCTGCTGCTGCCAACCCATTCTCTAACTTGTGTATTATTCACAGTAGGCCCTAAGGAAGGGGGTAAGGACCTGGCTGCCTTTGTACTATGGAGTAATCTAACACTGGGTGCAGGGTACAGCCAAAGCTCAGACACAATATCTTTTTAAATGAGCACTATGGGGTGCCTGTTTTGTCCCTTTGGTGCTCTTGCACTTGCCTCAAGGGTCAAAGTAAATGACCCAGTGTCTACTAGTACATAACCCCATATATGTTCTACAAAGGCAGGAAACTTTCTCAACATTCCTATTGTTTTTCATCAAAAATCACATATAGGTGCAATAATACAGGTTATTTTAGTACAGTTATAGGATCGGTTATCTGGAAAACCAGTTATCCATAAAGTATGGGAAGGTTATCTCCTATAGACTCCATTTTAAATAAATAATTCAACATTTAAAAACATATATGCTTTTTCTCTGCCGTAATAAAACAGTACCTTGTACTTGATCCTTGACTTGAACTGAGATGTACTGTAATTAATTCTTATCGGTAGGAAGACAATACTATTGGTTTATTTTTTTTTAAATATTTCAATGATTGTTAACAGACTAAAGATATAAAGTTCCACATGACAGAAACACCCCTTATCCAGAAAACCCCAGGTCCTAAACATTCTGGATAACAGATCCTGTACCTGTATAGTAGTAGTTTTGCATATTAAAGAAATGTTATAAGTTCTTTAGATATTTTTTAGTCTTGACCTGCTCCTGAGCACTTAAATAACTGAATAATGTTTGAAAGTTCAGAAATTATTCTTGGGCGCTGCATTGCTTTTCTATTAAAAACCATTTTCAGTGTCCGTTGGTGTTCTCAGCACAAGAAGCTTTAATATTTCATCTTTTTTCTCTTTTTTTCTGTTGGGTCACGCTGGCAATCCAGATTAAGGGTTTACAGTTTGACACAAGCACTGGTGGTATTTCAGAAACATGCTTTGGCTTGTCAGTTTGTATTTATGTTTCTATCCACAGAGAAAATATACAGAATCTAAAATTCTTTAGCAATATATGTTTCTGAAGACAGTTATTCATAATACTAAACATGCAGATGTTAAATTTAAATGTATTTGTTTGTATAGAGAGTAATGTGGATAAAATCGTTTGCATGTGCATTCCGATCTGTGTATGTACATGTTAGCGGAAGCTTCCATTTAGATTGCTTCTGCAAAGAAAAGTTATATAATTCCACTGTGAATAAAGCTAATAATCATACTCTGGGACTTATTCACTAAAGTGCACATTTTCTCCTTGTCTAACACTGCATTCTAGCCATAGTTCTGCTGTGCCAGTGTATGCTTTTTAAAATGATGTAAACTTCTCCTTAGGAGTATGGAGCTCACCCATTCGACCCAGTCACATGTTCATCAGTCCCGCCTCAGAGTATGAATCTGAGGAAGTGCCTAGAAATGGGGCATGAAATGCGTCAGTAGTTGTTTATTACACTGAGCCAATGCTGACAGCTTGTAATGAATTTATATAAATAAAAGAAACAATGATTTTGAATAAGATTGTGCAGAGAACGTTTCATAATGGATGCTCTTTTATTCTAAGATTATTTTTAAAATGATGCCATTGTGAGTATAATGTGCTGAAAACCCCAAGATTAGCTTCTCAACAGCTGCTCAGCAGGGGTGGGCCAGATCAGCCGGGCGCCCCAGGCAACCCGGCCCGCCAAGTCGCCTCCTCCACTAAGCGTGAGTATATGAGCGTGCACATGCATGCTGACAGCCGCTTAGGAGGACAAGACTCCAGACCAAACTGGGCAAGGCAGCAGTTAACGGTACATGCCTTGCGCCCTAGGCACGTGCCTACTCTGCCAACCCCTAATTCCGGCCCTGCTGCTCAGAGCCCACTGAGCATGTGAGTATTGCAACAGAATCCAAGATGAGGAGCACCTGTAACAATGGTAACTGGACTGGGTCATTACTGTTATAGATATACTTTAGGCTGGGTTTAGTGCGCAGTATGTAAAATGTGTCATTTCTAGCCATATTAATTTTTAGGGCTTAGTTCTCCTTTAAGGGGCATAGGGCCCGTGGAAGATGAAAGGGATACAGGAGTTTGAGATTAAAGGGATACTGTCATGGGAAAATTTTTTTTTCAAAATGAACCAGTTAATAGTGCTGCTCCAGCAGAATTTTGCACTGAAATCCATTTCTCAAAAGATTTTTTTTATATTCAATTTTGAAATCTGACATGGGGCTAGACATTTTGCCAATTTCCCAGCTGTCCCTGGTCATGTGACTTGTGCCTGCACTTTAGGAGAGAAATGCTTTCTGGCAGGCTGCTGTTTTTCCTTCTCAATGTAACTGAATGTGTCTCAGTGAGACATGGGTTTTTACTATTGAGTGTTGTTCTTAGATCTACCAGGCGGCTGTTATCTTGTGTTAGGGAGCTGCTATCTGGTTACCTTCCCATTGTTCTGTTGTTTGGCTGCTGGGGGGGGGAAAGGGGAGGGGGGTGATATCACTCCAACTTGCAGTACAGCAGTAAAGAGTGATTGAAGTTTATCAGAGCACAAGTCACATGACTTGGAGCAGCTGGGAAATTGACAATATGTCTAGCCCTATGTCAGATTTCAAAATTGAATATAAAAAAATCTGTTTGCTCTTTTGAGAAATGGATTTCAGTGCAGAATTCTGCTGGAGCAGCACTATTAACTGATTCATTTTGAATTTTTTTTTTCCCATGACAGTATCCCTTTAATGAGATGAAAGAGAACAATATTAGGCCTTTATTTTAAATACTTGTTACTATTTGTCCAGGGCCTTGCATTATGATAAACAGTATCCCTTGACAGTTGTTGTCTTTTTTAAGGACTTCTGGGAGTTATAGTTCAGGTGAAGACCCACAGCTTTCAAATCCTTGCTTTGGATATGGATTTGCTTATTTTTTATTCCCTTTTAATTTTGTCTTGCTTTTATTTAGCAAAATGTTGAAAATACTTTTTACATGTACCGAATAAAGCTCACTAGAAAGACTATGATTTGATTAAATCTCATCAAATCCAAGTCACCTAATGGCAATAATTAGCAAAAAAAGAAAAAAAAGGTACTTTAATCGGTGACATCTTTTTAAGCAGCTGTGTGCGGATGGCACAAAATGAATATCTCCTGAGCATTTACTGTAGATCAAAGGCAAATTGAAATCTCTCCCTAATGCAGCACTGCACAAGTCACAGGGTTTTTCTTTGTGTCCATCTGGTGGAAAGATTAGTTCACCTTTCCCATGCAGCTGTTTAATCGGCAAGATGGCAGTATTAGATCCATAGGGTTTTCTAGCGGTGACAGTTTACTTATGGCGTTCATCCATCATGAACCTGGTCTAGGCATTTTTCACTCTTCTATGAATTGGATGTGAAAATGCCTCTCTGCCCTTGTTTTGCCTAACTAGTGATGCTTGTCAGCAGCTCCCATGCAGCATCGCGCTGAAAATGATTGAGGCAGAGAGCTTCTATATTAAGAACAGAACACTAAAGAAACGCAGCACACACATTTACTGCAGCTCTTGTTGGTCCCCTGTGCTTTATCTGTTTATTCCGAGAGAGGATTAGTGGTATCTTGTGATTTACATTTTTTTCATTTATATTAACAGCAGTCCTGTTCAATCTGTAGCCCTGCAGCCATTGTTACTTTCCAGCTCCCATCAGGCTCCCTGGCAGACTTAGGTGAGGTAAAGAAACCAGGGACATATCTAATAATAAACAAGGGAGAAGGGTTGTTGTACTGAAGGCATTTACTTTTATATTTCATATATATTAAACATATTTACTTAATGTAGCAGACCCATGCTTTATTATGCTTCTTCAGTTTACTTTGGGGTTCAACAGGCGACCCTACAAAACACAAACATCTAAACTTAGCACCTAGAAAAAAAAGAGACCCTAGTAATATGTGAACGAAGAATGGCAGCGTGTTAGTTTTGTCTCATGCACAGCAGATGGGATTTTGCACATTAATATAAATAAAGCAGCCTGTTGTGTGTCTGGCTATTGGGTAGGAGAGGGGGCATGTGTGTGTCTAGGCCAGCGCTGAATAAAGTGTGTATACAGTAGATCTTCAATGCAAATATAATTAACTACATACAAATATGCTAATCAGGCAAACTAAACTACATGGCCTGGTCTCTCTCTCTTAAACCAAAGAGAACTATGCAATAGAAGACATTTTATTTTAAACTTGCTGCAGGTGTGAGAAAAGATATTTATTTACATTCTACCTCCGATTTAAAAGGGTGGTTCACCTTTAAGTCAACTTTTAGTAACGTTTCAATTGTTCTTCGTAATTTATTTTCTATAGTTTTTCCGTTATTTGCCTTCTTCTCCAAACACTTTGCAGTTTTCAAATGGGGGTCACTGATCCCATCTGAAAAAGAAATGCTCTTTAAGGCTACACATTTATTGTTATTGCTACTTTTTATTACTCATCTTTCTATTCAGCCACCCCCCATTTATATTCCAGCCTCTTATTCAAACCAGTGTATGGTTGCTATGGTAATGTGGACCCTAGCAACCAGATGGCTGAAAATGCAAACTGGAGAGCTGCTGAATAAAAAGACACAAATAATAACAAGTGAAAACCAATTGCAAATTGTCTCAGAACATCACCCTCTACATCACACTATAAGTAAATTTAAATGTGAACAACCCCTTTAAGGCTGCTAATTAATAACTCCAAGTGAGAATCTTACCGAAGGTTTCCCCAAAAATCACCCCCTCACCCCTGTCCAAGTGCTGGAGGTAAAAGCAGGAGGTGGCGACAGTCTACCGTATCAGGTGGCAGCAGGAATTACTCCTTAGAGGGAGCAACAGATGTATTTAACACTCCATAAACTACCTATGCTGATTGGGGGGTGTGGAATTGCTAGAAACTAGTGATGTGCGGGCCTATCCAATACCCACGGGTGGCGGGCAGGTGCGGGTTGAGCTCTTCTCCTGCTCGCCCCGCCCCCGACCGGCGCAGGTCTATAAAAGCACGGGTGCGGGCGGGTGGCATCAGTGCGGGTTAGGGTCGGGTGCAGGTCAGGAAAACCCTGACCCGCACATCACTGCTAGAAACATTCCAATATTGGCTGCACATACTGCCCTGTTAAAAGAAACATTCCCTGCTCATTGCAATGACTTTGCGTTAAACATTTATTCATACAGAGATTATCTTTCATTTAGACTTTGATGTGGGATTATGATATACTGTATCCTTCAACACATATTGTCTGTTTTTTATTTTTTCGTATTATTTAGGATTTCCTTTTTATTTTCAACAATAAAACCATAGTAATTTGCCTGCTTCACAAAAAAAAGCAAATAGGTGAAAGCAGAAGCCATGCCTACATGAAACATATCAGGAGAGAGTTAATGCACAAACAGCAGAAAGGAATAAATCAGAACAAGCAATTCAATTTACTAAAACTATACTGAATATAATCTTAAATGACACTCATGTCTCATGATACACTGTCTAATCCCTTTTGTGCTTGAGGGTCTGGCAAAGCTTTTCTGTTGAAGGCCATTTACACCCCTCTGGCTGTTCAAGGATTAATAAAGTATACAGTTCATAGTCAACAGGCGGAGGCAGTGGATTAATAAAACCTGTTCTTTAAATGTGAACGGCAAGGTCACAAGTATTATACAGGTATGCTACTTCTATGCGTTTCACTACAAAAAGCTAGATGCACAATATATTGAAAATGCTGAATGTGAAACAGTGAGGTCTGGATATAATGTTTAAATGTAAAATGAGTGATATAGATATAGATATAAGTTTTACAAAAGTTGTTTCTGTCCCCGCCCACTTTTGATGATGTCACTTCTGGTTTGCAGCACAATCACTTCCTGTTTGATGGAGGCCGGTGGGTTGCAGGTTGGGTTTGCGGATACGGCAGTTGCGGGTCTGGGTCGGCTAGAGGATCAAAGTGGGTAACTATGCGGGTTGCGGTTTGAGTCGCTGGCTGCGGGTTGTGGGTTCGGGTCGGGTCATAGAAATTGTTCCGTGCAGGACCTAAAAAGCCCTTAGTTTTTTGTTTCCTACAATGATTAGCAGGAGATCCAGCAACAAAACAACTTCAGCCTTTAAAGGGAAAATATACTGAATTACCGATCAAAGCAACAGAGTATCAAACTGTATAATGTTTGGTGAGCAGTGTATGCAGACTGCGCAAATGAACAAATGCAATGTGCTTGTAGGGGGGGGTCCCTCCAGGCATTAAAGGGCACACTACACCAAAGTATAAAAAAACTTGAAAGTTTTTATTAAAGATATTTTCAAAATCAGCTTCCCAACCAACGTTCAGAAATGTTCCATTACAGATGCACAGGTATTCAATTATTCCCCACAGACACCGGACTTGTGAACCCAGCCTCTTGGCCTTTTCTTGCACCACCTACCGGTCAGGCAGTCTGCCGTACGTCCTACGAGCCCTCCACCTCGCCCCGGTAGGAATTTTCTTGTGCCACCTCCCTCCTTCAGCCAGCAGGCCACCACATCAGCGCCCCCTAGCCTTTCCGGGTAGGAATTCCCACCTTTGGCCTGGGTTGTCCACACTGTCCTGTCTATCTCTCTTTTCCCTATCTGTGGCTGAGCCACGGCCACTAGGCCTCTTCCTCCTTGGTGGGGTGCCAGCTACCCTTTCTAGCTTGCCCTTACTGGCTATGGCACCTAGTGCCCCATTTACAATTTTCCTGTCTATTTTTCCAACTTCGACTGACCACACCCTGGGTGGAACCATCCCTTTTATACTCTTTTTACCCTATCTCACTACATCCCTCTAGTGGCTGGGGCAGGAACTACACTTTATATAACACCATTATATAACCCTTTTCCACTGCCACCTAATGGACAACCCCTGTAATTACACCCCTTTAACACTTACATTTTTCACACCAAAATTACACATACACATACCAATCATTTTTTACATCATTATACACTACATTTTCAATCACCTTACATGCTGCCAATGGGATTTACACCCTGCCCAACTGATATCTGAGCAAGCCTGAACAGCTATCATGTTGAAAATACGGAAATGTTAAATGTTGTAGCTTCCAGTACAAACTTGAGCCAGTGGATAAGGACCACACTAGGCATGAACCACACAAAGCTAGAGTGATGATATATTCTTTCAATAAATGTATCTGTGCTTGAGGGGTCCAGTTTCAGCATATTATATTCATCCTGCACAGACTGCTAATCTGGTTAAAAATGTCCAAATGGACAATATACAGACAGAAATCATTACATAATATAGCTCAGCACACTATTCAGCATTTTATCACATTTTAGACATGAAAGCTATTTGAGGGATTTCTGGAAACAGCTGAATTTCGCAGAGCACATAACAAATGACAGTTTGAGGACTAAAGTTCTGAACGATAACCATGTTAATAATCATACATAATCATCTGTATCGGTTGTTGATTTTAACTTACATAACACTTCCATATGGAACACATTCATGGAACAATAATGACAGGTCTTAAAGTTTTAACACATATTGCTAGTGCCTCTCACATAAAATAAAGAAACATTATGAAGAGACAAACAATTAAAAAAGAGGCAATGCACTTCTCTCATAGTCACTAAACTGCTGTATACCTTACATTAGCAATTAAGAAAGCACAAACATCATTGCTTTCAGAGTCAGTATTTACCTCTCTTTTTAATTAGATTATTTAAATTGGGGGATGGGGGATGTGGATTCAAGTAGTGTTGCCACTCTTGGGCTGTTTGGGTCAAAACTATCTGTCTAGTTTTTAGGAAATCAGGACAAGACTCCAATTGAATGTCATGGTACTAGGCCAATCGTTGATCACCAACCATAGTCCCACCCACTGATGTCATGATCCATGTTGCCACTCATTCTGCCCCTGTGATGTCAGTGCTCAGCCCCCTAATGTCACCCCACCCCTCTTGCCCAGACTCCAGCAATAGTTCACTTCTCTGTGTCATATTGATATACATTAATTTTTACTCTTTTTTTTTACTTTTTTGTTCATCATTCATCATTCCATGCCTCTTGTGAAGCCTACACTCTAAAGTCCCTATCACAATCATACACACAGACCACTTTAATCAGAGGCCTATTAATCCATCTGTAAGTTTCATGCCGACTTGGGGAGAACATACACACTCCTTGCAAATAGTGCTCATACTGGAATCAAAAGAAGAAAAAGTAGATAAAGAAAATGCAACACCTTCAGATTAATAGTTCAGGAACCTACTCAACCAAGTGACATTTTTGGGACTACTTTGGAGGGGCGACATTTATTTTCCCTAGATGGAAAATATGCCCCAGTGATTTGTCAGCAGGTTCATAAGCAGATATTGGCTTGATGTGGTATGGTACTAAAATGGCCGCATCCACCTCCTCATTTGTATTTAAAATACATTTAAAAGCAAAAACATAATTGTAGTGCTTTATGCTTAAAGTGAAGGTTAAAGTGTAAACATTGATCTTGGTAATAATATTTTGGTTTAACACAGAATTATTTAATGATGTGTTTTAAATGCATAAAAACAAGATCTTGATTTAAGGAATATTAACAATGCAAATTTCCCAGCTCTTCACACTGAATCTATGAAATTAGATTAGGTACCTGATCATTATCATATGATTCAAACATTGAAAAACAAAGTTGGCAGAATATACCATAATCAAACTGTGTATAGATATTCAATGCAAATATAGTTAACTATATAAAAATATGCAAATCGGGCTAACATTTAGTTGACACCAAATGATTAGATGGTTAATCAGTAAAACTCTGCATTTTGGCTACTAGCAATCATAGGTATTTGCACGCATCCTCTGCATCTGTGTATCTCAAGATAGTAAAATGGAAATTCTCCCTGTTTAGAAAGAAACCGTTATAATCCCTATAAGAATTTAACCTTAAAGGAGAACTAAAGCTTAACTAAAGAAGTACTTAGAAATGTTGTACATTATGTTTTGGGCTTCTGTACTAGCCCAAGGCAACCACAGCCCTTTAGTAGGGAAGATCTGTGTCTCCAAAGATGCCCTAGTAGCTTCCCATCTTCAGCTCTGCTGATTCACTGCACATGCTCTGTGCTGATGTCATTTACTGAGCTTAGGCAGTGACCCACAATACTGTATATAGTACACATAGAATATAAATGTCACTATATAAGAATTATTAGTAATTTATACAGTTAATTACTATATGACAACAGAAAAACCAGTGTAACAAGCATCAGCATTTAATAACCAGTCCTGTATGATCATCTTATATTAAAGGCCAACCTCATTTTCTGCTTGATAATTTTGTGATGACCCCTTATCTTAGCTCCTCAACAGCTGCTCAGAGCTCACTGAGCATTTGAGTGTCACAGACACTTTCCAAGATGGTGACCCCCTGTGAAAAGTCTGAAGTTGTAGATCATTGCTTCTATTGAGATGCTGAAACTTTAGGCTGGTGTAATAAATTCAGTATTTAAAATATGGCATTTTTAGCCATATTAATTTTTCGGTTTTAGTTCTCCTTTAAATAAACAGTAGATTATAAATTTGTAGGTAAGTGTATGCTCAGAAGATCCCATATCTACTTGTGGTTTGGATTTCATAGGAGTGACTGGGTTGAATCAGGGACATGGCTGTACTTGAGCTGCTGCCTCATTCTACTTTTGGCAGGATATTTGCATGTTTATATGTAGTTCTGCTAAACTACATAGGCTGGTCCAGCTGCCAGGACAGTTTCCCAAATTTCAGTCTGTTATGAGTTAAGTTTAGTATAAAATACTTCCTATCTAATCTTTTCTGCATGTTCTTTGTAAATATAAGCAATGAACAACTTAGGGTGATTGAGTTTCTTTCAGCTGCTCATAAATGGTTCCTTCAGCTCTTGCCACACCCTTATGATCCACTCTATTCTCTAACCCACTAAGGTTATAGAATTAAACTGCAAAGACATGCACAGAGATATTAGTTAGATCAATATTTGACAGTAATGAAGCATTCTTTTCTCCTCCTAAGAACTCTTGCAGTATTGGACAAACATGGCTATAGTTAGCTTATTTCCAACTAATTTCTGACCAAATACATTGATGACCAATTTTTACTGATCCAATGAATTGGCCACTCCATCAGAAATTAGGCATACCTGATTATTGTTTTGACCTATAAATGTTGAACCAACTGGACAATAACCACCCAAACCAATCATTCTGGTGATCACTAAATTGCCAATATGGCATCAATATCCACCTGAAGAACAACTGGTTGAAAATAATCTAAATTTATCCATGTTTGTCCAATATTGTAAGAGTTCTTTCGGAGGAAAAAGGATTCTTTTTAGAGAGTAAATTAACCATGGCATCAATAGGAAGGCTGAATAAATAAAAACTCTTTCATAGAAGAGGGGTGATACCATTAATAAAAAAAATCTGTAATAGAAAGGTATGTTTCACTTTAAGGCTGCCAGACCACTTCAGCACTTATTTTTCATTCTTTGAATTTTTGATGAATTGATGTCACTTTTTGGCATCTTGCACAATTAAAGATGCTTTTTGCAATTTGATTTGCAAAGTAAAAATGTACTATTCCATTATTTCTCTCCAGTTGGTATGATACAGGAAGTTCTGGCACTTAATATATATTATATAAATGGAAAAATGCCAAAATCAGTCTTATTCAATATAACCCACCACTCTGCCAGCTTTATTCTGCACCAGGTCAATAAACTGCTGCAATCCTTAAAGCTTATACCTGTTAGCAGTGAAACAGGGGATCACAGAAACACTGTTTTAAAGATTTGAGCAATAAAGTATCCATGTTTTGTGTGAAATAGGAATATTACAAGTCACAGGAGACTTCCATGTTTATAGAGCCAAGTGGCAACTCCTTTATAAGTAAATCAATGTCCTTTGTGACTTATAATATCCCCATTGTGCAAAGCAAGTGGCACTACTTTGTCCATTAAAACACACAGAAGATGATAATGAGAAATAACATATATCAGCATTTTTAAGGGGACGCTGGCATAAAGAAATCATCTGAATATATGTAATGTTTAAAGTAGAGTCATTTGGGGAAGAAATGGAAGAGCAATTACATGGCTATGTCTCCTTTCTTTCACAAGTCAGCTGTTCTTCATTATGCCTCCAGTTCTATCTTTCTTAATAACAAAGAAATTAGACTACAGTAGTCCTGTCTGAAACCGACTGTTAACATCACTGCAGGATTTTTGAGCCCTTAACAAGTTTAATTAAATGTAACACTAAAATTTGTGAAACTCATCAAGGCTCATGTATTATACTGTCCGCAAAGGTCAATCTCCCAAGGGAAATGTTAGAAGCATAATTCTGAGTGATGCATATAAGAATAGGACGGTGCTTAAAAATAGATAAAGTATGCATATAAGGAAACCAAAAAAGGTTTTACTTCACATTATTTTGCTTAAACCATTAATCATACTCAATTAAACAGCATTCACTAAGTTAGATAGATTGCTTCCGAAAATCTAAATCCTATACGAACATTTCTCTGCCACAAATAAACATCATACAAGTCTTGGTCTATCATTATGCTATAGTTTAATTATGCTTTTGTTTAATAGTTGTTTATAAAACATATATTATGTATAATATAAAAGAAGAAGTATCCAAAGGAAACGTTCAGAGTAAAAAAGTGTCAGTTAATAGGTCATAAATATAATGTGTGTTATATGTAGAACATTTTGTCCCATAATTTGGTGAAGCAGTTTGTGACCTGGCCCACATAAAAGTAGTCATTATTAATGTATCTGGAGCACAAAAAAATGCCACTCATTTAAGTAAGGAGATGGCAATGTGTTCCAGATCCATCAGTTAAGCCATGGCCATCTATATGTATCATGATCATAAGTGATTTTCTGTGCTGTAGATGGCATCTGTGGGATCAGGTGCAGTTTGACAAATGCTACAGGGCATCTATTTTGCAGAATGAAGTGATTGTCTTTTATCCTCTATAGTATTTCTGAGCTAAGCTAGATTTGTCACAAAAGAGCCAATTACTTACACACCTTGCTAACAAATAGCATGAGAAGTGATTTCTCATATGTCCTGGCGTAACTCTCATTGTATGAATGTAGAACAGTAGGAACATGTGCACCGGAACTGCATATATTTCCCTGTGAATTATTCTGGAGATGGAGGCAGTGTGGGAATAAAGGATGACAGAGACAAATCTTTGTTTTTCTTGAAGTATTTGTTAAGTGTGAGAATTCATCTAACAGTCTGGTGCTGATACACAGCAGAGCTCAGTAACACAATCCTAGCTTCAGAAAAGTCTGCCTAGAGTCTTGCTTTAATAAAGCGGCTAATCATATACCCTAAACAAGTAAAGCTGAGACAATTGATTCAGTAATATTCATATTTCATACAAATCATTGAGTACTGAGGCCTGTAACCAATTTGTGAATTGTTCTGACAAGATTTGCAATGAAAGATTTGATTCATGATTGATTTGCACTATGATTTTATTTGCACAGTCTGTGGACTAATCTTGGTGGTTCGACTTCATTCCGTTTGATTCCAAATGCGAGGCAAAGTGGATTTACTTGTGAAGTAATAAGAAGACTACAGGATAAAGTCTGATTACAGTATGGGCAGTTATCTTTCTTATAATATGGACATACCTTGTACTTTCTTCCCTTTAAAATGGAAGTTATTCTATATAAAAAAATAAACGTTTACTGAACCAGCTGAGCTGCTTTAGGCTTATTTGATGCTACCTCATTAAGAAGGTTAATAGAATATTTAAGCTTTGGGAAAAGATTCAGATTACATTTGTCTCTCTAATATATCTTTGTTCTTAATAAGATCACAAATACCACATCAGCTGTTTGAAGGAATACAGTAACAGACACAAGGCTTCAGACCCTTATTAATGATGCCTGTTGCTTGGTCCCATCTGTTAAGCAATTATGTACATGTTGTCTGGCCATGCTGTATCCCTTACTGGTTTATGCTTCAAGGCTTACATGTTGTCACTTCTTCTCTTCACCCCAATACTCTGCTTTTCTCTATACTCATTCCCATCATGAGAGTGTAGTAATGCACGTTGTACATTATATGCTCTTCTAATTATCTCCTTCTGGCCTTCCTTTAAAATGCTTGACAAATGTCAAGCATTTTTTTATTGGCACCTTCTCCCTCCTACGCTTTATTGTTCCCTAGTTCCTTATATTTTTTTTCCTTTAGTTCTCCAAATGGACTTTCTTTTAGTTCCTTGCTATCCCTTTTTGAGTAAAGTGTTTATAGCTTCTTAAAACAGAATTGTTAATAATGGAATCATCTGCTGATGGATTTGTAAATAGAGAGATCTTGCCTTTTTCATAAATGGGTTGCGACATGTCAAACAACTAATGGAAACAAATGAAACAAGAGAGTAATTTTTAGGAAACACACTATGGGGCAGATTTATCAAGGGTCTTATTGAAAATTCATTTTTGAAATTCTGGTCATATTCTGGTCAAAACTGTCAAAATCAACTAGGGAGTTATTTTAAATTCAATACTAGTTTTACAAAAAAATCAAATTTGATTTTCGAGATTTATCATTCACTGGCCCTTTAAGAACTCAATTTTGACTATTCACCATCTAAAACCTGTCAAATTGCTGTTCAAGCCAAAGTGGGATGTCCAGGGATCAATTTGGAGTTGTTTGCAGCCTTCCTGACATTTGAGTTTTTGGGTCGATCCTATTCACCCAAGTTTAAAAAATTTGATTTTTATAATAAATTTCAACTAGTTGAATTTCAACTTCATGGGAGTTTATGGGAGTTTTAAAAAACTCACATGAATTCGAAATTTGACCTTTGATAAATGTGCCTCCCCGTTCTGATTTATCAATATTCAAGTATCAATAGTCTCACAATTCAAGAAAAACGGCAAAACCATTAATACTTGAGAATATTCTTCAAAACCAAACAATAGCAGGTATTTATTGAAAGAAAGTCTGCGAAAAGTCAGAAAAAAAGCAAGTAAACACTGATGAGGTTCAATAGAAGTCAGTGGGAATTGCTTTTTACAACTTTATTTTCCCAGTTTATTAAAACATTTGAATTTTTTTGGAAATTTCTGGAACAATGTGATTCTTACTGGCATGCAAATTTTCTGCAGAAAAAAAAAATGTGCTCGGAAATAGCCTGTCGTTTTTATTCGTAAATAAGTTAGTGCTTGAGAAAAATTTGCACAAGTTTTGACGCTTTTTTTTGGGCTGTGCGTATATTTTTTCTTGGCCTCGAAAAAGAGTTAGTAGTTCGCTAAGCTTCCCCACCCCTAGCACCTGCAAATAGCAAATCCACTTTTAGTCTATGCTGAATAACTAGCTTTGCCGCTTTAATGAGAAACGTAACTAGAGCGGGTGGGCCCTGGCACAGGACGTGCAGCCGGGCCCCCCTCCGTATGCCTGGAATCCACCCAGAATCAGCGGCGTGCGAGCTGCCGGGGGGCCCTGAGGGGGTGCGTGCCCTGGCTCAATCGCACCCCCCTGCTCCCCTGGTAGTTACGCCACTAGCTTTAATAACTACAACCTTTATGAATTTTGTGAAACTTAATTCTCTTGCTCACTTGAAGCTCTTGATCTCAGAAATGACGAGCATTTAGTCTAAAACATAAGTTTTCATTCTGTTATTTTCTTCTCTGTTCCTTCTTTATGGTCCAAAATATGTTTAGCATCAACCATCCATTTCCTAACAAGGCTGCAAGATTATGAAGACTTTATCAAAACTGTTTTAGTTTTAGAAATTCTGTACCATGACAACAAATAATTATTCACCATTGAGTCTCCTCTAAGTGGGCTAGCATTTTAGTTTTGGAAGCACTGGCTGATACAATGCATTATGTTTTGTTATCTGTTTACCAGCACTCATTTAGAATATAAACTTCAGTATTTCTGCCTTTGATTATTCTGTCATTGAAAACACCTGTACATATACATTGTAGTCTATGCATGAATTCAAAAAGAATACAGGGATAATAGTGTAAAAACTATGGCAGCTAAGGCATAGCATTGTATGTTATAGGTAAGAAGTGACTGTATATTCAGAAATGTAATGTAATAAATGTAATGAAATGTTTGTATTTAAGTCTATATGAAATATGTGTGCCTAATATGTCAAGATTTTACAGAAAAAGGGTTTTTAGTTCAATTATTTTGTTGATACAACTCAAGGAAATAATCCAAGCTTGTGTAAAAAGGTTTTCTAGCTATGCATAACAGTCATATAGTTTACATTTTATTTTAGTACTTCAGACTTATTTCTGAATAATCAGCCACATATAATAGAGCATAATGACATCTGAAAGCATCCATTTAAATCCTGTACCTTAGAAATAGCAGATTTACTAAAGGTACCCGTCTGTTTCCCATTGAAAAGGAACAACAGAGCCTGGTTTGCTTTGTAATGTCAAATATAATGTATTTAGCTATAGGAAGTTCTGTTTTCACCATAGATTGGCGGAGTGCACAGACTCTGGCTGGCTTAACTGCTCCTTATGGCTTAAAATATGATGTCCCTAAAATAGAATGCCTTTTGACAAGGCTTTTACTGTACAATAGCACAACTGAGACTCCTTAGGAAAACAGTTGTGTAAATAATTATCCATTTCTAATTGTACCCACAATACAGTCTTCAAAAGGACAGTTATTACTATGGTATGGCTTTTAATCAAGGGAAAAATCTTTTCCCCCCGGTAATATATTTTTCATACAACCTGTTCTCTGAATCAAACATTCTAGTATCTGTTTTTCTTTTATCCTAAGTTTACTGGGCAGCTCCTATTTGTGCCTAGGTAGTTTAGCCATGGAAGTTAAAGTATATCTTACTGATTTATTATGTCATGCAGGGGAGTAGTAATTGGATCAGGATGAACACAAATGAGATCCCTTCCAGACTCATTAGAAACACTTTCATTTGAAACTTCCTCTCTGCCTGGTCTAAAGAAGAAGCTGTGCGACTGTTACAAAGTGGAATCTATTAGCAGTGGTGTAACTATCATACAGAAGATCCTTTAGATAGAGGGGCCCGATTCAACCCCCGCCATTCCTTGTCGTCCACCGCAAGCAAGCGGGAGGGGTTGAATTGTTGGGGTGGCTGAGGATACTCAAACTCATGTGGACATGCAACTGAGATATTGAGAGGGCCAATAATTATTTTTTTAGTGGGAGTAAATTAAGTTATTCCACTGCCTGTTAGAATTAGAAGGTGTGTACAACCCCTTCATTCTATAAGACTACGGAGATGAGGTGGCATGGTACAGATTCTAGAACTTAGAGTGACTGGGAGTAGAGGGGGTCTTAGCTGCTCTTATAACATCACTATTTGTCTTTTACGTAAATGTTACTACATGTATGGGACCTGTTATCCAGGATGCTCTGGACCTGGGGGTTTTCCTGATCTCCATACCTTAGGTCTGTCAAACATCACTTAAACATGAAATAAACCCAATAGGATTGTGTTGCCCCCAGTAAGGATTAATTATATCTTAGTAAAGATCAAGGCCAAGGTACTGTTTTATTATTACAAAGAAAATAAAATTGTAATTATTTGATTAAAATGGAGTTTATGGGAGATGGCTTTCTTGTAATTAGGAGCTTTCTGGATAAAGGACTGGATCCCATGAATCCCATGAAATAATTTAATATGAACTAAACATGTACTGTATGTAGTCTTAAGAAGACGTAGGGGCCGATTCACTCAGCTCGAGTGAAGGGTTCGAATGTAAAAAAATTCGAATTTCGAAGTTTTTTTTGGGTACTTCGACCATCGAATTGGTTAAATTCGTTCGAAGTCGAACGAAATCGAACGATTCGAAGTAAAAATCGTTCGACTATTCGACCATTCGATAGTCGAAGTACTTGCCCTTTAAAAAAAACTTCGACCCCCTACTTCGGCAGATAAAACCTACCGAAGTCAATGTTAGCCTATGGGGAAGGTCCCCATAGGCTTGCTAACCTTTTTTTGATCGAAGGATTTTCCTTCGATCGTTTGATTAAAATCCTTCGAATCGTTCGATCGAACGATTAGCGCTAAATCCTTCGACTTCGATATTCGAAGTCGAAGGATTTCAATTCGAGGGTCGAATTTCGAAGTAATTTTAACTTCGAAATTCGACCCTTCGTGAATCGGCCCCCTAATGTCAGAGTCAGACTATTTGATTTCTCGTCAGTTTTTGCCCCTATTGGGCTGATAGAATTTGGCAGGTAATGTAGGTTGCAACAAGCTCCTGGGATATCATTAACAATGTTTAGCAAGGTCAATATGAAGTAGCTGTGTAACTAATCAATACATCTGTCACTGAATTGCTGTAGCCTTCACTAGAAATCCCCCGATAGAATTCCCATGGGAGTGTCCCTGCTGAAGGTATTCACTCCTGCATAATTGTATAGTAGAGATGATGGGGGTGGGTGGGAATAGATGTTCCAAAAGTTTAGCCACATTTCCAAGTAGTCTTCTGGTTTACTGATATATTTTCTGATATAATCGAATATTTTTTTTCCTTCATTATTAGGCTTAACTGTAAGTCAATGTAAAAGCATTTTTAGTGGCTTAACCTACCTCTTCTTTCAAGTGAGACAAGGACATCCATTTACTTTTTATGCCAGAATATATTCTGAAGAAGTGAAGACAGCAATGAACACCCATACTCAGAAAAAGCATGTTTATATTTTCTTTCTTTCGTTTCTAACAGAGATTGCTGGAGTAACAGATGCTTGTGCAAATTTACCCCCATGAATCAGCAATTACATTTTTGCAGCTGCCTATATAAACGAGGCTCTAAAAGCACATGCAGCCCCGTCTGTTTTCTTCTACAAATGAACTTGACCATTTTGTTTATTATTGTAGTTAATCCAGCCAATTTTCTATTTTGCCCTTGGTTATATCCCATGTTCTATGTTTCCCAGATAAAAATTATAGGAAAGGTTTAAAATGAATCATCTACAAACTCCCTATTCTCTTGGGTCAAGAAATATATTAGTAAAACTTAAAGCTAGCATTCTGACAGATTGCATACAGTACTGTAAATTAAAGGCTTAACAATATACTTTGTGTTTGTGATAAGTCCATGCATGTTCCAAGAATACAACTCCCAGCATTTATTTCATACCATTCAAAGCTAAAAGCATTCTGGGAGGTGTAGTCCAGCAACATCTTGGTATATATATATACTTCTAGACTGTAAATAGCAAAAACACTGAATTTGTGCATAAAAAAATCACGATATAAATTTGGTAAACATAAATGATACTGAGGTTATCAACTAGTTATGTTAGTTAAGTTATGTGAGCAAACCATATAATGCTACAGTGTACGTCTGTAAACTTAAAACTTAAAACAATAAATAAAAAAACAATTAAAACTAAAACAATACTTTTGTACAGAGGCAACCCACATTTTTCAGAAGGCTGCACTATGGGCTTGATTGCTCCTGACAGACACGTGTAATTCCTTAAGGTCATTTAAGGTGTGTACTGGCAGTGCGGCAGCCTCGTGTATACGTTTTGGTTTGGCCATTGATGGATGACTGAGGCTGCAACAAAGCCCAAAAGGAAGATGTATGCAGGGACGGACTGGAGCCCACCGGGGCAGCAAACTAAGGGCCCTTCTGGCTGTCCCCAGGGGCCCTCTCTCGACCTCCAATTCCTGGGCCCTCAATGCGCATGAGCGAACTAGTGCTGTGTACATGCATGAACACTTTGCACTGTGCACATGTGTGAGTGCCGAAACAGCCAGATTATTTCTTTATGGGTTAGCAGGGGGGAGCAGGTCTGGGCCCAGTCTGACACTGGATGTATGTGTGTTGTTTTGCCTAAGTCTGGGGCCAATTTGATAACAGCCTGTCCACCTCTACTGTAATTGGTAGTAATTATGGGGTCATATCAACTTTGTTTTATGCCACCATGTTGTCTTTTGTGGTTGTCTGATGAGATATGATGCTTGAGTGAGCCTATATGGGTGCCCCAATACTCAGGGACCCAGTGTTATGACCAGAAGGAGTTTTTACTTCATAATGTTGGAATATGTGTTTGCACTATGATGTCATTGGTGCGGGTGGGGTCTTTGGTTGCCAAGCAATGGTTTTGGTGCCTCTCTGTTACAAATTGATGTCCATCCACTGCACTGTTTTCCTTGAGAAAGGTTCCTGTGTGGGACCGAAATGTCTGATTAATAAACCTTTCTTTTTTTAAACACATTTGCTTTTGCGATTTACATTTATTACATTTACATTTATTTTTTTTATTTTTAAATTTCAAGGTTCTGCAAATAGTTATGGCTAGGGGTACTTACATACCAGCAGAACAGCAAAGAAACATTTACAAGCCGCAGGAAGCATCAATTCACGCTTAGCTGATTGGGTGTAGAGTTGCTGTCACATTGAGTGCTCGACCTGATCATGAGAAGCATGAAGAGAGACATGCTGCAATAGATAAATTATGTGATGCTGTTCGGCCCAGCTTGACAGGGTTGAACAGTAAGGTGTTTTCAGGATACAAGTCATTATAATAGCAGTATGAGTACTGCTGGTAAGAACCTGCTGGTGCAGGTCTTTAGGTGTTTAGGAGCATAAGGGCAGGATGGAGAAGGTGCTGGTAGATGCTTGTTGCAGCTGAGCCATGTCCATACCACCTTTTATGGGCAGTGCACAAATCGTCCATGGGTCTATAACTGAGCATGAAGGGGCTCTCTAGCACTTGCTGCAGAGGAGTTTTTTTTAAATGAACCTTCATAGGTCTTGCGGCACTCGCAATGTAAGTAACTGATATATTGCTAATATGGTGCAACCAAACAAAAAATGTTATGGCTGTGCATTGGTCTGTAATCATAAAAAAAACATACAGGTAGCAAGTAGCCATCGATCGATATCATAAATATAACATAGACATGTAAATAAACTGAAAAACTACCCACATAAGCACACGTTTATTCATATCATAATGTTTATTAAAAAAGCATACAGACCCCATAAACTCCACAGAATTGCTGATTCTCCTGAAAATCTATCTAGATGTCAGAATTGCTGACGCTTGGCATTACGACGTATGCATCTGATTTTTTCAGCTGCAAATATGCTTAGTCCATTAACATACGATGCTGTAGGAAACCTGGAGCTTGCACCACCTTTTAGGTGGCAGGAGCTGCTGGGTTCCTCAACCATGGATGTTCAATTTGAAACAGGGGGTGGGACAGAGACAGCGGGAGAAGGAGAATAAAAAAAAAACATACTGTATTTTTGTGCAATGACTGCAGTGATATTTGTGTCACCAAAACTGTACCTGAGGTTCGTGAATGGTCTCTCATAGGTGCCCTCATAGGTTCTTTTTTACAACAAGAAAACAGTAGCCATTGTTTCTTTCAGGTTACTGTTTGAGAAAACGTGTACATTTATATAAGCAAATATCAGACAAGTGTAAAGCGACGATAGGTCCATAGCACTGAAAGATATTGTAAGGTTGAACTGTAAGGCTGTTAGATTATCAGTGCCATGCAATGCTACTCCTGTAGTCAATGAGAAAAATGTTGTGTTTATCTTTTAGCAATTCAAGGTTCCTCTAATAAAACCATCTGTGTCATTGGCAAACATTAATCTGTTCTGTTGCAAATAGTGGAACGAATATCTTCTCTGTTTCTGCTGTATTTAATATGATCATTTTTCACAAACCACAAAATCCACATACCGTCGGTAAAGAAATATAGATTAATGCCCTTATGATTTGTTACATTAGGTCCGTCACTTTCACAATAGAATTGTGGTCTGTTCTCTTAAACACATCCCAGGTAGTAAAGTGAGAACAGGCACGTTTCAGGAGCTGCTGCCACCTGAGGCACCAGCCCCAATGCCGCCCCTTCTCCTGCTCCGCTCTTCTAACTTCCAGCGGGTAGAGGAGGGGCCGCATCGCTAGTGCAGTGATCGCTATTGCGCTCATAGCACTAAAAGAGACGAATTTCTGTTTTAAAAAACGGAAATTTGTCTCTTAAAGTTACCAATGGCGGTTTTTTGCTGCCCTTGGTAACTGGCCGCTCAGTGCCGCCTGAGGCAAGATTCTCGCCCTGCCCTGAGTGAGAAGCTGTTATGTGCAAGACTGGTTTCTGGGCACAGTAGTGGAAGAAATACATTAATTCTCAATGTATTTATACCTAGCTATACACTAGTGGTGTTTATGTCAGTATGCCTATTATAATTAGCGATGGGCGAATTTGGGGCGAAATTCCTGAAACGGCGAAAAATTTGCGAAACGGCAGAATCTCGTTTTTGACTCCAGCGTCTATTTTTTTACGCTGGCATCCATTTTTTTGATGCCTGGCGAATAAATTCGCCCATCACTAATGGTATTGACAATTTTGTCCATCAAAACAAAGTCTGCTAACGCTGAAATCATTTTGAAATCATAAAATGATATTTGTCTACCCACATGAATTCTGTGAAACACAAATATAATGTTGTGGTTACAAAATGTATTTTGTTTGCAGCACAGGAATTTTGTCTGGCCTGAGGTGTCTTCTATTTCTCCTGTAGTGTTTTGCTTGAGGTGTTACTATGTCGTAAGACCTGGATTCATCTCTTACATTTTGTACACTTGCTGGCTGCCAGCCCTGTGTTTCCATCCTTACTCTGTCTCCCATCTGAAAAGTAGTGAGAGGCCGGCTCTGCAGACTGTTCAGCCTTTCAGTGTTCTGCATGTGACACTAAGGCTCCAGAAACTGGTGGCACATTAAAATAGCAGAACAGGCACAGTGCCCTCTATATTACTCCAGTGGTAAAGTCACAGACAAATACACTATAGTTACCAAGAATATTTTTTTTTGTATTTACAGAATACATTTTGTTAAATTAATAATTTTGATACATTTCTGTGTTTATGGAATCAATTTTCAGATCACAAAATATATTTGGGTTCATTTTAAAAAATGATATTCATCTATGGCCATTTTCTAAAGTACTGTAGGAACAAGTTTTGCCAATGTTGAGAAAGACATGCAAGACTGTACCTGAGATGAGGTTTCCAGGATTCACTTGCGTCTGTATGCCTTAAAAGCTTGCATAGTGCTACATGCATAACAGCAGGAAAAAATAGCAAATTGGCTTCCATGTGAGTTAAAAGTAATGCATACAGAGACAATCATACACTTTTTTCTTAAAGGGGTGGTTCATCCCTTTTTATTATTCATCTTTCTATTCAGGTCCCCCCTATTAATTTTCCAGCCCCTTATTCAAATCAGTGCATGGTTGTTAGGGTAATTTGGACCCTAGAACCAGATTGCTGAAATTCCAAACTGGAGAGCTGCTCAATAATTCAAAAATAATAATAAAAAAAAATAAATTGCAAATTGTCTCAGGATATCACCCTCTACATCATACTAAAGATAATTTAAAGGTGAACAACCCCTTTAACATTAGCTACTCTACTGATTGTACTATCCCCTTATCTTATCTTACCTTGTTTAATCATTTAAAACCTGTACAAAAACACAGTTTTATCTACATTTATGCTTTTAGATTAAATTAAAAAAAAAAGATAAATATAGAATGAATGTACTTGTGTGTTTGTCATTGCTCTGTGGTTTGTTGTGTCTTGTTAGTTTTTTTCTGTTTTAAATTGTGATATGCAGAATGCATTTATAGCTCTAATTAAAAAGTGTTGTTTAGCATGTCACTTAACACAGATACTTGCACAGCTAATTAGTCAACAGCTTGGTACTGTGAGAGGTCATTCGGTAACCATATGCAGGTTGTATTTTATATTTCATTCTTATTAATTTCAAGTGGTCAGTAAAGGATTGCAAAAAACATGTATTTAGTTAACTTTAAATTATAAAGGCTTTCAAATATAAGTAGATTGCATACTGGTCACACAGAGAGTGGTCAAAAAAAGGCATGATAAACATTATATTATCATTAAGTTAATAAATATTATCAAGATGAAAAGTAAGTATATTTTGTCACATCCAGGGTTCTCTGCTTTTGTATGAATTGACAAGTTTATGTTTAACTAATGGGTGTCTATACAGTGGCTCCTTCATAGCTTTTGATCTAAATCTCCCAGCATTTCTTAATGGCATGTAGTTGTAGTTCATTGGCAGTTGGAGGTTTTCAGGCTTGTTTTAATCTTATGGAAGAATCAAGATCATTGGGTAAATGTTCTGAATTACTCTATATTTTTCTCCATCCAATCAGCAGCATAACTATATGTTACTGGATCCCACAGCAATTCATTTTAGGGCCCCCCAATATATCCAGAAGTTGTCTGATTTTACCAATATATGTTGAAATTGTTTATGCTGAATCACTTATTTGGGCCTCATGGCCCAAATACAGTTTTCACGTGAGTCTGTGAGATAAGTTTTTCTGAACTGACCTGCAAATCAAATTAAATCCCGTCCATGTGTTTCCATGTAATAAACCTATTTCTCACTGAAATGAGTCTGGCCCTTTATATTAAATAAAAGATTAGTAGAAATAAATTGGAAATACTAGTCAAATTGGTTTGTTTTCTACAGAGGAGTAGGTCAAACCATGAAAATAAGTCAAATGCATGCTCTGATCTTTCCTTCATAAGCTACTGTAACGCAGTAATTCCCTTTAATTAGCATCAGTAATTATATACATCTCTTAAAATTATTTTCTTGGTTTAACATATCCTTTACAAAATGTTTTTTTTCCCTCCAGAGTACATAAATAAGTAAAGCTCTCTAACCTTTAATACCACCTGATACAGCTGCTCTTGTACCGTCAAACTGCTTCCATAATAGACTTAAAATTGGTGCCCTTCAATTTCTAGCTTGGAATTTTACATCTTAAAGTGCAGCCCCCACTGTTCCAACCTCTGAATGTTGCAGCTGGAAATGCGTTCAGCACTTCTGACGTGTTCTTTTTATATCTGCATGCATACATTGTAAGTAGTTTTGGGTGGGAACTTGTCAATCATTTTTCCAAATGTTTGTTCTAGGTTAATAAACATTGAGTTCTATATTAATATATTTGCAGACAATCTACTACACAGCAGTTATTTTATTATGCTTGTACATAGTTTTGTATATGTTGTAGTTAATTGAATACTATTAATGTTATTATTACATTAAACCAGCATGGGGAACTGAAATAACATCCAGAAGTTATAGCGGGATATTTTTAGAGCAAAAGTAAAGAAAACTACTGTACAAAATACCTGTACAAATAGAACTATACGTAAACCTAGTTATTATGTGTAACTTAGCATACAGTAACAAACAATATAAATTCTAGACAATTAACATTTTTTTTCTTTGTATTATTGCTTTGATTTATTGATGCATGCATTCACTGTTAGCATACAGTATTTAGCCATTTACCTGGCTTTATATTAAAGAACCACAAGTGTAAGGTTAGTATTTTTACAGTTCTGTGCAGCAAAATTAATCGTTATTGGCTTTTTTCTGTTTTTCTCACCAATATTGGCTGGACAAATCATTTTTTTAACTTTGAGTTTGTAAGTATTTTTAATACGTAAAGGATCACTTGTGATCCAGTTAAAAAACCTGCGTACCTAAGGTGACATAAACTTAAAAGGAGTTTTGGTATTGTTTATTATTTTATAGTCATAGATTTGTCAGGTTATGTGATCTTTAGAGACGCAAGTAAGCCACAACCTTTAAAGAAATGAAACACACAAAAATTGCAGATATGAGCAGATAAACCCCAATTTTAGACGTACATTCACTACAGGAGATGGTGAGTCCAGGTCCATATGCCTCAAACCTTCAACTTAACGGAACATTCACAGAACTTTGAAGAGAAAAGAAAGCCTAACATGTTTTGTGCCACCCGTGGCACTTAATCATAGGTTATGATTAATCATAGGTTATGATTAAATCCCCAGGAGTGGCATGAAACGCGTTAGGCTTTTTGTACAACAAGTACAGTGTAAAACTATTTTATTTGTTGGTAAAATAACTTTTTTTTCAATAGAGGTCGGGTTTATACCAGCCTTTTTTTCCTACATGGCCGTGTTACAGAAATTTCACCCAAATTAAAGAAATGGCACCCTTGTATCCAGAATCCACCTCAACTCACCACTGAACAAGAGAGATAAGAATGTTTTAACAAACAAATAACATGGGACCTTTTTACCCATAAAGTGGATCACCGTACCAGAGGCCACCACTTCAGACAAGAAGAAAAGAACTTTCATTTGAAGCAACGTGGGGGGTTCTTCACAGTCAGGACAGTGAGGTTGTGGAATGCACTGCCGGGTGATGTTGTGATGCTGATTCTGTTAATGCCTTTAAGAATGGCTTGGATGATTATTTGGACAGACATAATATCAAAGGCTATTGTGATACTAAATTCTATAGTTAGTATAGATATGGGTATATAGAATTTATGTGAATGTATTGAGGGATGTGTGTATGTATGCTGGGTTTTCATTTGGAGGGGTTGAACTTGATGGACTTTGTCTTTTTTCAATCTGATTTAACTATGTAACTATGTAACACTGTAGGGGATATAAAATGAAATGCATTATACTTTAGCCAGTATCCTACTTTTTTTATTACAGACTCCTCTGAGCTGTATAAAAGCAATCCTGGTCTGAATGTTCTACAAATGAAATATGGAAACTGATCTTACAATACAGGACGCTCAAAATGTTATGTAGGTGATCTAGATATGAATGCCTTGATATGAATTTCTGGCTTACTCTAACTGACTGTAAGGTTTGCTTTGACATTTGTCATAAATGCAAAGTAAATGTAGTAGTTATATCAAACAGTCCTGGGCCTTAACATTGCAGATCAAATAAGATTCTCAACATCAACATTTTTACAATATCTACAAAGCCAAAACCATATTCCATAGTATAAGAGGAAGATCAGGTTAACCCAATATGACAAATTATTTATTAAAAGTTAAGTTTCTGTCTCTTAAATATCTAATACGGTTAAAGAGTTTGAGAGGACTTTTCCTCCTTGAGAGAGGGGCAACTTTGTGCCTTCCTCCCATCTTCCCTTTATATTTACAGTGCCATAGGGCTGACTGTAAGTACAAGGTTCTGTTGTGGCCTGTGTTGCACTAATTTAAACTACTTTTTAGCTCTATGCTACATTGTTTTTCAGAAGGACTAAATGCAATAGTTTTTCAGGCAGAATTTTAATATGATTACAAGATTCATACGTTATTGACGAAAATACATGTCAACCAGTGAGCTTGCTGCATTAACAGTTTTCATTTTTTCTGGTGCGTTCCAAACAAGCCCTTTCATTTTCCTTACAAGCTTTTAATATAAAGCTCCACAATTGTACATCCATGGCCGGCTTTTGCAATAAAAGTTGATATCGACACTACATTTAAAGATATGCAGACTTTATGTAAAGTTTGAAATGAAGGTTCCCAACTCCCCCAGCTGTCACCCTTGATCCAGATATATTTATATTTTAAAAATAACATTTTATCAGTAGAGAAAGCACAAACACGGTAACATATGTGCTACTGTTCTAATTAATTCTTTTGGGGCAAAATGTCAGAGGCCTCACTGTCAACCTAAGGGCATAAGTGAGAATGAAGAAAGATCAGTATTTTCAGTTAATATTCTGGATGTTGGTGATCATTTGTACAGACACAGCTGTGGGTTGAACAGCAGAAATATTAGTGGGTAAAAGAACCAGCAGAAGTAATAGATTTTCAGTAATGTTCTGTCTTGAGGGAGTAGAAAAGTTCCAATGGTCCAATTAGGGATTCTCATATAAATTCTTGCTAGAACAGGGGTGGATTGAAAGGATTAATGGAGCATGACAAAAATATACCTCTGGGTAAAGTGCTACTATGGATTTTATTTTGGTATGGTGATATGAAAAGTCAGGCATATTGGCAGCTGCTACTAATCTGTACCTGCGTGTCTTCAAAAACAAATACGGGAAAGTCAGGTGCTTTTGTACTTCAGAGAAAACTGGTGTTTTTTTCAATTCATGTGAAACTGGAATTCATTCTAAACAAATTGTAATTGAATATAAAGGAGATATCTTACTCTACTTCTAGCTTGTTGTATTAACATACAATGATAATTGTGCTTGGTTTAACTTTTATGAGCCTCTTGTATGAAATATAACAGAAATATATTTTAACCTGGAGTCATAGATATAAAGGAATAATAACCACATTCATATTCTTGTCTGATTGTGCTGGTTTGCTTGAGCTGGAGTCTATCAGACTACTCATTTTCACCTATTACATTCTGATTTAAGCCTTTTACAAAATCCTATATATCTTCCTAATTACCTCATTGGATTCTTGGTTAACCAACCCTGTTCACTGACTTCCTATGCCTCTTTATTGTGCATTTACATCCCTGCTTCTAGGTAAAATGTGTCATTATAATATATTATACATTAAAGTGTGTTACTTTACATGCACATAATACATATTTCATTAGATATATGTGCTCATTGTAATGAGGAGCAAAAGATACTGATTTAAAGAGCTAGCAAAGGCAGCATTTTGTGTCTCATATGGGATGAATTTAAAATTCTGTTGCACATTTCCTCAAATTTACCACAAATGATGAAAACCTAAGGAAGTAAGTGACTTTATATACCTCACTCATCAGGAGACACTTTGCTCGCCACCATTAAGAGATTTCGATTCCCAATCTATACATAAGTTTAGCCAGCCAGTTATGGATTTCAAAAGTATTTTACATCTTTTTGTCTGAAGGTTCAGTAAGAACAACAAAATACAAGAATATACATTGGGGAGCACATTTATCAAGAGTCGAATTTTGAGGTTTAATAAACCCTCGCATTAGACCCTCGAAGTTAAATCCTTCATATTCGAAGGATTTAGCGTAAATGCTTCGATTGAATGATCAAAGTAAAAATCGTTCGATCGAACGATAAAATCCTTTGAACCAAACGATTCGAATGATTTTAAGCGGTCGATCTAAGGATTTTTATTTGATCAAAAAAATATTAGAAAAGTGCTGGGGAAGGTCCCCAAAGGCTAACATTACACCTCGGTAGGTTTAAAGTGGCGAAGTATGAAGTCGAAGTATTTTTTAAAGAGACAGTACTTCGACTATCGAATGGTCGAATGATTTTTACGTCGAATCGTTCGAATGATTCGATCGAATTTGACCAATTCGATGGCCGAAGTACCCAAAAAAATACTTAGAAAATCGAATTTTTTAACATTCAAATTCTTCACTCGAGCTTAGTAAATCTGACCCTTAATTATATATAAATGTATTCAGCATGTGTTAAAACTGTTAGCTCCAATGTAATCTATACCATTTACACCATGCTGTTTAGAATGACTTTAGCACTGAAAGGGGCAATATGCCTATAAAAATGTTTTCACTTTCAATAGAAATAAAATAAATGGAACTTATGGAGCATATTGACTCTCTAGCTATGGGATCCCTTATCCAGAAACCCATTATCTAGTAAACTCCAAATTACAGGGAGTCCATCTCTTATACATACAAATTATTTCCTTTTTGTAATAAAAACAAACCATGATAAAACAATATGATTAATCCTTAAAGGAGAACTGTCATGAAAATGAAAATGCAATATAAGCTTCATCATACTTTAATAAAAAAACTTTCTAAATACAATCAATTAAATATTGAAATCTGTACTGTTTCTGAAATAAGTTTATCTTCACTATCCCGCTTTCAGCATCTGTTTCTCCTCATTCTTTCTTCATTCAGGAGTCGGGTGTCAGATGAATGTTCCAATATATCTGATTGGAGGGCTCCTTTTGCCTAGAAGATGTATTAGAGCTCACTCTATTAAAATCACCAGACATCATGTCTCTCTACATGCAGAATTTGTTCAAAAGGCAGTTATTTTGTAAGATTTTGTTTGAACTGGAATCAGTTATACAATCAATTAAATATTGAAATCTGTACTGTTTCTGAAATAATTTTATCTTCACTATCCCACTTTTAGCATCTGTTTCTCCTCATTTTTTCTTCATTCAGGAGTCGGGTGTCAGATGAATGATCCAATATATCTCACGAGGAAACTTTGGTTGACTTCGGAAAACGAATGGCGCCAAGTGCCACCCTGCCGGCGATTTACATTTTAGCCAGCGGGAAGGCAGGGGAGGCAGTTCGGGGAGATTAGTCGCCCCGAAGATGAGGAGATTTGTTTCCGGGTGACTAATCTCCCAGAATCTGCCTGTGTCTCTGCCCCTAGGGTATGAAGATCCAAATTACAGACAGATCTTTTATCTGTAGATCATGTAATTTTTCCTAAATAGTAAAGCATCTAGTGTGCCATGGACCTAAAAGAAATATATGCATATTCTCAAGAAAATATCTAACATTTTGGTTATGTATAGATGATTTAGCAGAGAATCCATAATATTCTTTTTTAGTACTTTAACTATGTTTTACACGGGAACAACATTTCCTATGTAACAGTTTAAATATTCCAGCAATGCAAGCAAATATAATGATATCAATAGCAAGATTGAAAAAAAATATTTAAAGATTTCTGCACTATTTGGAGGTGAATTCACAATGCATTTAATAAGACCTTTGCATTTATCTTGTTTTAAATAATCTGTTAGATGCTGTCTTAATGAGCCTAAGCCTCACTAGCTGAATATTTTAAAGATCCAAAGTGAAGTGGATTGCCTTAAGATGCACTGTCGGTGCTGTTTATTGCATATTCCAGGCACAAAAAGACAATTATTATGATTTGGAAACACTGACTCGGATCAGAAATGAAAAAAAAACTCTCCTATTACTTTGCTTCAGAGCACATAATTTAAAAGTACACAGAAGAGATACAAAAGCATTTCACTACACGACACAAGGTATGAAAGTAGATTGAGATGTTTATTTATCTTTTGGTTGTATGGTTCCTGAGCTATTGCTTTGCCATGGCATCGCGTTTGCTATTCTATATTTCTAGTGTTTATTGTATTTTACTGATCTATCTAGTCATGCACAACTCTAATATTTCACATAAACTCAAATCTTGTAAGACTATTTCAATGTGTTGTAGGGAACATTTTAAATTCGATTTTTATTATGCAATACTCCTTACAGGAATCACTGCAGTTGGCTGCTTCAGCTGCGTTCTACAAACACAGCAATGACAACAGGTTTATAAATATTAACTGAGCATTTATGTGAAGAAATACCAAATATATTTTCACCTAGTCTCTAATGGTGTAATAATCCTGATCTAACAGTGCCTGCACTGAATTTTTAGCATGAAAGGGTATTTATATAAAATTTAGTACAGGTATGGGCAACGTTATCCAGGAACTCATTATCCAGAAAGCTCCTAATTATAGAAAGGCCATCCAGTGTTGGACTAGTCTGTGGCCCAGGGGCCACTGCCCCACTTACGAGCTCAGGCTTCTACATATGTCACCCTCCCTCCACCTCATTCTGCTTGTGACCATGATCAGGGCAGGAGCAGCAGCATCTGAAATGCCTGGTAGAAAGAGAGCAGACCTGGGTTGGCAGGGGGCAGCAGGCAAGAGTACTGCATTAGTTTGGATAACCATGGGTACCCACGGAATACTGCAATGTGATCATGTCTTGGCCGGATTAAACTTTATGTGACTACTGTGGGCTGGGCTACTGTTGAAGTGCCAGGAATGTAGGCACAAAACGCGTTAGAGAGACTCACATACCCCTCCGTTCCATGTAATTTTATACGTTGAAATAAAGCCGGATTGATATTATACTGTTTCCTGGATTGCTCCGCAGCGATGTTGGAGCCGGTTGGAAGTGACTGGTGTATCGCGAGAGCAGCGGTCGGCTGGGAGATGGGATGCACTGGATGAGCTCTGCCATTACCACATTGCTACCTTTTGTGGGCTACTGATGGCCATTACAGGGGCAAGAAATGAAATTCAAAGCTTCCTAATGAAAAAAAAAACCCCTGATCTCTGTGATGCCACTTCTGGTTAATGTCACAAATTTTGCATCTGAGCACGTTTGCCAGTTTAACAGTGTGCTGCTGGTGATTTTCTTCTACTTCTGGTTAATGTGACATCACTTATGGATGGTGCTGCAATAACTGGGTGGGTAAGCAGGTCTGGGTCAGGCTTAGGTTAAGGGGGTATGGGTTGGGTGTGGGTTTAAAAAAACAGACCCATGTAGGTATCTACCACAGGCTCCCACGAGAGCCAGGGCCAGAACTAGGGGTAGGCAGAAGATGCACGTGCCTAGGGCACAAAGATGAAGGGGCGCCAAGCACGTACCTACTCTCCCCGGCTGCCCCTAGTTCCTAGCTCCTGAAAAGGACATCTTTTGTGCTTTTGCCTCCACCCGTCTGCCACAAGTAACCAGAGGAGAGAGCAAATTGAAAGCAGAGCACGCTGATAACTTATCCCGGCCCTGATTCCTTATAACAAATCCCATACCTGTAGTATATTTTATCTTGCTTCCTTTAAATATTTGTTCTTATAAACCTGATACTTCATGCAAATGATTGTCTAGTGGCAGCAAACAAAAAGTGGCAAATTTAACATGTTTTAAAAAGTTTGGCTTGATATTGGTCTAAATTATACATATTTGCCCAACTTTTAATTGGTTATTTATTAAGTTTATAACAACAGCAAAAAAAAAAATGTCTATCTATGTTCCACTATTTTCACAATATGGGGTAGAGGCCTTCTTTTCATATTTAGGTTTCTTCCATGTTCTTTTGTCATATGAGTGTGTTCATAACACTTGATAAAGGGCAATTTGGCTCAAAACATGTAGGGGCAGATTTACATAGGGTCGAATATTAATTCGACCCTATGTTAACCCTCGATATTCGACTAGTCGATAGTCGATAGTCGAATTAACCCTCGATATTCGACTGCCGAATGTAAATCCTTCGACTTCGAATATCGAAGTCGAAGGATTTACCACAAATAGTTTGATCGAACGAAAAATCGTACGGTTCGAAGGATTTTAATCCATCAAACGATTTTTCTTCGACCTAAAAAACATTAGAAAGCCTATGGGGACCTTCCCCATAGGCTAACATTGCACTTTCGGTAGGTTTTAGGTGGCAAAGTAGTTGGTCGAAGTTTTTTAAAGAGACAGTACTTCGACTGTCAAATGGTCGGATAATCAAACGATTTTTAGTTCGAATCCTTCAATTTGAATTCGAAGTTGTAGTCGAAGGTCAAAGTAGCCAATTCGATGGTCGAAGTAGCCAAAAAAATCATTCGAAATTTGAAGTTTTTTTTATTCTATTCCTTCACTCGAGGTAAGTAAATGGGCCCCGTAGTGTTGAATAAAGGGCATTTTTGCAGCAGAATACTGCATCTACCTGGTCTGTTCTACCAAATATATTTTGCACTGACTTTTAGTACCATGGACGGGTTAAAGGGACAGAACCTAAGGGTTAAAAAGCTATGGGAGAAACACCACATCCAGTGGAAACAAGCACATTTTGAAGTGGGTTCATAAGAGTTGGCTTTGATTAGAACAGGCATGAGTAATTTAGTGAACTTTTTATTTACAGTTTGGTTTGGATTGTTTAAACATGGTGTAATTTGAGCACTACAACATCATACAACAATCTTCTTATGGGACATAAAGAGCTGTGACATTGCAGAGAACAACAACAAAATGTACCTATATTACCTGTCACAACTTCCGGTTACAAAATAAAGGGATACTCTGCCTATAGAGGATATAAGAGGTTACACTAAAATAACAAAGTGAGCACGGATTGGTGTCATCCAGATCCCACCAGTGTCTGCTATATCATTTCCTATGTTGTATCATTTCCCATCATTTGGTCAGCTAAGTGTCTATAAATAATGTTCTCTTGTACTCAATACACACGAGTTATGACAAATAAAAAGTAATAAGCCCTTAAACTAAAAAGAAAAATGTCCTGACTGTAGCTTGCTATGTTCCCTGCTAGTGATGAGTGAATCTGACTCAATTTGCTTTGATGAAAATTTGCGAGAAATGTGAAAATTCGCCAAACGCATTGAAGTCAATGGGTATTTCCAAATGACGCTGTTTATTAGAGTTTATGGACATTTTTTTCCTAGTGAAACCTAGTAAAAAATGTCACTGATTTTGCCTGCAGTTCAGAGTGAACACTTGAGATGAGTCAATTGCAAAGGGAAACTTATCCGATTTCCAAAACCTTCTGTTATTGTTTTGTTTATATTTAATAATATTATAATATACATGCCAAATCACCAGTGGTGTAACTATAGAGTAAATATATAACCCGCTGCCTTGGGAGTAGTGAGAAATTTGACTGTGAGGTCTGCTTATTCTAAAGCTTTTAAAAAAATCTCTCTCCGACCACATTGTGAAGCGGCAGAGAACCAGTGAACCAGTAGTGCAGTGAGGGTGGGTGACTGGGTGCATGGGCAGATAGCAGTTTAATTGGTGCTGGGCCCCTTCAAAGATTTTTTGTGGGGGGGACCTGTGCAGTCTAGGTAAGCCGATGCAAATTTCTTTAAGCTTCTACAGGGTTTTCAAAATAATATTTGAGACCAGTGTTCCTCCCAAGCTGTATTTGATGGGTGCATCACCTGTAGTGATGGGCAAATTTGTCCCATTTCGCTTCACCACGAATTTCACGAAAAATTTGAGAAACTGGCGAAAAATGAGTGAAATGGCAATTTTGATGCCGGCAACAATTTGCGGGTGTCAAAATGGGTGCCGGTGTCAAAGTTGATGCCGTCACCCATTATAGTCATTGGGCGTTCATCGCCGACGGCGTTAAAATTGGCACTGGTGTCGCAACCGTTGCCGGCGTCAAAAAACCTTGATGCCGGAGTCGGAACTGTCGCTGGCACCAAAATTTTTTCGATGCCAGAGAATTTTCATGGCAAATTTACGGATTTATTCGCTGGTGGCGAAACGGCAAATTTGCAATGAATTTGCGCCTGGCGAATAAATTTGCCCATCACTAATCACCCGGTATTGTTTCCCCACTGCCAAGCACCCTCAGCCCATAAAGGCACTTTGTGTCAGTGTTTGCTTTCAACAACCAGAACTGTGTGTTTATTTTTAGAAGTGTGTAGTCCTATTGCCTATCGCAAAAAGTACGAGAGTGGAGGAGGCACATAATTATTTCTGTTTTTTATTTTTCATCTGCCGGCTCAAATTTTTCCCCTTTTGCCATTTTATATTCTTGGGAGAACACTGTAATAGACTAATTCAAGCATAAAAAACATGCCATAGAAAATGCACTGATATAAATGCAAACCTGTCAGCATCACTTATATTGGTTTTGATTCAAGATGATTCCTTTTCCGCATAGACCTAAAATGCATCTTTATCATTGAATCCACTTCTAGTCCAGCTCATTTTCCTCTTGCACTGATATACTGAAGTCTGCATTATGTTCTATTTGCATATGTATTTCCAACATAAACTAAATGTTAACAGTTCTGATGACATTTCCATCTGACCACAAGACAGCACACACAGCAAGCAGGCAAGATGGAATTTCAGATTTATGAGCAAGGCAAAAGTTGATTATATGTGCATTCGCTCTGCCTCCTAGAGCTTAACTGGCACCAACTATGTCAACAACAACAAATGCCATTATCCTTAGCCTGGGTATAGGTTTTAGAATATTGTCTGGATTTAATTAAAATTTAAAACCATTGATATAAGCTTGCAATTAACATAATTGTTCATTTTAAATGAAAATTGTGAAAACTGTAAAAGAAAAAAGCACTGATTGTCACAGTTTAACCCAAAACTGTATTAATAGAAGACACTTGTCTGGTAGACAAAGCACCCAATTAGATGTATGCTTTTATTTTTCAAACTAATTAACTGTTTACTATGTTTTACTTGGTCAGAGCTATGCTTACTTATCATCCTATTGATCAATGTGTAAAAACTGTAAAACCAACCCCCCCCCCAGAAAAGGAACTGATTTTATGAATGATGGGTGAATTTTTTCACCTTGTTTCGTCGGAAAAACTACGCCCATAGACTTGGAGTTGTGTGTCAAAAAACAATTTCGCCGCGCGCATAGAGTTTAATGGGCATCGGCGACATTTCGCCCGTGGCAAAACGAAACAGGTTAAATTCGCCCATCCCTAATTTCATATTTCTTCAACAGAAAAAGAACATGCTAATGAATCACATAATCCAACATAACCCATAGCTGAAGTATGGATTATTATATTGTACCCTATCCCCTGGATGTACAGTATGTTGCACCATGTTACTGTGGAATAAAGCAAATCCCTTGGAAAATGGAAGAAATAGACAAGACCTTGCATAATATGATTTCTCTGTTGAAATATCACTGCACACTGAGATGTCGCTTAAAATACCCAACTCTCCAGGTCTATCTTAATAAAAATATTTCTGAACATTCATAGAGCACTTAACGGAAGGTAAACATAATATCTTGAATAATACATCATATTTAATGATCATTTGAAAGATGTTTACAATACCCTCAACATATTGCTTAGAAGTGTATCTTCTGCTCCTGATCCACCCAACCATATCCCCTGTTTTGACATAAAAAAATCCTGATTTGCCCAAAATCTTGCTCAGATTAGGTACATCCCATTCTTCTATGGGTCACAAATTAGAACTGTCCCATTTCAGAAGGGACAGTTGGGTAGTTATATATTGAAGAGTGGAAATTACCCCTAGTTGCATATGGTAAGTACATATATTTCTGCCCGAAGCAATAGAATTTAGACGCCCATATGTTGGGAATAAATACAGGTATGGGATCTGTTATCCAGGATGCTCGGAACCTGAGGTTTTCTGGATAAGTGGTCTTTCCATAATTTGGCTCTCCATGCCTTAAGTATATTAAATATTATTTAAACATTAATAAAACCCAATCGGGTTGTTTTGTCTCCAATGAGGATTAATCATATCTTAATTAGGATCAAATACAAGCTAATGTTTTATTATTAAAGAGAAAAAGGAAATCATTAAAAAAAATATGAATTATATCATTATAATGGAGTCTATAAGAGATGGCCTTTTTATAATTCGGAGCTTTCTGCATAACAGATAACAAATCCTATACCGATAGTATATATTTTTGTACTTGCTGGTAAAATTCTTTTTAGGTAATGTACAATATAAACAATCATCCAGAATATAATGTTGGAATATGAAATTTTGTAAGCGAGAGCCGAACATGTAGCTGTCAGCTACACTAAGAACAGATCTACTAACTATCTAATAGGGGAATGGATACATTGCAAATGGTTTCCAAGGTATTAAAGGAGAAGGAAAGGCTAAAACTAAGTAAGCTTTATCAGAAAGGTCTATATAAATACAATAAATACATAAATAAGTAATGCTGCTCTGAGCCCTCTGTGAAAAGAAACACTGCATTTCTTTCCTTCTATTGTGTACACATGGGCTTCTGTATCAGACTTCCTGTTTTCAGCATAAACCTCCAGGGCAGGACTTGAGCATGCTCAGTTTGCTCCTCTCACCCTCCCTCCTCCCCTCCCTGCTGTAATCTGAGCTCAGAGCTGTAAGTGAGCAGGAAGGCAGGAAGTGATGTTACACCAAGCTTATATGGCAGCTGCTATCCTAAACAAACAGAGACAGTGTCTAGCGCTGTTTACTCAGGTATGGTAAAGCATTCTGCAGAATAAATATAGCATTCTATCTTGAACTATTGTGGCTAATCTGTGGGCAATAAACTGTCTTGGAACTTTCCTTCACCTTTAACACTTTCCTGACTCTTAGTGGCATTTTCCTCACAGTCAGGAAAGCATCAGAATGTTTTAGAGCCCAGCAGCAGCGCAAAGTTTTAAAACGAGACTGAATCATTAAGCCCTGAAAATTAATGAGCATTGCATTAAAATCAAAAGTAGTGCAAAGTCAATGGGTGACTTAATGATGTAGAAAAGCTTTGGAAATCTTAATGCTTCTGTATTGTTTTCATTGTTATTTGTCAAACAGGGCAAGGTTAGTAAATCTGCTCCCGCTCCCAAAAAAAAATAAATGCAATATATGTAACGTTAGAATATTGAAATTGTATGCCTTAGCATAATTATTTTCTTTTTTAGTAATTTGTGAAAAGTGTGTGAATATTTCTTTTGACTCTGCACAACTGTTAATCTATATTAAAATAGCTGCAAAATTGCTGCAAAGCAAAAATGTCCCATTCTCTGCAACTTTCCTGGCACCTTGATCAATGGCTCAATATTTGTGTTATTTCTGCAAGGCATTTTGTCAGTATATGTTGGAAGACCTGATTTTAATTATATTAAGCAACCCTGGAGTATGGTTTCAAACTGCAGTGTCTGTCAGATGTTGACTAAAGCTAAATCCCTTTATTTTTTGACGGCTTGAGTTATTTTTTTTGTATGGTTAGTAACATTGAATATAATAAAAATAGAATGGTATTTAGTGGCTATCTTATTGCAGCACTGCCTCTGCTGTGAATGAGTGAGGATTAATTAAGCTGTGATGCTTTATCCTACTTAACCCCAAAATACAACACAGGGTCACCATTCATTGCATTCTGGCTCTTCACTCAGGCACTTCAATTCTTCATAGTTTGTTATTTTATTGAAAGAGATAAACACTCTGAAAATGAGCACCTAAGCAATTTATGGCATTAAAGTATACTGTTAATGGAGGTTTAATCAGCTATCACTAAATTACTAGGTTTAATTAGCTAATGCTTAACATTTTGTCACTGGTTTAGAGAAAAAAGGATATGCAAATAGGCAGACTGTTGTTCATTTAGAAATACTTAATATAAATAAAACATGTTTTATATTATGGTATATAAATTAGAAACGTTGTCCACACTGTAAATGTTGTGCTTTTTCAGCAATGGGTGCATGGTGTTAGTAGAACATTGTTACAAATATTGCTCTGTTTGTCTGTGTTTGCACAATAGAGAACCAACCTGTTATAAAGATAAGAGGCCAATGCAAAAGCAAAAATAAAAAGAATGCTCTGTTACAATGCTGTGTTTCTGTATTAAAGTGTGTTGCCTTTGCTACTTTCTCTAAAACACATCGGCACATCAATATATTTTTCAAAGGGATCATGGGCCTTATTCTACATGAATAGTGTGGTAGACCTAAAAAGTTCCATCTTTCATTATTATTATTTTATTTAATGGGTCTGCTTTCCTATTCATTTAGAATAACTTTACTTACTGAAATGTTCTGTCAAAAATGTTATTGCACTCATTCATGCATATAATGTATTTTTTTCTTGTCTGTATTGCATTATCTTTTAGACCATGTCATTTTTTTCTAAATGATTTCTTTTAATTCTATGTTATGCATAGCTATACTTTTGCTAAGTGTCAATGTAAAATGACAAATAAAGTTTGAACATTTGTTTTATTCTGTTTGGAACTTGTGTGCCAAATTTGCTTCCCGTACTCAGGGGTAAAATACATATTGTGCTTAATGACAATTTGATAGAATAATTTAAAAAAAAATAAGATGATGACTGACATGTAGCACTCCCAAACTTATTCTTCACCTTGAAATATTGTTCTTTAAACTTCTTAACATTTAATTGTAAAGGAGTGTAATACTTACATGGGCTGTTTTTTCCACCACCTCAATGATTTTTTTGTAATTATCAGCCTATTTAATGTAATGTATTGTGGGCCTAGTCCCTGGAAATGAAAGGGAATATAAAAGGCAATTACAAATAAATACTACAGAAGGCAACGAAGGAAATACGTGTTAAATTAATTATAAGGAAGTAATGAATAGAATAATGTTCTGTTTGTTTCCTTTCCTTGACTCTAAATTTTAATATAACTGTGTGTTAAATTCATGAAAAATCTAGGAAATGTTATTTTTCTTGAACTGCGAACAAATTAGTGGTATAACTACAGGGGATTCAAACAGTGAGAATGCATCAGGACATTTTTGACAAAGAGTACAAAGAATTAATCTTTTTACCATAAACAAAAAATAAATGGACAATGCTAAATGTAGTAAGTGGGGCATGGTCATATTAAGAAAAGAAAGACATTCCAGCAACTTGTGTCTGTATGCAGTAATGCATATGTTCATTGGTGGGATACAAGCATCTACTTGTGTGCCCTTCCCTTTGGCATCATTTATGGAATACAGAAAAAGTAGTGCGAGGGAATAGAAGACACAATGGAGTCCTGTACTTAATGCTACTTAGCTACCAAATACAGAAAACAGCAAGGGGCAGATTTATCAAGGGTTGAATTTCAAAGTTAAAAATACTTCGAAATTCGACCATCGAATATTGAAGTCGAAGTTTTTTCCATCGAATTTGGCAAGAAAAAACGAAGTAAAATCGTTCGAACGATTCAAAGGATTTCAGCGATCGATCAAATTATTTTACTTCGACTTCCAAAAATTTAGAAAAACGCTCTAGAAGGTCCCCATAGACTAACATAGCATTTTGGCAGGTTTAATTTGGCGAAGTATTGAAATCAAAGTTTTTATAAAGAGACAGTACTTTGATTATCGAATGGTCGAATATTCGAATGATTTTACTTCAAATCGAATTTGAAGTCATAGTATCCTATTCGATGGTCGAAATATCAAAAAAATGACTTCGAATTTTGAATTTTTTTACTTTGAAAATTCTCTCGAATTCACTTCGACCCTTGATAAATTGGCCCCAGCGCCGATTCAAAGGAAAACACTGCCTGAGGCGGCTCCTGCAATGCCCTCCCCCGTTTACCCGTCGGGAGGGAAGGCAAGAACTCTAATGCGGAGAGCGCAATTGCGCTCTCTCGCATTAGTAAAGCTGAATTTCCGGTTTAAAAAACGGAATTTCGGCTCTTATAGGTACCAGGAGCGGCTTTTTTACGCCCTAGAAACCTCTTTGGCGTGCCGCCTGAGGTGAGTTTCTCAACTCGCCTCGTTGGCAGTGCGCCCCTGATCTGCCCTAGTGTTGGCTTTAAAAATATATTTATTTAGGTATCTTAATCTTAATTCTATTCATTGGTGGGCTACATTCAAAGTCTGGCCATCATTTGAAAGCCAGCCAATAAGTGAAGTGCACAATGTCATGCATACCGTCTACTAGTTACAGCTCCGTCTTGCTACACACTCTCCCCATGCAACCTACATACACCACATTGCTTCCTGCCAATAGAGAATACAGCTACAGTAGTTTTGGCTTTAAAATATATTTCTTTAGGCATTGAAAATTTCAAAAAATGTATGTATATACTTGGATATGATATAAATTACATATGGGTTTTATTAAAACATGTTATTTTATTAATAAGCTGTACAACATGTTTTGGCAAATTAAATAATTCAAAAAATGTCTTCTCTAAAATATCCAGATCCCCAATGTTACATGCATTTGCTTTAATGCCCTTAGCATTACCATAGTCAAATCCTCATTAAATTTCATTTTGCTAATTAACTACCATCAGATATATATTTAAGTATATAATATTATTTATTTATATACTGCTTATATACTATGCAGTACTTTACAGAGAATGCTAAATCATTCACATGCCCCAGTGGAGCTAAAAATGTAATTTCCCTACAGCAAACATACCAATACCCATACTATGGTAAATTTTCTTCAGAAACCAATATATTAACAAGAACATTTTTGGACTTACAGGGAGTCCCCTTGGGCACAATGGAACTTACATTTCTGATGTGTTCTGAAGCAGTTTCTCCAAGTTTCTCCAAGAAATAGTAGAGATATACATTTTGTAATACTTTTTATTGAAAACATTGTTTAAATATAACAGTAATAAAATTATATACTTTCCAGTTCAATTTTACAGGGTATCTAGTGGAATTTAATGTTGTTTTTGATTGCTTGGCCAAGGCTGGATCTAGACAGGACTTACTTGTATAGTAGACTGTGAGAATTATTGTTATCGAGGTATATATACGATATAAGATATTTATATATATATATATATATATATATATATCTATATATATAAAACCAAGAAATAGACCGCTCCACCTCACCGATCTTCCCTCCAACCAGGTGATCAATCAACAGTGTCCCCACTGTAAGTACATCAAAAACTCCACAGGCTGATGGCACTTCTGGATAAGTTTATTGGAAAAACTGCTGTAAACCGCCTAATGTATTTTGGGATTGTATCCCTTAATCATAGGCTCATATAAATTAAATTGTTTCTAAATTAAATATTTTTGAGTGATTACAACAGATTTTTCTTATTTTATTTATTTTTTATCTTGTCATTTTAGCCATTAATATGTTTTTTTTAACTTTAAATCAAATGTAGATGTAAAGCTAGCTACATACAGCCCAATATTGTCAACAGGTTTGATTATTTTAAAATACACTTTTCAGCCAGTTGTTTAATCAGCTGACTGTCACTTCGGTCCTGATTAACTGTGAGGGCTCCCCAGTGATTCAGTGATTTGGCCAAACCAAAAGATCAGTGCATTTAATGGACTATTTGGTAGTGATGGGCGAATGTCCTGAAATGGTGAAAAATTTGCGAAACACATTGAAATCAATGTGCATCACAATTATTTTGATGCACGTCAATTTTGACGCCCACAACAACTTTTATAAGCACACTTATTTTGTACCAATGCATTAAAGTCAATGGGCGTCCTAAAAATTTTCCCAATTTTTTTTGACGCAGCGGATTTTTCGCAGACAAATTTTCCCCGCAGTTCTGTGTGTGTTATTATACTGCCCAATAATCTCATCATTCAATTATTATATAAAATAATTATTTTAAAGCAAAAAGAATCTCAATTCACACTCTATAGATTTAAATTAATTAATTAAATTTTATTTAACCACAATGATTAACTAATAATCAAATTCATATATGTATACTACATTCAATGCAAATTATTACAACAATTCATTAATTTAACAATTCATGTGCAATAGATTAATTAATTAAAATAGTCATATATAAATTCATGATTGGTTACTAATAGAAATAGAAAAGTTCATAAAAGAGCCTGATTAAAATCCATTGTGCTTGTAAAATATGCTGCACACCAGTTTACTAATAAAAATCCTGGAGGGGGAGGTAATAGTTTGAATTACTCAAAAAGTTTGGCGTAAGCATTTCCCCTACTATGATAATTTTAATCCAAATTGAAGGGAATTTTTTTTAAGTATTCCAATGTCTTGGTGCTTCAAGCGTTTAGGGATTTAATTTGGAAGTCCGCAGTGCACTGACGCTTTTTCTCCAGCGTGAGATTATCCAGGCACTAATTCTGAGGTTATAACTCTATATATTCTAAATAAATATAATTATATAAAATAATAAGAGAGGCCAGGAAACTTGAAGGCCAGGACCCTCACAGATAGATCACAAGGGCACAAATGTTCTGATGAAATACAATTAATTTGAGTTTTTTATTAAATTTAAGGAAGTAAGTATAGTAAGTAAAATAAAATATTTGACATATGTAGCTCTGCAGCTGCCAACATTTCATATAAAATCTCTTGTTTAATCCACATATTCTTCTTACTCTGATTTCCCTTCTTTAAATTCCCTTTTTTTACCCATTTCTTATACAAAAATAAAATATTTACTTTGCTTTTGTAATTTTTGCTAAATAACTACATACACATACAAATAAAGTCCAAAAAAGTTCAATATTCGATATTAAAGGACAAGGAAAGGCAAAAAAATAAAATCCCATTTTTACTTTCTTTAATGAAAATGAAACCTTTCTCCAATATACTTTAATTAAAAAATGTGTACTGTTTTTATAAGAAACCTGACTGTATGCAGTGAAATTCTCCCTTCATTTACTGCTGTGGATAGGAATTGTCAGATGGTACCTAACTACTGAGCAAGGAAACAATCATACTTAATGAACAGCAGGGGGAGCTCCCGCCTTACTTCCGAGCCATGCAGAACTCAAGCAGCTTTGTTTATAACGATCCCTGAGCAGCCCAGACCACACTGAGCATGTGCAGGGTCAGGGTCAGGCCAAGATGTTTAACAAAGTTACAAGATGACAGCCCCCTGTGGCCCACTTTAAAAGCATAAATCATTTGTTTGATTAGGCTTTGTGGTGCAGTAAGTTCGTGCTTATGTTTAGTATACAAAATACAGCATTTCTAGCCTTCTTCTATTTTAGACTTTCCTTGTCCTTTAAGAAGGATGGGAAGCACAATTGAAATGCACAAAAAATAATATTACCAGTTACTTACAAGCTCAACAAGACTTTGAATCAAAAAGCCTGGACATAACCAAATTGGCTCCTTTATACATATATTCATACAAAACGATTTGTGCTATGGTAAGTAAAATATCTGTGTGTTTTCAATGAGTAAATAAAACATGCAAATTAAAATATCTATTTAAATAGAAATCCAAATTTTTGAAATGTTGATCTTGCCACACATGTTAAAGTATGTGAAAATGTGCTACAGTAAATTATCTACAGATCTAATGGCGGGGATACAATCAACTAATTTAATTTCATTTTCAATTCTTGTCTTATATTATTAATCTGACACTGTAAATGCCCCAATAGACAATAGAGGAGGTGGAAAAAACACAAAAGCCTTCTTTCTAGTGAATGATGATACAGTACAGGTATGGGTCCTGCAATCCAGAATGCTCAGGACCTGGGGTTTTCCAGATAAGGGGTCTTTCTGTAATTTGGATCTTCATACTTTAAGGGTCAGAGCACACAGGCAGATTTGGGGAGGTAAGTCGCCCGGCAACAAATCTCCTCTTCTTCGGGGTGACTAATCTCCCCAAACTCCCCATCTTGCTATATAAATCACTGGTTAAAAAACGCAGTGATTTCAAATTATGGAAAAGGAAAACTCAAAACATGTTGTTTTTTTTAACTTGCCTGCTGTTGTCGAAACAGAACTGTCTTTGATCTGAAAAATTTTCACTGCCTGTTCAATATGGACTTCAATTCAGCATTGTCAGTTGAGATGAACCTTCTAGACATCCACTGAAGCCTGATGCTACAATCAAGAGAGAACTATTCTCATTTTTTGCCTATGTAATGGAAACAGAATATGGAAGTACTCTCAAGTGGGGAAACACTGTCTGAGGATCAACAGGAGGTAGGCTGGTTAATTGTGCCTTTGGAATTGCAGCTTGAGACCTAGTAAATGCATAAAAATAATATTTGCATGCTACATAAATATGTACAAACCCCATTTTTTTATAAGAATTGTCTCCACAATACTAATGTTCTGAAATGTTTCACTTTATCAAAGGCTTTTTAGAAAAATTCACCACGCATTGTGTGTTACCTTGTACTGTGATCAAGTTCAGTTGCATTGCAAAGGAAAGTAAATAGCTATATTTAAGTAATTTAATTAAACTGCTTAAACTTTAGGCCACAAAGAATGTGGGAAATTGGATTGAATAGGAAATGGAAGGTAGGAAGCATACCTTTTTTTGCTTAGAAACCATTATTGTTTGCAGTTCATGATGTAATTTACATAAGTTCATAATCACTATTTGAAGATTCATAATCAAAAATGTTTGTGTATATGTTAAAAAAGGATGCTTTATCCATTCTGTATAAATGGCAACGATGAAAGTGTTTTACATAACATAATTGGGGAGCAGAAGTATACTGTCTGTGTATAGTGTAAGTGTATGAGGGTAAGTGGGCCAGCACACATACAGAAAATAAAGAGTAGGCCATCATTTCACAGGGTAGAAGTATAATTTCAGTGAGCTAGCTGCTTAAATATGTTTTATGCAACTGTTGAACTTATTTGGATGTCATTCTGTGATTTGAATCCATAACAATAAATCCTTTGATTTGATTCAGTCATCATTTTTGGAAGTGTGCTGAATACAAACTTTGAGGGTGCACATACCACTAGTTGACAAAGTATAATTCACAATAGTATTCAGTTGTTTATCAGATGGAGGTTGATTTATTATTATTATTATGATTATTATTATTATTATTAATAATACTACTACAATTATTAACAACAACAATAATAAGTATTATTATTATTAACAACAATAATAATAATAATACTAATAATAATTGTTTATCAACTTGACTGAACTAACAAAGTGAACTGATTACTAAAAATTGCATACAAGTTAGAATGGGTTAAAAATCATCTAGAAACCTGGAGAACTCCAAGACCAAACTTATAATATTTAGGCCCCAGGGAGACATTTATGTTGTGATGCCTAGTAACATGTGTATGCAAGGCACGACTAGACCATTATTTATGTGCCAGAAATTCCTGGTGCAAATCCATAATTTTCAATTGCCATATAAAATAGACTATATAATTCTACTTATTTGTAATTATTTGTATTAATTATGGTCATGGTTCTGGATATATATATAAATACATCTGCGACCATGACTCAGAACTTGCAGGACTTGTATTACACACACACATATAGAGAATTATTGGAATATAGGATTTTCAAAAAGATTTCATATTACTGAATATCCATACATCTAAGCTTTGGTAATATCTAAAAATATTTAATGTACTTTGTAGTGCACAATCTTTATCCTCATGGATATGTTTAACTGGCATGGACTTGCCATAAGTCAAGATCAGTAGCTTCCCCATAAAACAACAGTATTTACATACAGACAAGAGGTAGATTAAAGTAAAGAAAGAAAACAAACCAGCTTTTTTTATGTTTTATTTGCAGGCTGCATATAATAAAGGCTGCCCTTTTGTTCTATGTGAGCCTGAATTCACCTTAAATATATTCCCCAGTGGCTTTAACTAGTGAGGAAGATTTACAGTAGGTATACTGCAGAGGAATAATTAGTACAAGGTCTGGTGTGCTGTTAGCATTCTTGGTAAAGTTCTAAGAATACCTTTAGCTGAATGTTTCTAAAACTCGTGTTAGTCCTTGTTGATCTAATACTATCACTGCATTCACTCCATTATTATTAAAAAGTTTGTTAATATATATATGCTGAGTTCTGTGGCTGTCACATAATCTCATGTATGGTATTGTTGTTTCAGCTTGCATGTATATTATATCTGTAATCTAGTATTGATACCCTTCCTTTTACATACAGTAGTTCCTGATTAATTACACATATTTGACCCTGATTTTGACCACTGCACAGCTTCTGTACCTGTTTCGATATTTAAGTAATTTTACACATGATCTGATTCTACATCAGCTAACAAATATACTGAAAAAAACCACAACACAATGTCTATTTCCTGCATTTAGCGGGTATTCAGAATAATTACGTTATTAAGAATAATTACTTTACTAAGTCTCAACACACAGTTGCCATAGCTTTGGAACATGAACATGTAATTTTTCAAACAGAGAAGAAAAACAGTATTTTTGCTGTTTGCTTTTATTTTGTCTGGTATGCATGTTGATGTTTTAGCACCATCCCAATAGGTTAGTGGATGAGAAATGATTTAGAATTACATAAACAACTATGAAATGTGTTTGGGGAATGTGAAGAAATGCATTCTGGCACCAGCCCCATCACTTTGGTCTTGTTGTTGAAGCTCTGATGTAAAAAACACTGGCCGCAAAACAGCTATGAATTTATATTCTGTTTGCTACTCTTATGTGCTTTTAACACATGTAATTTAATGCATGAGTAGAAGTACTTTATACAAATAGAAATGAATTCAGCAAGCATAAAGCATGATATCAGTATTTATAAATCGGAAAATATTTGTGATACACCAAGTGGTTTAACTGGGGCCCAAATAAAATCAACCAAAAAAATACACTAACCTCTATGAACTACTGCTTGATTTTTATTAAAATACAACCACTCTCAGTAATACAAATGTTATGCCACTGTTGTGTAGAAGGCATCAGCCATAATTATTCTACATCGTATATAAAATGGCACGTGTATCTTATAAAAATTGCTAATAGATTCAATTATTTATTCTCCGTGAGATTTACTTAAACTACTGTATATACAAAAGAGCTATACATGTCAATTTAGTAGGAAAGAAGTGCTTCTTCTATTTAGCATTTATTATAGGGGGTGTTAGCTTTTATCAAAATGTTATTTCCTAAGTAGGCTTTGATTTGTTAGGACTTCAATAGTATTTAATAGAAATGGCTCCTCTCCTCAGCCCTGGGGAAGATTTCCCCATATAGGTTCTAAGTGGCACTAGTGCACTTTGCCATAGGGATCAGTTGCTTGTTAAAAAATTAAAACAAAAAGATTGGTGGCTAGGTGCACTAGTGCACCTACTCTGTATTAGTAAATCAACCCCCTATATAAGATGGAGCAATATGTCTTGTAGTTAATTCATGATTTCTCCTAACATCAACTTATTTCAGATATCTACAAATCAATCCTTGGCACATCCAATCAACTTGTTTTATGATAATGCCTGCCCTTCCTAAATAAATGTTCGAATGCATTAAAAAAATTCACGAAAAAATCATGAAAATTTGAGCTTTTCCCGCAAAGGTGATTTTCAGGAAATGTAATAATAAATAAGCATTACGAACTTGAGTGGGTTAGATCGGAGTTTGTAGCAGCCAATATTTAGATAAATTCGGAATTTGATAAATAATCCCATACGTATTAGGAATTGAATTGTTTCTATCATTTGTCAAAAAAGTATGTATAAACTTTAACATTACTAATAGCGTATGCCAAGTGTTTGCTTTATGCATGTAATAAAAGTCTTTCAGCAGAGAAATTGTTCTATTTCCATGGTAATTTAAAAGGTTGTTGCCATGGATATGATGAAACACTTTTCAATGGGACTTTCCTTTCTGCGATTCAGTACAATTTGGTAACATTTAAGGAAGAAATATTGTATTTCTTAAGGAGGATTTTAAGAGTTTATATATGTATCTACATTTTCTATAAAAATTAAGAAAATCTGGGTTTTGAATTTTTCTTTTATCATTTCTTTTAGGACCGCTTCTATTCTATTCTTTATTAGCAGATACAACTGCTTTTGATATACTGTACATATGCCTTTGTAAATATTCCTAGTGCAAATAGCCACATGAGACACAGGGCTTCCAATGATTACTTCTAAATGTTGTTATTATTATTAATATTATTTCTGCCTGACAATAATAAACATTCATTTTAAGATTGAGAAATTGCAGCAAGTATTGCAGACAAGCATGCCTGATGGCCAAAACTCACTGGTTTGTATTTTTGGACTATACTTGGAGCAATGTGCCATACATGTTGTTTTCCATAGTATGTGGGGGAGGTGACCTATAATTATTCTCTGCATTTTGCTTCCATAACTTTTCTTAAAAACATTTACTTAAATGACTTGCCATGTTTTAGGTGGCTTTTTATTTGCCTCAGAAACCTTCTCGAGAATTCATTCACAATTTCTGCAATCATTCATCCTAACAGGTAAAGATGAATAAATTTGTTAACTTCTGAAAAGGAAGACATTTCTCAGTGTACAATTAATTGTAAGACCATAATTACATTGCACAGTTAAGTTAAACATAGCAACATTATTACTGTATAGACAATATTGATTGATTTTTTGCAAAATTAAAACTACTTCATAAGATATCAGAATACACTTTTTAAAAAAAAAATTTAAAGAAAGAAATAGAGAAAAAATTAAAGACTTGCAAATTCATGCCAATAAGTTATGCTATTTCCTTTTGAAATTAAATATAAAACATAACACAGACTGTGGCGGTTTTGTTTTGAAATATCCAAAAATGTAGGTATCGTGCAGCCAGGGAGGAGAACCCTTGTAAGTGAGTTGGGGTAATAGTGTAATATTCTTAAAAACATGATATTATAGTTTTGGTGGAAATGGAACTTCATTCAGGAGTTTGTAGGATGCTGACATGTCCATATTTGTCCATGTTGAAGTTCTTATTTCTGTCCAGTCTTGTGTAGATTTCACTGAAGGTTGGTATTTGTGGGGATTATCATCTAGATGCTATTTATCAGCAGGTAACAATGAATGAAGCATCAGTATAGAATCCTCCCTCCCCAGCCACTTGCCAACACTAAAGTTTGTGCATCGGGCACAGCGAATAGGAGCATGCAGACAAGTAGGTGGGGCCAGACTGTAGTGGGCACCTGGCCTCTGAATATTTTTTTGTGGAGGGGAGGTGTGGTGATGGATAGTTATGCCACTGCTATTGATATATTTGGCTGTCAATATATTGTTTCATTTTTGAGAAGGTTAGAAGAGTCCTTTTATTGACTTTCCCAAAATGAAATAAACAGGGTCTTTAGTTGTATCCTTATCAGAGAGAGCCCAGATATAGGCATCCCATCCAGCAATTATTTGGTGCACTTGGAAACACTTTTTTTGTAATTTTATTGGTGTGCTATACAATTGCATGATTATACAAGTAATTATGGCTGATGCATTCTACACAACCATGGGATGACATTGTCCCATATCAGCTTTCACTCTTTTAATTCTATAGCCCTAACCAAGTCTGCTTCCCAATACAACATATATTATGTTCTGGAAAATTAATTTATCACAAGGAGGTTTTAATACACTCTTTATGCTATGGAATAAACAAAATAGTGCATAATCTTTTTATGAAAGCTCTTGTCCTATCAGTGTTCCTTTTTTCATTCTATCTCTTCTGTGGCAAATTTTTTCACTTTACGTCTAATTATGCAAACTTACATTTGAAGAGTCCTGCTTTACTGAATTGCAGCAACAAGTAGGGGGTTATGTACTAAACTCTGAATGCAAAAATCACGAAAAATTCATGTTTTTTTTTCATAAAATCAGACTTTTAAAAAATCACAAATTTTTCAGAACTCATTAAACCCCCGGGTTTGGAAAAATTTGAATAAGAAAATCTGGCATCTCAGACCGTTCGAGGTTGCATATAAGTCAATGGGAGAAGTCGTGCAAGTTTCGTGCAATACCCCAGAGTTTTCGGGCAAAAACCATAAGAAATCTGAGTTTTCAGGTGAAAAATCTGATTTTTTTCCCACAAAGCAAATTTTTGGGAAAATGTAATGATAAATAAGCATTGAAAACATGTTGAGATAAAATTGGACTTTGATAAATAACCCCCCTACTGTCTCATCATATGGAACTTTGGCTGATTCTAATGTGGTAACTTGCCATTGAAAAAGACAGCCAAGGAACCGAATGTTTTATCCAGAAGCATTCCATTGTTTAAAAATAAAAAATAAATTAAAGAACTCCAGCCTGGCTATTTTTTCCAGCTTTTCTTTAAAGACCTTAAGAGTCTGTCGTGGCTTGTATTAACGAGTCTCTTGTGCAGCTTTAAAAGTGCAATATTATAGGGAAAGAAACACAGGCATGATTATTTCGAGAAGCGATTGGGAGAAGTGCTCCAGATGTTTAGCTACCATTTGCACATTTAATTGTCCAGTAAACATTCTGAATACATTTATATCTAAAGCTTTGCCATGAATTTACCATTGTGGTGTAAGAATTTATTCCTCATTAATGGTATAAAGTTATAAAATGTAGACAATTAGTACAAATTTTAGCAATTTAGCAGCTGTAGGAATTATACATTGATGGGAATGTTGGTATTGGTTACATTCTGCCCTATAATAATTAAGTAGAGTTAGACACATACAATAAGATAAGTAAATTGCAGTGTAATACCCATATTCTACAAACTTTTTATTATGACAGTGTTTATTTTCAGCTTCATAAATATTGGGAAAGTAGAAAATTAAATGTTTTTGATATTTTATGTTAAAACAGCGCCTTTCTTAGAATTTATAAATGTATACTGTATAAGGTGATCTTTAGGACACTAAGGAGATCCACTATCTCTGTATGGAGTCTGTGTTGAGACCCTTAATAAATGTAGAACTTTTCTTATTTATGAATATGCTGGACATGCTTGCTTTAATATAGGTTAGTGCAGTCATTCAGCTTTAGAAACTTTATTTTTAGGTGATTCTGTGCTGATGAGATGATCTTATTTTATTTCTAGTTTATTTAATAACTTGTCTATGTAATAATTTCAACATTCCAAGAGACACAATGCTACATATAAATTACAGGTAAGGACAATAATGGGACTACACTATTATCTCTAATTACTCTTACCGCAAATAAAGTCTTTATTTGTGTATTAATTCCCGATATATCAAATGTATTCATATAATGAGCCCCATTGTCATTGTGATATAGAATTGCATATATGATTCCAAACACAATGCTACATAAGTAGGCCAAGAATAAAAGATTCTCAGGCTACTTATGTAGCCTTATATGAATGACCTGACCTCAGTCCAGCTGGCAAACCGAGACTATTTGAGTAGTGAGTTGTGACTTGACCTATAGAGAACCTAGAAGAATGGGGCACAATCACACCCAGTCATTCTCCATTCTTACCCCAAATGGCTTAGACCTGTAATATATTTAAGTGTAGGGATTGAATAGTTGTGCAAACAGCATATTCCAATTTTTTATTTTTCCTAAGATTGTTTTCTAACATAAAACAATGCCACATAAAAAAATAATTTTGAGTTTGGTGCTCTGGATAAAAAAAATTCACAGGGAACATAAATTCGATTTAAGATTTGTTATTCCGAAAAATAAGAGCATTGGTCAAGGGTCTAAATAATTTTGCGGGGTCCTGTATATTCTTTATCCTCAAAATATACCTAACATTTCAAGGGAAATGACTCCACAAATAAATTCTATTGTTCATACAGTTATAGCCAGATATTTTCTACCCAGATGGGCTTTTCATCTCCACACTTTTCCCAACATTTCATTTATATTTTATTCAACAAATGCCTGCCATGTCTGTTTATCAGCCAAGGCGAGCAAACTTTCTCATATTTCCCAAATGCATCGGTAGCTATGACCGCAAATCACTCATCCAAGCATATTTTATTTATTCCTTGTTTTGTGCCTCACCATGACAATTTTCTTTTTACCACTGCAGAGCTGCATAGCTTCTCGTTTGCATGCAAAACAGCATAGTAACTAATTTTCTGTCTGGGTTAGCTTTCAAAAATTTTGTTGTTAAATTTATTTATCCATTTCAAGCTTTTATCACGATTCATTTTCCAAAATGCCACTTTTTTATGGTTCTTCGCTATGCATGAAACTTCCTACTTCCTCACTAGAACTGTGATACAGTCAGTGATATTCTGAGACAATTTGCAACTGGTCTTTCTTCTCTTATTTGTTCTGTCTTCAACCTACTTTCTGTACTTCTGTCTCCAATTTAATGTGAAAATTAAACAGTAGATACTATATTGAGGCTATATAATTGTTATATACGTATCGGAAATAATGTACAGGCATTGCATCTATTATCTAAGAACCGATTATCCAGAAAGCTCTGAAATACTGTAATACCATTCTAAGCAAAATATTGTTTTTATTTGTAATGATTTCCTTTACTCTGTTAAAATAAAACTACACCGTACTTCATATTAACTGACCTGTATAATATTTTTTTTAATGTTTAAATATTTTTCCTAATGATACCTTATTTATAGACCCCCCCATGTTACAATTATAATATAAACAATCACATATCTGTGCCTATTGTAAAATATAAGGAGTGACCTTATGGTTCCATAACAATATAAAGGCTGCAGACTGTTTTCATTCAGGAACCAAACTATTGCTGGTTGCTAGTGATAGTGGGACCCTACCAACCCGTTGAAATGTTAAACTGCAGACTCAAAGAATAAATTATTAATTTAAAACTGCCCAAACAGAAAAATAAAAAGTGAGAGATCAATAGTGTTACTTTCTACCATAGTCATGCTGTTATGTTTAGGGTGAACTGCTCCTTTAAATGCTGTATGTTGCTCTGTCCTCGTATTTCCAGGATGTAATACATGAAGTACAACATTACAATGCTGTATGTTATAAAGCACCTAAACAGAACATCTACTCATTGCCTTTTCTGCACTTGCCTGTGTAAAAGAACAATGGTACGGTAGTTAGTGGTTAATATTCTACTTCAGAGATTTTCCTTTTATTAACAGTAGCTAAATATTATAACAACAATGCCCTTAACTTTCTTTTTCCTATTATCCTGTGCTAGTGGAAATCGTTCTGTTCCATAATCATGAATGTAGAATTAAAAATCTGCACAAGCAATATCATATGCCAGAATAACAGAAACAACCAATGGACACTTAAGCTTGATGGTCACTCAATTAAAAGGTAGACATTAATTGCTTACAAAACAAAGGAGGCTGCTATTGGAATCATTAACAATACAGGTATAGGACCTATGACCATCACCATATATTGAGTTACAAAACATACAAACATGATTTAAACCCAATAAGATTCATTCAGTTTAGATATATATATAGAATATAAAGTACAATGTACTGTTTTATTATTACAGAGAAAACAGAGTCATTTTCAAATTGGAATTTTTTGCCTTAAATTAACATTGTGGGAGATGTGCTTCCTATATTTCAAAGATTTCTGGGTTTACAGTAAGTGATCCTGTAACTCTTCTTAACAGCTACATGCTAAAAAATTCAATATCTCTTTTACTAAAACCTTGTGAATTTCTCCTAAAAGCAAAATGAATAACTAGAGCAACTAAATAACAGTAAATATAAATTGCAGTAATTTAAATATCCATGCATTGCTTACATTAAGGGGCAGATTTATCAAGGGTTGATTTTCGAAGTAATGGGAGTTTTTTTACCTTCAAAATTCGAATTAAAAAAAAATCTAAATTTACCAAAAATTCTAAGTTTTTTTTTTTTTTTTTGCCCGAATAGGTCAGTTTTCAATCGAATAGGCCCGTTTTTGATCAAAAAATACATTTGATCAAATTCAATTCAAGTTTTTCCAAAAAAAGTTTGATTTTTCAAAGTCCACCAATTGACTCCAGATGGGTTCTAGGAGGTCCCTCATAGGCTAAAACAGCAATTCAGCAGGTTTTAGATGGTGAATGGTCGAGGTCTAATTTTTAAAGAAACAGCACATGATAAATTTCGATATTCTAATTTTCAATTTTTTTCAAATTCAAATAGAATTTGGACTATTCGTTAGTCAACCTTTGATAAATCTGACTCTAAATCCTAAATCTGTTTTGTGTGTTGTAGGACTCTATTCCATGACTATTCTGTGAAGTGGTTCATTGCTTTGCATTCCTACACACAAATTCTGCATAAAGATAGATACAGTAATGCAATGTGCCTTACTGAGACCAAATGGTGCATATGACAGCAATACCATATACAAAACCAGCAGCTGTATCCAGTTCGTTTCAGTTCCTCCATAAGATGGAATAGAAGAGCTGCAATAATGTCAATAGTGTAATCCAAAGTCAATTTTAATTTTGTTTTCAGCTTTGATAGCTTTGTATAGTGTGGATAGTGTGTTTAATCTGTTTTACTCTTTTTAAACAACATGAAAATCATATTTCTGTAACTGGAGTAACTGCTAAAAGTCTGAACCCAAAAATGCTCCATCTCAAACCTGCTGAGGTCATGTAAAAGTCAATGGCAGATGTCCCTTTTACAACTGGAAGATAGCACTGGGTTTCATATTTGTTTTTGGGCGTAAAAACCGAATAAATCATACGATTTTCATTTTTTTTCACAATTTTGGTCGAAGTTGTTTTAATAACAGAGGTAAGGAGAGGCAAGATAGAAAGGTTTGAGACTGGAGGTGGCAGTGGATGTGGATGGTGTGAAAAGAAGGTGGAACAAACAGTGAGACAAGTGAAGAAATGTAGTGAGGAACAGAGGAGTGAAGGGCTTTGAATGTTAGCAGAATGATTTTATATGCTATCCTTTGCTTAATAGGAAGCCATGCTAAGGATTTTAGTTGGGGTTGAACAGGTCACTCTTAGGAGAGAGCAGGAGGATCCTGGTAGCAGAGTTTAAGATTGACTGGAGGGGAGAGAGAGTCAAGAAGACCGTTTAGTAAGAGACATTTTTTTTATCTAAAGTGCAGGGTTCCCACCTAATAAGAAGGTTAAAAGATCAACATTGGACGCAAGTACCAACTACCAGTTCAGTGACTGCACTTGTGGACGTAAATGAGCCCTTGTATCTTTAACATGTCAAGTCTGAGAGGTGCACTTTACACTTGCTTTATATGGAATATACTGTGCAAGATACAGTCTCATACCTAATAGTCTTTGTAACCCCTTATTTATGTTAGACTCAGAACTGACACCTTTGTTGAAAAAAATTTCAATTTATTGCACTTTGTTTACTAAGCAGCATATTTTTGAAAATGGAGTTCAACTCAGTTCTCTAAAGCCACATTTATAATCGCTCTATTCACTTTTTAGATGGGACCTTGGGACCTGGTGTTTTCTGTATACAGTAATGGGTCTTTCTGTAATTTGGATTTCCGTGCCTTAAGTCTACTAAAAAAAATAATGTAAACATTAATTCAACCCAATAGGATCAGTTTGCCTTGATAATGGATCCCATACCGGTATTCAGGGGGTATATTTATGTAGGGCTGAAAACAGGGGAAAATTGTGTTACCCTTTGATGTACCTACAAATCCTATACAACTAAACAGAGAGCAGGAGTGAACTTTATATTTACTCTTGCATCAATATGCTCCTTGGTACTGACTATGTCTGCTTTACACACAACCTGCATGCCCTGTGTATGGCTTTTTGAATTTGAGCTTCTCTTTTGAATCACTTGCAATGATCATATCATCAGCAGTAATACAGACACTTTCAATGCCCTTAAGGGCAAACTTTTTTGTTGAAGTATTTCACTGGTAGATTCGATGCCAAATGGAAGCTGATGGAATTTGTATCTGCCCTAGGCAAGTTTAAGGTGCTCTGGTCAGCAGATTTACTGTCAAGCCTAATTTGACAATATCCATCTTCTTCTAGGATAGTGAACAAAGTTTTTTCAGCTCAGCTGCTTATTACATTCACAGGTATTGGTATAGAGAAGTGCTGTCTTATTATAGATTTATCAGGTCCCGGAGGTCCTACAACAGCCACAGAAATCCATTATTCTTTTCCAGGATAGTGAACCTATTCACCCATGTAGTAAGATTGGTTCCCTTGCTGATCGAGTTAAGATTAACGGCAGTGTATTTAACGTTTTGCTTATTGGTTTAAGGTCAAGTTTATCAGTTATTTATTAAAGGGAGAACATTGGTGTCTGGGAAAATATAAAGTGTACCAGAGTATGTTGCCAAAAACATGTGAGTGTTATTCAAGTTGCTGATTTTTAGTACAGGTGTGGGATCTGTTATCCAGAAACCCGTTATCCAGAAAGTTCCAAATTACGAAAAGGCTGTCTGCCATATACTCCATTATAATCAAATGATCCAAATTTTTGAAACTGATTTCCCTTTTCTCTGTAATAATAAAACAGTAGCTTGTAATTGATCCCAAAAAAGATATAATTAATCGACCGTCTAAGTAAAATCCTTCGACTTCGAATATCAAAGTCGAAGGATTTAGCGCTATTCCTATGATTGAATGATCAAAGGAATAATCGTTTGATTGATCAATTTAATCATTCGATCGATCGATTAAATTGTTGAATCGAATGATTCGAAGGATTTTAATCCATCGATCGAAGGATATTCCTTCGATTAGAAAATTGTTAGGAAGCCTATGGGGACCTTCCCCATAGGCTAACATTGGCCTCGGTAGGTTTTAGGTGGTGAACTAGGGGGTCAATTTTTTTTTTAAAGAGACAGTACTTCGACTATCAAGTATTTGAATAGTCGAATAGTCGAACGATTTTTAGTTTGAATTGTTCGATTCAAAGTCGAAGGTCATAGTCGAAGGTCGAAGTAGCCCATTCGATGGTCGAAGTAGCCAAAAAAGACATTCGAAATTCGAACTATTTTTCCTCTATTCCTTCACTCGAGCTAAGTAAATGTTATTGGGTTCAGTATCAGCCTGAGTCAACCATAGTCTTTTAGCAGGAAAGATCCATTTCCGTGAAGATGTCCTAAATAGCTCCCCATCTTTTTTTCCACTGATTCACTGCACATGCTCTTTGCTGCTATCAGTTACCTGAGGTTAGGGACAGACTATATACTGTATATGCAGAAAGTCATAATACATAAAAGTAACAATACAAGGCTAATAACTTTTGGTATGATGTAGAGAGTGATGTTATGAGATAATTTGCAATTTGTTTTCATTTTTTTATTATTGAAGGTTTGTGAGTTATTTAGCTTTTTATTCAGTAGCTCTTCAATTTGCATTTCAAGCAATCTGGCAACTAGGGCCCAAATTACCCTAGCAACCATACATTGATTTGAATAAGAGACTGGACTATGAATAGAAGAGAGTCTGAATAGAAGGATCAGTAATAAAAAGTAGCAATAACAATACATTTGTAGCCTTAGAGAGCATTTGTTTTTTAGAAGTGGACAGCGACTCCCATTTTAAAGCTGAAACGAATCAGAAGAAAAAGACAAATAACTATAAAACTATAAAAAATAAATAATGAACACCAATTGAAAAGTTGCTTCAGCTTCAAGCAACTTTGCATTATATATCAATTAAAAAATATGCAGACTTTTCATGATTTTTAATGGTTTGGAACAGTTCGCTAAGCCTAGCCCCCTGCTCTCCTGCTGATCTGTCTGACTACTTTGCTGAGCTGGCTGACTACTGTTACTTTGTATCAAGAGCCATCTGTCCTCAGCCTGCATCCTCCAAACCCCACAATTCTCTGCACATATGATTTCAATAAGGAATGGAACATCACAGTGCAATGCTGTATGCTGTCTGTAAGTTGTGGAGAAGTTGTAACATCAGTGTTTTAGTCCCTCCTTCCATGGCAGGTTTTAAAATGATGCAGAAAGAGAAGAACTGTTAATTAGGGATGTAGCGAACCGCCGACAATGTGTTCGCGAACGCCGTTCGCGAACACCGGCAAATAATGCGAACAGTTTGCGAACAGTTCGCGAACTTCGAACATCCGAAAATCGTTCGATTCGAACGATCGAAGGATTTTAATTGTTCGATCGAACGATTTCCGTTCGAATCGAACGATCGAAGCCATTGGATCGAATGATTTCATTCAATCCAATGGCTTCGATCGTTCGATTCGAACGAAAATCGTTCGATTTTAGCGATCGAATGGTCGAATGGTCGAACGATTTTGACGCGAACGCCTATTGGCGAACGTTGCGCGACGTTCGCGAACTTGCGGCGGACGTGAACAGTCAAAGTTCGCGCGAACTAGTTCGCCGGCGAACAGTTCGCTACATCCCTACTGTTAATCAGCTGGATTTCAGCATAGAAAATGGCATTTATGCATACTTTTTTAAGGTATGGGTATATTAGGGGTTTCTGTGTTATGTGGGCCTCTTTATCAAATTTTGATTTGGAGGCCGGAGTTCCCCTTTAAGTTTAGGTTCTCAACAGATGCCCAGAGCACACTGAGCATGTGTGATCTTAGACAGTTAGCTGTTGTCAGGGGGCGCCCCTATTCCCCAGCGCCAGAGAACTGGGAAGCTGCGTGTCCCCAGTGCTCCTCAGAAAGTAGCTGGGTGGCATGCCACCGCTAATATTTTGCCTCCCTAGGCGAGAGCCTTTGTGGCCACAAATAAGGGCCTGGCTATTGTGCCCAATGATATAGGCCTGAATTATTACTGTTATAGAGATGCTGAACTTTTAGGCTGGTGTAGTAAGTTCAGTATATAAATATGTTATTTAATACCAGGTATGTTATACCTCTCCCTGCAAAGGTATAACTGTTATGTTTTGGGTAGCCGAGGATAGAGTATAACAGTGCTTTATTAGCAGAGTCATACAGGCATTACACAACAGTAAGCTTTCACTTTCACTTTAAAGCTACCAGGAAGTATGCACAGTATGAGTATGAGCACGGTGACATCTACAGGCCATTTGCATGAACACTACAATAACATACCTCTGCAGGGAGAGGCATGTTATATATCTATATCATACACAAAAGCCATGAATATCCTGTAAATTATATCCTCATAAACGGTGAGTTCTGATGTCATTTCTGTCACATGACTCACTGAAACTTGTGTATTATAATAAATAAAGTTGCAAAATATAAGGATATTAGCTACCTCGGAGTTCCATGACCTGTATAAGTCTTGTGCCTTGTGCTTTTATATGGTCATGAGACTCCTCGGTAACTTATAATATCCTTATAATTTAGGGGGTACTTTATTCACTATATATATGGGTCTTGGTCTAAATTATAGCACACAATTGTTTTATACTTCTTATATAGTATTAGACCCGATAACAGAGGGTGTCTAAAATGCTTTGCTCATGTACCTTACCTTATGAGGCTGCAGTGGGGGTAAAGGAGGAGTTTATTTTATACTTGGGTTTTACTTGAGTTTCTAAGTGGATTTGTTTTGTTTGTTCCATACATATCTCATACATATAGGCAATACAATAGGCAAAAAACATATTTAGCACATGCCCTATTCATTGAACTTTTACTAAAAAAGGAGGGCACTGCCCTTTTAATATAGAGTCCAAAATAGGTTGCATACTCCTGCTGAGTCCTACCACTTTAAAATGGCTAAAATGAAACCTCCTGTTCCTGTATTACACACTTTTAATAAAGGACAATAAGTCGGTGGTCACTACAGCTAGATTTATCATTCACTATTACTGCTAGGTTCTTCTCCATCAAAAATTCACTTAAGTCATTACAGTCACAAGTAGCTTGCATGCTATAAACACTAAATATAAAAGCTTGTATTTATGTATATGAAGTCTTAACTGCACATAGATGCCCAGATACACAGTATGAATAATTCTCCATAGAATGATACATCCAGCATGGATTTAATTATATAGCACCATTTTGTGTGTAACTAGTTTTACTCCAGGCATTATGTGTCTAACTTGCATTTCACAATACTGCTAATGATTTTGTTTCCTATAATAAATGTATTTTATTCCAGGTTAAGGCTGATGTAAAAAATGCACTTAAATTCATAAACAAGGAGTGAGATATACAACCAAAAGCTTGGGACCTGGGATTTTCCAAATAAAGAGTATTTCTGTAATTTAGTTTACCATGAATTACTGTACCATATCTTAAATCTGCTAAAAAAATACATGAAACTATTTTATATCTTTAGATAGGATAAAGTGCAAGATGCCGTTTTATTAATACAGAGAAAAGGGAACTGTTTTTTTTTAATTTTGTATTATTTGATTAAAATAGATTTTGTGGGAGAGGGCCTTCCTGTTATTTGGCAACTTTCTGGTTAACAGGTTTCCAGATAACAAATCATATACTGTATGAGTGTGGAGTGAACAATGAATTTGTATCAGTTGACTGGTCGATTTGATATATATATATATATATAATTCAATATATTCAAATAGATGTCAGGGCCAGACAGCCAGAAAGGGTAGGAGCTGGGACATGGGAGGAAGCCTGCCAGGTTAGCTGATAAAGTCCAGTTCACTGTACCAAAAGGGTAAAACAGATCAAGGTAAAAGTCCAAGCAAAGAATTACAGGCAGGCAGCAAACAATAGAATCAGGAACAAAGCAAGAGGTCAAATCCAGGAGTCAGTCAAAAACTAGGAATTTAGAGCACTCAGGAACACTACAGAAGTAGGACCTATATTTGGGCATTGAACCCATGAATGCCAGTATCTTTTATTTTGAATCTGGTACCAAAAGTGTGCGTGATGATGTCAAGCACCAGCATGCTGATGTCACCACACTGCAATGTGACACCCGGGTGTAGAGCATCTGATTCTGCCAGTCTTTAAACACAAATCAGTGTCATTTGGCTGCTGGTCATTCGGCTCCCTTGTCATTTAGCCCTTGTGTATATAGCTTGTGTTTATAGCTTTCCTCATCAAGACCCCTCCTACACTATCCATTAGCATCAAGTTCCCCATCAAACAGTGGGACTATGTAGTAACACCAACAGTGCACTTACCCTTAACTCAGGAGCTCTAGTGAGAAAGCAGGGAGCTTTGAAGTCCCAGCCCATTACCATACACCTGTAAGTCATTCTCTGTTTTGAAGGCTGAATGGCAGCTATAGGCAAAATTTGGTTAACCCACAATCTGGAGTTGACCAGCTGCTATAAACGATAAAAAGCCAGTATTTGTATACAAAGAGAGAGAGAGAGAGAAATATTGCCAGCACACAGTTTGCTTTTAAAAATAATTATTACAGAAAATAAGGTGTTAGTACCACACTTTGGCCAACATATGTAATCTGTATGTACTAATACCTCATTTGTTTGTAATAATTATTTTTAAATGTGGGTTAGACCGAGTGCTGGCAATTTCTTTCATCTATGCTTCAAATTATTGTTAAATTCTAACATTCATAATTATACTATTTTCTCACATCATATTATACACCATGAGCAATGCAATCTTTGTTTCATTTTTTAGGTGTTTTTGTTGGATAAGTCTTAATAGGACTCCCAACAGGCCTGTAGCAGAAGTTTAGAAGAATGATTGTATTAACACACTTGTTGTGTGCCATGCATATTGTATACCTTTGCAATAATTATATGTATATAATGTATATAAAATGCTTATATAGTAGGGATGTAGCGAACGTCGGAAAAAAAGTTCGCGAACATATTCGCGAACTTGCGCAAAATTGCGAGCGGTTCGCGAACGGTTCGCGAACCCCATAGACTTCAATGGGAAGGCGAACTTTAACATCTACAAAAGACATTTCTGGCCAGAAAAATGATTTTAAAGTTGTTTAAAGGGTGCAACGACCTGGACAGTGGCATGCCAGAGGGGGATCAAGGGCAAAAATGTATCTGAAAAATCTGCCTGTGTGTGCTTGGAAGAGATAGTGTAGGGGGAGAGCTGTTAGTGATTTCAGGGACAGATGATAGTAAGTTTGCTGGCTAGTAATCTGCTTGATACTGCTCTGTATTGGAACAAAAAAATAAATAAAAGCAGTCCTTACAAGGACTACTGTTATTGCAGCAGTCAGCAGATGAGATCAGAAGCAGGACAGCTGCCCACTGCAGCTACATACAGAGCACTGCAGTAGAAGGTAGATTACTAGCCAGCAAAGCTACCTAAGCTTAAATGTCCCTCAAACCCCTGCAGACTTCTGTCCCTCCAATAACAGAGCAGTATCAAAACGATTACTAGCCAGCAAACTTTCAACTGTCCCTGAAATCACTAACAGGCAGCAGCTCTCTCCCTACACTATCTCTTCAGCACACACAGGCAGAGTGAAAAAAAGCTGCAGGGCTTCGGTTTTTATAGGGAAGGGGAGTGGTCCAAGGGAGAGCTTCCTGATTGGCTGCCATGTACCTGCTGGTCTGGGGTGAGAGGGCAAAAAAAAGCGCCAACAATGGCGAACCCAAAATGGCGAACGTCGCGCGACGTTCGCGAACTTCCGGCGAGCGCGAACACCCGATGTTCGCGCGAACAAGTTCGCCGGCGAACAGTTCGCGACATCTCTATTATATAGTAGTAAAATGCATATATATTTTATTCAAGCTTGCAAAGACATTGCATTTTGGATTTTCATAAATAAAAATATATTGGTTTTGTGATATATTTTTTATATTCATGTTGCAATGTATGTGGCGCAGTAAATTATCTCTGTATAGTGCTATGCAAAAAGTTGTCACTATGTAAACAACAGGTTGCTGTAAATCCATCCGTGAATATAATAAACAGAATTTGAAGGAGTCGCTTGACTTAAATAAAGACATTTAGCCTATAACTTCATGTCTATGTATAGTTACAGCATTCTGCAGTGATTATTCATAACAAATTATCATAACAGTATTTGTTCTTTAAGCCCAAATAAGATACTGTATATTTTAGCATTTAAGTGATCAAAGTTTGCATGGTAATAGCTCAGTGGAGGAGTTTTTTAGTATGTCCTAATGACAATCAATGCAAGTCAGAAAACAGAAAAATAGACCTCACTTCCTTCTCCAGAAGTCAGAGCACTGGGTATATTATTAGTAAATTGATTAGATGTAAAAGTGATGGCATAACCTTTCAATACTGTAAAAACTACAAATACAATAAATAATCTTGGCATATTGGGAAAAATCTCATTGTGATATTTAATAGTTTTGCATTTTATCATTGACGTAAGCGAGATACGATGCATAAAATATAATTATGTATTCAAAAAAGGCTTGCATTCACATATCAGCATTTTAACATATTATAAGAATATATATTTGCAAGATATTATAATTGCATTTTCATGCAGTGCTCTCAAGCATATTTGTGTTACCCCCAGTGCATGAGTTAACTGCAAGCATTAACAGCAAAGGCAATTTTCTTTTGGTTAGTAAAAGTATAATAAAGGTTGGGGTGTAAAAAATTTCCAAACCATTTTCTACTTGTAAATTACAACTCGGAGATGCTTCACAGTAATCAAACCATTTCAATCTTGTAAATAACCTAGAGGTTTTCTCTGGAGAAACTGTATTTCAAGTTTTTTTTTTCTAAATTGGTAGAAAATATGTCATTTTTATGCGACTGTCAATCTATGCTGTATAACCTAGGAAAATTTGAATGCAAGCAAAGGGTGGAAAATGGCAACTTTAAAATACTGGGTATATACCAGTAAAAGAGGGAGGATTCTGATATTTGAAATTGTGATTAGGGAATTATGGTCTGGGTAGGTGGGGTGGTTTTATCTGATTTATTTTATTTATATTTAGTTGTTGCTCATTGACATTGATTAATTGACCAATTCCTAGAATATGAGTTGTCAATAGATCAATAGATCAATAGTCTGCAAGTTAGAAGGCCATGTTATACTGTATATGTTGTAAGCAATATAGAGTTTCAAGGCAACTATGGTATGAAGTCCTTTAAACCATACAAGTTAAGTCCATACATTATAAAGTCAGTCTTCAAATTAAACCTCAAATGTATCAATACAGGAAAGCAATATAATATATAATGTGGATCTCCATACCTTAAGTCTAGTTAAGCATTAAACTTAAACACCAATTAAACCACAATAGGATTTTGCCTCATATCTTAGTTGAGATGAAGTACAAGGTACTTTTTTATTATTATAGAGAAAAAGGAAATAGTTTTTACAAATGAGATTTATTTGATTAAAAAAGGGAGTCAATGGGGCAAATTCACTAAGCCGCAAAGCGCCGAATGCTAGTGTTAATTCGCTAGCGTTTGGCATTTTCGCTACTGCGCAAATTCACTAACGAACGCTGGCGTAGTTTCGCTAGTGTTACTTCGCACCCTTACGCCAGGCGAATTTTCGCTAGCGACAAAACTACGCAAATTCTTGTGCAGTGTACTGAACGCTACCTTTTACGCTAGACTTCCTTCGCCACCTCAGACCTGGCGAAGCGCAATAGAGTAGATAGGGATTGTTTCCAAAAAAGTCAAAATTTTTTCTGTAAGTCCCAGTGTTTTCTACATGATGGGTGATAGGCTGAAAAAGATCGAAATTTTTTTTGGGGCTCCCCTCCTTCCCCCCTACATTTCCTGACTCATGGTAACTTACCTAGTCAGTGGGCACATGTGTAGGGCAAAATAAAAATTTTATTTGCAGATTTGAAGGTTTTCTTGGCATTTGTAGTGCTGATACGTATTCCTCCATTGAAATTTGAATTTCTCGCCATATGCAAATTAGCCTTCGCTAGCGTAACTTCGCTTTACATAGCGAATCAACGCTAGCGCAACTTCGCAACCTTACGCTGCCCCTGAGCGCAACTTCGGATTTTAGTGAATTTGCGGATCGCTGGCGAAACTACTCCTGGCGAAGTGCCATTTTCGCTACTGCGCAAATTCACTAACGAACGCTGGCGTAGTTTCGCTAGTGTTACTTCGCACCCTTACGCCAGGCGAATTTTTGCTAGCGACGAAACTACGCAAATTACGCTAGTTACGCTAGCGAAGGTGAATGTATTTACTTATCTGAAACCCCGGGCCAGTGCTCCTACCAGCAGAAAACTGCAATGGCCGGGGTTATTCCAGCGAGCACCACAGATCGATCCACTTCCGGCTACTTCTTTCTTCAGATTTCCCTGGGCAGGCTTATATGCAGTAGAATGGAATAGCTGGCTTTTTAGTTAAAGTTCAGCTTTTCACTCTAATGCGCATGCACAGCCGCGAGACGAAAGAATAAGCCGGAAGAGGATTGCTTTGTGGTAAGTAAATACATTCACTTAAACCTTGTAGACCTGTCTGTAGACACAGTTGGAAGCCCAAGTTGGAGTGTGTGTTTATACACACACACACACACATATATATATATTATTAAAGATTAATTAATATGTCATTAATTATTATATAAATGAACTGATTAAGGTATGGTAATAAAAATTGAGGAAAAGTCCCAAGCATACTTTTTGGCATACGTTTTAGTGCCACTAACAACATGTGTCTTTTACTCGGTGATATTATGTGTGTATATATCTAAAAGTGAAAATACTGGCACAGGAAAAATATCAGGATTCATGGATTTTCACCTGTGGAAAGTAACGTGTATCTAAACTGGATAGGAACAGCAGTGGCAGAGATGCTTGGTATTTGTTCCCATTTGAATAGAAAGCAATATTTGAATTTAAAATTGCTTTAGGGAGGGAGTCGACAACATAATATCAGTAATCAGCTGCATAGAGAGAACCGCTATTAGTAAAAATTATTTCAATCTAATGTTCATAGGGGTTTTATGATCTACTTCTTTAAAAATGTTTACCAGAAACAGTTGCCATAGTAACAAAATGTCTTTTATGAGCAAAGCTAGATAGACATTAACTTCAGAGAGCATAATTTGAGTCATGCCTTGGTATTTACAACTCAGTTTAAATTCACTAATAGTGGCTATGCTTTCACTATTAGTTGCTAAGCTTTAGACATCCAAATTGTCAGGCATTCAAATGGCATTTAGATTGTGCTAAAGTATAGTACCATCTGGGAAACTTGAAGCAATTCTGTACAAAATACAGTAATGAAAGTAACCTTGATCGTTGCTTTAAACGTTTATCAGCGGCATGCTAGATCAAAGATTCCACACATCTGAAAACAAGAAACAGACATATCTGTTACCATCATCATCACTAGGACAAAACTACAGGGGAAAAGATTTAGGGTGCTTACAAATAATCATGTTTCAGGGGTTTTTTTTTTTCACACACTATTTATGTTTGTTCCACTCATGTTAATAAACCACTGGCATTAGAAACACACAAATATTTTATGTTTCAATGAAGGAGGAAGTGTGTCTAGAGGTATAAATATGAAGAAAAAAGATTTTTTTATCTTGTGGTGAATCAGGGGATCTAATCAATTGGATTCTATGGGTGTCATTTTGCAGCGAAAAATCACTATTTGTGGCTTTGAGTATGGAAGCATTCCACTTGCTGACAGGTGCCATCAGGGGTGCTCCACCAATGAGGCGAGTTGAGACACTCACCTCAGGCGGCAGCGCCCCCCTGGTTGCCAGGGGTGGCAAAAATGCCGCTCCTGGTAACTAAGAGCCGAATTTCCGGTTTTCAAACCGGAAATTCGGCTCTTCTAGTGCAGAGAGCGCTATTGCGCTCTCTGCACTATGCATCGCGGACCGCCCCTGCCCTCTCCGGCGCTATAAAGGTTAGTGCCGTGGGGAGGGGTGGGGGCGGCGAAAGAAGGCCGCCTCAGGCGGCAAAATAGCAAGAATCACCCCTGGGTGCCATGTAAGATGTTTGCATATATTGGCAGTCCAAGGGTGTCCACATCTACCACCTAATCACCCCCCCCCTTTATGTGTATGCCATTTGTTATGTTGAAGGAAGAGCACCTGAAGATAAAGTGTGCAACCACAGATGTGTACATAACATGCTCAGGGAATAGACACAAGCCTAGTAATGAGCTCTATAGTGCTGAACTGTTTGATACAATGAAATGAACACAGCATGTAATACACATACACCTGCTCAACATAAACACAGAGTTAAGGTTCCTCTTTCCTAGGTTGTATAGGCTTGGAAGGAGAGATTATTATTTCTGAATAACTTGACAATCATACCATGAGGGAAACTCACATATATTTTTTTTAGGTACATATAGATCAGATAGTGGTGTTTTTTATAATACTATTGGTACTTTGTGTAAATATCATGGAAATCTCCAAAAGGCACAAATGAAGCAGCACTAGGAAACAGTACATATACAGTAACTGCAACTGAAATAGCCAGTAATCAAATGCTGAAATCATTCCTCTATCACACACACTTAGCGGCAGATGTACATAGGGTCGAATATCAAGGGTTAATTAACCCTCAATATTCGACTGCCATATGTAAATCCTTCAACTTCGAATATCGAAGTCGAAGGATTTACCGCAAATCCAACGATCAGAAAATTGTTAGGAAGCCTATGGGGACCTTCCCCATAGGCTAACATTGGCCTCGGTAGGTTTTATTTGCCGAAGTAGGGGGTCAAAGTATTTTTTAGTACGTCGACTATCAAATGGTTAAATAGTCGAACAATTTTTAGTTTGGTCGAAGTAGCCTATTCGATGGTCAAAGTAGCCATATTCGAAATTCAAAGTAATTCAAAGTATTTTGTCTTCTATTCCTTCACTCGAGCTGAATAAATGGGCCCCTTAGTGATGGACCAATTTCTCCTGTTTCGCTTCGCCGAAAAATTTGCGAGTTTCCCACAAAATCCCACAAAAATCGTGAAATCAGAAAGTTCCCAAAAAATGGTGAAATTCTAACGTTTTCACGAAAAAATCATGCAAATCGGATGTTTTCACGCAAAAATCATGAAATTAGAAGGATTCCACTCAAAAATCTTGAAATTTGTAGGTTTTCACAAAAAAATCGTGAAAAACGGACGTTTCACTCAAAAATCGTGACATTTAAAGGATCTCATTAAAAAATCGTGAAATTTGAAGTATTTCACTCAAAAATCGTGAAATTTGATGATTTTCACAAAAAAATTGTGAATATCAGACATTTTCATGGAAAAATAGTGAAAATCAGAGATTGACGCCGGCGAATTTGCACGGGAGATTTGCAAATTTATTAGCTGGCGGCAAAACGTGGAAATTCGCAGCAAATTCGTGCCAGGCGAATTTATTCGCCCATCACTACACACACTCAGGGGCACATTTACTTAGCTCGAGCGAAGGAATAGAAGGAAAAAACTTTGAATTTTGAAGGTTTTTTTTGGCTACTTCAGCCATCAAATTGGCTACTTCGACCTTCGACTACGACTTTGAATCCAAAGATTTGAACTAAAAATCGTTCGACTATTCGACCATTCGATAGTAGAAGTATTGTCTCTTAAAAAAAACTTTGAACACCTACTTCGCCACCTAAAACCTACCGAGCACCAATGTTAGCCTATGTAGAAGGACCTCATAGGCTTTCTAAGTATTTTTTTATCGAAGGAAAATCGCTTGATCGATGAATTAAAATCTTTTGAATCGTTCGATTCGAAGGATTTAATTGAACGAAACGAAATGCGGTAAATCCTTCCACTTTGATATTCGAAGCCGAAGGATTTTACTTTGACGGTCGAATATCGAGGGTTAATTAACCTTCAATATTCGACCAATAGTAAATGTGCCCTTCAGTCTTCAATATTTATTATCTACATGTAAATGTAAAAAGGGTGTGGAGCAGTTAGTGAACAAAGGCATAAGCTGAATTAAAATGAAGCAATTATTAGATTAAAACACATGCAATAAAAATAACATGTATTTGTTTGATCATGTCCCTTTCATAGGGAGAAATATCAGATATTATTATTTTAAATTGTGAACATGTGCTCCTTAAGCTCTTAAGAGTCATAACTACTTTGCTTGATTGAAACGTTACATAACAAAATGTTGTGCTCAAATACAATAATGAGTGGCTGGATATTTCTTTGTTTAGGATTGATTTACACCGACTAGTCTAAGGGGCCGATTCACTTAGGGTCGAATTTCGAAGTTAAAAATACTTCGAAATTCGACCCTCGAATTGAAATCCTTCGACTTCGAATATCGAAGTCGAAGGATTTAGCGCAAATCCTGCGATCGAACGATCGAAGGATTTTTCGTTCGATGGAACGATTAAATTCTTCGAATCGAACGATTCGAAGGATTTTAATCAAACGATCGAAGGAAAATCCTTCGATCAAAAAAAGGTTAGCAAGCCTATGGGGACCTTCCCCATAGGCTAACATTGACTTCGGTAGGTTTTATCTGCCGAAGTAGGGGGTCGAAGTTTTTTTTAAAGGGCAAGTACTTCGACTATCGAATTGTTGAATAGTCGAACGATTTTTACTTCGAATCGTTCGAATCGAAGTCGAAGGTCGTAGTCGAAGGTCGAAGTAGCCCATTCGATGGTCGAAGTACCCAAAAAATACTTCGAAATTCGAAGTATTTTTCATTCGAACCCTTCACTCGAGCTGAGTGAATCGGCCCCCTAATCATTTGGTTTATACATGGAATTCATTTTACTTAACAAAATTGTAATTCTTGAGTAATTTTTAGAGGCTCTACTCATTTTTTGCATTTTGCTTTAAATTTGTGCTAACTGCTTTGTTCAAAGACTGTTGGCTGTACCATTTACAATTTAATTTAGGGATAGGGATTAGTTTAATTGCTCAGATCAAAGCAGCAATTTATATGTTCTGAAGCTCATTCATCTGCATACTACCAGCCAAGTTGACCAGGAAGGTTGATGAATTTAATCAAGGGAAAGTATTTGCAGGCACACCAGACTACTGTAGAAAATGATTTAAGGAAATGGAATATTATACGTGAGTAGTATTATCTCCCTGTTTTTGTAGCAAGACACTGACTTTCCTTCATTTTGCAATATTTTGTGTGTTGTTTTTAAGAACAACAACACTTTTCTCATACAAATGATGTGCCCTGGAAAGTGGGCCTGTAGAACCGTTACTGATTGAACAGATTTTAGCAAATAGATGTTTATGAGGCATTGAATATTATACATCAAAATCAATGACAATCATAAGATGTGAGTAGTCTTGTTAATTTGTTTATGACTAAAAACCCATGGACTTTCCAGTTCAATAGTGTGTAAGTGCATTTAAAAAAGAATTAAATATGTTTGTGTGTGCAGCATCTTTAGTTTGTGGTTGTGCTAATACATAATGAGTAAGCTTTATACAAACATCACATAATGCACCACAACATAACATAGCTATTTGAATGGAGACAGGGCCAGCATCAAAATTACCAGGGCCCTGGGCCAAGGGTTACACCAACAAATAGAATGGTGCCCCAATGAAAAAAACCCTGGAAATACAGCCATGCCCCTGATACTAAACTATACTTCAACCCTACCAGATTTTACTCAACCCCTGTCCAATCTCTCCATTTTTATGTCTGTGGGCCCCCCTGAACCTACACTCCCCTGATGGTGCAGCAGCATGTTGGGGCATGGTGAGACATCTGAGACAGATCCCTGCATAAAGTTTGTTCTTTAGCTTGAATGTTCTTTCAAGCTAAAATGACTGATTTTTTAAATTATTTTGTATATAAGTTTAAGCAAAGCAAAAGAGTAATGGTGTGATATCACTCACACTCTTTTTTCCGTACATCTGTGTGCTTGTGCTCATTATGAACCTTTATAACCTCAGTGAGTTGTTGTCCTTAAAATGTACTTTTAGGGGCAGATTTATCAAGGGTCGAATTTCGAGGGTTAAAAAAGCCTCAAATTCGACCCTCAAGTAAAATCCTTCCAATTCGAATATCGAATTAGAAAGGATTTTAGCGCAAAAGGTTCCATCGAATGATAAAATCCTTTGAATGGAACGATTCGAACGATTTTAAGCGAGCGATCGATTGATTTTTATTCGATCAAAAAAAAACTTAGAAAAGTGCTCTGGAAGGTCCCCATAGGCTAACATTGTACTTCGGTAGCTTTACTGTGGCAAAGTATGAAGTCAAAGTTTATTTTAAAGAGACAGTATTTCGATAATGGAATGGTCGAATAGTCGAACGATTTTTACTTTGAATCATTCGAATCATTCGATTTGATCGAATTTGACCAATTCGATGGTCGAAGTACCCAAAAAAATACTTCGAAATTCGAATATTTTTGCATTCGAATATTCACTCGAGCTTAGTAAATCTGCCCCTTAGTATTATGTAAACAATGTTATTGTAATTGCCCTTCAGTTTTTATGGCCTATGCTTTTTGAATTAAGTAACTTTCAAACATTAATTATTTGCAAGCTCTAGTCCTTTATTGCTTCTCTGCCCCTTTCTATACAAATTGGCATGGAACAACCTTTTTCTATGTGTCTGCCATTTTTTTTACATTATCAGAAGTACTGGCTCAGATGTGGCTCTCCTCTTTTGTAATTGAATAAAAATATACCAGTTATTACCAGTTAAATATATCAGTTACTAGAAGCATAGGAGTTTCTGTGTACCTTATGTTTCACATGATACTTCAGGTAAATAAGATTAGTAATGTTAATTTGAACCTCCTTTTGTGAACACTTCCACTAAAGTGAGAGAGAGATTTCTAGTTAAAATGGCATTTTATTTCAGCCTTGTCATTAAATTGTAACTGAGTTCTATAAAATAACCTTACAGTGATTGTCGTTCTATAGAGATGCCTCTCACCTTTTTGGCTCACCATCAATTTCTGCTTTAATGAGAGCAGAAAATCTTAGAAATATCTCTCAATTGAGATTTTCTGGAAAGTGAAACATTTTTTAACAAAAGCATATTCTAGCTAGATAAAACTTGAAAAAAGTGCTGCTCTGTTGTTTCTTGGGAGAATACCAGAGACTAGTTTACCATGTAATTTATCCCTTTTTTCATTACTTTTATATGCACTTGAAATTATTTTGATAAATGAAGTGTATTGATTCGTTTTCCGCTTGCCTCTGTGAAGTATTGTAAAGATTTGAGAAAGAACAGGTCCATGGCCCGGTGAGAAGTTGATAAGCACTTTGTATCCTGTGGACAGAAGCATCTCATCACCACCACATATAAACACTTCCCTGTTCATTAGCATCTCCTCCCAATTGATTCTTCATCAGTGCTTCTGAGACTTGAAAAAAATTGCCTTTTCTTTTTTTCTTGTTGACCTAGTTACAAAAGATAAGATGAGTAACTCTTTCTTATCTTATTCCTTGACTGCACTTAATTACATGCATGCATATAAGTAGGGGTGTGCATAATTACATACACTTGTCCTGATTTATAAACACAGGTGCTAAATTGTATACGTTCGGTTGCCAGAAACCAATCAGATCTTTTATTTTCCAGGTAGACGTACATGGTTTAAAAGTAAATGTGCATTGGTTGCTAGCGGCACCTGCACGTGTGCAATTTAGCACTTGTGTTCATAAATTCATGTAAGCAGTTGTAGGGATGTGAAAATCTTAGACACCCTTACACATTACAGACAGGCACATCCCTAGTAATATGGACACCTCAGTGGGTCCTTATGGGGATCTTGTGCTTATGTAACCCCTGCAATTCACACAGTGTACACCAGATGGCACTGTGCCAGAGTATAAAAGGTTTAGGAACCATGAGGTCTGGGTCCATTGCTTTAGCCCAACCAAGCAGGCTGGAAGGGAATGGGTAGTGTTGACCCTAGGCGCTTTGGCCCTAGTAATTAAACAGCTATACTCAATTGTAGATCACTCTAGGAGTGACAGAGAGGCTAGATAGTTGAGCAGCTCAAGGCTCCACCGAGGAGATTAGAGGGATTAAGATCCCAGGGTATTACTGACCTGGAGTAAGGACTGAGATAGGGATGATAGGAATTCCCCTAGTCTGCCACTGGAAGATATCCTGAAAACTGGGCACTACCCCTCACATGCTGCCAACTTACTCTCTGCTGTGTATTCCCTAGCCTGTGGGGATTCAGCCTATACGTGCTGTGAGTATATGCTTCCTTTATGCTGCTGTTATTCTATGCTCCATTGTGGATCAATGTGCTGAATGATCTATGTGCTATTGTTTAATAAATACAGTTCTATGTTCAACCGTTAAAGAACTACTGGCGCCCATCATTGTGCTATTGCACCTAGTTACAGTTACATTACACCCTGCCTCCAAACCGCTGCGAGGGCTTGCCCCTGAGAAAGAGAGCTCATCTGTGGTATCAGCCCACAAAGCAAAGTAGCTATAACTGCTAAATACAAAGCAGTTTACTATAGTGCTACACTGTGAATGTCTTTACACCATTCAGTAAAGGCACTTGTGTCCAAGACGAACTTTGCATTTCCTCAGCGACTCGGGCCACTATCTGTTCTAAATCCCCAGCAAGTGTGCCTATTGATGCAGAACCTTTGAGATACTGCTACTTACAAGCTGGCAGTAATTTCAGGGTTCCCACTACGATCTGTGCTAACACCTGCAGCAGATTTGCACCTATAAAATCATGCACAGATATCATTTTGACAGAACGTGGTGAACTAAAATTTTCCGCACAGTTGCATACTGCATCCAATGCAGCACTCCTTCATGCCTTCATGCCTACAATTAAGCAGTAATTGTGGGGGAAATATTCTACATTCTGTGTAAAAATGCAAGGTGAATTGCACTTGCATATGTAAATGAGCCCTAATGTCTTGTAAGTACCACTGACACAAAAGACAACAGTGCCATAACTCTAAAGTAGTTTGTTACTATGACAGTTTAGCACAGCACATGTCTGATAAATAAATTATTTTTGCCACTGTAAAACATTTTGTGAATATGAGAGCACTATTTTGCAAAGCTGGCTTAATAGGCAGCAATTTGTATATTTAAACCAAGGCAATCAAAAGGCCTACATTTTCAGCACATGAAACTGTTTGTCTAGTGTGCTTATTATTTAAATCTTAAATTTAAGCCCCCTGTTATAAGTCAAAGTTAGTGCCTTTTCAGGACATGGCTATTTTCTTTGGGTAATAACCTTTCCAGTCCTGTAATCAATATATTCAAAGTCATGACCATGTAGAAATAAAACAGAAAGCCTCATAAAGAATGCTTTATAGCTCCAAATGTAGTCTAAGTTCTGCAAAATAATACAATCATGTACCAATGTGCCTTAAGAAGTTTATAATCTGCTGCTGCTTTCATTAGAGAGCAACTGTTGTCACCCCCTTCTAAAGTTAATGCAATATTGCTACCTTTATTAACTTGGCAAACCAGAAAAATGTAAGCGCATTCAGAAGGTCTCATTGCATATGCATTAACCATGTTGGCTGTTTACAAACAGACAACAGTCACATCTTTTTTTAACAAATTGAAAACTCAAAAGAAAAAAAATGAAATTGCATTTTACACTACAGCTCCTAATTAGAGAAATGAACACTGGCTTCTCTTCTTTTTGTGACAGTATTAATGCACTATTTTTATTAATTGCAATGATGTCCTCGTCTTTTCAATAAACTGTACGGTGCAAGGAAAAAAAACAGCTGAAAATCATGATGCTGGATGAACCATCTTTTTATTGTTAAGCACAAGCTTGAAAATCTGCTTCACTTGCTTCGAAAGCTAGTGTTGTTAAAGCAATGCAATTTACATGGAAATTTCAGGCAGACCATCCAGTCATTTATTTCTATTCTTGTTCTCATTATCATAAACTGCACATACTGTATGAGAACTTCAAGCAACTGCATATGCAGCTTAATACAATGTCACCACCACTGAACTGATTAACCACTATTCCAGTCTAGGGGGAACTGCAAGTGGCTGCTCTGAGGCCCTGTTTCACAGTAATCAGCTCAAGTCCTTAAATGCTCTGGAGCATACTGTATATAGAACCTTCTAAGTCCTTGAGGGAAATTTACAAATTTGCCTTGACTTTTTTAGGCTCACTCCTTTTTGATAGGTGAAGAAGTAAAAATGTCAAGGGAACCTAAGGGAAAACAAAAAATGGGTTTGGTTGTTCTGATACAAGTATTTTGAGGCCAGGTTGAAAACAAATTCTTAAATCAAATGGTGCCTTTTATAGCTAATCCACAAGACAGCCATGTGTACAGCAAAACAGGACTATTTTTCACAGATAAGCCATAATTTATATGTAAATGTGAGAAACACTCACCCTGATGGTCTAGTGGGCTGGCGGGGATGCCCACCGCGTTGATCTTCCTTCCTGCCTGGCTGGTTTCTCTATGGCGTGCACGCACTTCCATGTTTTATGCGCATTTGACGCTGGCATCTTGAAGTCATTGAGGCAGGGCACCAATGTAATGATTGCCTGTTGTTTGGTTCTTTCTTGTGAGTTCCTGGGTGCTATTCCTGTATTCTGTTTCCTGTTTTGACTCCTGCCTGCTTGACTTTCCTGACTTCTGTAATCCTGACCTTGGCCTGATATCCGACTACTCTAAACTCCGTAATCAGACCTGTGCCTGTTTGACTCTTCTGATTGATCTTCTTTTTTTTACCCTTGCCTGTGTGACTTTGCTTGAATTCTGCCTGCACAGACACAGTCTGTTTGACTACACTTTAAGTCTGTTCCTTGAACTGTGATCTTCTGCCCAAAAGACTTTGTTTAACAATCGTGGCCCCTCTGCTCGTCCAAAACCCTAGCTTGGCTCCTCTCTTATTAAGACCTGAGGGCTCCTCCCGAGGTGAAAGGCGGCTGTTAAAGGTGGAAGCAAGAGCCGAGGACAGGGAGCCTAGCATTGATTCTGGATTCTGGGTGCCAATCGTGACAGTAAAATCCATTACTAATCAGTTTTTCTCACTGAAAACATATAGTTTTGTAGAGTATGTACAGCTTGTTTGCAGCTCTGCATTGGAGTAAACAAAGGAGTTCCATGAGTTATGGTAAGTTCCAACAAATTGTTGAGATGTTAAAATGTCATAGATTTGTAGTATGGAAAGCATGGAAAAGCAACAAACAAGAGGTTTATTTTAAGTTAGTTTTATTATTTTTCCTGTGTGATGATGTTACAATATGCTTGGCCTTTAAAAATTGTCCCCAAAAATTGTGTCCCTCTTTTTTTTTTAAATTTGAACTCTTATGTAAGTAAAGGTCAAACTATCTGGGCAATGAACCAAACCATAGGAAAACAAAAGCATTTTAGGCCACCATACCTAAATATACACTCCCTCCAGACATGAACAGTATCGGTAAATATGAGCATTAACTTAAACCACAGTTTCACTAAAACATAAAACGAAATTAAAAAAAAAAACATAATTAATAATTCAGCAGTTGTCTTCTATGTGTAGTTTAGCCCTGGATCTCCTGTAGGATTGCAATAGTTCAGCATGGGTCTAAATACCCAGCTGAAATTAAGCATAACAACAAGTTTCTCTGTTATATTTGTAAGCCAAAAAACATTATGTTTCTAGTCTAGTGATGAGCGAAATTGTTTTGCCAGGTTTCGACCCATAGACTCCAATAGGTGAAAAAATTGTCATGCGTCAACAAAATTTGTTGAGCATCAAAAATAAATTTGTCGCCTATAGACCAATGCATTTTGCAAATTTTTCAAAACTTAACAAATTTTTAGCGAAGCGAAACAGGTCAGATGCCCATCACAAATTTTTTACATCTTAATGTCAGTTGTATTGGCCTCTCCTTGATAAATCATGCAGCTAAGTTTATCAGTAACTCAACTATATGAATGTCTGGGCATGTCCAGTCCATTGAGCTATCAGTTTGGCAGCTCTCACTCTGGTGGATAATTTTGCATCAAGGCTAAAACAGATTAGTTGAACAATGAGATGGGGAGGAGCTAAATATATGCCCAGAAAGGCCAACACCAAATTCAGTCACAGATCAAACTGCTCTCAGTGTGTGTAACTCATTTTCTAGTAAAAAGTTACATCAGGAGTTTATGAGAATCAGATTGGCTTTGGCTTGTGCAGACAGAAATATATATGTATATACTTATACGCTTCACTATGACAATAAACAAGTGTGAAGGTCATTTCCTCAGTGAATGTCTAACATTTTTCCCATAGACATTTCCTGAAAAGATATAACATTATTTTATTACATACTTGTATAAAGGCAAACAGTTTACCCAGGTGCATTAACTCTTAGCAACCAGTACAATGATTGCATTTAAACAGGTGACCAGGTGATATTACCTGCATCAACCTTTGCACATATTTCTTCTTTTAGTAAAAGGCCACATTCCAAAAAATGAGAAAAAAAAAGAGTTTGTAGCAGTTGCTGGGTGTTGTGTGATAGGGGAACCAGAGCATGTATGATTAATAGAGGGGTTGGTTCTACAGCACTTCCTAGCACTAACCAGATCAACCAACAGTGCAACTGTTAGCACAAAGACAACTTGTACAAATCATTAATACTAGCACTTGCACCTACCAGTTAATAATGAGCACTTTAGTCCTTAGCTGCAGTATCCAGTTGCCCATTCCTGATTGTGTTGTCTTGTTTATGACTTTCAGAAGAACCCATTGCCATTTAATATAAGATTTTGAGCCCTTTAGTCCTTAGCTGCAGTATCCAGTTGCCCATTCTTGATTTTGTTTTCTCGTTCATGACTTTCAGAAGAACCCATTGCCATTCAATACGATTCTGAAATGTTTAAAAATCAATGGTTATGCATTTATGAGTATGTCTAATGTTTATTATTGTATATAGTAGATCCTATACAGATAAATATGTTGATAATGCCAATGAAAACTATAATTACTCTTTTGTAAACATATATTCAGTACCCAGAGCTTCCATTGTTTAATTGAAGCTCAACTTGCACATCGCAATCAATCATAACTTTATAGGGTAGCCAATATCCTCAGAATGCTAAAACAAAAAAGTGTACTTAAAGTCAATAAGTCAATACCCTTCAGAGTTGCATTACTTGTTACATGCCAAAAGATACTTTGCATGCTGATCCCCTAAGCAAGAATCTTTTTATAAAGCATGGCATAGCATATGAAGTTTCCTTTCCATGTTTTTTTAACAATATTTATCAAATTTGTTAGAGATTATGCTGTGTTCTGCAAGATATATTTCAGTGTATACAGGACATTTTTCTTCTATTGAAATACAAATCTTAATTAAAAACATTTTTTTTTATATGAGTTACCTCTTTCAGGTATTAAACAGAGGCCAGAGAATGCAGAGGAGTAATTTAAGATGGACAAGGACATGCCAGAATTGACAATGGAAATTCTATAACAGATTCTACAATTGTTTCAGAAACATCCTTGAATAGAAGCATGTATTTATAAAACTTTTTTTTTATTATTAGAATTAAATAAATAAAAATACAATGTGCACTTTCTTAAGGTGCTAAGCATAGAAAACAGACAAACTCTTTTTGTATTTAGGCATGCATGTGGTTTGCATTTTGTTCCTTAGATTAAATGCCAGTTCACTTAAAGGGGTTGCTCACCTTTTATTAAAGGGGTGGTTCACCTTTGATATAAAATTTTAACTTTAACTTTGTATAGTGTATTAAAAATGTCCTCAACTCACTTTCAACCTGTTTTTTTTTTTTTTTCAATGCTTTTCAAACAATCAAGTATTACCATTAGTGATGGGCGAAATTATTCGGCAGGAGCGAACTTGCTGACAATTTTGTGTTTTGGCGCCGGCGAATAAATTTGCGAATTTGCCGGCAACAATTTAGATGCTGGCTACGATTAACGGACACCCATTCACTTTAATGGGAGCTGGCATCAACTTTGACTCTGGCGCCCATTTAGACACCTGTGACTTGTCACCGGCGTCAAAATTGATGCTTCGGGAATTTTTCGAGCTTCGCAAATTCCCATGAAATTTGTGAAGCTGGCGAAAAAAGGGCAACTGAATGTTGTGGCAAAGCGAAACGGGACAAATTCGCCCATGACTAATTACCATGAATAGCATTGATTCAGCTGTTGTCCTTTCCTTATAGCAAAATGAGTAGGAATGTTTAGAAACTGCTTTCCCAAGCCCCACACCCACAGTGTCACAATGTCCCTACCTGAATCATTTGCCCTTACTGTTCTCATATTTCCTGCTCTGTGTCCTGCCCTCAATGGTAGCAATTGGCTTTAATACACTACAAGCAGCTAAACAAACATTATATTTTTAGCAGCGCTCCAAACTTCTAGATTACTACATATAAACGTTTGGCAGGATTGGATAATTATTATATTAGGATCACTATGGATGTCGTGGGAGCATGCGCACAATGTGCTTGAAGCAGACTTTGCCCTCATGGCTAATGATGTTATCGGCACTGAAGATGAGGGGTCGGGCTGGTATGTGTTGTCGCCAAACCCTGCTTAACGAGTCCGCTTGAGGAATGGATGATTTTAGGTAATCATAATAAATTAATAAAATGTTTCATATGTGCCCAGAAAGGTTTTTAAGCATTTTGTTTTCAAGGTGAACCACCCATTTAACTTTTAGGAGGCCCATTCACTAAGCTCGAGTGAAGGAATAGAGGAAAATAGAGGAAAAATTGTTCGAATTACGAATGTTTTTTTTTTGGCTACTTCGACCTTTGACTATGACTTCGAATTGAACAATTCAACTAAAAACCATTCAAATATTCGAACATTCGATAATCGAATTACTGTCTCTTTAAAAAAAACTTAGACCCCCTAGTTCGCCACCTAAAACCTACCGAGGCTAATGTTAGCCTATGGGGAAGGTCCCCATAGGCTTTACAAGGTTTTTCTGATCGAAGGATAATCCTTCGATCGATGGATTAAAACGAATTGCGCTAAATCCTTTGACTTCGATATTCGAAGTCGAAGGATTTCAATTCGGCAGTTGAATATCGAGGGTTAATTAACCCTTGATATTCGACCCTAGGTAAATGTGCCCCTTTGTATAATGTAAAACATGATAATCTGAGAAAACCGGCAATTTGCTTTAATTTTTTATTATTTTTGGTTTTTGAGTTGCCTTTTATTCAGCAGTTCTCCAGTTTGCAATTTCAGAATAAAAAAGTAGCAATAACAATACCTTGGTAGCCTTACAGAGTATTTGTTTTTTTTAGATGGGGTCAGCAACTCCCATTTGAAAACTGGAAAGAGTCAGAAGAAAAAGGCAAATAATCCAAGGGGCAGATTCACTAAGGGTCGAATTTCGAAGTTAAAAATACTTCGAAATTCGACCCTCGAATTGAAATCCTTCGACTTCGAATATCGAAGTCGAAGCATTTAGCGCTAAACATTCGATCGAACGATCGAAGGATTTTTCGTTCGATCGAACGATTAAATCCTTCGAATCGAACGATTCGAAGGATTTTAATCAAACGATCGAAGGAAAATCCTTCGATCAAAAAAAGCTGAGCAAGCCTATGGGGACCTTCCCCATAGGCTAACATTGACTTCGGTAGGTTTTATCTGCCGAAGTAGGGGGTCGAAGTTGTTTTTTAAAGGGTAAGTACTTCGACTATCGAATGGTCGAATAGTCGAACGATTTTTACTTCGAATCGTTCGATTTCGTTCGACTTCGATCGAATTCGATCGAATTTAACCAATTCGATGGTCGAAGTACCCAAAAAAAACTTTGAAATTCGAAGTTTTTTTTATTCTAACCCTTCACCCGAATTTAGTGAATCGGCCCCCAGGTGTTTTAGAATTATCCATTCTATAACACTAAGGGGCAGATTTATCAAGGGTCAAATTTCGAGGGTTAAAAAACCATTGAATTTGAACTTCGAAGTAAAATCCTTTGAATTCGAATATTGAATTCGTAGGATTTTAGCGCAAAATGTTAGATCGAAAAACGATAAAATTTGAACGATTTTAAGCTATTGATCGAATGATTTTTATTTGATCATAAAAAGTGCCCAAATCTACAATGTCCCCATAGGCTAACATGCAATTCGGTAGCTTTTATTTGGCAAAGTATTGAGTCAAAGGATTTTTTAAAGAGACAGTACTTCGATTATCGAATGGTCGAATGATTTTTACTTTGAATTGTTCAAATCATTCGATTCGATCGAATTTGACCAATTCAATGATTGAAGTACCCAAAAAATTACTTCAAAATTCGAATATTTTTGGCTTCAAATTATTCACTCGAGCTTAATAAATCTGCCCCTAAGGGGCAGATTTATCAAAGGTCGAGGTGAATTTTTGAATGAAAAAAATTTGAATTTCGAGCTATTTTTTTGTGTACTTTGACTAGGGAATAGTCCAAATTCGAATTGAATTAAAAAAAATTAGAAAATTCGAATATCGAGATTTATCATGTACTGTCTCTTTAAAAATTTGACTTCTAAAACCTGCCAAATTGCTGTTTTAGCCTATGGGGGACCTCCTAGAACCTATTTGGAGTCAATTGGTGGACTTTCAAAAATCAACATTTTTGGGGAAAAACTTTGAATCAAATTCGATCGAATGCGCTATTACTTTCATTCATACGATTCTAATTTGGTCAAGTACGGACCTATTTGATCGAAAACGGACCTATTCGACCAAAAAAGAACTTCAACTTAATTTTGGTAGGTCTTTTTGAATTCGAATTTTGACGTTTTTTCAATTTGAAAAATCTTGACAAATTTGACACTAAACGTTAACTTGAAGGTGAACCATGCCTTTAACATTGCCAATGTTTTTGTCTTATCCTTTTAACAATAAAGCCATTGAAGTTCATATGCTGCAAAGGTTAATTATCAGATCAGATGTGTGATGTTGATGTGAGGCTTTTTGCAAACTATTTGTGCATATACTGTACAGTAACTACATACCAGCTGTGAAAACATGTGGAGTGCTAAACTACTGTATTATTATATTACCTCCTTTAATGCCGGAAACATATCATTTTCATGCTGCATAACAAATTAGAAGTTTATTTAAATATAATCCAATGCTGTTTTTGGCATAAATCCATCTACATTTCTAATTGGCCATGCAGTAAGAGGATTTGGTGTGCATCCTGTGTGGAAGCTAGCAACTCTAATTACAAGTAGTTTTCTTGTGATTTATACAGCATTGTAGGATGATGTAGCCACCAGGGTATATTTCTGGTATAAATAATGAAATTACTATATATATATATATATATATATATGTGTATATATATATATATATATATATATATATATATATATATATATATATATATATATATATATATATATATATATATATACATAGTTTGTATATATAACTAATAAAAATCTCTAACCCTACTTGAAATAAAACGTGCTTAAGCTTCCTTAAGAAATGTGTACTAGGCATATTTATCAAAAGTTGAACGGCTAGTCCATCACTGCACAAATGAATACAGAACTATGCAGTTCTCTTCTGGTGCCTTGTGGTGAATTACCATGTCCCTGGAATGACCCTATGTCCTGTTTAATTTCTTTTAATACCCCAAAAGTCCTGTTTTACTGCCACCATATCTTCCTATGAAACCATTCCCTTTCCAGTCTGATTTGCAATGGATGCTAATTGTTTGTGTGTTGTCAGTATGTTTAAGACTTTGAACAGTCAATATACAGTTAATTGCTTGAGGAATAATTTCTGTACAAACTGAAATTGTTCCTTGGCTCTGTGCCATATGTTTTCCCTGGAACACTAATTTATATAAGACACAAGAATAAGTATTATCCACTCCATTCTTGATTATAGGCCTTTTCACTGATTGAGTCATGTCTAAGGAATGCATTAGCACTGCAAAGAGAAAAAAAAAGAATCTTTGCATTCATACATTTTAAACCTTTTCTAAATCCATATCTGGTGAAATTTATGTTTGTGTTTGTGCAACATTCCCCTGCAGGAGAAGCTCACTTGTAGCTGTGTTACATTACACCTAGCTAGCCTGCAATAAGAATTTATTTTTAAATGTCAGATTTACAGATAATGCAACTTGATGAAGCCGATAAGACTATAAGGCTAATGTTAAACATGGGAATTTGTAGCTATTCTATGACATACTAGAAACGTACATAGAGAAACTTGTTCTATGTATGAGTTTCCGTATTTTTTTATTTTACTGTTTTGTTTCTAAAGGAAGAGCAATGTAGTGATATCTATCTATCTATCTATCTATCTATCTATCTATCTATCTATCTATCTATCTATCTATCTATCTATCTATCGTGAATAAAGTACCCCCTCTTGTAAAATATAAGGATATTATAAGTTACCGAGGAGTTCATGACCATATAAAAACATGAGGCCGAAGGCAGAGTGTTTTTATACAGGTCATGGAACTCAGAGGCAACTTCTAATAGCCTCATATTTTGCAACTGGGGGTACATTATAATACACAGTTTCAGTGAGTCATGTGACAGAAATGACATCAGAACTCGCCGTTTATAACTGATAACATCAGAACTCATTGTTTATAAGGATATACAGTAATTTACAAGATATTCATGGCTTTTGTGTATTATATATATAATACACAAAAGCCATGAATATCTTGTAAATTATACCCTTATAAACAGTGAGTACTGATGTCCTCAGTTATAAACGGTGAATACTGATGTCATTTCTGTCACAAGACTCACTGAATCTTGTGTATTATAATAAATAAAGTACCCCCTGTTGCAAAATATGAGATTATTAGAAGTTGCCTTGGAGTTTTACTGTGGCCAACAAGCGTAAAAGGTTAGCCAACAATGTAGCATCCGCCCTAAACAGGTCATGAACTCCTCAGTAACATATAATATAATTTTATATAAATATATATATATATATATATATATATCCCTGTTTTAGCTCCCACCCTTCCCAGCTATAGTCAGGTGATCCCACTGGTGTCTAATAAAAGGGCAGCCAAGTTTGGGACTTTTATGTTGAAAGTAGCAAGTAAGTTGCAGGTAAAACTTGGTCCCTTTGTAAAATGTATAATGAAGCCTTAGAATTCTTAATGAATTAGATGCAATTCAAGTGTAGGACTGAGCTGCTATTGGATGACTTTGACGTAGTTGGCCAGTTTAAATATATTGCAATATATGGACAAACAATCCCTGTTTTGTTTAAAGGGTAAGGCATTTTTAGTAGCTGTATGCACAAAATGGCTCAATATATTGATAATGGGTTGAGTGCAGAGGACCTTTTGTATTTGTGTATAGACTGTATATATATATATATAGCAATGTGAACAATATAATGGACATGTTTTTACATGGTAAATTCTCCTCTGCAAGCTGGGGTGGTGATGTTTTAGAATACCAATGCAAACAGTAAGTTCAGCTTGTTAAACGTTGGAGGACCCCAGGCCAGTGTGCAAAGGCTCATACACAGAACTAAGATAACATATTAGATGCTAACACAAGAGAGTAGATCTCCAGCAGTGAGTTTTGTCAGAAGGTGATGTTTAAAAAACAACTCCAATGTAGTGTATTGTTTTTGACTATGGGGAAATGCTTACTGCTTCTCAGACTCAAGTCTGGCCCCCTTGAGAGTTAAACTTTACTAGTGTTAAATTACAATGGAATTACAGGAGCTTTGTCGAATCATTATTGCAAGTTAAAATCATGCATTCTCTGGCTTTTTGTGAAAATGAATTTTCTGTTTGAGCTAAATCAGAAATTCCACAGAGTGGATTAAAAGGACATTGGTATCATTTTGCAGTTGTTAAGTACAGTATAGCATTTATTAATGATTTATAACTCCTATTTTCCCTCTCCTGCTATAAATGCCTATGGTATTTTATTCAGTTCTTTCTGTTAAATGCGGTTTCTTATGCCCAACTGATCCACAACTTCACTGTTTTCCAAGCTACATACTCATTCTAATATTTAAATAGATTATATTAAAAAAATGGCTTATTTAAGTTAATAAGGTGACACACCTCAATGACATAAAAATACTATTTATATTTAAAAAGGTATATGTGATATTTCTCGAGGCAACTTTGGGCAACCTCGTAAAACGAATCACTCCTAGTGCCATTCCACCGGCAATTTTGATTCTCGCCGACGGGAAGGCAGTTCGGGGCGATTAGTCGTCTGAATAAGAGGTGATTCGTCGCCGGGCGACTAATCCCCCCGAATCTCCACGTGTGTCTCTACCCTAAAGATGAAGGGATTGAGACACAAGGCGGGGAAGTGGGCAAGGTCAAAGATAAGCAAGATGAGAGTTGAAGCATATGGTATTGCTAAACTTGCTGTTTAGTGGCTAAACAGAATGATGACAGGAAGAGGAGAGGATGATCCACAGTGTCTAATGCAGATGAGAGATCAAGCAGTATTAGTAATGAGAAGTGGTTGTTAGCTTTTAGCTCTTAAAATGTCATTAGTTAGTTGGGTTAGGGCAGTTTCAATGGAGTGTTGTTGCCTAAAACCAGATTGTAGTGGGTTCAGCATGTTATTGCCAGAGAGGAATGTTGTTAGCTGGTTATAGACTAGGAGTTTAAGCAGTTTAGAGATGAAAGGTAGCAGAGAGATAGATCAGAGGTTATTGAGATTGGAATCGAAGCGCCGCGAGTGCATTGCCGCAGGCGTTTTTTAATTTTAGCAGGAGGAAGGCAAGGGGAAGGCAGTTCAGGGAGATTGTCGCCTCGAAGAAGAGGCAATTAGCCAGGCTACTAAATCTCCCTGAATCTGCCCATGTGCTTAAACCCAACAGGTGTTTTAGCTTCAGAAACTCTACAATAGTTTATATAAACAAGCAACCGTGAAGGCAGCCCTTCAAGCATATGATACACGGTACACAGATAAGTCCTGAGGAATCCCATTGTTCTACTATAGAGCTTATCTGTTATCTGCTGTTCATACTGTGCCTTTTCTTCTTTTCTGTAGCTTTGAATGGCTGGCCCATGGCTGTTTGTTTATATAAACTATTGTAGAGTTTCTGAAGCAAATATACAAGTTTTACCAGTACAGGGCAACATTACATTATATTGTCTTGTTCTATTAAAACGCTTTTATTTTTTGGTGTTACTGTTCCTTTATTCAACATCTAACTTCACTCTGCAATTTGCAAATAAAGTTGCTCACATTAATAAATGACAATATAATGTAGTGTTGCTCTGCACTGGTAAAACTGATGTGTTTGTTTCAAAAACACTACTATAGTTTATAGTTCACATACATCATTTTGAACTGATCCTAGGCTGGCTAAAGGTGGCCATAGACTCAAAGATCCGCTCGTTTGGCGACATCGCCAAACGAGCAGATCTTTCCCCGATATGCCACTAACTGCATGGCTATATCGGGGTTAATTCGAACGTTCGGCCGTATGGCCGAACGATCGAATTACGATGCACCAAGGTTCTCCGACGGGTCGGTCAGGTAAAAATCCAACCTTCCCGATCGATATCGTGACCATATATCGATCGGGAAGACCCGTCGGAAACCCCCATACACGGGCAGATAAGCTGTCAAATCAGTCCAAACGACCGATATCGGCAGCTTTATCTGCCCGTGTATGGTCACCATAACAGTTGTGTTTTGTATTTATGATATACTTCTGCATGTAGCAGCAAACTTCACTTTGTGGAGACAATTTTTAAGAGTGATTTTAATGTTATTATTATAAGAATAAATAGTGCTATACTTTATTTGAAAGTTACTATTGATAATAAGTATGTTCCATTATGGTAGGACCTTCTCTTTAAGCTCATTTAGGCTTTTCCTCTCTGCTGTTAATATAAATTATAAAGCAGTGACTATTCTTGGGAAATCCATCAGGATCACTGAGATCCATAATGCCCTTTCATTCCATGCTTTTATTAGGTAAATAATAAATTTAGACTTTTATTATACAGCCTAGGGAATTTCCGACTTCTCAATCAATATTAGTCCTTGCATGACTTTTTTAATATATGCTTTAAATTGTGCTTTTATCAAGAACCATACACATAAGTTGCACTCATGGATAATTGTTGTGTTCGTTTTCTTATATCCTGACTTCTGCAGTATTAATGTTTTCCTTTTATTTAAATTTAAAGGCCAAGCAGAGACAAAAAATAAACATTCAAATATCGAATTCAAACATCAAATATTATAACTTGTGTAGAAATCCACTCCGTGTAGATGTACACAACAATTTATCTACATTAGTATTGTATATAAAAATACAGAATAAAAAGGTTTAAGGTTTGACCTTGCTCTTTCTGACCATGACCTAATGGACTTCCTACAATCTGGATTTCAGCAACAACATTCAACAGAAACTGCTCTAACACAACTCACTGATGACCTGTTATCCACGAAAGCCAAAAAACACTCCCTTTTACTAGTAGTTCTGCATTGCTCAGCAGCTTTTCAGAGCATTGATTACTTCTCCAACTACAGTCCCTCCCCCCATTACCCTATTTAATCATATCATGTTCCAAAACTACAATTTTTGTATGTATTGGCAACTGTAATTCCCTTCCCATCTAGACACAATGACCTCTCCAGTAAAAAAAAAAAAATGCTACTGCCAGGATCATACATCTCAGCAACCTCTCTTTCTTTGGAATTCCATACCACTTTCTCCCAATCTTTTTGCCTTTAAACAATCTTTTAAAACACATTTCTTTAGAGAAGCTTATGCTTATCTAGTCTAGCATTCCTTCTGTATACTCAATATTATTCTTCTAAGAGTTTGCACTTACCGTAGCTGTGAAATATAGTGCATACCGACAGAATGAAAAACTATGAGGATAACTTCTCCAAAGAAATGTGTTTTAGCAAATTGTTTAAAGTCAGAGATTTGGAGAAAGTGGGATGGTATTCTACATTACTTATTCTGTTGACTCCTTGATCGAAATACCTGTTTAAAAATGTTTAAAAAAATGCTAAGCACAAAACAAAAACTGTGGTACCGTGTTAGCCAGTAGCAAAAATAACAAATAAAAAAACGAACAAATACAAAAAGTATTGTAGAAGTGATACCTATATTGGTTAACAAATAAAAACAAAATACATTGCAAGCTTTCGGAGCACCAAGGCCCCTTCGTCAGGCAAAAATGCGATTTCATCCGACAGTCGGATCAATGCAGTTGTAACATGCGATTTCTCCTTCACTTCTGTTTTCACTAAAACATCCGACACGTCACATGCGTTTAGTCACATTGCGACGTGTCGGGTCAAAACGCATCATTGAGTCTTGCCCTTACACATCACAAAAGCTGTTCCTATTGCTTGCACAGTGTAGGTAATTATAGTACTTGCCTTGCAAAATGTTTATAAGATTTATCATTTGCATAATTTACAAAATGGTGAATATTATACAAAAAGGATTGTTTCTTCCAAGAAATATTTTTTATGAAGATGTTAACTGGGTAAATTACAAAGCATTTGCCTTTTTTTTGTGTTACTGGCCCTTTCACCAAATCACTGCACCAGTATAAACAAAAGAAGGTGTGCCAAAGATTTTTTCTTTAGCTATCTTTTGATGCTCATACACAATAGTACATAATGCAGTTGTTTATTTGGGTGTTTTGAATTCAAGCAACATTTAGCCTTTTTCCATAAATACTTTTCATTCCAAAAGCCAGATGCATCACCTCATAGCTATCTGCCATCTGATAAACATGCTGTAGGGCAAATGTTAAGACAACAACTAAGCCAATGTAATTTCCGTATCAAGAAGCAATCACTCGGGATATCTGAATCACCTGAAATCTTGAACCAGAACAATGCTGCTTTTGGTTATATTTCAATGGAAACCATGAAATGACTCCAAAATGACAGTGCCCAGACAATGTATATACATAAAAAACACAAAGAGCATGATCACGTCGGCACAATGCAAAAGATAAATAATGGTAATTTACAGAGGCTCCAAACATAAATGCAAGAGCACTAAGGGGTACATAAGACATTTACAGTAAGTTTTGTTATGCGTGTCCATAATGCATATTTGTATCATTCATGTAGTAAACCTATATGCTTTCCTAAATGCTGAAAATGACTAGTCTATAACCTACATACACTTTTGAAAAATTGTTCAGTTTGTATTAAAAAAAATCTGATCTGCAAACCATACTGTAAAAATGAAGCCTTGTACTTTACTTTGAAAAATGAAGAGCATTCATGGCAGTGGGTAAAAATGTCACATAAAGAGCCACAACAGAAGGCAATCTCTTGTCAAAAGTGTGTTTTTTTGTACACAACAGAGCCTTTGTTCTGCGGCATGTCAAAGAGACAGCTAAATAGATTTTTTCCTTCAAAAATGCCTTTTATTTTGTTTCTCTGTATACTGAAGTACAACTGTGCCTTCAATATATCTGTTAGGGCCACCTTTGTAGAAAAACTCCAGTCCATAAAGGCCAGTGTTTGTAACAAGGAAACAAAAGTGAGATTCCTTGAGAATCAAATCACATTGAAACAGTTGTGTACCTATACCATGAGTGCATTTGTGTATAAATATATATGTATATGTAAACACAATTCTGGAATTGTTGTGTATATTGCATAATATACAGTATACAGTCTTTAATCAATAAGAAATAGGTGATAATATATCCCTACTGTAATAAAAAAGAGTATTAGAAGACACCAAAGAGTTTTGTGACCATATAAAAAAGAAAAAGGCCAATGCTTGATTGCCACTATGTCACACCGTAATTTGGATCTTTCTGGATAACAGATATGAGGATAATGGATTCCATACTTGTAAAATATGAGGATATTAGAAGTCACCTCTAAGTTCCATAGCATGTAACAAAGCATTCAGCCACAGAGGAAGCAGACCCTGCAGCGGCCCAGGAGGTATAGGGGCCCCATGAGGCCCTAATTCATATACAATTTAAATAAATATTAGTAAAAAGGTCAACCTGTAGACATTTTGAGGGTCTGAAAAATAATTTGCTGGGGGCCCAGTAATATATAGTTACACCACTGCCTTCAGCCTTGGCTTTTATATGGTCTCAAAACTCCTCAGTTACTTATAATATCCCTATATTTTACATGGGGTACATTATTCACTGTATAAGCCACAAGTGGCTCCTCAGCTACTCATGCTGCACCCTTCAAAGAACTAATGGCAATGCTTACATAAAGCACTCCTCTGTTTAAAACCTATGTCTGAGAGCTAATCGAATCGTTCCTAGGGAGAACTGGCTTAAAGACATTTTGTAATTGGACCAGTGTTGTTAGTGGAGTACCGCAGGGCTCTGTACTTGGTCCTTTGGTTTTCAACTTGTTAATTAATGATGTGGAGGAGGGCATTGTTTCTATTTTTGCTGATGATACTAAATTGTGCAGAACTATAGATTCCAAGAAGGATGCTGTCACTTTTCAGAGTGATTTGACGAAATTTGAAAACTGGGCAGCAAACTGTTAAATGAGGTTCAGTGTTGATAAATGTAAGGTTATGCACTTTGGCAAAAATAATATAAATGCAAGTTGTACACTAAAGAGCAATGTGTTGGGAGTTTTATACAACTACCATAATAACTGGTTAGAGGGACGGAAGACTTAAATTATAAGGGTAGATTGTCAAGGTTGGGGTTGTTTTCTCTGGAAAAAAAGACACTTGAGAGGGGACATGATTATACTTTACAAGTACATTATAGGACATTATAAACAAATAGCAGGGGACATTTCATCCCTTCAGACTAGAAGAAAAGAACTTTCATTTGAAGCAGAGTAGGTGCACTGACAGAAGGCCAACTCCTCATCATTTCCTTATTTGGCTGTTGACATGATTAATGGAACAGTAAAATGTGGTCATCCAACCTAAATCCATACATTCATACAATCTTTGGGTTAATTAAATAAATTCCCTTAAGGGTTGGTAAGGTAAGTGGACACTATTCAAGTTACTCATCAAATGATATTAAGCTTCTGGCCACCAGACACTGTATAGCAGCTCTGTGCCATAATATTAATTCAAGTAACGCATTTTCCTTGCAGGCATTTTCTTGCTATATATACATGTGATAATAGATATAGTTCTATTCCCTTGTGCAAGTAAACATTTATATCTTTCCTTGTATAAATGAATATATATTTTTAGAAAACTTCAGTACACAAAGTAGAAGGATGCTAAATAATACTGCTAATATGTTTTTCAGTTAGAGAAGAATTTCTTTGACTGACATGTCTTAGGTTTACATGAAAATGTAAATGTAAACTATAACTCACTTATAGTTAAAATTCCCTTGGAACATAACATTCGAATGAGCCGACTCTGAAGCAAATTAGTTCTGAAACGAAACAAGATGAATGCTTTGCATTGCAATTTCTGTTGTACTCTCTTATTACCTGCTCAGAATGCATTAGATTAACCATGATTATGGGTAGGGATAAATAGAACAGAATTTTACTTTAGTGTATCCTCCGTGGTTAATAAAAAAATATTTCTGTAAGCATGGTTTCTCCAGTAAGGTATGACATGACAAAATGCTTTCTATTCAACCAGAATCAGGAATTGGTGAATATTTTGAACATATTTAAATGCAGACAATTGCCTTGTGTAATATTTACAGTGCTCTAGGACAATATTTACTATTTAGCCAATGCAATTCTAAATGAGTATTTATGCTAAGTGGATTTATAAAAACGATTCTTTTATCACAAAGTTCAACTTAGCATTGAAGGCCACCCGCCCATACATGAGGAACACAACTGATAACTGGAAAATATGTTATTTTGATTTCGTAGTGAATGGGGGTTTTAATGAAACATACTTTGCTCATAATGCTTTCAAATTTGAAAGAGTTTTTGGAATTGTTATTGACAAAAGTTATATTTTAAATTCTACAGAGTTTTATTGGACATTCATTTCTGGGCATTATTTTCTTAAAACTACTCCGACCAAATCTGCACTAACTTTTCACCCCTATTTATCAATAAATGTTTCCGAATTTTTTTTGTGCAGGAAAAAACGATAAAATCATGTAAATAATTCTGAATCATACAAAGTTTTCAGATTTGTTGCTGAAAACCTAGATTTTTTCGGTTTTGACACCCGAAACCTGCGATTTTGTACAAAACCCAACTCAGATCAGGATATATATACGGGACATCTGCCATTGACTTCTACATGATCTCATCAGGTCTGAGTTGGAGTACATTTATATTCCGACTTTTAACACTATTGAGGTTTAATAGATCACGAAAAATGTAAGGTTTTTTTTCAATGAAAATAGTTTTTCCCCTTTAAAAGTCTGACCAGAAAAAAAATCTGATTTTAATAAATAACCCCTTAGATTATTTTAACAACCATTCTCACAAATAACCTTTACACTTCTAATTTTACTGATTTTTTTTACAGTCTTACGGGGAAATGTAATAAAATTCACTAATGGAAAAACTATTCGCAATGCGAAAAGTTATGCCTTTGCACAAACAAATTTTACTTTGCGCAAATTTAATATGGCTTTTGTGAACCAGAAAACTGTGTAGCGGCCACCTCCGACAGTGGAAGAGCGTTTGCGAATTTTATAGTTTGCGCCAATGCGCAGTCAATGTAGTGAAACTTCTTAATGAAAAAGTCATTATGTTTGCTCCAAAAGATTATGACATCTTCAAGAGTGTACAATTAAAATTCACAATGCATAATTAAAATTCACAATTTAATAACAGTTTAAGGAACAATATTGCATTACGAGATGTGGATTTTTAGTCTTATTGGTGCGAATTGTTTTGCTCTTTAGCGACTTTAATTACATTCCCCCGTTAAAGATTTATTATAGAACTGTATCAGGCAATAAAATATTTTGTCATGTGGGGCTGATTACTGAGCATTTAACAGTGTGCGAAGAACATAATCAGCAGCAATTTGAAATGGTTATTATCCACAATCCCAGCAATGTGTTAATTGCAATTGTGTGCAATGTGTCAAAACAAATGTGCAGGTGCACTTTTTGATCAATCGGACTCAGTTGTGTCCAACTCATGGTTTTATTTTAACAGACATAAGGGGGCACGTTTACTAAGGGTCGAATATCGAGGGTTAATAAACCCTCGAATTCGACCCTCGAAGTAAAATCCTTCAAATTCGAATATTGAATTTGAAGGATTTAGTGCAAATGCTGTGATCGAATGATCGAAGTAAAAATGGTTCGAACGATTTGAAGGATTTTAATCGATCGATCAAAGGATTTTTCTTCGATCAATAAACCTTAGAAAAGTGATGGGGAAGGTCCCCAAAGGCTAAAATTGTACCTCGGTAGGTTTAAACTGCCGAAGTATGTAGTCAAAGTATTTTTTAAACAGACAGTGCTTAGACTATCGAATGGTCGAATAGTCGAACAATTTTTAGTTCGAATCGTTCGAATAAAAGTCGAAGGTCGCAGTAGCCTATTCGATGGTCGAAGTACCCCAAAAAAAAATTCAAAATTCAAAGTTTTTTTAATTCGAATCCTTCACTCAAGCTTATAAAATGTGCCCCAAGGTGTCAGAAATAAAAAAAAACCTGTTTTCGTAAGGCCAAGTCAATATTAGCTTATTTGTTGAGGTCAACAACTTTGTGACTTTTGCCTAATTTCTTCAGCATCAGGTTGATCTAATAATTTGGTACTTTGGTGAATGTTTAGGGTCCTAATGTTGCTTTGAGAATACTAATGACGGTTTTGTTACATTTGTGTGTTATTTTGCAACTGGATTTTAATCTTTTACAGTAGCATTCCTAATCAACTATTGACTGGGTGTTGTTTTGGCCAGTATGTTAGAGTGGCCAAGTTGGCAGACAATCTTGGCTTATAAATAGCTAATTATACTTTATTGCTTTATAAAGGTAAGCAGAAAACTAAAAACATAGTATAATCTTAAACACTATGTTGGCTTGATTGCATTTTCCATTGTTCCATCTGTAGAACACTTTATGCAGCAGTTAAGATGATAAGGGCACTGAGATTAACTAATGTAAAATAGCTAAGTTCTGATATATGTGAAAATAATTCACATCAAGGACAAAAGAAAATGTGGTCTGTTTCTCCTGAACAATATAAAATTAATAGCTTTTAATTATCCCAGACGATGTCAGCAAATATTTAAAGATAATGAGTATATATCTAAAGCACACCATTTGCAGTATGTGTGCTCAACAAAGAGAAGATTAGTCATGTTTTCATCAAGGGTTTTATTACCTGCACAAACAACAGGTGTGTTTGTTAGAACCTGTTTTAGACTGGTATAAAAAAACAAGCAATACACAAAGAAAAACCAGCTACCAGGTGTTGTTTTGTAGACCCCCAAATATAACAAATTCAATTCATTCTCATGTTAAATCCCCCTAAAACATTATACCTAATAAAATTCAAACATTCTTCACGATAAATACACACAGCATTGTAAAACAAAAAGTGGAAGAGTGAAGGAAATATAAAATGAATAATGAAGTTGTATACAGGAGCTTGAAGTGATCACATGTATTACCATTTGAATCAAAAGAAGAAATACAATGCTGAGGTGGGAAATGAAAGTTGTACATGGTGAAAAATTAACAGGGGTAGAGCGAACAAACATATAAACATGAATCAAACAGAGATTGAGAATATAAAAAACAGTATTTTTTATTATCTATATAGGTGGAAGGTGGGCAGGGAATTTATTTGTAGGTTGAGGTACCGAGAGTGCATCTGGGGTTTGGGAAGAATAACCCCTGAATTCCCATATACCCCATACGTCTAAGTGGCTTGGAACTGGGCAAAGTAGGCTTGGGCAAATTTGACATGTTTCGTTTTGCCAAAAATTCGCCGCCATTGAAATGTCGCCGACGCCCATTAAAGTCTATGGGCATCAAAAATGTTTTGACGCATGTTTTTTTTTTTTTTTTAATGCCATACATGTCTATGGGCGTCATTTCCGAGACGAAACAAGGCAAAAAAAATTTGCCCATCCCTAATTAAAATATAATCTATAATGATGCCATCTGCCCTTGTGGTTCCCCCTCTGTAATAGGTTCATTCAGTCCCTACAATCTAGGCAAAACTGCTAACTACTTTAACTTGTCCCATGATGCATGTCTTTTGCAACAAGACAAAGACTTTTGGTCATGCACTGGACAATAAAGTTGTAGCCAGCACATGCACATTTTGAATCCTCGGGGGAGTGCCTTCTAGTTCTAGAGAACAAGCTCTTACCCTTGAACAGGGGTATGCTGGCAGATAATCCTCATTTTCTTCTTGATGATTGTGACAACCTCTAAGATTAGCATTTTGACAGTTGCACTGAGCACACTGAGCATGTGCAGTGTCACTGTCACTCCCAAAAGGCATGGATTATATGTTTTAGTGTGCAATGCGTAAATGCCTTTTTGCAACAACAAAAAATATGCCACCTTTAAGAAGCTTTAAAACTGTGCAAAGAGCAATTAAAATTTGCAGTTCTTAATTGTTACTTTTGAAATGGTTATTTGGTTTATATTTTTTACTGCATACCGTACAATTACTTACCACCTTCAGCAGCAGCAGAAATTTTCCAGTGCAGATCAGCATTGTGATCGTAATTTGTGCAAGGTTGGGAGTCAGCCAGAGACAAATTTTCATGGATGATTGCCAAGCTTATCTCTATCATCATTACATTTTACCATTTCATCATATTGAAAACTAGTTTTTCATTTCTGCATGAATTTCTTCACCTCTCCTGGAAGCATATTTATGGTCCACTGAACGGAGTGTGATCTGGTACACAGTATATGAGGAACACTGTTAGGAAGGGGCTAAGTAATATTCATGTATACTTTTAAAGCAATCAGTTTGAATGGAAGGGGTATAATTAATAATGTGTGGTAAATAATGCTCTTAGTTTCGAATGTACCGTGTTGTGTAATAATAAGAACTTCAATATGAAAAAAGCAGTTCACAGTGTATACATCATTCTGACATTCAACTCACGGGTACTTATGAGAGGCAAATATCGAATTTAGAAGGGCCATGCATACAGTTGTACTAACCTGAAATGCTTCCGATTATAATGGAGGGTTGAAGTAGGTATATGAGAACAGGACATGGCAGCTGTATTGGGTTCATCACATTTAAAGAAGAACAAAGCAAAAGTCACAAAGGCAGAACACATTCAAAATCAAAATGATATCAATATAAACTTTGTAAGGTAAATACTTTTATCACTGATAGAAGTTGTTGCATGACAATAACTGATCTATTAAAAAAATTTAAATGTATCTTCCCCTATGGAATGATTCACCCCGGTAGGGAAAAATATGTTTCTGAATCCTCCTTTGGGGAGGTTATATACAATGTATAAAAAGTAAAATCATCTATACATATTACATAAATAATAGACAGCTCTAAACACTTTGCAAACACAATTACTTATTTTCCTTGCCACAAGAACAAACAACATGGTAGTAACATAGTAACACAGTAAGTTAGAAAAAAGACGCACGTCCATCAAGTTGAACCTTATACGTCTATATATAACCTGCCTAACTGCTAGTTGATGAGGGAGTCAAACTCCCCCCCCCATTTGAAACCTCTCAAATTTGGCTCAGAGAGAGAAAAAAATCCTTCCTGACTCCAATATGGCAATCGAACCAGTCCCTGGTATTATGAGCTATCTTTTATAACCCTAGTCAATAGTCAAGTCAATACAATAGGGTGCAAAAGTTTGGAATCACCCATAAAAGTTCATCATCAAGGTTTTGTTTTTTTATGGTGCCAGGGTATTGAAGCTAAATATCCAGAGGTTTTCCTTCCTACAAAGATTCCTAAGTTCTATCTATATAAATGGAAACAATAGAATAAGCCCCAAAGCCATTTTTCAATAATTACTCACAATTTATAATGTAATAAATCTATCCCTTAATCTGGACTTCACAGTGACCATGGTTACAATGTGCTGAGATTTGGATAATAATGGACCATTATATCAAAACTATGAGAATATATGTGGCCACAGTTAGACAGGAGAGTTAGACATAGCCATGACAAGGGACAGTTACAAAGGCAAGGCGCAAAGAATAAAAAGTGTTAATGAGATTTGGAAGGCTGTCAGAGACACTGAGGTAAGTGACTGAATAAATAAATAATACATGTTCTTCTACTAATGGCACAATATAGGAAATATGAGGCTTTAATTGGGAGTTTGGAGTCCAGGAAAATGACAAGAGATTATGAGGCTGTATCAAGGAATATCTAGGTGAATGAGGCTTTTAGAATAATTACATATTATATTATCACCATGTTTTTACACACAGTGCAGTGGTTCCCAAAAAAATCCAATGCCACTTGCATGTGATTCACCTTGTGTCTATACACACAATTACAACAGCTACATCTATTTACCCTGAAGGGCTCTTTGCCTACATAAGGCAAACATACTAATTACAAAGCATAAAAGAGGAAACTTTACCAGCATTAGTCAAACTTTTATCATCAAAGTAGCATTTTTACACTTCAGGACACTTCAGGACAACAAAAGAGATTAGATATGAAGTCCCTTTGGTCTAGAATTTTCTTACATGGATATTTCAACATCTTATAACAGACAACAGTTTTCCTATACTGTATAATTAAATAGGCACACAAAAATACAAATAGTAGATACAGTTACCCTGTGTCAGAGGTATTAGATAGAGTTTCATTATCCCCTATGAAACCAATTTAACCCAACTTCCCTATGGATTTTACTACTGCACTGTCATACCACTGTATTTAATGGGAAGAAAAATCAAATGATATATGGGTTTTTGGCTTAAGCTCTACATGCATAATGTAAATTGCCTGCAGAAAAGGATATGTGTATTTATGCTGAAGCAGTAATGATTAAGAACACTTGCTTTCCTTGATAAGTAAAAATAGTTATGTGTGTACAGTTTATATTATTTAAAAGAATACTTTCATTCCACTAATTTCTGCTTTATTTACCAAGTTTATGTCTTCTTAAAATTCATACAGTATTATGCAATTCTTCCTATTTTATATCTGGATTCTGTCTCTTCTTTTCAATTCTATTGACACCATGGAAACATGAAGTGCTTTAGTGCTTTTTATATACAAGAACAGTGAATAGACCAGTAGAATATTTCATCATAAATTGTGCTTAGTGATGTCATCAGATATGAACGGTGCTTTGTGATGTCACATATGTCATATGAGTGATTGAAAGTTGTGTATTATAAGAACTAACTTTGATTTCCATATATTCAGTGAAATCTCACTGATATTGAATAGTGATGGCGAAAATGACCCATGTAGCTTAGCAGAAAATTTGCAAATTTTGGAGTCTATGGGCGTTTCTTTTGCAGTGAAACCTCACGAAAATTTTCTAATATTTAATAGAATATAATGTTTTTTTAAATGAGTAGTCCACTTTTAAATTAACTTCTAATATGATGGTTAAAGTAATATTCTAAGGCAATTTGCTGTCAGCCATGTTTATTTTTCAGTCTGTAGTTTTTAGGCTTCTGAATCCCTTCTGCACCTTGTAGGTTCTAGTGTTGTGTTTTATGTTTCATGTAATGATTTAGTACTCTTGCAAATATTGTTAGAAGACTAAATTGGGAATATGCATAAATCATATCTGAGGCAGGAGAGAATTCATTCATAGCAATCCACTGCTCTACTTCACCATCTAGTCCTGCTACAACTTAAAGGAGAACTAAACCCTAAAAACAAATGTGGGTAAAAATGCTGTATTATACTGCATATACTGAACTTGCACACAGGTAATTTTGTAGAAATCTCTGTAACAATAATGATTCATACAATCAAAGTTGTGTACAGGGGGTCACCATCTTGAATTCTGATAGAAGCTGAAGCTACAGGGCTGCGTATTAAACCCGGATGCAAATTGCACTGGTTTCTGAGCTGCCATATAAAAAGTAGGGATGGGTGAATTTGATCTGTTTCATTTCGCAAAAAAATTGACATGTGGCGACATTTTTTTGATGCGCGTCTTTTTTTTTTTGACGCACAACGCCATACACGTCTATGGGTGAAAAAATGCACCAATCCCTAGTAATGGGAATCTTAATGAATTACTAAGCAGGCCAGTATTGTGACATTTACATTCTCTATATAGTATATTGGGAATCTGTCACTAAGCTCATGCAACTGACAGCAGTACAAAGTATGTGCTGTGATTTGGTAAAAAAGAAGCTTGGATTGGATGGAGATGCACAGATCTTAACTGTTGAAGGGCTGTAGTTGCCTTTAGCTGGGCAGTGGGCTACAGAATCACACATACTGTGCAACTTTTCTAGCCTACTTCTTTGTAAGGCTTTTGTTATCCTTTAAGGCTGCATATGGTCGCTGTTATAGCAATATTTATTCATAGTGCAGCATGTACTTAACCATTTTTTGTGGGGCTTTTTTCCTATTTGAATTATCAAACTTTGCTCTAGCAAGTTGGAGACCCAATAAATCGCATTAATAGAGGAGATAACATCAGCAAATACAAAGACGCTAGCCTCAAGACAATTGCTCATACTGTTTTTCAATAGCATGTATTTTTTTAAGTTCAAAATGACTTTCGCTATCAATGCAAGACCTCTTTCCCATGATTTCTTGGTCTTTTTCCCTTGATATAGCTTTAACAGATTAGCTTTCTTGTAGCATTGTCTCTGATAAAAATGAACTGATCCATATCAAAAATAGGGGTCTTAACTCCCTTGTCACAAGTGGGCAAATTTCTTTAAGGTTAGGTGCTTATTCAAACTTAATCTAATATACAGTAGTCATGTTAAAAATATTAGCTTTTCGTTTCCCTGTTTCATATTATGTATAAATAAGAATATCAGAATTCTGTGAGGTGCACTGGCAAATCCTATGTGACCATGAAGACTTCTTGCTATACATGCCGGACATTTCTATACTAAAATGTAATCTGAAGTCTAAAAGATTACGAAAATGTTTCATTATTTGCATGTAACTTCATATTTACATATAACTATAATTGTAATTTTAGTGGAAAAATGGATGAGACTAATGTGTTGACTGTGATAAAAATGATGAGATTGCAGAAGGAGACTGGATGCAGGCCAGCCTACCACTTGTGGAATCTGTGGATTTAATCACAGGTCAAGCAGGTATAGGCAGGTACGGCCAATTTCCACAGAATGCCAGGTTGCAGACGGGCTTGCTTTGAGACCTCTGTTTCCACTCTCTGCTGCCCTCAACCTTACACTGCAAGATTCCAAACACAGCAGCCTTTATTTACAGCCGCATGCTCCACCCCAATGTTGTGATGTCAGAGATGGATGGGTCAAGTGTACGTCTATAAATAGAGCTGCTGCACTGGGTTGGGTAGGGTTCGGGTTGGGAGGGATTGGGTGCGGTCCATATTTTTTGTCTACCCGCACATCATTAAAACAGACCTATCTGACCCAATTATCTCTTAGTGGTTCCATCTGGCTCCTTTTTTGTTTTATTTTAATGTTTGTGATTGCCTTACAGCAGCTTCTTTTCTTTATAACTACATGTGACATATGGAAGTTTTTTTTTTATTTCTTGTGTTAGTTTTGATATTAATAGTGATAGGCGAATTTATTCAGCAGGGGCGAATTCGCGGTTAATTGCCGCGATTCGCCAAGGGCGAATAAATTCGCAAGACCGCTGCGATAATTTGCCGGCGTCAAAAAAAATGGACGCTGTTGTTTTTTTTTTGGACGCCGGCGCCATTTCACAAATTTTTCGCCGTTTCGCAAATTTGCCCATGCACTAGACATTAATCATGATCAGTTCTTTATACATTTTGCCTGGTATTCAAATGAATTATTTCCTTCTATACGTACACTAAAAAAGGGTTTAAAGTTTCAGTGTCAGCAAAGTCAGAAGTTTCTCAGGCAAGCTCTAAGATTGTAACATAATTTATCTGTTACGTATATAAATGTATATAAACAAGAATTACAATATACTGTCTGTGGCCATCTAGTAACTGTCAGGCTTGGTCTGTTGCAGGGTCAGACTGGGCCGGCGGGACATGGTGAAAAAACCCGATGGGTCCCTAGCTCTAGTGGGCCCACCAGCCCAGATCCACACCCTACTTTTCTACCTGCCACGGTGCGGTGCCGCTTTTCTTTCTGTCACGTGTGCACAGTGCATTTGTGGAGCTTGTGTGCATGGGCGTGGCATGGGGCCCTGAGGCAGCAGCTCTGGGGGGGTAGGAGGGGGGGGCTGGGGTAGGAGCACCCCCCAGTCCGACCCTGGTCTGTTGCATCAGTTGTTAGATACAATATAAAATATGTATATATGTGTACTCCTGCTCCATTGATTCTGAGATGACAAATGTCAATTCATACAGTATTCATAAATGATACACTGATTTTGCATATTCTTGGGCAAATTGCACCAGTTTCATTTTGCCAAAAATTTGCAGCCGGTGAAATGTCGTAGACGCCTATTAAAGTTAAAAAGTTATTTTTATTTTGACGCAAGACACCAAACAAGTCTATGGGAGTCATTTCCGCAGCAAAACAAGGCTAAAAATTCACCCATCCCTAATTTTGCGCCTTCTTGTGTTTATAAATGTAGAGTTTAGCCAGCATACACATCCTTCATAGGACAGCTGAATTGTTTAGAATGTCATGAAAAGTTTTAGATCAAAAAACTAGCCAAGTTCAGCTGTCTGAGATTCAAATTTGAAATTTTTACTGAGTTCATTCTTTTCCTATTTCTGTCTCTACTTTCCATTTGATATTTTCTTCTTCCTTTCCTGCAATAATCCCCTTCTTTTGTTTTTTCCACTTTCTCATTTTTTCCCTATACTTTAATTCTGTTGATCCTATTTTATTTTGTATTCCATTTATCCATTTGTCTAAACTGTCCAACTTTTCTTTTTTTTGCAGATTTATTCCTTACCTTTTTCCGCTATTTTGTTCCTTTCAGTAATTCCTTATTGGTGTCACCATCTGGTTGACTATCCTAAATTAAAAAGTTTATGGAAATGGTGTGCTGAAATGCAATGTTTTTCTAACTTAACGTGTTATTGCCCAATTTCCTAATATGTAATCCTTCTGCATTTAAAGAAAACTGTATAGTTCCATGGCTGCCCATACTGCCCTGTCATTCACTCCCAAGTGATCTGCCTTCAACTTGATCAGTTTCCTTTGCTCTGAATAGTACACTGATACAATAGAAAGATCTGATGTCAGTTAGAGATTTCCCTGTCTCCCCAAGCAGGGGGGCATTGTGTGGGTATTGTGCTGAAAACAGAGCACATGGGACCAAGCTGCAGAGATGCTTATATGAGTAATCACATTTTGAGGAAGGGGTGATACATCGGAGATTTTTTATAATAACTCTTTGAGGCAGCCAGGGGTTAGTGAGGGTTCAGCAGCAGACAGGAGCACTGGGAAAGAGAAAGCATATTGTGGGAGCCAGGGTACATTTTATTGCTCAATTAATACAGAAACTTTGAAGAGAAAAGCAGGCATTCTGAGATTTTAATTTAAATAATTTGATTTAAAAATGCCTTCTTCACTGTATATGTTCACAGCATACTTATAGCAGGAACATTTCTGGTCTGTATGTATGACCAATTGATTTTAGGTAAGGAGACCGCATACTTTCATTTTATGTATCCTTATGAATATACCAGTATATATATATACCATATACAATGCTTTTTTATAAATTGCATAGCTAACTTTGTCTATAAAGAAAATGCAAAATTAGAAAACAAATAATAGTGCTTTGCCACCAATATGGATTTAGCATATGCTGTAACTTAGCAACCATCAAGTACAAGGTTCTGTTTATTATTAGAGGGATTAATAAAAAAAAATATTTGATAACAATAATGCTTATGGCATTCCTGTAATTTAAATATTTGATATATATATATATATATATATATATATATATATATATATATATATATATATATACTCTTATACAATATGCACAACAAGCTTCTAATTAAATCCATAATTTGTGAATTTCAACTCTGCACAAGATTTAGTCAAGTATAAACCAAATCTGAACCCTAGCTTGCTGACAGTTCCCAGTGCTTTAAAGTCAGATATAAAGTCAGATATATGTTAATAATAATATACTATGGGGCCCATTTATGATTGCCCAAGGTTTGGTGATTAGTAGGGATGCACCGAATCAGGATTCGTTTCGGGATTCAGCCAGGTTCCAGCCTTTTTCAGCAGGATTCGGCTGAATCCATCTGCCCAGCCGAACCAAATCCGAATCCTAATTTGCATAGGCAAATTAGGGGCAGGGAGGGAATTTGCGTGACTTTTTGTCACAAAACAAGGATGTTAAAAAGTGTTTTCCACTTCCCACCCCTAATTTACATATGCAAATTAGGTTTCAGTTCAGTATTCGGACGAATCTTTCGCAAAGGATTTGGGGGTTCGGCTGAATCCAAAATAGTGGATTCAGTGCATCCCTAGTGGTTGGTCAGTCATACTTATGTGGAGTGCTGAACAAATCTTGTCAATCTTTGTAAGTTTGGCTTTTGTAATGAAGAAAACATTTCTTGCAACCTGACAAATATCGAAAAGCTTTTTTTAGCACGAAACCCTGCATGATTAGTAAACTCACGTGAGGTTTCCTTTATGATTGCCTAAGCACCAAAGTTTACTCAATAAAATGAATCCCCCCCATGTGGGTGCCCTTTAGTGTCAGGGATTAGCACTAGCCTGATTCACTACTGCCCTTTCCATACTGTGGTCCCAGGCAGCGTATAATGTGGGCAAGCTTCCTCCAATCAATCAATTGCATAATGCTGCTGTTTCTAGCTAAAGCTTCTGTACACTGCTAGTCCTAATGTTAATAAAGAGAGTGCCCCAAAACAACCATCCCTTTAGTGAAGTCAGGAAACAGGGATCTCGTTAATGGTAAAGCCAAACCTTTAAGTACCAAGGGATTGTCAGCTACGGGAAGATGATTGCATGTAAGAGAACAGAACAAAGAGACTCCTGGTCTGTGTCTGTTCTCTTGCATGAAGTTGTCTTCCCACAGCTGACAATTCCTTGGTACTAGAAGGTTTGGCCTTACCATTAAAGAGATCCTGTTTCCTGACTTCACTAAAGGGATGGTTGTTTTGGGGCACTCTCTTTATTGGAGCCTTGTTGACCCAGGCTTTCTAGCAAACATCTACCCTGCTCAAACAAGTGGAGATCATACAGTATAGGCTCCTAGTCATTATATTAATCATGAACTGCAATGAGCCAACGGGGAAATAAATCCCATCCAGGTACCAAGGTTACACATGTTGGGAAAAAAGGGAAAGTCAGAATAGTATTTCTCAAACCAGTATGGAATAACCCTATGAAGTTCTACAGTTCCATACCTTAAAAAAATCCCATTACCTTGCTTTTTATTGGTTAGGAGGAGTGATGGAAAGGACGTAATTAAGATTACATCAGGGCAGCGGGTGGTGGTTTATAAAACTAAAATAGAAGTAGATGTGGGCCTTTCTAATTTGGATACATTTAATTTAAGGTAGCATCGGAAGCAGACCCCGGAGCCTGGAATGACTAACAGGTCCAGGGTGTTTGTAGCTTCAGGGTTCCCCAGAGTAAATAGGTGCAATTGCTCACTATTAGAGGAAGCAGAGGAAGCAGGAGGAGGCATTTGTAACAATGTGGAAGAGTATTAATTGCATCAATATTTTCCTCTCTGTGTACATTTTGGACCACTTTTAAATGCCTTTGGATATAACCCTTTATCACTTTTTCCTCTGAATTCATTTAGTCACACGTACAGTAAGGGATCTAGAAGAGTAGGCAATCAAAATTATGTGATCCTACTATGCAACCTTGATTATCTCTGTTTAGAGGTCTAATCTTGTAATTATCGAGCAGCTGAAGAGGGAAATAAATTCTATATCTACCATAGACATACTGAGCTATACAAAACTTTGGTCTTGAAGGAATTACAACCGGCATCAGTTTATTAGAACCTAAATATATTTTAAAGTACCTGGCCAATAGCCCGTGGCAACCACTCAAAGGATTTCTTTCATTGTTAAACCTGCAGATGGCTATAGATTACTGGCCAGGTGGAAATTTTTCCTGTTTATATAACTGAGCCCCATTATATTTTGGCCTGTCTTTGTAGCCCTAGGTGAATACAGCACAGTTAGTGAAGATCTGTGCCCCTGAAGATGCCCCATTAGATCCCAAACCCTAAGAGGATATGCACTTATCCTATCAGTTGTTAGATTATAGATAGAAAATTCATAATAAAGTCTAATTAGTGATTAATTCAGTTTCACGTTACATGGCATCTCAGAAACCAGTGCACTCTGCATCAAAATGTTATATTCAGCTAATGAAGTGTCAGATTCATTGTATTAGCTTCTTAACAGTTACTTAGAGCACACTGAGCATGTGCAGTGTCATTGACACCGACTAACAAGATTCAAGGTGGCAAGCTTTAGTGGATATTTTTGAAGCCTTGGATTATTACTATTACTGCTGAACCTCCAACCTGGTACAGCACATTTAGTATATAATACAGCATTTCTAGACATACTTATTCTTAGGCATAGTTCTCATTTGATTTTTTAAGAAATAAATAAATTTAAAAAACATAACTGGATTATACAGTGTGTTAAAAAAGGCAAAGTAGTGCTATGTGTCAATTAAAGATGAAAAAGGAAGGAGAAAGACAAGTCAGCTACAGCTCCCATTTAAAACAATCCTGTACTGAAAGGTCTATTGATTAGGAGGTAAATCAGAATCAGAGTTGGGTCAGGCCGGCCAGGCGCCCTAGGCAACCTAGCCAGCCATGGCGCCGGCTAAGCGCGCGCATGCCCTGATTAGCACTCATGTGTGCATGCGTGAAACGGAGTGCCCACATGGGTGCATGTGCAGAAGCTCAATACACTTAAAAATAGCAGCGACAGTCAGGGACCAGACTAGGGGGTAGGCGGCAGAGAAGGTATGAGCCTGGCACCCCCCAGCTTTGCACCCTAGGCATGTGTCTACGCTGCCTGACCCTAGTTCTGGCCCTGATCGGAATTGCCACATAAAGCAAAAAATGAAAGAAAAGCTACCAAAATGTTATAAAATCAGGTGTATGTCAAGCTAAGGCAACCTTTAAATTCCATTTATTAAAAAAAGTACGTCTCCTCTTCTGGACACCAGTGACAATACAGCCAAGAAAAAATGAAAGAGGAAAAGAAATTCAAGCATCTACAGCAAAATAAATTGGAACACATTCAAGAGGATGCTCTATTTGGTTTCTTCTCTGCTGATTCATGGCACTTCCACAACTCCAATTTACTTGACTTGATGACACCTTGCCTGACACCTGTTTGATCAGGACAGACGTGTCAGCTGAGGTTGCACACAGAATAATACGCTTGGGCTGTCATACAAAGCATTTTCCACCGTGAAAAGTGACAGAAAATGACAGATAACTGCATAACTATGAATAAGGGCAAACACCTTAAAATATTTTCAGCCATATATCTGTATTTTAAATCTAAATTTATTTAAGCATTTCACAAACCCAATGTTATATTCTGATCACATTAAGAACATTAGGATCACTGCTGATATAGCCAATACGTCCTGTATAAATTAATTGTGTAAGACAGAACAAAGTAACAGCTTACAGTAAATGTTATAACTGATACACAAACTATACATTTCAAATGTTGGTTCTGCAATATGTCAGTTAAATATGTCCATCAAACATGTATTTTAAGACAGGCTATGTTTATGCCTCATGGTATTAGATGTTAAATATATATTACAGGCCCCTTTCCTTTTGGTTTTCTATTTAAGATCAGATCGTTAAATCAAGTGGTCTGCTAAGTTGCAGTAATTACATTAATTTAATGAATCTGTTAGATGATATGTCAGTGTAAGCTCTTGATATCTTGTATTCACTTGGAAACAGAAAGCCTTTGTTATGCAAATTAATCCTAGTACTACCGGCTTTGTACTGTGCTCATGATATGAAAGAGTACTGAGCAAGAATTCCCTCAAGCATTACCATGAGCCAAACCAAGGCAACTTTCCAGTTTCTCTCCCTAGTGTTATGTCCAGTTTAGTATGCCAAGAGAAATCATCTAGTTAAAATGACTCATAAACCTTATATTAATCATTTAGAGTATAACAGAGGCGCAATTAAAGGAGAGAGAAATATCAGTCAGATATTACTTGCTTACATACACATTTCTGTCTTGTTGTTTTTTTAAAATGAAAGTATAGTCCATTATTGTGATCATTTAGTTAAATACAGAGTGACTTTAGAGGCTATTTAGGCTTTTATTGGATCCCAGGGATCTTGTCAGATTGAGAAACAGAAACAATGCATAAGTATATACTAGTGATGGGCGAATCTGTCTCGTTCCGCCTCACCAAAAAATCACGAAAACATTCTGGGGCGGGGAAGTGGGGAAATTTACCACAAATCCATGCCTGCCGAATAAATGCACTAGTATATACATATTGATATAGAATATGGTCTGGCAGTTGGCTGAATTATAGCCATAAGAACTGGTTTCCACAGACCAAACTTTGATATCTGCAACATTGTGCCTCTTATTGGAACATGTATGTGCCGTGGGCAAGCCATGAAGTGGCAGTTGGTCAATCATTGTGACATGGTATTTGGGCCATAGTGTAACTTGGCAAATCATTGCTATTTGGTCATCTACATGGAGGCAAACTGGGAAATACTGAATTATTCAGCCTTTAAGTTGACCAGATTCAAACCCCACATCTGCCACTTTCCTTTTGATATAGCTATTCAACTCAAAGGTTCTAAAATTGCATTTTTGTGCCTACCTAGATTGTGATGGTTTACTTTAATAAGAATACTGGTCAGTGAACTTGCACAGTTGGAGTCAAAACCAGCCCAAATGTAGTACTGACTAATTGATGAACTGAATAACAGCTGGATACTGCCTTTGAGTACACAATGCCAAATTCACACAAATTATAGCACCAAAAAATGGAAAAAAGATGTTGATTGTTGTTAATTTATAATCATAGGGAATATATATAATGTGAAAATAAATGTAAAAACAAAATCTATTAAAAATATTTTATAACAATTATACAATCTCTAGTGATTTTTTAGTATCTGGAGGTTTTCACTTTTTCTACTCAAGAAGACCATCTGCTTCTATAACATGTTCAGCAAGTGGGACTTAGTTATCAACACTGGGCAAATTTTCACCTGGGCTAACTGTCTTGCTGCCTACCCCTGTTCCAGGCCATGTCCGCTTGTCGCTTGCCATGTCCCCTTGTTGCCTGGCTTGGCCCACCTCTGGCTGCAGGTAAAACAATAAAAACAAACATTTGACTGGTTGCCATGGGATACTGACCAGGTGCTAGATAGCCCAGTGCTGATATACAGTATGAGCTTCAAAACTGGCTTTACCTGTGAGTATAGGGGGCACATTTACTTAGCTCGAGTGAAGGATTAGAATGAAAAATACTTTGAATTTCAAAGTTTTTTGAGGCTACTTCGACCATCGAATTGGCTACTTCGACTTTCGACTACGACTTCAACTTCGAATCGAATGATTCAAACTAAAAATCATTCGACTATTCGACCATTCGATAGTCGAAGTACCGTCTCTTTAAAAAAAACTTCGACCACCTACTTCGCTGATTAAAATCCTTTGAATCGTTCGATTCGAAGATTTTAATCGTTCGATCGAACGAACGAAATGCGGTAAATCGATATTAACCCTCGATATTCGACCCATAGTAAATGTGCCCCAAATATTAGTATTGATAACAAAATTATAGCAGGAAAGTGTAGCATATGAAATAATTTGGATAAAAATTGCACAAAGCCATGTACAAAATCAAAGCACCAAATTATCAAACAGGGTATTAAATCTTAAATCAGACTTGACATTGTGCATTGTAAATGTAGTATGGGTAACTGATAATGTACATGTAACTGTACACACTTCAAGGTTTCAAATACTTGAATTCATATTATATTCTGTGTACCTATGGATCCTGACACTTTTTGTTTTGGGCCTTGTGACAGTGCCTTCAGGCTAGTACAAGGTGCTTAAACCACAGGAAATGCATTGATTGTGGTGGAACAATACTACATTTTTAGGAGATTGAGTTTGGTTTTTCAGATGCCCAATTAAAAAATTTTGCCTTGTAAGTAGTTAAGGAGCAAATAAAATGTTTGCCTTGTAAGTAGTGGTGGGTGAATAAATTTGTGCGGCAAATTTCCAGTTTTCGCCATCAGTGAATAAATTAGTGAAAAATTGCTGTCAGAAAATCCGTCGGAAAAGTTGCATGCATAAAAATATTTGGATGGCCATTGACTTTAATGCATTTGGACAAAATTGTTGCGAGTATAAAAACTGTCACTCGTGTCAAAATTGTTGCATGTCAAAATTGATGCATGTCAAAATTACTTTGACGCCCATTGACTTCAATGTGTTTCACAAATTCTCGTTGTTTAGCAAATTTTTAGGTAAATTAGCGAATTTTTCTGCAAAGTGAAACGCCACATCACTACTCGTAAGTATTATATATTTTCAGTGTCAGACTTGGGCACAAAAGGCTCACTAGAGAACTTGATATCAAGGGTCCGCAAGTTAGAGCTCAAAAAAACCCTTTTCAGAAAACTATTATCATCATGTTTAAATGATTCATGATTGTTGCAACGGAATGATATAGCCAAGAAGACACTGTTTTTCAAAATAATAAGCCCACTAGATGCCAGTTTATTGAAATGTTTGGAAAAATGGAAAATATTATATACAGAAAGACTGCCAAAGATAGCACAGACAGACACAACACAGGCTGAACCTTATATATTCTGTCATCTTGCTGTTTACAACCAAGAATATATGGTTGTTTTGGAAAATATATTAATTAATTCTTGCTCTCCTGTTTACACTGTATAAAATCTTTGTGTATTTTTCCCCCTGACAGTCCCGTATAATTAACAGCCTCTCTGGATTCTTCAGTTTCTCTGTGACAATAAATTTGGCTTCTGTATTTTCCTGACACCCATGACAAAGTTCTAAACTAACTATTTCCTATCTGCTATCTTTCTATATATTAAGCACCAACATAAATGGAACTAATACATGGGTTTAAGCTAGTTCAAATTCAAATGGATTGTACCATTCCATTCCATACCTGCTTCATGCTAAATCCATGCCTATATATATATATATATATATATATATATATATATATATAGCAATATCTCTTATTGGCCAAATAGATAAATATTACAAGTTCAAACATGTGTTTAGCCAAATATAGACATATGAGGGTCTGGTTGGTAAATGTAGAAAGTGCACTATGCATCATGTTTGGCTCATATAATGCAACTATCATGCCCTTTTATTGGTAATTATTTTACCATAACTTTTTGCCATAACTTTTTATGCATTATTGCTTTCCATTGTGCTAATGCCATTACTACACTCTGTTTTTTTTTCTTGTTCCAACATTTTTTACTGTTTAACTTTCCAAAGGGTTTATTGGAAAATTTGTTCATCATCGCTTAGCGACGACTGCTTGGACCTGCATTCAAAGGATGTGTGTATACAGTGGCAAATAAATGTTTATGGTAGAGTTGGTCTTATTGCATTACATACTGTTTGGGTGCTGTTTCACGGGAACATATTGCCTTACATGCTGTTTGGGGAATTTTTATTGGTCCAACTTCTACACCACCTATAATAAGAGTCAAAATCAATATAAAGCAAACAGTGCCAATCTAACAAGCTTACAAAGGTTATAGCCCCTGGGCAAATTTCTCTTTCCAGCACACTGCATTTTATGAGAAAATACAGCATTGTGAATTTCGAAAGAATCTCTTTTTCACAAAATGCACAGAGGTTTATATGAGTATTTGACTTTTTATACTCAACCTATTGACACAATCCAATATTTGAAAGACAAGCATGGTAAATGTGCATGGGATCTGACATACTCTTGGCCTTCTTATTTTAACAAGAATCTGTCCTCAAAGAGTAGATACTGTATTTGCAAACCTCCTAAATTATCTAAATGCAACAAGAAAGCTCATCATCTGCTTTTCAAGCATTTTCCATTTCATTAGGCCATGTCTTGTTTCAAGCAAAAGATTGCTTTGCATCAAGTGATACTTAGCGTATGCTTATATTTTGCCCTTTACTTTGATTGCAGAGAGTTAATCTGATATTAATCAAGGTAAAACTGGAAAAAAATAGAAAAACACAAACAAACAGTTTCTATAATATTTGTTATCTGCTGCAATGGCAGTGATGAGTTTTAATAGTGGTTATTGGACATTCTGGTAGCAGTAAGTGGGAAAGCTAATGGTGCTTTATTTGAAAGAAGTGAAAAGGAGAAATCACTTAGCCTGACCCTTGTACATTCCATAAAGCATATGTTAAGTCTTCTTTCTCCCACTATACTTTTGAAACACTTAGCCCTAATAAGAGAACGTTTACATTGATGTGTTCAGTAAGTGACAGCTGCCTTCCACAAAATGTTTTAAAGGAGTTCTTTTAGAGTGTTAGTGCTGTCAGTAGCATTTGTGATTACATTAATATTATTGACAGATGCCAGCGATATTTTTCTATTTTCTTTATAAAGATGCTTTTTTTACATATTGCATTTCTGTATGCATAAATATTGAAGGTGGTTTTCCATAAAATTACTGCCAAGTACATATCAAATGTTACATATCAAATTCAAGGTAACAGTTGTATTGGTATTAAAGTGATATATTGAGCATCTAAGGCAACAGATTTGCTAGATTTCAGTGGGACACAAAGCTCTAAATTCATCAAAGCTGGGCATCCTCTACAGGAGTCATCATAGACTGTGATGAATCCCCATCCAAGAGACTTGTTTAATGAGACTTCTGGGCTATCCCAAATACATTTTGGAAGTTATTACCCAATCAAATGAACCAAGAAAAAAATCTACTTCACAAATTCTACTTTACAAAGTCAGTGTTCAGAGAGATGCAATTTCTCATGCTTACTTACTCTTGGCTAATGATCAGTTCTGTTCAGTGACTTCAAATTATATCTGCTTGTTTGCAGCATACTTGGAAATAATGTACTTGAATGCTTATTTATACAGTATATGGGTTCTTCTCAAACTAATAGGCATATTTCTGTTACTTTATAATTAATTGTCTATACAAAACTAGCATAATATATTTGTGTGTGTGTGTTAATGATGTAGATTTGTTTCCAAACTGTGTTTTATTTAATGCTGTGAGGTTCCAGCATGTTTATAGTCGGTGCTATAGGGTTGTTCATGAAAGAATTGATGTATCATCTTCTGCTTTGTATATAGATGCAGAGGAAGGCAAATATGTACTGTATATATAATAATACTAAGACCTCCAGCAGACAGGTACCTTTTGTTATGCCTGCCAACCTCAATGTTATATTGCAGCAATATTGAATGGTAATGAATAGTAGCCACTGGCTGTTGGAATGAGTGATGGGCCTCCCTCCATTCCACAGTAACTGGGAGAGATAAACAAAGAAATAAGCACCTGTTATGTGATACATATGTAAGCATGTACCCTAAAATGCGGTGATGTATACTCTGCATGTACTCCACCCCAAAAGGAACCCTGGAAGAAGGCTATCAAGGTGGTATCAATAAATAAAGATGCATAGAGATACTGACCAAAGGAAGCAGAACAACATCTCTATACACAGTACAATAATACAATCCTATGTTTATATTGACATTGTTATTGCTTTTTAGTTGTATAGTCATGTTACTTTGTAGAATGAAGAGAGTTTATCTTACTAAAGTTGACTTATTCCTGCCAACATGCAGCGCCTTGATCTCTGGAACCTTCGCTATCCTCCATCTGATTTTTAGTGCCAGGCCTTCCAGCTTCTACTTCTTTATGGTGTCTTTTCAGCCCTGAGAATGGTGTTTAGCTGAATGGTCGGCATAGGCTGACAACAAACATGTCTGGATGACTGTCATGATTTTTATGGTATAGCTTTTATTGATAAATTATACTGTGTACATTACAAGTGACTTATTCAATCATTTAAAATGTTATTCTTGAACCAATACATTCTTTTTAGTTGTAATATTGGTTTGTAGGCAGCTATCTCAGGTGCCTGGTCATGTGCTTTCAAGAAGAGCTAGCACTTTACAATGGAACTACTTTTAGATAAGCTATTGTTTCCCCCTACTAACGGAAGGAGATGTGACTTGGGTTAGCTAGACTTGGATTTTTACCTTGAGTTCTGCTCTCATATTTACATCACTAAGTGGGGCATGGGACCATTTTTTAGCAATGCATGTCTCAGGGAGCTGTTCTCGTCACCTTCCTTACCTCGGTTACCTACCTAAGGTTACCTACCTTGTTAGGCTGCTGGGGAGAAAGGTAGTGGGGGGGGTGATATCACTCCAACTTGCAGCACAACACTAAAGAGTGACTGGAGTTTATCAGAGATCAGAGCACAAGTCACATGGCTGAGGGCACATGGGAATCTAACAACATGTCTAGCTCCTTGTCAGATTTCATAATTAAATGTAAAAAAAAATCTGTTTGCTCTTTTGTAAAAATAAATTTCAATCGAGGATTCTGCTGCAGCAGCAATATTTATGTAATGCTAACTTGAGCTAGGCAGACCAAATGAGGTTAATGTCCAGCTAGTGATTAGAGCATGGGTTACATGTGACTCTAAAACTTAAGGCAGGGCATTCACTAAGTGGAAGAATAAAGGTATGTAAAAAAGTATGTAACTGCAACTCCCACAGGCTACGGTGCAATAAAAATATAAAAGAATGGACGCCAGGAAGTTCTTGCAGTGAAAACAAAGAGTAACAGTTTATTTGTCCAAGACAAATGATCCACAGGGTACTTTCAATACTGAGGAACATGCAGTTAAAAATATCAGCAAACTAGGACAGGCAGATCAGACAGCTAGGAATGTGACTCCCCTGAGGATGTAGTAAGGCAGACCTCCAGGCAGATGTACCTTGAAGTGATCTAAATCCCACCCAGAGGAGTGGTCAGGGAGAAGAAGTCTAAGCTTGACACCCTATCCACTATGGACCCTTCACTAAAGGCAATCTAAAAGCCTTAGGAAGTTACTCCCTGCTACAATCCTTGATGGAGCACAAAGCTGCTCTTTTTCTCTCTCCTAGAGAGTACTATAACAGATCTATTCTTGTCTCTAGCTAACCTCGTTCACAGGGTCCCTGCTTCCCGACTCAGGCACTAGAGGTACTAGTACCTCTAGGGCAAAAGGGCTTTACAGGGCATTGGTGTACCCAGGCTCAATGGGAACATCCAGATGGTTAGGACTAAGCCAAAGAGGAAGATCCACCCCATTCCAAGCACTATATTAAGGTGTGGCAGGAAGTGGTCAATAACTAAGATACTGTATGTAAATTAACACTAGATACATGAACTTTTGCCCAGCAACTAGGAAAAAGGAGGAATTGTAGGAATCTAAAGCCATAGGGGCATATTAACACTATGGGTCTCTACATTTAAAAAAACATGTTTCCCCATGACAGAATCCCTTTAAATGCAAAGGGCATACAAATATAATATGTACTATCATGAAACTCATTAATCACAAACTCAGAAAAAAATTATGACAGAAAGGCCCCTTATCCAGAAAATCACCAGGACCCAAACATTCAGTATAATATATTCTATACAAATGACCAACAAATGGGAGGTGATTAGGAATGACCCAAGTGACATACTGTAAAATGCTTGGGACTTGGTGTTTCCGGATAACGGATCTTTCAGTAATTTGATCACCATACAACTGAGACATACTGGGGCAAATTCACTAAGATGCGAAGTTGCGCCAGGAGCAACTTCACCGCGCTTCGCCGCACTTCGTCAGGCGTAGTTTCGCCAGCGCTCCGGAAATTCACTAAAATCCAAAGTTGCGCACAGGGGTAGCGTAAGGTTGCGAAGTTGCGCTAGCGTTGATTCACTATGTAAAGCGAAGTTACGCTAGCGAAGGCTAATTTGCATACAGCGCGAAATTCAAAATTCAATGGAGGAACACGTATTAGCACTACAAATGCCTAGAAAACCTTCAAATCAGCAAATAAAAATGTTATTTTGCCCTACACATGTGCCCACTGTCTAGGTAAGTTGCCATGAGTCAGGAAATGTAGGGGGGAAGGAGGGGAGCCCCAAAAATATTTTTGATCTTTTTCAGCCTATCACCCCTCATGTAGAAAACACGCCAGCGTTTTTTGGGACTTAGAAAAAATTTTGACTTTTTTTGAAACAATCCCTATCTACTCTATTGCGCTTCGCCAGGTCTGAGGTGGTGAAGGAAGTCTAGCGTAAAAGGTAGCGTTCAGTACACTGCGCAAGTTAGTGAATTTGTGTAGTTACGTCGCTAGCGAAACTTCGTCTGGCGTAAGGGTGCGAAGTAACACTAGCGAAACTACGCCAGCGTTCGTTAGTGAATTTGCGCAGTAACGAAAAATGCCAAACGCTAGCGAATTAACGCTAGCGTTCGGCACTTAGTGAATTTGCACCACTGTGTGAAAAACAAAAATATGTCAGCGTATTATACTATTTTAAATATAGAAGTAAAATGCTCAAAAAGTTGTGTTTCTGGATCGTTTATTGACAACTTCAGTAAAAAATACAAAAAGGGGGTTGTGGGAGCACTCACATTGCTAAGTAGAAATGTATATAAGTATAAGGGAAATGCTACTAACATAACCAAATGGGTCAGTGCACATTCCCTGGGTCCCTGTCTTAGTAATTCAGTAGATATGCAAATGCATGTGTTCACAAAGACAGGGGTTTTTAGTTACAAAGTTATGATCATAAAATCAGTAAAAACCCTAATTGTAAGGACTCACAGTGGTGGTCTAGAAGATGGCAGCCGCATCTCAGGCGGGGACACCCGCCGCGTGCTGCCGTCTTCCTCTAGCGCAGGTTTCTCTATGGTGCGCGCGGCCGCACGCTTCCAGGTTTATGCGCCGGTGTGATGACGTTGCACAAAGGTGCAAAATTCAAAGTATTTAAAGGGGCTTCGTAGTAAAACACATTGCCCATTGTTAGGTTCAATTTAGGTTATTCCTGGATTTCTATGTGATTTCTACTGAACTTCTGGTTATTGACCCTTGCCTTACCTGACTATTCTGAACTCTGTATCCTGACCCTTGCCTGGCTGTTTATTCTGAACTCTCCTAGCTAACCATTGCCTGTCTGATTACTCTACATTCTCCAATCCTGATTCTGGCCTATCTGACTATTCCACGATCTGCTTGTGCTGGCCCGGCCTGCCTGTTCCATGCTGTGTTTCTGGCCTGTCTTCAAGTTGTGTGATCTTCCATTTCCAGTATCCTTGTGAAACGATTGTGTCCTTCGCTCACCTTTAGCTCTGCTCCTCTCTTAGTAAGACCTGGCGGCATCCAATTAGCTGAGGGCTCCTCCAGAGGTGAAAGGCGGCTGTTAAAGGCAGAAGCAAGAGCCGAGACCAGGGAGCTTAGCATCGGTTCTGGATTTAGGGTGGCGAACGTGACACTAATATTCCCCCAATCTGTTGCGGGGTATAAAACAGCACTTACAGAGAAAAGGGGAATAATTATTGTATTATAATGAAGTTTATGGGAAATGGCTTTCTCATAAAGTGGAGCTTTCTGTATAACAGGATGCTATACATCTACATCTTTCCTACAATAAATAAAGACCTATGATTTCTATTCTCTCCTCTGTACATGGCAACAGATGATCATGAAAATAAATCCACGGTTATAAACACAAATACACACAAATTTCACTGTAGCATATCATGACAGTGGATTTCCAAGATCGGTTCAAAATGAAAAATACTCTGCACATATGAGGTATTATATGCACTGTCAGCAATGCCATTGTCTGTTGTATATGCATTTTTGTTTACGTTTTCTTATGTAACCCTTTCGACACTCCTTTGATGGTGTTACACTCCACGTGTGTTGCTTACCTGACAACACTCCACAGTAGTATTGGGAGAGACTGTGAACCTGGTACTTACCAGTGTAGTGCCTCCACCTATTGGGATCCAGGAATGCACCTATGGGTGGCCCCACTAGGAACGAAATTATAATGCCCACAAAGTATTGGTTAAACTAATTAACTCTTTATCTAAAATAAATGGCCAACTAATACATGCAGCACTCCTGACTGGTGGCAACAGGGCCTCACTAACTAACTTGCTAGCGCAATCTGTCTACCTTTTAATGTCCTTTCAATAAAGTCTCATAAACAGTGTATCTTCAAGCACTTCTTTAGGGTACTGTACCTTTAAACAGGGTACTCACTCCAAATGCTCTGTGGATGCTTTAGAGTTCTCTTCAGGCCAGTCCAGCACATTCAGACATACAGTGCGGCTACCAGCCCCTTTGAATGCTCAGATATGAATCTTCTGCTGGTTGTTCCTTCAATCTGTATTCCTTTCACACTCTTTGTCTTTCCAGGCACAGTATCTGGCTTCCCTGTGCCAGCCTGATCCAAATGTCTGCTTTTGGTGGAGCCTCTCAGCTTTCTGGGCCCATTGGCAGCTCTCTGGTCTCTTTCTCTGTCCACCATGTGGTTCTGTATGCCAGGCTGTCTTCTTTTGCCAGTATCTGCGACTTCTTCTTCCTGCCAGCCACTCACTAGCTGCTGTGTCACTTCCTGCTGCGCTGAGATCACTGAACAGCTGGTTGCTAGGTAACAGCTTACAGCACACAGACACAGGAACTAAACCTGAGCACTGCTTACAGGGATAAGTGCAAGGGTTTTGCACTAATTCCCTACAAATATTAAATGGCATTCAATAAATCTGATGTTTTTTTTCTACCTGTGAACTGGAGAGAATAATATTTCATTCATGAACACTTGTTTTCCTTACATAGGATGCAGTGGAAGCCAGAAAAGGGCTAGGCCCTGTATTCTTGCTTTTGTTTGCAGCCTGCTCAAAAGAATTTATTGTGCACCATGTCAAATGTGTTTGACAGTTCCAACAGGTTAAGAATTAATGAGAAACCATTGTTTCTGGAGAACAACAAATTCAGTTTTTTACCTAACATTTATTAATTTATATGTGTCTTAGTAATGGAGATTTGTCATCTTATCACAAACTTAAAGGAAAAAATAAATCATTTAATTTGCCTAAAGCTGTCTCAATCTGCTATATCTTTATTTGATTTTTTTTTTAGACAAGCTAGATAAATGCAAATTTATGGTTGCCAGTGAACAAATGCTGGTCTGTTTATTGCTGATGACAGGTGTCCAGGCAGATGTTGTTGTTCTTAAGCTGCAAATTACATTGTCTATTTCTTCCATGGGAGATGATGAATAAATTAAGTAAACCTATATTGCCCGGCTTGACATTTAAGATTGGTCTTCACCTCTTAAACAAATACATCTCCTCTGAGAGGGAAAATTATGTGTCAATACCACAGTGATTTAAAGGCATACTATTCCTTTTTTCACTGATTATTTTTCTTTATATTATTTAATTTACTTTTATTCATTTTCATTTAGTATTATAGATTCTGCATTGTCACAAAGCAGAACAGGCATGGTGAGAACCCTCTGCCAAAGTCCTTGAAAATCAGCGTTGCTGCAAAAGGCTTCAGATGTCTTTATAATGAGTCATTTCAGCATCCCTGTCATCTAGATAAATTTCAATAACTTGGAGAAGATTGTCCACTTACAGGGGATTTTTTTTTAGAAAATACTAACAACAAGATAATTCTTGCCTTAAGCCTACAATGCCATATTTGCAGTTATTAGACAACTAGGCAACAGCAAACCCATTCAATTCCATCTCTGCATATTATAAATAAAAACATTTAGGCCTTTACATACATGTTAAGAAAAAATCTTTACCTATGTTACATTAAGGGGCAGATTTATCAAAGGTCAAGGTGAATTTTCGCATGGAAAAACAAAATCGAATTTTGAGCTATTTTTTTGTGTACTTCCACTAGAGAATAGTCCAAATCTGATTCTAATTTGAAAAAAATTAAAAAAATTTGAATACTGAAATTTATCATGTACTGTCTCTTTAAAAATTTGACTTTGACCATTTGGCATCTAAAACCTGCCGAATTGCTGTTTTAGCCTATGGGGTACCTCCTGGAAACCATTTGGAGTCAATTGGTGGACTTTGAAAAATCAGAGGTTTTTTTTGGGAAAAATTTTGAATCGTATTCAATCTAATGCAATATTCCTTCGATTCATACAATTTGGATTTGGCCGAAAATGGACCTATTCGATTGAAAAAAACCTTCAACTTCATTTCGGTTGGTCTTATTGAGTTTGAATTTCGAATTTTTTTAAATTCGAAATTCGACACCCTTGATAACTATGCCCCCTAAAAGATAAACAAACAACAAAAATAAAAAGGGGTATTATCCTTGAAAATTCATTTCAATACTCTTTTATGTGCTTGATCGTTCAAACAAAGATTTTCTTTGCTTATATTTTCTTATTTTTATGTACGGTTTATTAGAAAAGCATTTTGCTTATTGATTTAACTAAAAACCAGAGCAGCATGCCTCCATGATCCCACAACTGTGTTATCTGAACAAGCAACAACACTTTACTGTATATATACTATTGATTGGTTTGTAACAAGATTTATTACCTTATGTATCTGCTGGATGGGTTACACTTATGGATTTATTAATCTTGCACTTAAAATGTATATATAGCAGTAGTTTTAGTATTATATTTTATTTCATTTTCTAAAGATTAAGCGTTTTATCTTCTATATGTTTCTTTGTCAAATAGTAATATTCAGGGCAGTTCCAGCCCATGTAAAACATGGTAGCTTGATGTATATACCTAATAAAGGCCAACTAATAGCCTATTAAACTGTTTCTTTAGAGACTATTTTTATTGGCTTTCTGATTACAGTTATCAAGTTGTAGTACTGTGCTATTACTTTCTCCCACTTTGCTTTTTACTTCTGGTTCATGGCACTAGAAGAAGTACAGAGCATCAAGGGAGGTCTTATCATCCCACACATGTAGACTGCATGCAACAGTTGTTTAACAGACTTTGTCAACTTTGTCTTTTGTCAAACTGGATTTACACTGAAATATTTGCTTGATCAGGAAAAAAGAAAAAGCAGATAACACAAAGAAAAGATAGAATCAATCTGGCTGCTGAGGAATTCTTAGATCAGTAGCCCAACAAAGGTTGCACTACACACCAACATTAGACTGCTGTTTAGCAAAAGCTCAATAGGTAAATCAGTAGATTGTTAAAATAAATAATGCATAAACATATAGAAAACAATAATGGATGACACAATAGAATGTAACTAGAATCTGATTTTTAATACTATATTTGTCAGGTACTGCCGTTCCTTGAGATGAAAAATAGGCTTTTAGATAACTGTTAAAGAATCTTTTCACATGTCTGAGAATGCTGTTTTAATGGAGCACTATATTTACTTTAAGAAATTCATAATTAATGAGCTTCTTCTCTTTGTTATGTGCTCTCAGCAAAAAGTAGCATTATCTGATCTATGTAAGAGATTGAACTCCCTCTTCAAATGCCTTTAATAACATCTTTGATTAGATTGGGACATTCTATCTCCTGGAAAAAGGCCCTTTTCCACTTGTTAATGCAACTCATAAGAAATCATATTTATATGGTTCACTACAGCTTTGATTTAATAAGGGGTTAACAAGCTTTTCTATTTAGAAACAGGTTTTGTTCCTCATAGATGGCAGCCATATAAATCTTGAGTTCTTCATTCATTCTCAGCTTACCTTTTGGGTTCCTCTGATTAGGCCCACCTTCTCCTTCTTTCTACTTACCCACTACATTATCCCGGGGATCTGAATACTGTGCATGTCAATAAACCTACACCCTAGGGCAAAATGTTGGAAAAGAAGATAGGTCATACCAATAGGGGCAGAGAAATATTAAGGCATACTGACAGTACATACAATTTAATTTCCATGTCAACACCAGGCTTGTATATGCTAAGGATAATTTTCAAAACAACTAAAGATTTGTGGCAAAACAGCTGCCTGAGCTTCCTCACAAAACTACAGTGATATAGACAAGTTCTCTCAAAAAATACTATTGCCAAGCTCAGGGTGGCACAAAGAATTCCCTGGGGCAGAAAAAAATATGGCAGCAGAGGGCTTTGTGGGAAAGCACGACAGGAAAATTGGGGTTTTATAGATTCACACTAGCCCACTAGATCGTATATTAAAGGGTGGGCCTTACAAACTGACATTCCCAGGGTTTCTTACTTTTCATCTCCTTTATGTTAGTCAACCATTAGAGTAAGCTGAACCGAGTGACAGGATGGATGGAGATTTGTGGAAACAAAGGTATTCCTCAATGATAGTGACATGTTCCTATCATTTATAGAAATCTGTCAGTAAGGATTTGTGGCAAACATGATATGAATCATTAAATATATATATATATATATATATATATATATATATATATATATATATATATATATATATATATATATATATAGAGAGAGAGAGAGAGAGAGAGAGAGAGAGAGAGAGAGAGAGACGAAAAAAAGGATTAGTAGCGCACTCCAAGGACTTGTATATGATTCTTTATTCTTTATGGCATAATGATCGACCTAAAGAAAAATAATAAAGAATCATATACAAGTATACAAGTGCGCTACTAATCCTTTTTTTCGTCTCTGTATCTTCAATCTCAGGAGCAGCACCCGGGCGGATAATTAAGGAGTTAATTGGAGGAGTGCGGATCTGTTTGGTTTGTATATATATATATATATATATATATATATATATATATATATATATATATATATATATATATATATATTGTGTAGACAATACTAGCTAGCAATAATAAATTGGCTTTTACACAAGATTCTGCTTAAAATACAAGAACATTATGCACAGGTTTTTAGTCCTAGGCACTCATCCAAGTACAGAACCCCAGAGAGGGAAGAAAAAAATGGAAGGACAAATCTGGAGAAAAGCAAAACAGCCCTATGTGCCTGATAAAAACATTCACTCTTGGAAGGAACAACACCAGTTCCTCACCAGTAAAATTAACCCATGAAATATAGAACTATGTAGTGAACCAATTCCTCTTTGACTACAGGGATACTAGCTACTAATCTTATTTGACAAGCATTTAGAGAGGCATCCTAATTAATCAGCCATGCTCTAATTTTATGTACCCAATCATTGCTTCCTTCAGCTGGGCCATTCTTCAGACAGCTGAAGAGTAGTGACTCTATTGGTAGTTTACAAGTTAATTTAAAACTGGTTTATACCAATTTAATACAAATAAGTACAAGAAATAATTAAAGCAGTCATGGACTGCCAAGTAACTTGTCTTCTAACAGAAGACATGTTTTAATGACATTTCTTTTTTTAGATAATCTATATTAAGGTTTCTAATTCTTGAATATGATTTTCTGAACTAACTACCTCTGTGAATATATTCACACAAGGCAGCAGTCACAGAAACTTGAAGCCTTATTATGCTTAGCCTCTCATTATCATGATTCACATGGCAAACTTTCTAGTCTGGTGCCAGGTAAAAGCAGCCAAACATAACAAAAAGCTGGTAGGCATGTACTAAACAAAGGAGAGAGGGAATAGATATTTTTTGTACATTAATATTTCTCCATTGATTTTTCACTTAGCTTTCTTCAAGCTTTGCTATTAAAATGTAATGGCAAATTTACAAAGATTTTCTTTCTCGATAGCTGTCAAATGGCTGATTTTCTTTGCTTTAAAGCTGCCAAGGCAATTTAGTGCCAATAGTGCAACAGTGCAAGCTAGAATGCTATTTTTATTCTTTAGAATGCTTTTACATAACTGAGTAAATAGCTCTAGACACTGTCTCTGTTTGTTTAGGATAACAGCTGCCATAGTAGCTTGCTGTGACATCACTTCCTGCCTGAGTCTCTCCCTACTCACTCATAGCTCTAAGATCAGATTACAGCAGGGAGGGGAAGAGGGAGGGGGAGAGGAGCAAACTGAGCTTGCTCAAGCCCTTGAGGTTTAGGCTGAAAACAGAATGTGTGCACAAGAGAAGGAAAAAAATGTGGTGTTTCTTTTGACAGAGGACTCAGAGCAGCATTACTTTGAGGGATTACTAGTGTATGCATATATACCTATCTGATAAAGCTTACTTAGTTTTAACCTTTCCTTCTCCTTTATGCTACTAAGAATGCCTTACCCTTTAAACAAAACATGTTTTGTTTGTCCTTATATTTCAATATATTTAAGACGGCCAACTACGTCAAAGTCATCTACAGCTTATCTATTTACCCAGTTTTTTTTTTTACACTGAACAATTCCTATGAGGCCAACTTTGCCTACCAATAACAAACAAACTATTAAGCAAAATGTTTTTAGTACAAAGTCATTTATTATTCTCTACACGCCAAGAATAATAATTATAATTCTAGAAATATGTATTCTGTTATCAAAAATACATTATTTGCAGATGCTGGTTATTTTTACTTCTCAGGGCTGCTGGAATTGCACAGACCAGAGGATCAAATGTAGGAAAAAATAAATGGTGTGAATTAGTTAAAGGGTGCTTAACAGATGAAAACCTCTTTAATGATTTGTCTCGGGACTATAACCCACCATGTGAATTTAGTAGAATGATCAGAAAACAAGTTGGTCAGACCACAACTGGGGATGCATGCACAAGTAGCTGAAGAAATTCAAATAAATCATTAATACATTACATTATTTATTTTTTCTAGATATTTGCTAAAGGTTTGATCTATTCATCTTATCTCTAATAAACATACGGAAATGTTAATGATTAATTGTAGATGAATGGCACAGGCAGCATTCTCTTCTCTGGCACCATGTGTTCTACAACTGCAGTAATTGCTATGTATTTTGAAACTGAAGATCTGGTAAGCTTATGGTATGGTAAGCACAGTACCAGCAACAAACATAGAGGGGCTACTGTGGCACAGGTAGTACTCCCAAAACACTTCTGTCCTTTAAAACACCCATATACACTGCAGGGCTAAATACAATTTTGTTGGGCATATGCCAAAGTTATTGTTGTAGTTAGCAACTGTCACTTAGGCCTCCTTTTACAGTCATTTGTCACACCACTAGTTCTCTGTCTGCATTTGTTTATTCTACTTCCTTTTTCAGAACATGGCTCTGTTCAATAACAGTTAATGGGTTAATAGAAGTTGCCAATTTTGCATCAGTTAAACAAATCAGAGTGGCTTGTATTGCTTGGTAGTGAAAATCACTAGCTAGAATTTTTTTGTCAAATGTTGCCAGTAAGAGAAACCCAAAAATACTTTGCCTTTGACAGATGAACTTGCAATCAGTGTAGTACAGGTATGGGACCTATTATCCAGAATGCTTGGGACCTGGGGCTTTCCGGATAACGGGTCTTTCTGTAATTTGGATCTTCACTCCTTAAAACTACTAGAAAATCATGTAAACATTAAATAAACCCAATAGGCTGGTCTTGCTTCCAATAAGGATTAATTATATCTTAGTTTGGATCAAGTACAAGGTACTGTTTTATTATAACAGAGAAAAAGGGAAAAAAATTAAAAATATGGATCATTTGATTATAATGAAGTCTATGGGAGACGGTCTTTTCTTAATTCGGAACTTTCTGGATAACAGGTTTCCGGATCCCATACCTGTAGTATGCATCTGGTAGAAATTGAAGGGCAGCAAGTAACAATGGGCAAGACAGGAGATCAGCTGTAAATTCCTGTGGGGTTAATTACTAGCTAGACATTTTTTATGGCTCACATAGCTAACAAATAAGTTTGTTTGTAGCCTCAATTTTCTTATTTTGATAACTTTCCTTTTTTAAACTGTATCTATTTAAAGCTTCCTTCTTGGCTTACATTTTGGGTTATGCAAATATACCCTGAAATCCACTTTTCATGCATATTCTCCATTGTGCAGGATTTTCTACTTTAAAAAGATTTTTTATTTTCATAAGACTATCCTAAACCAGATTTCCACTAAAATATGCATCTTACACTGGACAATTTTATTCTATTACTCTGTATGTGTTTTAGGCAAAATCATAGGTTTGAGATAACATTCAGCTAAAAGGAGAGAAGGGTAGAATGTGAGTCGCAGAGTCATTCCATGTTTAATGAACATAACAAATAAAAATAAAACAAAAAAAAAACAAATACAAAAAGTATTGTAGAAATGATACCTATATTGGCAAACAGTAAACATACATTGCAAGCTTTCGGAGCACCAAGGCCCCTTCGTCAGGCAAAATACGAAGGGGTCTTGGTGCTCCGAAAGTTTGCATTGTATTTTTTATTGTTAGCCAATACAGGTATCATTTCTACAATACTTTTTGTGTTTGTTTGTTTTTTTATTTGTTATTTTTGCTACTGGCTAATATGGTACTACAGTTTTTGTTTTGTGCTTAACATGTTTAATGACATTTTGTTAAAATAAAGAAGCATGTGCATAAGAACACATAACAAGACACATTTTAATGATTACAGTTCTAGGTCCTAGTAATTCTTCCTTGCAAAAATGGACATTCATGCTCATTCATGGACATATAAAATGATTGAAATGAGTGAATCGTTCTGGTTACTGTTTTAAATGCTGGTTTTCATTAAAACTATGCTTTTGCCATTCCATTTCCAAAAGTAGAGTTTCACTCGAAAAATGTCCAGTATACTTAGTGAAATACCTGCTTCACATTCTCGAAAGTAGCATGTAATTATTGTCACACAATGCAGAATGACACAATGCAGAAAATGTTAATATTTATATCTCTATTCAAAGTATAACAAAGCCATAACTTTTGTATTTTTTGACATGTGACATTCTTCATTGGTACTGGAATGGAATCTTCCAAGAGTTTGGAATGCCTTGCAGCATAGTGTCTTATTTAACATCTTTTTTGACTAATTACCTGTTATATAATGTAATAGTAGAGTTCTTTATTTTAATTAAACTATCATTAATTCACGCTTATTTTTACACATGGTGCTCCGAATTATCTCCATCTTCCATCAGTCCTGTATAATAGATCTACAGTCATTTTTCTGTTCCTATGTGAGACAGATGGAGTCTTCTTTACCCATGTTATAAAGCATAACAATACTAAGCTGGTGATCTGTAGATCTTAAAGGGATACTGTCCTGGGAAAACAGGCACTAAAACGCATCAGTTAATAGTGCTACTCCAGCAGACATGTGACTTGTGCCTGCACTTTAGGATGGAATTGCTTTCTGTCAGGCTGTTATTTCTCCTACTCAGTGTAACTGAAACAGGCTTTTACTATTGAATGTTGTTTTTAGATCTACCAGGGAGCTGTTATCTTGTGTTAGGGAGCTGCTATCTGGTTACCTTCCCATTGTTCTGTTGTTAGGCTGCTGGGGGGGAGAGGAAGGGAGGAGTGATTTCACTTCAACTTGCAATACAGCAGTAAAGAATGACTGCATTTTATCAGAGCACAAGTCACATGACTGGGGGCAGCTGGGAAACTGACAATATGTCTAGCCCCATGTCAGATTTCAAAATTGAATATAAAAAAAACTGTTTGCTCTTTTAAAAAAATGAATTACACTGCAACATTCTGCTGGAGCAGCACTATTAACTGATGCAAAATTAAAAAAAAATATGTTTTCCCATGACAGTATCCCTTTAAAAAGCTAGGTCGGTACTTTGACAATTGTTTGATGTAAGGTAAGGCTTTAAGGTTAATGGAATGCAAACTCTATAGAGATGTGATGAGAAGACATGTAAAGAATATTGAAAAGGATATCATGCAGATTAGATGTTGTGCTTGTTATGGAAAGAAAGGTGGGAATGGAAAATCACTTGGAGCATACTGACTTGCCATTGTTAATGTATGTGACATATTGGGGGCATCATGCTGTAATATATTGTTTATATGAGAATGTAGATTTCAGAAATGTTTCCATATTACATAGGGCTTATTCCACACATGGAAACATTAGAATATTCAATAACAATATTAACAGAAGTTGAACCAGGCCTGATATTTAGAAATAAATCAATAACGAAAAAATATATTTTGTCAAATAATTAGCAATAGCCTTCTCATCTAGTCAATATGCCCAAAGCATATATATCAGAGCAACTTTCAATCAGTAATTCATCATTAAATAAACCCGAATAGATATGGAGCAATGTATTCCCCAATGTATTCCCCATAATGCATGCCCCAAATATTTCATGCATTTTACTTTTTATAATACTCTTGCTGGATATGATTTGCAGAAACCGATACATGGATGCTTAAAAAAGGAAGAATGAGTGATTAGCAGCTCATCTTTAAGCCAGTGCAGTCTGCAATAAGCCCCAAAGTCAGTAATGGCAGGTTCCCCTGTCTCACTTGTTTTCAAGTCTACATCTTGGCAGGCTATACATTATGTTCTAATCTAGCACATGTAACCTGGTCTATTAAAAAGTTAAAACTGCCATAGAGAAATGCTTTAAATTTATGTTACGTGGTTTTCCAATAATATTCAGCAAAGAAGGTTATAAGCTCAAATGCTTATTCTCAAGGACCATGCACTAACTCATTTGCAGCAAAATCATGTTCAGATATTAAATTTCATGAGTTATAATTATCATTTATTATTTAAGACCAGCTTTACAAACATGTACAGCAGATGCATTATATATGTAAACCCTCTAATGCATTTCATGACTACATAGTCCGTATATGACTTGTGATGCTTTCCCATAATTGCTAACACCCATTTGTGAAATGTCTTGGTTCTTTCATCATCTATTCACCTACAAATGTATTACTTGTTGATTGTGTATTAACCCAAATAATCAATCACAATGAAAGCCTCTTGAGCAAGAATTGTATTGCCGTTGTATAACTGTCCTAAACAGAAACAGAATGGTTCAGATAAAACAAAAAAGATTATAACATTCTAAATGGTAAAAGACTAGAATCTATGACTTAGCAAGCAATATGTTTTTCTGTCAATAATGTTGTCTGGGTAACAGCTAACCTGTATTGTGCTGACAATTAATGATTGCTTGAGGTCCTGCTTCAGTTTATGTTAGTCATGCTGTTTCAATGCATTGTGGAATAAACAGAGCTTAGAGCTCAGGTGTTATTATCCAAATCCTGAAGCATTCATTTTTATACTTGCAATTACATGTCCTTATTACCATGTATAACTATATTATGAAAACACTGGGAAAGAAACTCTAAATAATGCATATTATATGTTTCTGCCTAATCAGTTGATTTTGTGTAGAGAGATCCTAAGTGAGAAATGATGTTTCTTTTGTTCAGGCAAGTGAACCACAATGCAACTAATCTAAGCATGTGCTTTTGTTTGTAAGGCCTTAAAAAATCATTCCAAGACATTTCCATCCATTTTTTTTTTCATTTATTGAAAGAGATTATTGTTGATTGAGGGATACTTTGAGTAAGTGTCTTGTTGTACCATACAACCTTTTTCATCTTTAGTTTCTTTACTCACTGGGAAGTATATAGATTTGAGATCTTGTGAAATCTATTATAACTTCAACCTGCACAATATTTAGGAGCAAATTCATCAAGGGTCGAATATCGGGGGGACTTCGAAAATCGAAGTCAAAGGATTTTGCGCAAATACTGCAATTGAATGATCGAAGGAATAATCGTTCGATCTAAACGATTCGAAGGATTTTAATCCAACGATCGAAAGATTATCCTTCAACCAAAAAAACTTAGCCAAGCCTATGGGGACCTTCCTCATAGGCTAACATTGGGTTCGATAGCTTTTAGGTGACGAACTAGGGGGTCGAAGTTTTTTCTTAAAGAGACAGTACTTCGACTATCGAATGGTCGAATAGTCGAACGATTTTTAGTTCGAATCCTTCGATTTGAAGTCAAAGTCATAGTCGAAGGTCGAAGTAGCCGATTCGATGGTCGAAGTAGCCAAAACAACTCTTCAAAATTCGAAGTATGTTTTCTTCTATTTCTTCACTCGATGAATTGGCCCCTAAATACACTACAGATTAAATAAGAGTGTAAGTGCAACACCATTACAGGTTGAAAGGATTAGAACTTTTACTATTATTTTCCATTTTATTTATCTGTCAGTTAAGGCAACATTTTACAGTGTTAGCAATGATGGGCCCAAAGGTACCACCAGGTGCTACTGGGTTCTGAAGTTTGGGACCAAAGAAGAAACACATCTGAGACAGAGAAAGGACTTATACTTGCAAACTGAAAAACAAACAATTGCTGCACTGATAAAAAGTTAGGCAGAGCAAATGAACTGCAGGCATGTATAGTAAGAAAAATCTATGATAAAAAACACAGTCTATAGATTATAGAGAACATTACTGCAATAACTCTAAACTGAAGGCCTACTACAAGCTATGAAGAAAAGCAGAGGAGTTGTACCTACAAGGCAAGTTACCAGGTGAACTGACTGGACATAGCCATTCAGGTAACTAACACAATACTTCACAAAGAGCACGCAAGCAGGAAACATGTTGTGTGAGCCTTAAAGGAATAGTTCAGTGTGAAAATAAAAACTGTGTAAATAGATAGGCTGTGCAAAATAAAAAATGTTTCTAATATAGTTAGTTAGCCAAAAATGTAATATATAAAGGCTGGAGTGAACAGATGTCTAATAAAACAGCCAGAATCCAACTTCCTGCTTTTCAGCTCTATAACTCTGAGTTAGTCAGTGACTTGAAGGGGGGCCACATGGTACATTTCTGTTCAGTGAGTTTGTAATTGATCCTCAGCATTCAGCTCAGATTCAAAAGCAACAGATATGACCCATGTGGCTCCCCCTCAAGTCTCTGATTGGTCACTGCCTGGTAACCAGGGTAACCAGTCAGTGTAAACCAAGAGAGCTGAAAAGCAGGAAGTAGTGATCTGACTGACATGTTATACTTCAAATCACTCCAGCCTTTATACATTACATTTTTGGCTAACTAACTATATTACAAACATTTTTTATTTTGCACAGCCTATCTATTTACCCAGTTTTTATTTTTACACTGAACAATTCCTTTAACTGAAAATATCTGTAGTGTCTGTTCAGAGGCCAACAAAGTGAATTAAGCCAGTATTAAAAAGGCCCGGCATGGAAATAAACACTTTTGCAGCAGCTAGCGCTGCATCTTTGGTTTTCTCACAGTGGCTGAAACAATGAAGGACATATTTATCAAGGGTCAAATTGAAAATTTTAATTCGAAATTCTACTTTTCAAGATTTTTTATGGTCAAAACTTTCAAATTGGACTAGGGAGTTATTCAAATTTGATTCAAGTTTTTTAAAAAATTTAAATTTGATTTTCAAGATTTATCATACACTAGCCTTTTAAGAGCTCAAATTCGACTATTCACCACCTAAAACCTTTCAAATTGCTGTTTAAGTCAATAGGAGACTTCCAGGGAGCTGTTTGCAGCCTTCCTGACATTCAAGTTTTTTTTTGGAGAAAAAAACTTGAATTGAGTTTTTAAAATTCAAATGCAATTCGATTAGAGTTTTCGGGGTCAATCCTATTCACCAGAGTTTAAAAAAATTTGATTTTTATAATAAATTTCGATCGGTCGTATTTCAAGGTCATGGGAGTTTATGTGAGTTTTAAAATACTCACATGAATTCTGTGATATTCTGTAATTTGTAATTCTGTAATATTGAAAAATAGTAGTGCCATATCTGAGACTTACAGACTTATATCATGTATTACATTCACCAAATAGATAAAGTAGTAAATATTCTACTTTATGACATTGTGGAATATTTGAATAATATTATTTTTGCCAAGTGGCTTAAAGGAACAGTTCAGTGCAAAAATAAAAACTGGGTAAATATATAGGCTGTGCAAAATAAACCTGTGCTTATATTCCTCTAAAACTTGAATTTAAGCCAGGAATTTTAAAATAGACACTTAGGGGCCGATTCACTTACTTCGAGTGAAGGATTCGAAGTTAAAAAACGTTGAATTTCGAAGGTTTTTTTTGGGCTACTTCGACCATCGAATGGGCTACTTCGACCTTCGACTACGACTATCGAAGGATTCGAAGTAAAAATCGTTCGACTATTCGACCATTCGATAGTCGAAGTACTGTCTCTTTAAAAAAAACTTCGACCCCCTAGTTCGCCATCTAAAAGCTACTGAAGTCAATGTTAGCCTATGGGGAAGGTCCCCATAGGCTTGCCTAACTTTTTTTTGATCGAAGGATACTCCTTCGATCATTGGATTTAAATCCTTCGAATTGTTCGATTCGACCCTTAGTGAATCAGCCCCTTACTACAAGGCCACTGGGAACAACATCAATGGGAGTTGAGAGCAACATGTTGCTCATGAGCTACTGGTTGGGAGGGGCATAATACTTATACCTATGTAAAATATTAGCAAATCTTTTTAAAGCTGGGGTCACATCATTTTTTTACATTTTTTTAATATTCAGAAAAACAATGAAAATCAAATGGCTGTGCCAGGTGCGTTAGTCACAGAACGGCTCTAAGCATGGGAAGAGCAATGTAGCAGCCAGCCAGAGTTACTGACTAATTTATCATTGTCTTACACTCCTCTGCTGCCAAACTATTATTTTAGCAAATAATATTATAATATCATTGATTATAGCCTTCATTGATACTTTCCATTCCCTTTAAGGTGAGTCGTGCATATGGTTTGCATCTCCTGCAACTAAGAGAGCTACATCAAATGCTTAAGCAATAGATCAATGATAACTTTTGTCAAATATAAATGAGCACAGCAGAAGCTTTTATTCTTGATGTTTTATTTGGGTAGAAAACTTGCCCAAAGTGCAAGGAAAAGTGATTATTTTCCCTGTAGGCTTATATATTTCCTTACTAATGACACTAAAAAGACTGTGACAGTTTTCTCCAAACCCTTTTCTAACAATAGAGGAAAAAAAGAAGGTCTGTTGTACTTCTGTTCAGTCTAAAATGTTATCCTGCGGTGCTGCATAAATGTTCAGAAGGGAATCTACAAACAGACTTAGTTGTGCGAATGCAGCTTTGATGTGGCTGTTGTCTGAGCCAGCTCCACTTATGAACTAACCCCCAAGGGTCTCCTTTGCTTATGCCACTGCAGTAGCTGATACAAATAAAATTCAACTTAAATTTGGTGGGAGGCCAAAGTAATTAAATGGGTATTGCTACAAACATGGGGTCATGCCATTTACATTTGCACAAATATACCTTTTAAATCAAAGGGCATTTTAAAAGTGTGCTGTTGTGTTCTATACTGTACCTTGCTTAAGTTGCAGAGAGCAGGGCTAAAACATTTACAATTCCTGTTCCTTAAAGGAACCTTTGTGACTGAGCCTGTGGAATTATTTTTCTCACTACACTTTATTGTTTATCTATAGCTGGTTTTACACCTTTGGAAATTCAATAAAAATATTAGCATACAGTTAAAGCACTTAGCTGTATGTTTTGGTGACCTGCAATGAAAAGTAGCCGCAGTTAATAGAACCAATTGCTAATTCTCATTAAGGATGTGTGAGATGAAAAGCTTTTTGTAATATGTAGTTAACAAATTGAATAAATTCAAAATTGAATAAGGACTGCTTTGTGAACATATTTGTTTTTGTGGTTAAAAATGCCCTTTTCGAATCACTGTGGCACTCTACTCCCCCCCCCCCCTATTACAACCAGCATAAGGCAACTTGAATGGAGCATCATTTGATGATAATTCATTTGCAATACACATAGGGGCCAATTTACTAACTTCGAGTGAAGAATTCAAAGTAAAAAAACTTCGACTTTCGAAGTGTTTTTTGGGCTACTTCGACCATCGAATGGGCTACTTCGACCTTCGACTACGACTACAACTTCGAATCGAAGGATTCAAACTAAAAATCGTCGACTATTCGACAATTCGATAGTCGAAGTACTGTCTCTTTAAGAAAAAACTTCGACCCCCTAGTTCGCCATCTAAAACCTACCAAACTCAATGTTAGTCTATGCGGAAGGTCCCCATAGGCTTTCTTAAGTTTTTTTGATCAAAGGATATTCCTTTGATCGTTGGATTAAAATCCTTCGATTCAAAGGATTTAATTGTTCGATCGAAGGAATAATCCTTCGATCGTTCGATCAAACTATTTGTGCTAAAATCCTTCAACTTGATATTCAAAGTCAAAGGATTTTAATTCCCAGTAGAATATCGAGGTTTAATTAACCCTCAATATTCGACCCTTGGTGAATCGGCCCCTAAAACTAATTTGAGAATGTCAGTTCTTGGGCATGAAAGAAGCCTCTCTTTGCAGGCAGCTTGGCATTTCCAACTAATGCAAATATCTGTGCAAAAAGATGTGAACTGAGAGCAAACTTTTTTCTATTTTGGGCACTGTTATGCACCATAAGTTCAGAAAAAAAACTGTCTATATTTTATGTTACCTATTTTCCTTATATTTGCAACTGAGAATAATTATTAGTCCAATAGCAATTGAACTAGTGCATAAGCTGTTCACTGGGTGATAAGGTGGAGTCAGCCTCTTATCCAGCTTCAGGGGTTCTGGGGGATCATAAAAACTACATAGATTTGGGTTTAATTATATTGTATAATCAAAGTAAGATATAAGCAGTTGTAGTGTAAAAACAGTATATGCCCTTTCTATTCTAGGCACATTTGGTCTGACTCTTGAAACAGTGCAGCAGAAGTCAGATGATTAACAGATCTATCAAGAAACATGCAAGGCATTGTGTAAAATGGAGTCTTCACTGGAGGTGATTTGGCTTCTGATACCTTGTTTCAAGAGTCAGAACCAGCAGTGAATACATACACTGTTTTCAACAGCAATTTCCATTACAAATAACTAAAAAGACACTGAAGATTTTAATAGATAATAATTTAATAAACAATAATTTAATTCATCAATTTTAATGAATAGGAAAAATTTGCTTTTCATTACATTTTATTAGGGAAAATGTTAGTGGCTGACATCATTATAAACAAAAGGAATGACATTTCATAATACAATGTTTTGCTCTTTTATACATTGAAATGTCACATTGAGTATTTCCTAAAATTACACCTTGGGATCTCACGCAAGCTAATTGTAATAAACCAAAATCATTAAATATGAATGCCTGCCTCTAATGGGAACATTGATGCAAAACAGGATTTAAGTCTCCACACTATTGCAGATTTGCAATAGTGCATTATATTATACTAAGAGGCCTTTTTATCAAAAAATCTAATTTTTTGTTGTTTTACAGTTTTTTCAACATTGACTAAACTCACATTTTAAAAAAAAAATGAATAAATAAGATCATGGAACGAGAAAGTGTAAACCGTGAAATCCTTGATTTTGTAAGAAATGTTGTGCCAAAAATGGAAAAAACACAAAAACCACTAAAAGCTCAAAGTAAAGAATGATTTTTACAGTTGGAAAAGGACAGTTCCTATTAACTTCCACATGATCTACCTACCTTTTAGATGGTGACGTTTTGTATTAGAGGTGTTTTTTGTGGTTTTAACACTAGATAAATATTGATGTTGTGGTTGTTTAGAGTAATTAGTTAGATATACAATTTTTAGCACTGCTGCTATTTTGGGAGATTAATCGCCCAGCGGCCTTCCCGCCAGCTAGAATGTAAATCGACAGTGGGATGGCACTCAGGGGAAACTTCAGGCGACTTCAGAAAGCCAAAGCCATCCGAGTGCCATTCCGCTGGCCCAAAGTTGCCCAAAGAAGAAGTGATCGAACGTTTGATTTGGGAAACTAAAACGTTTAATTCGGGAAACTAAAAAATATAAATGTTAGTTGTTCTCCCCAGTAATATTAAAAAGGGGGGACACAGGAGGCCAAACATAAAAAACACTCATAAGGAGAAAAAGATTGTCCAGGTGCACCAGCCCCCGACCCTCAGTAAATGTAAGGGTAATCCGTCAACAACAAAAATGGGCATTCAGGTACCCAAGGATTCCACAAGGGTACAAACAATACAAACAATTGCTGCACTGATAAGAAGTTAGGCAGAGCAAATGAACTGCAGGCATGTATAGTAAGAAAAATCTATGATAAAAAACACAGTCCAAAATCCAGGCTACAAGATAATTACCAGGTTATAGAGAACATTACTGCAATACCTCTAAACTGAAGGCCTAGTACAAGCTATGAAGAAAAGCAGAAGAGTTGTACTTACAAGGCAAGTTACAAGGTGAACTGACAGTTTGGACATAGCCATTCAGGTAGCCAACACATTTCTTCACAAAGAGCACGCAAGCAGGAAACATTTTGTGTGAGCCTTAACTGAAAATATCTGTAGTGTCTGTTTGGAGGCCACCAAAGTGAATTAAGCCAGTATTAAAAAAGGGGCCCGGCATGTAAATAAACACTTTTGCAGCAGCTAGTGCTGCATATTTGGTTTTCTCACAGTGGCTGAAACAATGAAGGACAGATTTATCAAGGGTCATATTGAAAATTTCAATTCAAAATTCTAATTTTCAAGATTTATGGTCAAAACTTTCAAATTCGACTAGGGATTCAATTTGATTCAAGTTTTTAAAAAAATTTAAATTTGATTTTCAAGATTTATCATACACTAGCCTTTTAAGAGCTCAAATTTGACTATTCACCACCTAAAACCTTTCAAATTGCTGTTTAAGTCAATAGGAGACTTCCAGGGAGTTGTTTGCAGCCTTCCTGACATTCAAGTTTTTTTCGGAGAAAATCAAATGGCTGTGCCAGGTGCGTTAGTCACAGAACGGCTCTAAGCATGGGAAGAGCAATGTAGCAGCCAGCCAGAGTTACTGACTAATTTATCATTGTCTCACACTCCTCTGCTGCCAAACTATTATTTTAACAAATAATATTATAATATCATTGATTATAGCCTTCATTGATACTTTCCATTCCATTAAAGGTGAGTTGTGCATATGGTTTGCATCTCCTGCAACTAAGAGAGCTACATCAAATGCTTAAGCAATAGATCAATGATAACTTTTGTCATATATACAGTAAATGAGCACAGAAGAAGCTTTTTTTCTTGATATTTCAGGTACCCAAGGATTCCACAAGGGCCACAGAAATGAAAGTAACAAATCTTTCTTTAAAACTACATTAAAATAGTCAGCATCTTTGTCTGCCAACAATGCTTTGCACCTTAGCAATTTATGTGTAAAACCAAAAAACTATTCTATTGAGCACATATTTGAAGTTACTAACTGTGTTTTGATCTTGATTTTGACCTTTTTATAGAATGACAAAATATTGAGAATATTGTTTGAAGTTCATGTTTAAAATATTCAACATGCATGCTCCAGGACACACACACGCACGCACACTCTCACACACTCACACACACACACACACACACACACACACACACACACACACACACACACACACACACACACACACACAATATAGCATGTACATGAAGCCCTCTGTGCATCAGCAATGGGTAGTTTCTAGCCATTTATATATCTAATGACACTAAAACCCTGCTCATTTAGAGAAGAATCCTTTCACATAGAGCACCAGTAGGATGCTTAAAATAACTCTTTATTAGTTCATATGTTTACAAGCACACACATACTTTGCACTTGATTTGTCAGTTAATGCACATCAAATATGGAAAACCGTCCCCCTAAAACATTAACCCTTTCAATACTTAACACATATATTATACAAAAGACACAGAGTAAAGGGGCTAGACACTTCATAAATACCCATATTGTATATTAGATATGTATTCATCATTCTATAAAAAATGTATTTTAATGTTTTACCTGAACTACAAGCAGTAGAAATACATGATATTATTACTATCTCCCCATTGTAAATGACATTTTGACTGTCAATTGTCTGGGAGGTTACCCTGGAGATTCCTTTGTGTATCATAATTAAATTCTTGGAATGACTGATTTACATTCTCCTCTCTCAACCGCAGCACAGCGTGAAGTTTTACCCACATATTGGGCTCCACATATACATGTACAGTAGCTAGATAGACTACCCTGTTCACCAGGAGCCTGGAATAAATTGGTCAGTTTTATGATTTCTACAGTTGGTTTAATGTCAAAGTCTGGGTGAAGTTATTTAAAGAAATATGTATTTTTTCCTGAGCAAAATGGTTTAGCTTACTTTAGAAATCCGTAAATTCAATTCAGTGGTTTATTTGTTTATTTTATAAATTCATGAGACAAGTTTAAAGACAAGTTTACCCAAACCCCAACCTCTAAATGAGGCTTACGGTGAAGGAGAACGCACAGATCTATGTGATCAATTGCTGTGCTGCTGTATGTGATGCCGCCCCCAGAAGCGCAATCTTGGTTCAGTATATTACAAGAACAAATACTGGAATTCATGTAATAATGATGATTTGCACTTATGATAAACCATTTATTCCATGTCAGAATGACTATAAAGCTGAACCAATATTAGATGTGAAGTGTCACAGATTTCAAAAGCATGCTACATTCCAGGTAATTTGAAGCATATAGTCACCTGGAGTGGCACATTTTTCTGAAGATGTATTCACTGGAGGGTCTATTATCAGCTAAGATTATACTTTATTAGGGAAATTGATGTTCTGTTCCTTCCAATTACGGTTCTGTCTTTTTTAACATCTGGAATACATGATTTGTTCTTCAGCACATTTTTAACTACTGGCATGTTGTTGTTGAAAATGCCTGTGCATAATCTGTAGTCATTAGTTCTAGACCCAATTGAAATACTCTGCCTAAATAATCAATAACTATTCGAAATAGCAAACAGTCCTTGCAATGCTAGTAGCTCCTCTTTACCTTTTTGATGAACCACATGTTTTGTGATACCGTCTGTAACTTGAGCTTAGGGACCAACAAGTATGATTTGCATCAAAATTTAAAATCAGCCCTGTAACCTCAGTTCATATGACAGGCAAACATTTTCTGCTTGATGATTTGTGATGACCCCTAAGCTTAGCTTTCAGCTGCCTTCAGCATATGCGTATTTCGGACACTCCTAACAAAATCCAAGATAGATACCTCCTGTGCACAACTTCGAAGGTCTCATTCATTACTATTATCATTACTATTATAGATACAGTATTTTAAAAATTTAGGTTGGTGTAATAAGTTCAGTATAAAAAATATGGCACTTCTATCCAAATTTGTTTTTATGCTTTAGTTCATCTTTAACACTTGGTAAGAGCCCACATCTACTGATCTTTCATAGGACTTTTGTTTTAGTTTTTTACAATTTTAAAACACTGTCATAATTATTAACTCTATGCAACGTCTACATTCATAGTCTATGTTATATGTGTTTTTATTAGACCCAGATTTGTAGAATTGCCCAAAGGCATGGGCCAAGGACAGCAAATTGTTAGGGGAAGCAGAAGCCCTAAAACTTATACTCAATACAATATCTATCTATCTATCTATCTATCTATCTATCTATCTATCTATCTATCTATCTATCTATCTATCTATCTATCTATCTATCTATCTATCATCTATCTATATATATATTGTGGTGAGGTCACTACTAGGATACCTGGAAAAGTCCAGGACGGAGCTTATTTATGCCCCAGGTTCCTTACAGAGTGGTTTCGGGACTGCTAGTCCACCCCTGGTGTTATGAGTTGTACTGATGTATTTCAGGTGGTTAATTAAAGAGGCAGCTCAAGCCAGAGTGGAGAGTTCCTGGCTGGGGAAAAGACACAGGAAAGCTGTCTGTGTGAGAGGGATTGAAATCACCAAAAGGTTTGAGATTTGATATCTTCCTGTATGTTCTTTGTTTTGGGTAGACAGGCGGTAGGCCTTCTCCTGGTTAGTTAGGAAAACTGACCTGTATTAGTTAGAAGCCCATTAAGTGGCAAGGATTTTATTTTGAATTGTTTGTTGTGTTTATTTTTTCTACAAGAGACAATAAACTGCCAAAAAGAGACTATACTCTCATGAGTTGTGCTTGTGCCGTGGGCTGTGTTACCCCAGGAAAACTGATCCCAGCTACCCAAACTCTTACAATATATATATATATATATATATATATATATATATATATATATATATATATAGTAGAACCTTTGCCTTTCCTGTAGTTCATCATATGAAATGTGACACTATATTGTGTGTTCTTTATTAAGGCTTTTACTGAATGACATGAAATCTACATAATCTTCATAACAGCTTGACCTGGTTTACCTCAGTAGGCTAAGGGTATAAAAAATCATAAATTAATATGCAAGTTTATTGTATCACAGATAGGAGATATTTCTATGAGGAAATATATACTAAATACTACACTACTAGCAATTTAAAATAATTAAAATAGTGAGTCTATATACTCATATTGAAAAGAATTTAAGCTAGCCTGGGCAGATAGAGTAAGTTCTGTTTCATTAATAGCTGTTGATTATTCATTTCCCTAGAGCATTACAGTAAGACCAGCAGTCAGTGTTGAACGCTGGCACTCCATCTGTTGCAGCAGCAAAGTAAAAAAACAAAACGACCTGTTTACCCTTGTGTTTTAGGGACTGACTGCATCATAAATGCTAAATGCTCAATTACTCATACCACTTCCCCCACAAATTTTACAAGCTTTTGAATTTGAGGTTATAAAATATTTCAACACCTGGTTGTGCTTATTATTACTTTCTTTTCATTCCTTAATGCTGAGGAGAACAAAAAAAACATAAATACGGTGGAACCTTCTCCCAAGGTTCCATTTATAGCAGTTTGAGTAGTGAAAGCAAAAATCTGAGAAAAAAAAAAAAACAGTTAGACGGTTAGAAGACTTGGGAAAAGCTTGCCTACATTAATAGGAGTAGGGATGTAGTGATTTTAATTGAGATTGGCATTAGTATGATTCTACATTCTACTGTTATCTTCTATCCAGTACTTTTTATTATAAATACATGGAACTGATTCTTTTTAATTAGGGAATCATTAATAATTATGAAGTTTTGCAGTAGAATGTTTGTTTTTTTTTGATGAATATACATTGTGCTTATAAACAAATAACATCTGCTATCTTCCATGAATTTTATGGATAGAACCCAAGTTATAATAGAAAGCAAGATGAAATTCACAGGCAGCTAAATATTATAGCTGATGCACTTGCATACTGCTCATGTGCAATATTTCTTCCCTAGAGAGGAAGCGCTATGCCTTAGTTAAATAAATTCATATGGGACGGAAGTGTCTCTAATTGATCCCTAACCATTTTAAGGAACAAGATGATTTGAGAAGAAAGTAATTATGAGATTTTCTTTTCACTCAGCCATTAGTACTGCAGGCTAATGAGCAAGTAAACAATCCTTTCCCCTGTACGTGTGTACAAATAAATGAGGAAGAAATGTATTTAAGGGCTTGTGATATACATCCCATTTATGATTTCCTAAATCCTCTTAGAGTTGAGAGCATCTAAAGACCTGTGTTAAAAAGATAGACCTGCATTTAAATGCTGATCTCAACTTTCCACTTGGGACCACTAAAAAGTCTTTCAGCTGAAAAGGCCGAGCTCAGCAAAACATGGAATCATTATGGCTGCAGACTTTCCATTCCTGCTTTGTACTGTACTCTTTAAAAAGACATTTGTTTAAGGATATGATGGTTTTATCCTGACTGTAATGCATAATCATTCATCAAAGAATAACAGGCTCAAACAAATGTTAGGCAACAAGAGGCATTAGCACTTGCCAAAATTCAGATTCTGTACATAGTATGTAGTCATTAGTACATAAGGAATTTATATGACCTCAATGACCTTGAAATCTTTATTTAAAAAAAATAACAAAAAGTGTATAGATTTGTATAGATGTTAAAACAATACTGGCAGTACACAATCTAATATTAGTAATAATATAGAAATATCAATTTATGTTTGAAATTATGGTCTTGCTAAAATGGATGCAATCGCACCACCTATTGGTACTCACGTCCAAACACAGTGTGATAACACTTTTACGTAGGGGCAGATTCACTAACTTCGAGTGAAGGATTCGAAGTAAAAAAACTGTGTTTTATGGGCTAGTTCGACCTTCGACTACGAATAGAAGGATTCTAACTAAAAATCATTTGACTATTCGACCATTCGATAATCGTAGTACTGTCTCTTTAAAAAATTTAGACCCCCTAGTTCGCTATCTAAAACCTACTGAACTCAATGTAGATGGTTCCCATAGGCTTTCCTAAGTTTTTTTTTTTTTCCTAAGTTGGATTTAATCGTTCGATCAAAGGAATAATCCTTTGATCATTCGATCATGATATCTGCGCTAAATCCTTCGACTTCGATATTAATTAAACCTCGATATTCGAACCTTAGTGAATCGGCCCCTAACTGTTAGGAAAGTGTCTTGTAATTGTGGAAAAATGTAAAATGCTGGAAGTCTTTCAAGATTTCCCATTTTGCATTAAATTAGTCCAATAATGATTGCTATTGATTCATTCTTCCAGAAAGCTAATTTTAGGGATATTCAGATCACCTGTAGAAGAAAACACATAGAGCATCATTTTAAAAGGAATGGTTAAGCGAGCATCTGGCTACTCAAAAGAATATTACTGTATGCATCTATATCCTTTAGGAATAGCTCAAATTGAATATTTTCTAATCTTAAAAGCATTACTTTAAACAGGGCTAGCCCAAATCCTGAAATGCACAATCAATTCTGCGCTCAGTTTATTGGCATTGCCCCAACATATTTAAATATGCTGTTTCACTCTAATCTAGTTTCTATTTTTCAAATTTCACTTGCATATGGTCAGTAATGGGGGATGGCAGCTTACTATTTCCCTGGTGACTACAGTATGGCTGGTGATGCCTGGCAGAGTTGAAACACAATAAATATTCACTCAGTCAGCCCTGGCTCATAGCTATAAATACCATTCTTAAATCCTGAGCGATGATACATCAAACAGTTGTATATAAAAGGATTTCAAGAAAAACTTTGTCAGAACTGAAAAAAGTTATGCTAAAAGTGGAAATTCCATTTGATGCACAGATGGCATATATATTGTTGGTTATAAATCCTCATAAGCAAAATTATTTTTGCCATTAGTAAGCATAGCGCCCTTTTGGCATTAGCAAGGCCCTGGTATAAGCCCAGATTTGTGAAGGGCATATGTGATCTCTGAGTGTATGAAATAACTCATGCTATAATAATAAAATGCTCATGCTTCATTCATGGTGTTCTATTATATATAATGCTGCCTAGGCCAATCTTTCTTATAAGCCTCAGTTTGGTTTCCATTTTTGATAAGATCCAGTGGACTCCTCTATTCCACATGGTAGTAGCTTCTAAATGTATTTCTTCTTTACTTCTACAACCAAAAATAGATCCTATCTCAAAATTGTATACAGTGTGAATATCATAATTATTCCCCTTTAATATTAAAGTAGAATAAATCCCCCTGCCATTTTTGTGTTAATTCCAGAGCATAGTATCACCTGTCCTGTCTCCAAACAAATGAACAGTGCCAACATTCTCTGGTCCTCTGAACTACTGTAGCTCTCCAGATATGATGCAGAGTAATAACCACAATTTTTTTTCATCACATCTCTTCCATTTCCACTTTACATGGCAGTAATGAGCATCAAAGTGGATACACACTTGAAACTGACCTGTGGTCTTTGATCAGTGTTCTGTTAACCAACATGTAACCTGGGACTGGCAACCCAACTGCACAACTCTCTTCTTGGTAACCAGGGGGTATACAGTAGATAAGTTTTGGAAAGGACACAGGGAGCTGTGCCCTTGACTGAACAATTAAAACACGCTAAAAGGATTAAGTTCCCCTTTAAAATTGCACTACAATTGTTCGAAGTAATATATTTGTTTTAACAATGCAATGATAAAACTTACAGAAAATAGCACTTGCAGACACCTGCTTACTATTCTACTATTGATATAGTTAAATAATATTCACACAAGGCCTTGAAAACTAGTAAGTAATAGTATCTAACAACACAATTTCTTTACAATCAGATTCAGTGGTGGCAGAAATAGGGTCACACCTATTGAAGAATAATGCATTTGTAGAGCTATTTCCAAAACACATGATTGTGCTTCCCCATTCAGACAAACAAAATAAATTATTATGGAGGGTGATTTTTCTACTGTTCATTGTCCCAGTTCCAGTATTATTTTTACACGAAGCAAAAATAGCATGCACTGAAACAACTCTTTATATAGTAAAAGCACTATTTCTTCTTTCCTTATAAAATCCAGTGTGTATTATGGAACATAATGGCTGGAAGTCTGCAATTTTTGGTCTTTGCAACTCATGCCTTACATCTAATGTATTATATTAGTCTCTCAAACCATTTGAATGATTGGAGAAGTGAAATAATTACAGCATTTACCAACATGAATTTCATTTTTTATGATGTGTGGTATTTATGAGCATTATTAATACAGCAAAAAAATGGCATTTGCAAAGTTACATTTTACAGATGACATATGAAGAAAAGGTGTGTCAAAGGTGCACAAATGTATCTCATTTTAAACAGTGAAAGTGCTTTGTAAATGGTAAGGCTGGCATTCATCTTCCTAACTATCAGTTTAGTAATAAAGACATAATACAAAGCAGTTCTGAGTGATCATGAGAGAGCTTTGAATGGTTGTTAAGAAAATTAATCTCTAGAGAGTTTCATGAGATTTCTGGCTCTTCATTTAGAATGTGTCCTTGTACTACACACAGATACCATGTTTGGGTTAATACATTCTGGCTTTAATCAAACTACTTTTTATTCAACGTGTACAGCAGTGAAATAATTTATAGTGAAGCTGAAATCCCATAACAATCATTAAGAATAATGTAATTAAATAGCTGATTGAGTTTGTCCCCATTGTAGTTTACAATGGTCAGATAATCAATGTTGTTTGGTGTTGATTTTAGTAGTGCCCTTGTTGAATTGCAATACAGAATATAATGAAACTTTTTAGTGCTTTGAAATTGTTTATGCCAGGAAATACTAAATGATCTATATATACATACAACATAGATATAAATATATAATGTCAATACTTAATGAAAAACATTTACTTAAACATACAGGATGCTAATAAAAACAATGTTTGTTTACCTCAATACATTTTTAAAGCAATAAACGTGGCTTTTACAATGTCTCCAGTGCTTACCTAGTACAAGACATTACAACATAAAATGTAGTTTAAAGACTATCGGGGGAATGTAATAAAAGTCGCTAATGGAAAAACTATTCGCAATGTGAAAAGTTATGCCTTTGCGCGAACAAATTTTGCTTTGTGCGAATTTAATATAGCTTTTGCGAGCCCGGAAACTGTTTAGCGACCACTTCCGACAATGAAAGACCGTTTGCGAATTTTATAGTTTGCGCCAATGTGCAGTCAATGTAATAAAACTTGTTACTGAAAAAGTCATTATGTTTGCTCCAAAAGATTACGACACCTTCAAGCACTTCTTATGAGTGCGCAATTAAAATTCGCAATGCTCAATTAAAATTCGCAATGCGCAATTAAAATTCGCAATGCAGTAACAGTTTAAGGAACAATATTACATTGCGAGATGTGGATTTTTAGTCTTATTGGTGTGAATTGTTTTGCTCTTTGCGACTTTTATTACATTCCCCTGTAAATGATTAACATAAGCATCTGGGAAAGGGCTTATACTAATATAATAAAGAAATAGAGAAAATCTGTGTATTTAAATGTTCCAAATAAAAAATGTTCTTATTATGAGATAGAAAGTCCATCCACCATACACACATGGGGCAAATATTGATATGGTTGTTAAAAGAAATATGTTTTTGTCCCCTTTCACTTATAGGGATGTCAAACTTTGGAAAGAGCACCTTGGTGGATATGAGTGATTGGGTCAGTTAGGCCATATAAATATACAATATACTACACTATATTACTTTTTGCTATATACTTGTTTCCCTGAGTCAAAAAAAAAAACTATGTCAAACAACTTGCCTATTTTTTTTCCAAACTAAACGCACAAATATGTCATCATAATACCATCATAGTGGTCTTCACATCTTAACATCTACCAATGTGCATTTAGAGCAATGAAAATAAAGTAGTAGCCTATATTATGAGATACTAAGAGAAATGAGTGGATCAGAAAAAAATATATCCTGATCAAGGCTGAAAAAATAAAAGTTAATAATAAAATAAAAGTTAAGCTATAATGGAGGATATGGTTAAGCCAGGACAAGAATGAATGAGGGAATGGAAAAAGAGAAATAACACTTGCTTTGGGACAAAATGCAATGTTACCCAGCTTTTGAGCAAATAAAATCGTTTTAGTCCATTTTTTTTTTTCAATTAAAACTAAAGCTTAACAAATAAGTAGGCTAGAAATGCAGCATGTTATATTTATGGCTTATTTACTAGTCCAAGGTGTCCACAGCCCTATAGCAGTGCAAATCTGCAGCTCCGAAGATGCTGTCTATAGACCCCATCTACTTTTTTGATGATTTAGACCACATACCTTGGTTTCAGGGTCGGACTGGGCCAGCGGGACACTGGGAAAAACCGGGTGGCCCTGGCTCCTTTTGGCCCCGCCTCTCCAACCTGCTTCTTGCACTTCCTCTCCTTACCATCCTGACACCTGAAAAAAAAAGGTGGGCGGGCACCATAAAATATAAGTATTTTAAAGTAATGAAAATATAATGTACTATTGTACTACACTGGTAAAACTGGTGTATTTGCTGTAGAAACATTACTATAGTTTATATAAATGAGCTGCTGAGTAGCAATGGGGGCAGCCATTCAAAGCTGAAAAGGAAGAAAGGCACAGGATACACAGCAGAAAGATAACAGATAAACTCTGTAAAATACAATACGATTCATCAGAATGCATCTGTTATCTAGTGTATCCTGTGCTTGAATGCCTACCCCATGTCTACACAGCAGTTTGATTATATAAACTATAGTCGTTGTGTTGAAGCAAACACACCAGTTTTACCAGTGCAGGGCAACAGAATCCTTTATTGCCCTGTCTTTTAATTTAATTTACACTTTAATTTTTTTTTGTTACTGTTTCTTTAATTCAGATTCCCATCACATGGCATAACAACCACTGTATTTTGCAACAGAATTTAATAAATCCGTAAACATCAGCTTCTATGACAAACAAACATTATTTTTTGCTTAATGATTTCTTACAAGTTTAGCTTCACTACAGCTCCCAGGAGCACACTGAGCATGTGCAGTGTCATTGTCACTCAACAGATAGACTAACATGATCCAAGATGGCAAAAATCAGTGGACAACTTTGAAGGCCTGGATGATCACTATTAGAAGGGTATAATATATGTAGGGATGTGAAAATCATAGACACCCTTACAATTTACAGACAGGCACATCCCTAGTAAAACGGACACCTCAGTGGGTCCTTATGGGGACCTTGTGCTTATGTAACCCCTGCAGTTCACACAGTGTACACCAGATGGCACTGTGTCAGAGTATAAAAGGTTTAGGAACCATGTGCTCTAGGTCCATTGCTTTAGCCCAACCAAGCAGGCTGGAAGGGAATGGGTAGTGCTGACCCTAGGTGCCTTGGCCCTAGTAATTAGACAGCTATACTCGTTTTATAGATCGCTCTAGGAGTGATAGAGAGTTTAATTAGTTGAGCAGCTCAAGGCTCCGCCGAGGAGATTAGAGGGATTAAGATCCCAGAGTATTACTGACCCAGAGTAAGGAACCAAGTGTTGAGATAGGGATGTCCGGAGTTCCCCTAGTCTGCCACTGGAAGATATCCTGAAAACAGGGCAATACCCATCACATGCTGTCAACTTACTCTCTGCTGTTTATTCCCTAGCCTGTGGGGATTCAGCCTATACATGCTGTGAGTATATGCTTCCTTTATGCTGCTGTGTATGTTCTATACTCCATTGTGGATCAATGTGCTAAATGATCTCTGTGCTATTGTTCAATAAAAATTGTTCTTGGTTCAACTGTTAAAGAACTAATGGCGCCCATCATTGTGCTATTGCATCAGGTTACAGTTACACTACAACCTTGCCTCCACACCGTTGCGAGAGCTTACCCCTGAGAAAGAGAGCTCATCGGTGGTCTCAGCCCACCAAGGAAAGTAGCTTAAACTGCCCTAGCACAAGTCAGTTTACTATAGTGCTACATATAATTAAAGATACAATACTGGAATATCTATTCTTGGTCCTTTGCTTTTTAATTCATGTATTAATAACATTGAGGTTGATATTGTAAGCATTATCTACAGTATTTTTGCTGATGATACTAATTTGTGTATACATAAACTAGAAAACATAAAAAACATAGACAGATAGTAGGGTGTCATTTTTCACATACAAAAGAGCAAGACACAAGAGACACCTCTTTTCAAGATCTACAGTTAGTTTAGTAAAGGCATGTGTATATATGTTTATTCATGTGAGTTTGAGAGATTGATTGGCCGGCAGAGGTACAGTATGTGTATATTTCTGCACTGGAGGGATTTTTTTTTCACCTAAAATTTACTATGTAACTGCTTCCTCATGGATAAGGTTAATACAATTTAGAAAATGATATTGTTGGGTATTGCAGATGTACATTGGACTTTAAGAAAAATTAGAATGTATTCATGTTCACAAATATACAATTTTAATGTTTAAAATACTTTGATTTGTAATTTTATTTGTTAGCGGGTTGGGGAATTGGTTGGCTCAAAGGAGAGTCATTTATTTTGACAGCATACTGTTTTGTTGCTTATGCTGTTGCTTAATACAATAAAAAAGAATTTTCAAAAAAAATTTGGGATCCCTATATGTATTAACATGGCACCCTTTAATATTCAGTTATGTATATCTTTTAAATAAATGTAATGGCAATTTTATCCATCTTTGTCTTGTTCTCCTTCTCCTTTTATTAATGGAAAAAATGGTTTATAAGATGGCAAGGACACAAGTATACATGTCTACTTGTCAAGCAAAAAGGTTTAGCTTTAGTTTGAATATCTTTGTTCACCGCATAATAGAACATGATTCTTTGATGGAGACTAAAATGTAGAGGCAAAAGCATTGATAGCCTTTAGCACTTTTTAAGAGTGTGAAGCAGCACAATAAAATAGCAAGAAATATGAGCTAGCCTTGAGGTTAAATGGTCTCATTTGAATCTCAAGGTAGAAAACTTGCTATAAATCACAAAGGAAGCTCCTTCATGGCCCTGCAAAGGTCACTTAATATTCTGGTGTCCCTGCATACTTAGTATACTGAACATGGCTTCCTTGGATGCTATAAGTCTTGTACTTAGTAAGCACATTGTAACTAGAACTACTGAAGGCAAAATTGCTCCACTAAAATAAGAGAAATGGTGCATGGGGCATATTGTTGCCATGTGATATAACAAACACAGGCAGGAAACAAAACACCTGGAAATTTATTTATATTGAATAGTATTGTGATTAGTGATGTGCGAGTTGAGTGAAGAAAAACCCGACCCACACCTGACCCTAACCTTTTGTTATTGCTCGAAAAGCCTCACAAATTTTTTAGAGGTAACGAGCACATCTGCAAGGATACAATTATTACAATGGTATTCAATGTATTTTTATGGCTTTTGTCTCCTGCCAATAAGTAATATTTTGTGACAAACAACAATTCACCCTATGTTCCATTACCAAACCCATGGTGTTTTAATTTTATCTGGATGATACAGGTGTAGGGGATCAGACAGGTGTAGGGGATCAGTGTTTCCATTGGTTCTCTGTCTGTGATATCATCCAGCCTGGTTAGACACGCACGCACGCACGCACACACACACACACACACAAATTGAAACTGATCTGTTGGAAATTATTATATTTTTATATATAAACAACTGGATTTTAACATTAAGAACTTTTTTTGTGTGTGTTCTTGGTACAAGTGTTCATATTCTGTGATATTCAACATCTGGCATAAATGTTTACCTGTTAATTTACAGAATATTAAAAAACTGACAATACAGGGGCAGATTTTTATAGCTCAAACTGGGGAGTTCAAAAGGATACCCAGCAATTGTATTTAAAAGATTTTAGCAGTTTGTTGGGGATTTATGAAAGCGTTTGTGACATTCAGAAATGTTTTAAAGGAACAGTGACTTTAAAAAATCTAATTGTTTTAAAATAATAAAAATATAATGCAGTGTTGCCCTGCACTGGTAAAACTGCTTTGAAAACACTACAATTGTGTGTAGGTGTATATATATATATATATATATATATATATATATATATATATATATATATATATATATATATATAGCTGCTCTATAGCAATTGGGGAAGCCATTCAAAGGATAAAAGGCTCCGGTTACACAGCAGATAGCAGATTATCTCAATAGAACATAATGGTGTTATTTGTTATCCACTATTTAACCTATGCCAAGTAGATTTTTTTCAATTTCCACCATTGCTACACAGCAGCTTGTTTATATGAACTATAGTAGTGTTTCTGAAGCAAACAGATCCGTTTTACCAGTGCAGGGCAACACTACATGATAGCTTCATTATTTTGAAACACTTTAATTTTTTGGTGTTACTGTTCTTTTAACACCAAGGAAGTGAGCAAGCTCTTTAAAAGGCTATATTGTTCCTGAAATGTTGTTTGCTTCCAGGGTCTGAGCCATTGTTAACTAAAGTCTTTTTAAATATCTTTTTTAATAAATGAGAATTTTGGAGTTCAAAATGGCAAATGTTTATGCTTAATATTTAAATTGTTTTACTAAGCATAAACTATAATTAATATCAAAAACTTAAAATTAGCACCTGTTTCCATACATAAATGTTGTTCTACCATCTCTTTATTGGCAATATTTTCCCATATCTAAAATGTGAAATACTACCCTGAATAAAAAATCCAGTTTTTAGAAGCTCCCATAGAGCCGAATTCTCAGGGGACCATTTACAAACAATTGAATTGCGTTTTTTTTTCCAGGCGAAAAATGTGTGGTTTTCCTAAGTTGCTAAAAAGCTCTAAAAATGTGTAATTTATTTAGCATAAAAACCACCATCCAATATAATTTTTTATATCTCCATTTTTAATATATAAAAACATGATATTGTTACATTTCTTTATTTATATCATGGAAACATGTTTCAATATTTGTATCCCAGTTTATAATTAGAAGAAGAGAGAGTATCTGTGTTCAGGGTGTGCTGACAAGAAACAGCAGTGTGATAGGATAGCAGTTAAAATATGTTTTTACAAGGCCATGGGTTAATTAAAGCTTTATTAATAGGAAGTGGGGCTAATCAGAGAATGTGACTGAAATGAGTTAACACAGCATTAAGAAATATTGGTCTGCGTTGCAGACATATTCAACCCCTCATCAATAAGGACTTGGATTATGACACATTTAAATTGTTTATCTTTGGTTTCCATGGCAAAATGTGGTTAACAAAGCTACTAAGTCACAGTACTTCTGCATAATCTCTCTATTGACTGTAAAAGATGATTTTGCTATGAATGATTTATTAGAGTTATAGGCATAATTGCCTAAGATGGAAAAGATTCCATTACCTATTATTTTTCTTTCCTACTTGCATTGTCTACTTGAGCATATAAAATATTTGGCCAAGAACTGAAAACATACAGTTTCTGTGTATTTTAATACTTGATTTCATTTTCTCATTTCTCATTTGTATATATAAAATACTTTTAAAAAGCATGACCTCTGAATTCAAATGCTCTGAATGTAAAATGTTCTGCCTACAATAGAACTACAATAGGTTTATGTGGTAACAGGGTTGTAAAGAGTCAAATATGACCCTTAAGGCCTCCCCTTCAACATGGGTTTCCTAGCGACATTCTGCACTTCTGGCTTCTTGGGTACTGGAAGTGATTTTCATTTTAGTGGTACTCTGCATCTCTTTTATATTATGTCACCTCTGAAGTGGTTAATATTAGTCTCTATGGCCCTGTAAATGCAACAGATATTTGACATTCGTTTTAGATCGCACACTCTCACAAGTAAGACCTTCACCCTATTGTTTGCAAACAATATGTAGCTGTAACTGTAAATAAATGCAGGTGTAAAGTTTGTCTGTATTTGTAAACTGTTATGTCTGGTTGGCATTTCTATCCACTTACTCAATAAAGCACATTGGGAGAGGACGGTGCACTGATAATAATAATACAGGCAATGGAAACCTGTTATCCTGAATTCTCTGAATTACAGAAAGACCATCTGTAATAATATGATCATTTTTAAAGGGAATTAAAACATTAAAGCATGCAAGGCTAGTAAATGATTTAAAATTAGAATTAAAGCCTCAACTGACCAGTTAATAAATTAGTTTTTTTATGGGTAAATTTGCCTGATCATAGTTAGTGGTGGGTGAATAAATTTCGGCATTTCACTGCCTGGGAATGTTTTCGCAAAACTGTGATAAAAAAATTTGTCCCACATTAAAATTGTCACCCATCAAAATTATTCAGACGCCCATTGAATTTAATGCATTTGGACTTCAATGCATTACATTTTTCACCATTTCGGGATTGTTTTTGCCGTTCGTGAATTTTTGGCAAAGCACAATGGGACAGATTCGCCCATCACTAATCATGGTGTGAAGACAATTAAATATGATGATCTGCTACATTTTTCCAGCTCAGCTCTATAAAACAAGTCAAGGTAATGTATTAAAGAACCAGACATAACAAAGCTGATTATTCATCATATTTTTATATACATTTTATACATTTATTATCATTTTATATGTTTATATACATTTTATACATTTATCTGTTTTTACACTTTATTTATGCTGACCATGTTGCATACCAAATTGACTAGATGCCACATTCCATACATACCAGTTTACTTAAGCAATTCGTATTGACATTGACTCCTCCGAGAACAGATCAAAGTGGCTATGAATGAGGTATATTCTCAACAGGAATTTGATAATGTTTTTGTGCAAAGGGATACATCTGTCCAATCCTGTCAGTGGCATTATATCGTTTTTTATACTGTCTAAAGTATAGTGCATAACTTTGTGTTAATTTGGTAATCGTTTCTGCTTATACACTGTGGAGCAATTTGTGTTCATTTCATATATACAAGTTTAACGTTAGCCACTAGGTACTCTACTACACTATATATCTAGTTTAGTTAAATCTAAAAACAACTGGACTTGCTGAGTAATCAATGAAGACGTTTCACTACTCATCCGAGCAGCTTCTTCAGTTCAACTGACTGGTGTGGGAAGTTCTCGGCATATAAACTCTTCATCTAATCCAATCACAATGGCACATTGTAACTCTTCAAAGAGGAGACATCTGAAGAAATTCACAAAGGTGTTGATTCTGTGTAGTTACTGTGATAGGATTATCCAAAGTGTCATGCAACTCATAGAAACAGGTGTTACCAGTCAGTTGAACTGAAGAAGCTGCTCGGATGAGTAGTGAAACGTCTTCTTTGATTACTCAGCAAGTCCAGTTGTTTTTTTGATTTACCTACACTAGATATACCATGACCTGGATGAATGAAAATCTTCATAGTCATATTACACTTTATACTTGTCTAAGGAAGGTGCCTTTGAGCACTAAATTGTCACTTGACTGTATGTGCCACAGACTGCTTTAAATGAGACACACTGAAGTGGCTTCATAGCTATGAATATTGTGCTACAGCATCGTAGTCTAGTTTCTAAATAGAAGAGGGGGATGGTGGTCAGCACAGCTTTTCCACAGCTTAATAGTTTCTCTGTACAGCAACTGCTGCAAATGATCCAAGTATAGGAGAAGGAAGAGGAATTCCAGCAGTATTACTGCAAACAACTTTTTATTCCAGGCAGTGGAAAACACAACATGTTTTGGTTCAGTACCCTTTATCAAGTGAATAAGGATCATTTACATGTGCACCCATTTAAAACTCATATGCACTATGACCTATACAGCATAGTGCAGTCTGGGTAATCAATTTAAAGAGAAATGTACTAACACATTTCAAAACATTAGTGCGTAGGTTGTATTGCAACACATAAATAGCGAAGCCAGTGCTCAGACTATAATTGTGTGCACAGATATAAAAAATATAAAAGCTCAGGGACACACACTCTGCTTGTCTGTAACATGGATTCCCTGCTAGAGAATGTGTTAGTACATTTCTCTTTAAATTGAAGAAGCACTTCATCAGTATTCCATTGTGAGTGTTAGGTTCTGCGTGTGATACATGACACTATTGCTGCAGGATGATTCTCTTCTTGGAGATGTGGATTTTTCGATCTCTGCCTAATTTTTGTTTTGGATTTTAAGCTTTCTGTCTGTTTTAGGACTATCTAGTAGTTTCCATTTCAGTGATAGTGATACTTAACTTGTAGATAAGAACATTACCTAGCCATGACCTTGATATTTTTACATTGTTGTCCTGCCCATCTCCTTTCATGTAATGGAATTCTAGGAGCAATAACAGGATTAAAAAAGCAGAAAATAAAAATGAAAACTATTCATTTGTCTGCACTCAAAGCTACACTTTACCCATACAATTGCTTTTTTATCAGATGATTAGAAATTACTGAGTGTTCAGTATCATATTATCTACAGTAAATTTAGACAGCTTCTCCCCCCTTAATTAAGCCCCAACTTGTCTGTTGTGTTAATTGTGGCCCTAAATAATGCGCAAGTATACATGTCATCAGTATCAGTGCAGTATCAGTGTCACTGCTTCTAGTGTTAGCTCTTGGGGTGTATCCTACGTGAATAAATTGTAATTAATAACAATAATAGCACTGCAGCATGCCTAGCCAGCAAAACTCTAGTTTAGTGTTCAAAACCATGAGTTTTATATGGTTCCTTTCAACAATACTTGCCAAGGTCTGAATTGTATTTATTTAATTGTATTTATTCAAGACCAACTGTACAGACAGTACTTTACAAGATTACAATGGATGGGAAATATAACAAAGTAACAAAGACTGGCAATAAGAAAAGCCAACTAAGAGTCACTGGTCAACCACAGAGCACAGTCTGTTGCTAAGAAATAAATTGTGGTGCAAATGTACACTTGAATGATATTTTAAAATGACCTCAATATACCACAAGTTTGGCATTTGTATCTAGTGATGCTAGAAACACTTTTTGACAAATCTACCTAATTACAGAAAAAACATAGAAAATACAGTTGCAGAGCAATTGTAGCTATAGCCTTAACTCTTTTTATCCTTTTCTTCTATATTTGTATATCTGTAACGGTCGGCACGCAACACCAGAACAAATGCCAAGCACCCTGGTCTCAGCTCGTGCTTCATCTGTAGTGTGACCGCATTTGGCCTTGGGAGGAGCCCTTAGCTACTTGGATGCCACCAGGACTTAAACGAGAGGTGCAAGGCTAGAGGTTCTGGATAGGCAGAGGGGCACAACTGTAATAAAGTATTTTGGGCAGAAGGTCAAGGTACAAGGCAATAGAGTAGTCAGATCAGGCCGGGTTGCGGCAGGCAGAGAATAAATGTAGTCAGGCAGGCAATGGTCAAACCAGATCAAATCAGAGGGTTAAGCAGAATCGAAGTCAGTAATCAGGCAAGGGGTCAGGATACAGAATGTAGAATCGTCAAAAGCCAGGCAGGGGTCAAAACAGGTAATCAGAATCAGGTGAAAGCAGAATACCAACAGCTAACAGCACCAGGAAACAAATCCTATAATGGGCAAGGTCCTGTGGCTTTTATAAGCGCATAGGTTAAATGGCACACCCCTGTACACAGGTTATATAGGGGCTGTGACCAATAAAAAAGAGCAACACATGTTTCCACCTAACACAATCAGTGAAAGCAAAAGGGAGTTTGGATACACAAGTTCATCAAACTGCAGTATATTCTTATAAAGGTTACAAAGTAAGGGCTTGCTTAACAAAAATATTTGAATTATTTAATAATCACAAAACTAAAGGGAAAAAAGTAAAAAAATGAATAAAAGAATAAGTGAGAAAAATATAAAAAATAATGAAGAAAAAATGAAAAATATTGTAAAAAAGTAATGAAAATAAAATATGAAAAAATAAGTGAAAAAGTAAATCAAACAAATGATTGTACAATAAAATAATGTATACAAATTAGTGGTACAGTAACATAGAAAGGTTTCTCCAATTTCATACTTAGTAGAAAGTAGTTGGGGAACATGGTATAGACATATATCTTTGCATTTGAGTATAATATGCTAGTACATTTATTATTATACCCAAAAATAGGATTTTAGTTTGGAATACTCATCCTAATGGTTAAAAAGAGACCCTATAAGGTTATTATAATCAAACAAGATAGTGTACTTTATGGTTTTTATTACAACAATGTAATATAGTCAAACAATGATGTACTTTACGGCTGTTGTTGCTGCAGTGTAATATCCAAATACACAAATTATTTAAAGAAGCATGTGACATCAAAGTCACTATTAAGGCCAAGTTGTCTTCAACTTTGTAAATGGAAGATCCACTTTGTTTCCAGATGGAGTAGTCTAGGTATAATATCTACTCCCCCTCCAGTTTTACATTAACTATTTTATCTATACCTAGAATGACTAGTTTGGGGGCATCCCCCCATTACATTCCTGAAAATGTTTGGCTACATGAGAATCCCAAGTGGTCTTCTACTTTGTAAATGGAAGATCCACTTTGTTTCCAGATGGAGTAGTCTAGGTATAATATCTACCCCCCAGTTTTACATTAACTACTTTATCTATACCTAGAATGACTTTATCTAGAAATTAATCAAAAGCCAAATCCGTTCTAAGTATATTTAAGTTTTGTTTTCAAAAATCTTTCTTTTACTATTACTGTATATTGTGGACTTTATTCTGTAATGAAATAGATGGGATTATCAGTTTTATCCCGTTGTGTGGTAACACTAACTATTGTGATTTTCTTGAATTATATGGGTGAAAATGTAAAGCTTTATTAAAAGCAAAATCTAGTTGAGTCTCAGAATAACCCCTAGCATAGAATCTCTGTTGCAGTTTATTCGATTGAACCACAAATTCTTGTATATTAGTACATAGCCTTTGTAATCTCATAAATTGTCCTATCGTTACTGCGTTGATAATGTGTTTGGGGTGACAGGAGGTTGCCTGGAGTAAAGAGTTGCCTGAATTTGGCTTTCTGTATATAGTGTGGAGATTATGGGGCAAATTCACTAACCTGCGGAGTTTCGCTAGTGCAGCCTGTGCCGCACTTCGCCAGACAAAGTTTTGCCAGGGCCCCACTAATTCACTAAAATCTGAAGTTGCGCTCAGGGAGTGGAAAGGTAGCGAAGTTACACTAACAATGTCTAATTTGCATACAGCGCCAAGTTAAAGTACAATGGTCGTATATGTGGCAACAAATACATTACACTACACAAGCCTGGGAAAGCTTCATAAAATAAAATAAAGTTGTTATTTTGCCCTATACATGTGCCCGCTGTATAGTTTTGGTGCCATATGTTAGGAAATGTAGGGGGAAGGAGGGTACCCCCAAAAAAATGTAGCTTTCTCAGCCTATCACTAGGGATGTAGCGAACCGCTGACAATGTGTTCGCGAACGCCGTTCGCGAACACCGGCAAAAAATGCGAACAGTTCGCGAACAGTCCGCGAACTTCGAACATCCGAAAATCGTTCGATTCGAACGATCGAAGGATTTTAATCGTTCGATCGAACGATTTCCGTTCGAATCGAACGATCAAAGCCATTGGATCTAATGATTTCATTCAATCCAATGGCTTCGATCGTTCGATTCGAACGAAAATCGTTCGATTTTAGCGATCGAATGGTCAAATGGTTGAACGATTTTGACGCGAACGCCTATTGGCGAACGTCGCGCGACGTTCGCGAACTTGCGGTGGACGCGAACAGTCGAAGTTCGCGCGAACTAGTTCGCCGGCGAACAGTTCGCTACATCCCTACCTATCACCCTTAAAAAAGGACTTCAAAAAAATTTTCAACTTTTATTGAAGCAAGCCCTATCTACTCTATTGCACTTCGACTGGTCTGAGGTGGTGAAGGCAAGTCTGGCGCAAGAGGTAACGTTCAGTAAAATGCGCAAGTTAGTGTTAGCCGCTTTGCGCTTTAGTGAATTTGTCCCTATCTGTCCATTGTTTTGATAAAGTGTTAGGTCAAGAAAATTAATAGATTCCTGGGCAAGGAAATATGTGAATTTTAACCCTACTGTATTGTTATTGGCATATTCAACAAATGTTTGAAATTATGTGTGTGGACCTTCCTAAATAATTATTAGGTCATCAATGTATTGACCAAAAAAAAATATGCTCTATAAACGGATTATCCATACTACAAATATATTTTTCCTACCACCAATCCATAGTAAGATTGGCGTAGGAGGGGGCAAACTTTGCCCCATTTTCATACCTATTTGCTGTATAATTGTGTGTAATAAGAAATTCTATTGCATCAATTAGAAAAGATTGTAAGCTTAAGGGTAGGTACTATAATTCGTAAGATGGTATTGAATAGCATTAAGGCCCATGCCATGGGAAATACAAGTGTATAAAGACACAATATCCAAAGAAGTCCAAGTAAAACCATTTTCCAAATAACTGTAGACAATAATTCCATAACATGTTGACTATCTCTAATATAGCTGCGCAAACATAAAAACAAAGGTTGTTAATATGAGTCAACTACTTGTAGTGGTTCTACCAAAGATCCTGTTCCTGATATAATTGGTTTGCCCACTGGAGGGCATATTTCTTTGTGAACTTTGGGTAAATGGTAAAATATCTGAATTACTGGATATTGTACTTTAAAGAAATCTACCTGATTTGTATTCACAAAATCAGCCTGTTTTGCTTTGTCCACCAAAGCATATAGAATATTTGTAACAGTATAGTGGGGTTGGAGTGGAGGGGGATATACGAGTCAGTGTCTGATAATTGCCATATTGCCTCCATATTATAAATCCTCATAATCGAGTATCACTACTATTCCTCCCTTGTCAGTAGAATGGATGACAATGGATCTGTCATTCTCCAAAGTCTTTAGTGCTTCTTTCTCACCATAGGTAAGATTGCAATGGCATTTTTTTGCTTCAAGTTTTGTGTTCCAGACTAATGTTTAATTCGATAACTTTCTCCCCTGTAGACTCAGGAAAATACTGCAACATCATTTCCGACATGCAGAAAAACAGCTAATTAAATAATTAATACATATTTGTTCATTAAATAATGAATATTTTTTCTAACAGAAGAAGAGTTATATAGAAGGCATGTACATTAATTAGCAGTGATGGGCGAATTTATCCCATTTCGCTTCACCATGAAATTTGTGAAATCTGAGAAACGGGCAAATATTTTGACTCTGGCGTTTTTTGACGTGCATTTGACGTGCCATCCTTTTAATTGTCGCCAGCATCGGAAGTGTCGTTGGCGTAGAAACTGTCAGTGGTGTCAAAAAAATTGAGACCGGCGAATTTCCGCTGCAAATTTATTCGCCGGGAATTTGCCGCAAATTCACTTCTGGTGAATAAAGTCGCCCATCACTATTAATTAGACATTAATTATAAATTATTTTCTAATAAACTATGTTTCCCTTAAATGTGCCATTTGTTGTTCGTGTTATTTGGACGATGCTGCACTGAGCACATTTCGTGGGTGTTTTTTATTTAACCAAACATTCATATTTTTATAATATTGTTTCAGTGCTTCAAAACGTCTTTCCCAAAGAATTATTAAAAAGAACAAGAACTAAAATCAGATTTTCATTTTACCGATCAAGTTTCTTGCAAAAAAAAGGATGTACATCATTAACACGGTATTTCTGATCTGATTGAAGGTAGGATCATGTCTGTACAAGGCTGGTATTAAGAGAAGAACATTTAACAGAAGCTAAAGACTTCAGTAGGAGAATATAAATCCTCTTGATTCTTACTGTAAATCAGACCAGATATATTAGGTACCTTTAGAAGACCTACAACTAGAACATAGTCTCACAGTTGCCAACGATTACAGAATCTGTAGATTGGAGACATGCAGATTTATAGGGCTGAATAAAATGAATCTAAAATGACTTCTACCTATTAAGTACATCCTATAATTCATCGTCATTTTTTTATATATAGCGCCGACAAGTTAAGCAGTGCTTTACGTTAGTTTATAACAAAAGGGGAATCCATGGTGATTGAATAACAAACAGGGGTTTACAGAGTACAATAGGATTAAAGGGCCCTACATGTGAAAGTTTACAAACTAAAGGATAGGGTACCATTGAGACATTTGGATTTTAGAAACAATTTGTGATTTATGATACAGCAATGATTGATTAATTAATGGACATTGAATAAGCTTCTTTAAACAGGTGGGACTTTAAGGAGCATTTGAAATTTGGAAAGAAGGAGAAAGTCTGACAGCTTGAGGCAGAGAGTTCCAAAGAAAAGCAGAGGCCCAAGAGAAGTCTTGTAGATGAGAATGGGCAGAAGTGATGAGAGGAGAGGTGAAGGTCAGAATTTGCCAGTAAAGGGATGTGCTTATGGGAGTAGCTAATGTTGAGCAGTGAGATATATGAATGAGTCTAGCAGGAACATTTAGAACAGATTGGAATTGTGAGAGGCAACTTGTTGGAATACCTGCAAGGAGTAGGTGTGGTGAAAAAGACGCGAGTCTAGGATAACTCCTAGGCTGCGTGCCTGTGTGGTTGAATGAAAGGTGGTGTTGTTTATTTGTGAGTGATATCTAAGGCAAATACAAGAGGTCCTCTGCACTTAACCCATTATCAATATATTTAAGACATTGAGACATTTTGTGCATACAGCTACTAAAAAATGCCTTACCCTTTAAACAAAACAGGTATTCTTTGTTCATATATTGCAATATATTTAAGATGGCCAATCCCATGAGAGGACTTTGACATAGTTGGCTAGCTTGAACATATTGCAATGTATGGACAAACAATTCCTTTTTTGTTTAAAGGGTGAAAAAGTGAAAAACGCCATAGCAATCTTACCTATGGTGAGAAAGAAGCACTAAAGACTTTGGAGAATGACAGATCCATTGTCATCCATTCTACTGACAAGGGAGGAATGGTAGTGGTACTCAATTATGGGGATTTATAATCAGGAGGCAATATGGCAATAAGGTATTGCTTCTCCATTCAGTTAATGTTATTTTATATACTAGACTACTCCTACTGTAGAGCCTTTATGTGGAGTATTTTGATTCCTCTAATGTGTGTAGAGTGTCTCTCTTTTTTAACATTACTGAACACTATTTAGACACATCAGTCTTTAGAAACATTTAATTTCACATACAGACCATCACTTCTTACTGTGCTAAAAAATAGGTAACTCCATCACTTATTGGGAGAATTAACATTATTGTATATGGGCAAATACACACTCTATAACAAAGCTCTTAGGATGAGCATGATGGCAGTAGTTGACAGAGGGACATGTCCAGTTGCAATTCTGGGATTATATTCTTACACATAACCCTTAAGGCTACACTAAGAGCTGTCCTTAAAAAGTTTATTTGCCTACCTTTCACTGTAGGGAGTATGTAAAAGCTATAAAGGTTTATTTTCATGAATATGATGTCTTTGTGTTCTTTATCATACATAAAGTTTTTGTGGTTTTTGCTGAAAGTACATTTTTCTCTGGGTTCTTTGTGTTTGTGCATGGCTTTTGAGCGAGGCTCTTTTGTATCACTCATCTTATTATCTGAACATAGTTTGGGGCATATACATTAACTATTTAAGAATTCCAAGAATTCAATGACTCGGCTTCTTATTGTTTTCAAACCTTGAGACAACATTAATAATTCATTTTCTGAGTTGTACATAATTTGATTTAGTATCAGGAGTCCTCAATTCAGGTAGGAAATGAAAAATAAAATCAGCAGGCATGGATGCTATTCATTTTGAAGACTAGATGGTTTCCTTGGGAAGATTTGAAAGAGATGAAAGTTGCTCTACTTTTATCACGCTCATTTTAGTGATATTTACTGATTCATTGGAGGGGACTAATAGAGACAATTTAAAATGTAAGCTGAAGATGTTAAAATAAACTGTCAACTACTTCAAAATCATACAGTATCTTCCTTCTGTTATCTACCATCTATCTGTCTAAATCTGTATCTATCATCTATCTGTCTAAATCTATCAATCTATTTATCTAGTTTTATATTGTGACTGGTAAGCCTGGGAAATTAATTTGCAGCTAAAATATTATTTATTAATGTGCCTTGATGAACAGCATATAAATGCTGATTTGCTACCATTGCATCAGTATCAGTATAAATAAACATGATCTTAAACATGGAATCAATGTGTGTATATTGATGCTTGTCTCCTTCTCCTCTACTACAATATTTACCAGCAAACTGAACTCTGGGAGGCACATTTATCAAAGGTTGAATTCAGATTTCATGTGAAATTCAACCAATCAAAATTTATTTAAAAAAATAGAATTTTTAAAACTAGGATGAATTAAATCGACCCAAAAACTCAAATTGAATTTGCATCGAATTCAGTTCGTGTTTTTTCTTCAAAAAAACCCTCAAATGTCAGGAAGACTGCAAACAACTCCATTGACATGGACCTCTTCCATTGACTCAAACAGCAATTCAGAAGGTTTCAAGTGGCAAATAGTTGAAAGTGAATTCTTAAAGGGCCAAGTATGATAAATCTCTAAAATCTAATTCAAATTTTTTAAAAAAAATTCAAATCAAATTTAAATAACTCCCTAGTTGAATTTTACAGTTTTAAATAGAAAATTTGATTTATCAAGGGTCAATTTATCAAGGGTCGAATTTCAAAGTGAAAAAACGTAGAAATTTGACCATCGAATAGGTGTAGTATGATAGTCTAAGGTTTTTTTCCTTAAAATTAAAATCGTTCGATTGCACAATGAAATCCTTTGAATCCTTCAAGTACAATTTTACAAAAAAAACTTTGACTTCCCAAAACTTAGCCAACGGCTCATATAGGTTAAAGGAGGTTCCCCCATAGGCTAAACAGCAATTTGGCAGGTTTAAGGTGGCAAAGTGTCAAAGTCGAAGTTTTTTAAAGAGATAGTACTTCGATTTTCGAATGGTCGAATTTGTAAAGTATTTTCAATTCAAATAGATTTTTTGGCCTATTCAATGGTTGAAGTACCCAAAAATTACTTCGAAATTCGAAATTTTTGAATTAGAAGATTCACTTCGACCCTTAGTAAATGGGCCCCTTAGGGGCAGATTTATCAAGGGTCGAATTTCGAAGTGAAAAAACCTCAAGATTCAACCATCAAATAGGTGTAGTACGGTAGTCAAAGTCAAAGGTTTTTTCCTTGAAATTAAAATCGTTCGATCACACAATGAAATCCTTTGAATCGTACAATTTAATCGTACGATTTTAGAAATAAACCTTTGACTTCTCAAAACATAGCCAACAGCTCATATAGGTTATAGGAGTTTCCCCCATAGGCTAAACAGCAATTAGGCAGGTTTAAGGTGGTGAAGTGTCGAAGTCGACGTTTTTTTAAAGAGACAGTACTTTGATTTTCGAATGGTCGAATTTGTGAAGTATTTTCAATTTGAATTTTGGCCTATTTCATGGTTGAAGTACCCAAAAATTACTTTGAAATTTTAAGTTTTGAATTCAAAAATTCACTTTGACCCTTAGTATATGGGCCCTTTAGTGTTGATCTAGGGAAGGATTTGGAGATTAACTTGAACTTAATATTGTACCCCTTGTGAGAGAGTGACCAACGAAATATGTCAAAAGGTGAGTTTTCCCTGTAAGTTCTCCACAGTGGGATGTGTAAGCTTCAATAGAAATGTTCCTAAATAGTGAATGTTTTCTCTGTTTAATGGGATTTTGCTGTCTGGTCCTGGAAGGAACAAAAGCTAAACAATCCATTCCAGTGGTCCAACAGGTGTACATTTAACATTAGTGAGAATGTTAGAAGGCTGTTTGAATGAATGTTTAAGCAGGCCAAAGCAGGAAGACTACCTGTTTTAGGAACTCCTAGAGGGGCTGGGGTTGCTGCCTGGCAGTGCAAAGAGCAGAGGAAGCATTTGACCAAGTGCATTTATTAAAGGTGTCATTTTAGTGGTATTAGAGCTTTTAAAAACCACAATTAAACTAATTTTCTCTAAAACCACAAATGCCATGACAGTTATTAAACTACCTGAATATAAAAATTGCAAATGGTAGAAAATGTTGAATGATGCACTAAAAAATATGAATGAAACCACTAAAAATTTTAGTTTTTCACACAATTACTAATGCAAAAAATCCAAAAACCTTTAAAAGTCCGAATGGCTAACAAAAAGGTCCAATTGGATCAGTATAGCTCCCATTGACTTCTTTAGGACCTAGACTGGTTTTACTTGGCAACATTTTGTATTAAAGTTTTTCGTGGTTTTATACTTAAAAAATCTATGTTACTAAATCTATATAATTTTAGAGAAATAAAAAAACAATTCTAGAGGAAAAAATATGATTCATGAATGAAATAAAAATCTGAAGTGTCTGAGAAACTGAGTGAAAAGCCAGGAGGCTAAGCAATGCCCCTGAAAAGAGAACTATGAGTACAGGGGTGGCTCCAAGCATTTTAATGTTTTTACTGGAAGTCCACAAGAGGCCCAGCATGGTGAGGGATTTATCAAAAATGTGAGGGCTGTGCCCAGTTTGTGAGTTATTTTTATGATTTACATTTTGTCTGCTGAACAAAAAAACTGACGTATATGTTTTTCATTCTCGTGGATGAACTATAAGATGAACAGTGATGAGTTTGCGTAGCTGCACTTGATAAGCATGCGTCTTGATTTACAGTAACACCTGTTGTTTTCAATTCAATATAAATTGTTGCTTTACAATTAGGGTCTTTAACTTCATAGGGAAATATTATACTCTTCTTCCAGAGATCATGAGGTGTTCTGTTGTATAATTCTAGATATTTATGTTGGCCAACAGAAGGTTTTAAAGTGACAGGATGTACTGTATATAAGAATATGAATGCTATAATGGAGACTGGTTTAAGAATAAACTAAGAAAAATGTGCAGTTGAGCCAAAATATATTAATAATCATGGAGAGAATACAGAATATCTTATTACTAATATTATGTTAATTTGTACATCAACCATACATTTTAAATGTAATATTATATTGATGTTTCTGTTTTTTATTAAATGAAGAATTGGGAATAAGCACAAAAATATTTTGTCATGGTCATACAATTCCATTCTTCCACATTCTTCTAAGTGTAGAGAAAAACCATCAAGCCCCTTGCAGAAGAAGATGACCTATTACCAAGAGCATGAAGGAAAAGGGCACATAGTGGGATGACTTCTCTTTTAGGTGCTACTCTTTAATATACCTGATTTTATATATTATTATAAAACATTTGAACTTTGAAACTTTTGAAGATGTATATAAAGCTATTAATGTTGACTACTTTTCTTCTTTATTCTTGCAAAAAAAGATATTTTTATTACTTGAAAAACAGCTTTCCAGAGACACTAAAGATGTAACATGTTACTCCTTGCAAATCTTTGGTACCCACAGAGGGGAATAATAAACATTAGAGACTAGGACTCATAAAAAAAGCTTTTGTGTCACAGATGTTTTTTCTTTAATGGGCAAATGATAGAAATCCCCTGATCTACCACAAACATGTTTTATTTTTTTTCCAGCAGGTCTAGCCGGCAGCTTCAAACTATCAAACTAGACCAATGACTGTGATGACAGTTTATTAAACTTCTAGACAGGTTTGGATCGATTGCTTTTGTAATGATAAGTAGAGCCAAAGAACAGAAATACAATGATACCATGATTCATGGCATTTATATCAAAAAGAAATGAAAGCTGTTTTCAAGGAGAATGTTGTACGCAAGCACTGAAGTTTATCATATAGAGAATATTGTGTCTATGAATTCAAAGATATTCAGAGGGATTTCCTTTACATCAAGAAAACACTGCCCCGTTAGTGAGAACGATAAGTACATTCATCAAAATTACAGAGGCATACATTGCAATATATATTTACAAAGAAAAACAAATTACCGGTATGAGATCTAATATCCAGAATGCTTGGAACCTGGGGGTTTTCTGGATAAGGGTTCTTTCCATAATTTAGATCACCAATAATTTAGATCACCTTAAGTCTGCTAATGTATTGTCAACATTATGGACTGCATTAAGATAGTCATCATTGAATTCCTGCTCTTATTACCGATTATTCTGTAAATTATTATATGTTTACATCTAAAATATATTTCATCTATATTCAGTATTAGCAGTTAATTCAAAGTTAAAGCGTTTAATTGTAGGGGCTTAAAGGAATGATCTCCTCTTACCATGTAAATTATGAAAAATGAATAGGGATAGGAATTTTTTGCGAAACGAAACAGGACAAATTCACCCATCCCTACAAATGAACTGCACAAAATCTTTGCAAATTGTGTCAATATAATGAGAATTATGCTGAGATATGAGTTATAGAAAATTTGCAAAGCCAAATGTTTGTCTCTTTGTCTGTTTACAAATAAACAAACATCATAAAAGTTTTTAAGAGCCTTTTCCTTTTGATTGATAGGCCAGTGTTACCAAGGGATTCATTTTAAACAGTGCATAGCATCCTCATATTTTATTATCTGCATGTTATCATGATATTATCTGTACATCTGCACAAAATATATGTGTGATTATATATCGGATGCAACACAAAAGAGAACAATGACTCAACTGTAATGCTTATGTATTAAACGTAAAACTTGAATTTTACAAATGCTTATTTTGTTTGTGATTGTTTGTGATTGCGATCTGAGTGCAGAGAAATTCAAGAGAAATTAAATTTGTTCTATGTTTTCTTTTTACAGTTGCAAAGTATATACATATTTACGCACTGCTGTTGAAAGTACATTTGTTTATCTAATACATTAAATACAAGGGCTAGTTTGATTTATTCTGGGAACTGTGCAATCTATAATATTTCATTAAAGTGTGTCACATGGGGAATGTTTCCCATAGCAATTAATCACTGCAGGCAAGTAGCCCGATATATTGCCCACTGTGAGACTAGGCACACAAGAGAATGTCTGAGCCATTCCCTTGTGAGACACATTCCAAGAACTTCTAAGTGACACTAACCAATCACTGGAAGCTACAGCCAACTCAAGTGCCATGTGGCCTAGATTTAATTGCTCTGCTTATGAACTAGGTGTTTGCACCACATTCCATTGTAAGTGACATTGAAGGAATTTATAATCATGGACTTGTGTACAGCATAAGGAAACATTAGCAACACAAGATTAAGCATGTTCATTATTACTATGTTATATTACTGGTAATTTGTGATCATTTACAGCTCCATAAAGAGGTTTCACCACTGATAGCTATATCTTGACACAAATCTATAATTTATCCCTCAATAAGTCAGGAACTTTTGAAGGCAGATAAACTGGACAATTTTGAGGACAAAGATAAAAGAGCTATTTACTTATTAATAAGGAATTTAAAATCCATCTGCCCTTTGTACTTCTGGAAAGTTAATGGATTATATACAGTAACATAATTCAAGAATAATTTTAAGGTGTATCCTATAGATATTTCCGCTCTGATTTTCAAAATTTTTACTTGTTTTTTTTAGCTAAATAATAAACTCTCAAATCCATTACCCATGTTCTCAACACCCTTTACTCTGGGAAACTGTGTATTTTATACAGGAGGAAGTAAGATCTGAGTGCTAATTAAGACACTTTACTATTACTTTTTGTGCCCCAGTAGCTAAACTGTTTAATGCTTTTACAAAAGCACCATGTCACATAGGCAGTCACAAGACTTTCTAATATAGGTTAGTGTGCCAGCTGCATTTACAAATAAATATATTAATCTGTACCTGGCGAATAGTGTATTAATTTCAATAGCAGGGGCCCTCGGCTAATGAGGCGGGCTGAGGCCTCAGCGGCAGCACCAGGTACATTTCCAGGGACGGCAAAAAGCCGCTCCTGTACTTTTAAGAGACGATTTCCCGGCTTTACTAGTGCGAGAGAGTTCAGTTGCACTCTCCGCACTAGTGTTCCTGCCTTGGATGCCTCCATACCCGATGGGTAACCTGGTGAAGGGGGGGGCGGCATTTTGAGGAGCAGCCTTAGGCGGCTTCTTCACCAGAATCGATGCTGTTCAATAGATCCTTTTTAAATTCTCACAGATTACAGTTGGGAATATACTTTTAACTTCTTATTTTTAAGAGAATCTCTACTTCAGTTGCTGTCAGATTATCCCGTAGAGGCTAAATTGAACAATATCTGTCTATTCCACCTCAGGACTAACCAGTTGCATAAAGCTTAGGTAAACTAACCCGCCAGAAAACCATCAGGTGATTTACTATCTTTATTACTTTCCTTACTTTCCTTACTACATAGGCAATTTATAATTCTGTGAACAGTTTCTCTGTTTTACTTAACAAGCCTTTCTAGAAAGCATAATACCTATTTTAAACCTAGCCAGTTAATTATTCATAGCTTTATTATTCAGTTCATCAATGTGATTGCATCTCCACCAAAGCCCTAAAGCAATTTGTTCCTTTGTTAAAGGTTTTCTACCCTCTATCATTTAGTCGGCTCTGTACAAACCTTTTCACTGGTTCTAATGCCATTATTATATTTACTCATCCCTAATCACATAACATCTGCAGAACTGGTTGAACTTTTTTTTGTTTTGTTTACCTTATATTCATTTGCATACAGAATGTTATTCAACTGCTTTTACCCATTTAAAAAAATAATTTACCGCTTACACTAATACATTCAATTTTATTTTATGAATGTGTTCATTTTATGTTTTATGCCAAATGCAGCATACTATTACTCAAATCAACCACTAAAAGATCAGCTATGCTTTCCAACATACAGACAAAATATCATATGAAAAATTTAGAGAATTACATGACATCAAGTCAAACGAATAATTGTTACTCTTTTGGTATTATTGGTCCTTTAAGGGTTGATAAATCTGGGGTGCCATTGCTCTGAAATTTAGGGCCATATTTATTAAAAATCCAAATTTTCTGAAAAACCTGTATAATAACCACAAGAAAATGCATAATAGCTATCAATATACTCACGATTTATTATGAATGATAGCTATTATACGTTTTAATAAATTCTAATAAATTAGCAATTACATTCTAATAAACATTCTGATACATTATTAACTTGAACTTTTTTTAAATGCTGAAATAACACTTTCCACTGAACAGCTCACTGAGTTTTAAAGGGCAAAATATCCATTTAAAGGGATCCTGTCATCGGAAAACATGTTTTTTTCAAATGCCTCAGTTAATAGTGCTACTCCAGCAGAATTATGCACTGAAATCCATTTCTCAAAAGAGCAAACAGATTTTTTTATATTCAATTTTGAAATCTGACATGTGGCTAGACATTTTGTACATTTCCCAGCTGCCGCTGGTCATGTGACTTGTGCCTGCACTTTAGGACAGAAATGCTTTCTGGCAGGCTGCTGTTTTTCCTTCTCAATGTAACTGAATGTGTCTCAGTGAGACATGGGTTTTTACTATTGAGTGTTGTTCTTACATCTACCAGGCAGCTGTTATCTTGTGTTAGGGAGCTGCTATCTGGTTACCTTCCCATTGTTCTTTTGTTTGGCTGCTGGGGGGGGAGGGAGGGGGTGATATCACACCAACTTGCAGTACAGCAGTAAAAAGTGATTGAAGTTTATCAGAGCACATGACTTGGGGCAGCTGTGAAATTGACAAAATGTCTAGCCCCATGTCAGATTTCAAAATTGAATATAAAAAAATCTGTTTGCTCTTTTGAGAAATTTATTTCAGTGCAGAATTCTGCTGGAGCAGCACTATTAACTGATTCATTTTGGAAATTTATTTTTTTCCCCATGACAGTATCCCTTTAACATGCTGTAGTAACATAGTAAGTTTGATTGAAAAAAGTCCATAAAGTTCAACCTTTTAACTCTATTTTAACCTGCCTAACTGCTAGTTGATCCAGAGGAAGACAAAAAAAAAACATTTGAAGCCTCTCCAATTTGCCTCAGAGGGGGAAAAATTGCTTCCTGACTCCAATATGGCAATCAGATTAGTCATTGGTTAAACTTGTACTATGAGCTATCTTCCATACCCCTGTATTCCCTCACTTCCTAAAAAGCTATCCAACCCCTTCTTAAAGCTATCTAATGTATCAGCCTGTACAACTGATTCAGGGAGAGAATTCCACATCTTCACAGCTCTCACTGTAAAAAAACCCTTCCGAATACTGTATTTAGGAAGAACTTCCTTTCTTCTTATCAGAATGGGTTGCCTCGCATCAGCCTTTAAGACCTACTGGTAAATAAAGTACTAGAGAGATTACTATTTGATCCCCTTGTGTATTTATAAATATTTATCATATCACCCCTTAAGTGTCCATTTTCCTCAATTGCAATTTAATAAACATTTTTAAAAAAATATATCATATGACTTTTTGAAAAGAAAACCCCAAGTGAATGTTTTCCCCTTCAATATTCATGAATCATATCCAATAAAAACCTGAAATGTTAATAAATCAGCCTGATACTTTAGTATTCATTTACCTACTGAAGGCCGCCATTCTAGTCCAATGGTAGGATAATCATTCAGTATGCAGAAGATTGGGGACCAGGTAATAATAAAATATTGATTTATGCAAAAAAAGACAATAGAGGCTTAGGGCAGACTGGGGCTATAAGAATTTTTTGAAGGGCAGATATGGCTGGTGGGTAGAGATGAGCGAAATTTTTCTTCAAGTTTTGCCACAATAATGATTGCTATAGACTCAACATGCACAACAAAAAAATTGTTGTGCATCAAAAATCTGCTGCACAATTTGTCGTGTGTCAGACTCCCATAGACTTAAATGCATTGCAGTATATTTTTGCCATTTTGTGAAAAAGAGAAATGAGTCAGATTCACCCACCACTAATGGTAGGTCTTAAAATGAAAACCCCTGGTATATCACTGTATTACAAGCAAGAACTGGGGCAACAATACCCTCAAGTGGAGAGTAACGTGAACAAGGAAAAAATATGAAGACCACACATGCATTCATATTTTTTTTCTCCCCAAGTCATTCCTGTTGCTGAAAAACTGACTCACATTTTATTTTAAAGGAATTATATTGCTATTGGTATTAGTGGAAGAAAAAATATATTTTGTTCTTGCTGCATGAGAGAAAGATAGATAGACCAACAGATAAATAATAGAATGTAAGTGAACAGATTGACGTAGACTTACTGATAATGTATTTTCTTTGACCAAACAGCAACAACCTCACAATACAATATGTATTATAATGCGATCGTAACCTTCCAGACTTTGATTTTATACTGATGCATCTCTCTGCTTTGTTCCAGTGGGAATGAGCTCTTACCTACATATTTGACCTTGACCTCTTCACTGCTAGCAGCCCTGCAGAGAGATATATGAGTATTGTTTTCTAGAATTTATTGAATGACAGAAATGTCTCAAGTTATAATTTTTTATTACTAGTTCCTTCAAGCTATTGACAAAGCACGGTTTGTGTAAAAAAATAAAATCAGTCACAAAGCTTACAATCTACAGGAAAAGAGAAATATGTCATTGTTGACAAATGGTAATAAATAAAATAAACCCTCAAAAAATGATATGTGCAACTGTAATGCCTGTAGCTCTCTAATGAGAAAGCTGAACAAATACTACAGTTTTCAAATTTTGAAAAAAAGGACATTTATTGTAAAGTTAGCTATTTATTGAAGAAGTTCCTACAATGTACATTCAACATTTAGGGGGTTACTTACTAAAATCTGAATTTTTCTGATTAAGTAATAAAATAAATCTGACCAAACTAGAATCCACGATTGACGTTATTTATCATTATCATTATCAAAAAAACAAACAAAAATAGAATCAACAAAAAACACACATTTTTCATATTGTCGCACTAAAACTGCAACTTTTTTGGATTATGATGCGAAAAATCTGAATTTTTTGGATTTAATGCCAGAAAAGTCAATTTTTTTTGCGAAATCAGTAGAAAAACCCACAGTGTTTGGATTATTATACGAAATCTAGTGCAGACAATAATATCTCCAAATTGCAAATAGGATCTCTGCCACTGACTTCTACAAGACCTCGACAGTTCGAAGATGGAATGTTTTTCAGATTCAGAATTTTTGCAGCCTCGAGGTATAATTCATATAAAAAAAATCATGTTTTTTTTCCCACTAAGAATTTGAATTTTAAAGTAAAAAAAACTCAATTTTTTCAGTTTTTAACATTCAGACTTTAATAAATAATCCCCTAACAGTTGTTCCTGAGCCAAAATCATTAATTGGGGTTAATGTTTTTTCTTTGGTAAATGTGATGACTTAATGTAATTATTATAAAATTATGGTTTAGTTCACTATGCAGGTGCTAGCTAGTGATGAGCGAATTTATTCGCCAGGCACGAATTTGCACAATTTGCTGGCGTATTTTCACCGGCGAATGCATGCCGGCGTCCAAATAAATGGACGCCAGTGTCCAAAAAATTGACGCCGGCATCAAAAACGAGACGCTGGCGCTTTTTCGTGAATTTATCGCCGTTTCGCAAATTTCGCCCATCACTAGTGCATTAACTCTTCCAACCCATTCTGTGTTAACCCCAATAAGCATACAGTTCATCAGATGGCACAGAGAAAATCACATTATGGGGCATACAGATGCAGCCACTTTGGTTTGTCTGTTTGACACAGAATAACTAAACACAGAAATCCCATTTATCTCATTTAACACAGAAAACTGCGTCACAACATCCCACCTAATTAAAGCATTCACCATTGTGAACAATGGTGCTTTGGTATGCTAATGAAAAGGTTAAATGCATTAAATGAGTTAAGATGACTTTAGATAACACAGTTTATTCAATTAACCCTGAGTCATGACGCATTTAACTCACAAATCCAAGTGGCTTCATCTGTATTTAACAAAGGTCGTGGTGAATTTTTGAATTGAAAAAATAATAATCGAATTTCTAGATATTTTTGTGTACTTCGATTAGGGAAGTATCCAAATTCGATTCAAATTTGCAAAAAATGTAAAAATTTGAATATCGAAATTTATCATTTGCCATCTAAAACCTGCCAAATGGCTGTTTTGACCTATGGGGGACATCCTAGAACCTATTTGAGTCAATTTGGTGGACTTTGAAAAATACCTTCGATACCTTCAACTTAATTTTGGCTGGTCTTTTTGAATTTGAATTTCGAAGTTTTTTCAATACGAAATTCGACCCTTGATAAATCGGACCCTAAGTATTCTCTTTTCCTAGTATTTGTATAGGGCAGACACATTTCTGCATACTTCGTGCTAACAGTTGGCTAGAATTGAATTCAGGACCCGCAGTGATGTAAATCAGAAATACCACCCACTAAGCCACCATGTTTTCCCTTTTAATTATGTCAGATATGTATAGTATACAGTATAAGATTAATTATAAAGTAATTGCCAAATTAAAAGCAAAACTTTATCTCCTCTGAGGTATTATCTAGAGGGATTTTTTTTATGTTGGTAACAAGACCAAATGTGTTTATATTTGATTTAGCACAAAAATTATTCAGTAACAAATTTAGACTGCCTAATGACTCATTTTTAGTTATCAAAAATTAATTTATGGTATAAAGATTGCATTTATTAAAACATTTTATAAGGAAGGGTTACAATGTAAAACACTTTGAAAAAGGAAAATGGTGCATAGCCGTACAACATGAATGAAGAGTTATGAAACAAGAGGTATTTTCAGGAGGGTATAAATATCAACAAGCTGTTGCAGTCTCTCAAGTATTGTTTTTTACATATATTTTCAGAGATATGATTCAAGAGCTGAGATTTCAAATGACAATTAAAAGTCCTTTGCTGTAAAGTAAGACTGCAAGCCTAGCATTAATGGTAGAAAGAGCATGTTGGCATTTTGTACGGAACAGATGATGTTTCTTTAATTTTATGGACTTAATAGATACATTCATTTTGAAGCAGCATATAATTTTTTTTCCCATTGATAAAGTGCATTGCTAGAGATTTATGTAAATATGTCCATGCAAATCTGCTGGCTCATATTGTAAATGGATTTGCTCCTCTTGCCTAATTCACTCACAATTAGCAAAGTTCCAGCCTCCTCAGTGTTTTTAGTGGCTTAGCTATCAGTTGCTGAAAACCACAACCTTTTCAAAGGCAATTAATTAAGTACAAAGTGTTGTATTTAGAAAATAATGAAATCATATTATTGCGTTGATCTGTTGGAGACAATTAAACCGTTGAAATCATAGCAGTAACCGTTTGGTCTAAAATTTAGACAAATAGAAAATATTATTGCTGTTGCTTATCTCATATAGAGCTTCTTATACCTTTGAGATACTTCTCCTTGCTTTTAACATGGTCATTATGCTCATTAAGAAAAATAAAGGCCATGGCGACTAATATTTTAAGCACTGTATTATGCATTTTTCATTGTGGCCATCCAAGCTGTGTGTACAACAAAGCTGTTTATAGTATTCGAGGTGTGAAAGTGCAAGCTGCTTCTAGCTGAACTGCTGTTAACAGGCTACAAATGGCATACAAAGAGTTTGTTTCATAGGAAAAAAAACTATTTGTGACCAGCTACAAGTAATACATTTGCTTTAGCCCTGACTGTATCTGATTTTCAGGCATGCAGAAGGTGAAAAGGATTGTTTTTTCTGGACCCTAACCAACATGCTGATTGACCATTATCTGATTAGGTAATTATTTTTTCTAGAATCGAATGTTGTCCAGGCAGCATTGTTTTATACTAAAAAACGGTTCCCCTTAAATGATTATGTTGTATATAGTAAATAGAGGAAAGCATAATGAAGAAAAATATATTACTTTGAATATTTCCCTTATGAGTGCTATTATGATTTACACCTTGCATTAATATGGCCACTGGGGCATGAATATAAGCATAAATAACTCCTGTCGAAACATGTATTTGATGATGGGTAGAATAATTGAATGAATTCCTGTTTTCTCCTTGGGACCTTCAGGTAATTATTGCAATTTCCAGAAAAACCATATAAACAGAAAAGTAATCTAATATTAAAAAATAAAAATTATATTAACTGTCTTCTAAGCTGAGCTTTGGTGCAGCAAGAATGATGACATTTAAAAGTACAGTTACAGAACATAGTTTAATATCACTTTATATAAAAAAAAAATCAGTGTATGATTTTGGTAATTAGAGCTGATTTCAATGAATCATGATTTCAATGATCCCAAGGATGACAAGAAATTCTGGAGTTGGACTGTTGTAACTGTATATATTATTATTATTCTGTTATAGCCTTTTCACTGACTTATTAGGCATTAAGCAAAATGTAACTTCTTTGGTTGGTCTTCTTAATCTCCCTTTTAGTTCTGCCAGGAATCCGTCAGTACCTGTGCCATTTTTCTATGCTAGATTCCTTTAGTTTTCTTAGGTTCTCTTCTCAGTTCTTCTTCTTCAGACCCTTTCTGACCTTTTCACTGCCCTTCTGTATTGCAGTGACTGGGTTTGCCTGCTCTGTTGATCTAATTATGGAATATACACAGAACTCCTGTCTTTATCTAAAATTTTAATTTCAGTCTTTGCCTATTTGACATTCTTAAACACAGACAAATTATACTCCCTTTTGCTGCTGGCAAGTTCCAGCTGTCAATTCTCTTTGGAAGACAGGGTATTTTACAAAAACAACTCATGGCTATAATGTTGGGATTACATTTGTTTACATCTATGCCTCAGAATTACACAAGATCCCAGACTGTAGAATGTTTTGTTGTGTTTCATCTGCTTTTCATAAATTAATTGTTTTCCTTTATATACGTTATATTATTTATATGTTTATCATAAGTGGTGCCATTGTGGGGTAGCGTGAAATTAATTATCCAGGTCAAATGTCCTTTAGAAAGCTGGTTATTGACTTGAAGGGTTGTTACAAAGTCAAGCACAGTGTGAAAATGCAATTTCTGATGCAAATCAAGTGGTGATTAGTGATGGGCAAATCTGACCTCCGAAAAGAAGTCTATAGGCGACAAGAGAAAAAGACAGCAAATCTTTTCACCCATTAGAGTCTATGGGCATCATTTTTGCGGTAAAACTTGGCAAAAAAATTCACTCATCACTAATGGCAATAGATGATGTGGTAAAACCATGACAACAGTTTGAGTCTATGATGTCAATATGGTGGCACTTCTAGGAATGAGTAAGCAGAGACTATTTTCTCATTGCTGGTATTATTGTATTGACTTGATTGAAGATAGCTAGATCACTATTTTTAGGACTGTAAGGCCCATCAACTGGTACTTTAAAATAACCCAGCTGAAGACTACAACTGCATGCTTTAGAAACAATACCAAGATGCATGGTTCTTTATGTTATGTGATATCAATGTCATTCACTTGGTCAGTTATTCTATGGACAATTATATTCCTCATAAAACATGTTGGGCACAACTTGGCATACTCCATTAAAGCAAATTTGGCACAGTCAGATGGTTAATTTCTTGTGTAAAAACTTTTAAAATTTTACACCATCAATTTGTAAACCACAGTAAACAGATGGTTACAGATGCAGCCACTTTGGTTTGTCTGTTTGACACAGAATAACTAAACACAGATATCCCATTTATCTCATTTAACACAGAAAACTGCGTCACAACATCCCATCTAATTAAAGCATTCACCATTGTGAACAATGGAGCTTTGGTATGCTAATGAAAAGGTTAAATGCATTAAATGAGTTAAGATGTCTTAAGATAACACAGTTTCTTCAATTACCCCTGAGTCATGATGCATTTAACTCACAAATCCAAGTGGCTTCATCTGTACATTCTTTACACTGTTTTATAACTTTAAATATGCATCACTCTATACAAGAATATTTTTTATACTCTAAACTCCAGTCAATGACTTAAAGCAGTCATATGAACTGGGAATCCAAGGTAGGAGCTGGGCAGATATTTATTTATAAAGCATATGAAAAAGTCCACAGATACTAGGCATTAATATAAAAAGTGAACCAGTAACCCACCTGATCTGAGTTTTGTTGAAGGAAAAAAAGTAAGATTGATTTTAAGGCATGTAAAACTAAGAAATGTGTAAAATAAAATTCCAAAGTACAAAAATGCATTTGGCTTGAATCTAGACTGCCAGTAGTTATTTTCATCAATAACTAATAATAGTATAGCGAGAAACAAAAAAAATGTATAGCTGCAGTCTGTGACTTCGATAAATAAATCAGCAGACAATGTATCACTGCATTTGCATTGTTACAGGATAAACACACACTGGCACAGACAGACATAAAAAGCAGCCGACTCTTACACAAATACTAATACACATACTAGCAATATTATGATGATAATTTTATAGTGTACAGAATGTTATTCTCTATACTAAAGTGAAAATATGGCAACAATTAAATATGCATTAAACATAATGTAATATCAGTAGGGATGTTGCGGACTGTTCGCCCTCGAACTAGTTTGCGCGAACATCGACTGTTCGTGTTCGGCAAATGTTCGCGAACGTCGCGCGGCGTTCGCCAATTTGGGTTCGCCTTAGCTGGCGCTTTTTTTTGCCATTTCTCCCCCAGACAAGCAGATACATGGCAGCCAATCAGGAAGCTCTCCCTCCTAGACCACCCCCACACCCCCTGGACCACTCCCCTTCCATACATAAACTGAAGCCCTGCAGCGTTTTTTCATTCTGCCTGTGTGTGCTTGGAAGAGCTAGTGTAGGGAGAGAGCTGTTAAGTGATTTGAGGGACAGTTGATAGTAACTTTGCTGGCTAGTAATCTACTTGATACTGCTCTGTATTGTAGGGACAGAACTCTGCAGGGATTTGAGGGACAGTGAGTTTAGGTTAGTTAGCTTTGCTGACTAGTCATCTACCTTCTACTGCAGTGCTCTGTATTTAGCTGCTGTGGGCACTGCTTCTGATCTCATCTGCTGACTGCTGCCTGCCTGTAACCCAATAGTCCTTGTAAGGACTGCTTTTATTTTCTTTTTTGTTTTTTTACTTTGCTACTATAAGAGCCCAGTGCTATTAGTCTAGCTGTGTTGGGGAGTGGGACTGGTGTGCTGCTCCTAGTAGTTCAGCACCAACCAGAGTAATTTTTTTTTTTAATATATATATATATATTTTTTTATTTTACTTATCTTACTGTTCTTTAATGTGTCCAGTGCTGTTTGCTGTTCTTCATAGTAGTGCACCAATAGTAGTGCACTTGTAGACATTGTTTGCCCAGTGTGTTCTTCAAACAACTGCCACCTAGCTGTGTGAGCTTTTTCACATTCTGTCTAAATATCAATAATAATACCGTCTCCAGAACCACCACCTGAGTGACGTTTTTCAAGCAGCAATAATATATTCCGTATCCACTGCTGTAGTAGTGTATACGTTGACCTTGTAGGCATTGTTTGCCCAGTGTGTTCTTCAAACAACTGCCACCTAGCTGTGTGAGCTTTTTCACATTCTGTCTAAATATCAATGATAATACCGTCTCCAGAACCACCACCTGAGTGACGTTTTTCAAGCAGCAATAATATATTCCGTATCCACTGCTGTAGTAGTGTATACGTTGACCTTGTAGGCATTGTTTGCCCAGTGTGTTCTTCAAACAACTGCCACCTAGCTGTGTGAGCTTTTTCACATTCTGTCTAAATAACAATAATAATTCCGTGTCCGTAAACATCACCTGAGTGATGTTTTTACAGCAGCAATAATATATTCCATATCCACTACTGTATACGTTGCCCTTGCAGATATTGTTTGCCCAGTCTTTAACCAAGTGCCACCTAGCTGTGTGAGCTTTTTCACATTCCGTGTCCAGAAACATCACCTGAGTGACGTAGTGTGATTTCTGCCCTTTACAGCACAAAACGCAGCGCTGTGTCAACAATGTATTTTTCAGATACATTTTTGCCCTTGATCCCCCTCTGGCATGCCACTGTCCAGGTCGTTGCACCCTTTAAACAACTTTAAAATCATTTTTATGGCCAGAAATGTCTTTTCTAGCTTTTAAAATTCGCCTTCCCATTGAAGTCTATGGGGTTTGCGACGTTCGCGAACCGTTCGCATTTTTGACGCAAGTTCGCGAACATGTTCGCGAACATTTTTTCGACGTTCGCTACATCCCTAAATATCAGGCATATTGTTGGAAAATGTTGGAGAAGTGAAACATTGTCCCACATTTCCAACAATCTAATGGAGGGAATAGAATAAAACAGGAGCATTTGAAATATCTATCTATCTATCTATCTATCTATCTATCTATCTATCTATCTATCTATCTATCTATCTATCTATCTATCTATCATCTCTCTCTCTCTCTCTTGCGCTATCATCTATTTATCTACCATCTGTCTCTCTGTCTTTCTGACTGTCTATCTATCTATTATACTATATATACACATATATCCAGTAAAACAAGTGCCTACTGATGTTTCTGGGTTAATAGGGCTAATTAAATATTACTTATTATAAAATTAAGTTCTTTCCCTTTTATTCACTGTTTGTTCCCAAGAAGTTGCCTGGCCTGTGCTCCCATAACGTTATCATTTTTACATATTACTAGTGATCAATGAATTTATTTGGCAGGCGCAAATTTGCGGTGAATTTGGCGGCAGTTTAGACGCCAGTGGCGATAAACGGATGCCCATTGACTTTAATGGGCGCCGGCATTTTACTTCAGGAGTAGTTTTTTTTTTAAGTTATGGTTAAATAGTGGTAAATAATATGTAATGTAAGTATAAATATTACATTCCAAGTCTTGGCACCAAGCCTGACCAGCAATATCATGAAAGTGTTATATAAATATTAAACATTGAATTGTGGTTTTGTGTACAGTATGTGACTGATATGTTCATACTTCACTGGAAATAATTTTTTTTTCTAAATGTGTCATATTGCAAAGACCCCCAAATAGAGAGGCTGTATCTGTCACAGTTGATTTAGTTCAATTAAACAAAGTGCTATTAAACTTTTTTTAAAATGAAACAGAATGTTGTAAAGATAAAAAACAAGGTAAAGTGACAAATGACATTTAACCATTGACCCCTTATAAGAAAAACAGAGACTTCATAATGAATAATTAGGTTTTGAAGAGGATGCTCGTATTCCTAATATATGCTTCAACATCCAATTACCGGCCAGTGCGGCCACATTTTCAAAGACTCCAAAGATAATTACAGATGTGTTTTAATTAAAAAATTCATAGGAGCTAAGCAATGTTTAGTTTTAAAATTATTAAAATGTTTATTTACTACATTAAATAAGATCATACAAAATAATGCTTATTGACTTCTGATAAAGTATATAGTATTTGTACTGTTTTTCACATTTCTTAATCATCCTACATCCTAAAATTATTTGCTATGGGTGTCCTTACTACATAGAATCTGGACAAAAGGAATATAGTTGTAGTGCTAATTCTATGTATTTAACATTCCATGTGGAATCACACAATTTGTATGCTAGCTTTGCAGGTACATCAACCCAGTAACTACGGTCCTAAGAATCTGTGTTGGAATGCTTGCTTAAAAAGGAGCATTATTATTCGTACTGTATGTCATCTTAGAAAGAAGCCATAGTATCTAGTATAAATAGCCACTGGAAAAAAACTACTCTCTATCAGGCCTATTTATCAAAAATCAAATCTGTGTAATTGTAGAAGTTTTTTTCTACTTCAAATAAACTAACATTTTAAAATAACTGAAAGGATTAAGTTAATAAAACTTATAAATAAAAAACTAGATTGAATAAAATTGGGGGAAAAAGAGCAGTCAAATTTATTTGGTTATGGAGGTTTTTTGAAACTACAAGTAAACTCAATTTCACGAATGTCCGTTACTTATCAAAAAAATCCAAATTACGAATTGTTGCACAAAAGCCAGCATCAAAAACACCCGAAAATCTCAAAGGAAGATCTTTCAGTTGTAAAAGGGTCATCTGCCATTGACTTCTACATGATTATGACAATTTTTAGCTGGAGTATATTTGGATTCAGAATTGTTGCAGTTTTGTCACACAATAATTAAGGTTTTTGGTGACAAAACAACCAACCTCAAAATGGTGCCTCATAGGGTTATGGTTACAATTTTTTGTATGATAGAACTCTTTCAATTCATCATAGCTATGACTTCACATATAGTATATAGACAGTGGCAAATGTAAGGCCCATTGAAGAGACTATTTTGGCCAATAACCCCTAATCAAACTCTAGTGTCAATGTTTGTAGGTAGTGCACAGCATACTGGAACTTAATACATTTGCTATTGACATTGTTTAGAATGTTTTTTTTTTTATTTCATTCTGTGCATTCACTGAGGGACCCTTTGAAGAAACCTAAAAATATTTACTGCTGATTTTACATATTTACTTTGACATTTCACATAATGAATCTCACTTATAATTAATTCATAAATAAATCAAGACCCTGGACTTTCTGTTGTCCAGGGTCTGTGCATTATTAACAGAACACTTTACTGATGTATATAGTTACATAGTTACATTGGGTTGAAAAAAGACAAAGTCCATCAAGTTCAACCCCTGCAAATGAAAACCCAGCATCCATAAACACACCCCTCAATACTTTCACATAAATTATATATACCCATATCTATACTAACTATAGAGTTTAGTATCACAATAGTCTTTGATGAAGAAATCATCCAAGCCACTCTTAAAGGCATTAACAGAATCAGCCATCACAACATCACTCGGTAGTGCATTTCACAACCTCAGTGTCCTCACTGTAAAGAACCACCTCCATTGCTTCAAATGAAAGTTCTTTTCTTCTAATCTGAAGGGGTGGCCTCTGGTATGGTGATCCACTTTATGGGTAAAAAGGTCCCCTATGTCTATAATGTCCTCTACTTATAAAGTACATATAAAGAGGCATAAATATGTTTTCATCCCATGAGTTTAAGCAAGACAGAACTTTATTTGCTTTAGTAGCCACAGAATGAAACTGCCAAGAATTAGACAACTTGTTATCTACAAATACCCAAAGATCCTTCTTATTTAAGGAAACTCCCAACACACTGCAATTCCGAGCTATTTTTTGTGTACTTTGACTAGGAAATAGGATGTGCAAATTTTTTCGCCTTGTTTTGCTGCAGAAATGACGCACATAGACTTGTATGGCTTTGTGTGACAAAAAAAAGATGCGCATAAAAAAAAAATTTGCTGTACAACAAAATTTTTCGCCGCCCATAGACTTTAATGGGTATCGGCGACATTTCGATGGCTGAGAATTTTTGGTGAAGTGAAACGGGTCAAATTCACCCATCTCTACTAGGGAATAGTCCAAATTCAATTTGAAACTGCAAAAAATTGAAAATCTGAATATCGAAATTTATCATATTCTGTCTCTTTAAAAATTCAACTTTAATCATTTGCCATCTAAAAGCTGCCAAATTGCTGTTTTAGCCTATGGGAGACCTCCTAGAACCTCTTTGGAGTCAATTGGTGGACTCTGAAAAATCGAGGGTTTGTTTGGGAAAATTTTTGATTCAAATTCAATCGAATTTGATTCTGTTCTGCACAGTCTATTATCATCTGCAAAAATAGAAACAGTACTTTCAATGCCCACCTCTAGGTCATTAATAAACAGAATAAACAGAATTTGATTCTGTTCTGCACAGTTTAGTATCATCTGCAAAAATAGAAACAGTACTTTCAATGCCCACCTCCAGGTCATTAATAAACAAGTTGAAAAGCAAAGTACAGAGCCCTGCGGTACTCCACTAACAACACTGGTCCAATTGGAAAATGTTCCATTTACCATCACTCTTTGTAGTCTATCTTTTAGCCAGTTCTCTATCCAGGTACAAATACTATGTTCAAGGCCAAATTCCTTAATTTAACCAGTAACCTTCTGTGTGGCACTCTAACAAATGCTTTAGCAAATTCTAAGTAAATCACATCCCAGAATTGAGGTCCCTGCTTACTTTCTCATAAAAAGAAATTAACTTAGTCTGGCAAGATCTATGACACATAAAACCATGCTGGCACAAACTAATAGTATTGTTTTTTTGCTATGAAGTCCAGTATCTTTGTTAACACTTCAAAAAGCTTTCCTACCACTGATGTCAGACTAACTGGCCTATAGTTTTGAGGCTGAGAACTACTGCTCCAACACAGTGCATTTTAAATATCAAAGTACCAATCCTCCGGAAGGGGTTAATAACCACACAGTTCAAAAAGATGTCCCTTCCCCAGGGTTCTTATTCCCCAGGTAGAGCTATCATTTCCCAAAAGTACCTCTCCCTTTGGAATTTAGCAGCACATACAGTAGCAGGTAAATACACAAGACTTGTCCTCACTTTGGGGCCCCACGCTTGTATCCATGCCAGTATCCTCCCTTGGGTGGCTCACTCACCAGGGTGCTCTCAGAGGAAATCACACTGGAGATTACAGGCAATCTCACCAGTGGCACCTTTCTCCTTCTGAGTCTCTAGCAGCTTGGCAGAGAACAGGCTGGGCTCAATCTGTACCTCCACAGATTCCACCGATTTAACAGCTTATCTGTATTTGATAGTCTTACAGCTACTCGTGCTGACTCTGTTCAGCTCTCTGGGAGACCCCGTACATTTGGGATGAGTTCAGTATTATTAGTTATTACAAGATCAAAAAGAGAGTCATTCCTAGTAGGTTCTTGTACGAGCTGGAATAAAAAGTTGTCATTCAGCATATTTACAAACCTATTAGCTTTTTCTGTCTTGGCAACCCCATTACCCCAGTCAATGTCTGGGTAATTTAAGTCACCCATAGTAATAACTCAACCTAGTTGTGAAGCCACTTCTATTTGAAAGAGTAGCTGGGCTTCATACTTGTCACTTATACGAGGTGGTTTATAGCATACACCAATTATAATTTTCTTTGTAACCTTTTGCCCAGTCAAAATCTGTACCCAGACAGATTATACAACCTCACCAGTGCCAGCTATGGTTATTTCTTTAGTGCGTGGCTTTAATTCAGACTTTACATACAAACACACATCTCCACCCTTTTTAATCCCTCTGTCCCTCCTAAAAAAGGGTGTAACCATTTAAATTCACATTAGTATACTACTATGTATACTATATAGGAGAAAAACATAAGAAAATACTCCCCAAAGTAAAACACTTGTTCTTATGATGCAAGCCTTTGTTATACTGAGAAACGTTAAATACCATCTCTTTTATTGTATGGTTCTTTAGATTTTAGACCAAATATCTAGGCTTGATGAGTAATTCATTGTATTTTGTGCTGAGGAACATTCATGAGAATAGCATTTTTTCTAAATACTGCCTGTTCTCACTTCTATAATTCAATTGTCATTATGTATTGATGCTCCTCTGCAGTCTTTTGACAACAGATATTGTTACTCTCATTTCAGCATCTGAAAAGCTAGAGGGTAATTTTGACCCATGGGCCAATAAAGTGTTGTGATTCTGACAAGACAAAATTTATAGAGCTTTATTTCTTTGCAGCCTCTGGTACTAATTTCTTTTATCTTGTTGCATGAAACTATTCAGTTTATAACAGCCAAAGGAAAAGTTCAATTCATTTAACAGAGGTTAAGGCTAACAGAAGTAACAAAGTGTATCCTGGCTCAAGAAAGGTGTCAGTCTATGCTTGCTTTGTACAAAAGCTGAATGATTGATAGCTAAATAAAAATAAACAATCAGAAAATTCAAATGCATCATTTGAAAATACATAGAGTAAATATACTTTATGAAGGTTCACTTTCATTTTTATTTGATTTTCTTAAATTTATTTTTAGGGGCACATTTATTGAAGGTAAAAAATTTTTGGTTGGGATTTTTGTTTCAAAAATTCCAAAAAGAAAAAAGGTTAGGATGAAAATAGCACAACATTTTTAGTATTTATTATAAGACAAATCTGAATTCTGACTTTTTATAAAATTAAGGCAATTAAGGTCATACAATTTATAAATACCCCCTTAATGTTCATGTGATTTCCAGTTATCTTTATTAATTTATATATGTTTAACCCATAAGATATAAACATTATTTGTTATTATTCTAAATTCTACAGGGACATATCTAAAATACTTGGAAAATAGTATTACTGCAAAAGATCCAGATAAAAATAATTCTAGCTTTCTACATTCTTATCCCTCTCTTCTAGATACAAAGCAATAGCTAGAGTTTTTAGGGTTATGACTAGTGATGGGTGAATAAATTTGCCTAGCACAAATTTGCGGTAAATTCCCGTGTTTTGCCACCGGCAGATACATTTGTGAAAAGTTGTCTGCGTCAATTTACGATTTTCACGATTTTTTCGTAAAAATGTTCGAATTGCTTGATTTTTTGTGAAAACTTTCGGATTGCTCTATTTTTTCAGGAACCGATTTTTCGCCGTTTTGCGAATCTTACGGGAGAAAAACAAATGAGGCATGCCCCTCAAATGGTTGGTAAAAAATGCTAATGTTAGGCAATCCGGCTTTAAAAAAGGCAAAAAACGCCAGGGTTTTTGCAACTTGTATGACAGGATATGGTGTCACTGACATAAGATTGAGGAGGATGAAGCTTCATTTTATCAGTTCACCTGGTCTAAGGTGGTGAAGGAAACTCACATGGAAGAGGTAATGTTCTGTAAAATTCACAGTTTGCAGTTGGCAGAGTAACGATCGTTCACCTGAGCGAAAATGTGCCTGGAGATAGGGCACAAAACTGCATTAGTGACGGTCTCTTTCACTAGTGAATAGTTGTCTACACCTGTTAGTAAATTGGCGATGTCCCTGCGGATGAGATTTCTGATGATTTTTTGCTAGTGATGGCCACTTCACCCTTTAGTAAATTTGCCCCATGGAGTTTTATCTGTTAGTGGTTAAAGCGATAGATATCCTCCACCTGCCATCACTCTTAATACTAGTGAACGCATAGACAAACTTTAAACACCCACTGAGTGGTGACAGTGCTAGCAAGATTGAAGGTCTGACCAAGTGCACAGTCTGCCATATGTATGCAGATTTGGAACAAGAGTTCCAAATGGCTTACCTGCCAGTTGTGAGCAAATTGCCACTTTAGAGGTTCAAATTAGAGCACTAGAGCAACAAATTGCAACACTGCTGGTAGATTGACAATCTTGAAAGGAGTTTCTTGCTCAATGAGCAGGATCTAGCTGGGTCTGATAGTTTGGGAGGAACAAGACAGCAACAGGATGATGAGGTTCTTAGCTGGGTGACAGTTAGAAAATCTAATATGGGCAAAAGGGAAATGAAAAGGGTTTATACATCCCAACAGATTTGCCAGATTGTATGAAGAAGATGGGAGTGGCAATTCTAGATGAGGCTGATCTCTCTAACAGCTGAGAGACCAGTTTCTCTAGTAGTGGTGGGGAGGAGAGCAGAGTCGGGACTAAGCAGATTGTGGTTGTAGGGGATTCAATTATTAGGAAAGTGGATTGGGTAATCTCTCATCTGGATTGCTACAACTGAACAGTCGTGTAGACAAATTATTGGGTGGGGCTGGGCATAACCCAGCTGTCTTAGTACATATTGGTATTAATGACAAAATAAATGGTAGATGGAACGCCTTAAAGAATGAGTTCAGGGATCTAGGCTCTAAGATTAAGGAAAGGGCTTCCAATTTAATTTTTTCAGAAATTTTGCCTGTGCCACATGCAAGTTTAGGAAGATAGCGGGAGCTTAGGGAGCTAAAAATATTGCTCAAGTCTTGGTGTAGGATGGAAGGGGTTGGGTTCCAAGAGTACTGGGCTGATTTTTTCTTGGGGTAAAACCTTTACAGTTGTGATGGATTGCACCTCAATGGAAGGGGGTCCACTGTACTAGGGGCAAGAATGGCTAAGAGGTTGGAATGTTTAAACTAGGCAAGGGGGGAGTGGGATGAAGAATCATGGGGAGGCTAGGGTAGATGGGGTTTAGTAAGGGTTCATGGGGGAGTAGTGAGGGGGGCATACAGTTTACCAGATAAAGAAGTGCCTCTATTACAAGGAAAGCAGGCTAATACTAACTCAAGATATAATTCTCCGCTTAGTAATGAAAATGTCAAAAGGAAATGTAGTAACCCTCGCTGTATGATGGCAAATGCACAGAGTTTGTCAGGTAAAATGGGAGACCTAGAGTTAATTGCATGCTCTAATATTATGATATAATTGGAATTGAGACCTGGTGGGATGAAACATGTGACTGGACTGTGGAGGATCACTTACCCTGGAGGTATAGTGGCCGGCCGGGATGCCTGCTGTGCCTCCGGCACCACATGCTTCCTTCTGTCTTTGCTGCTGTTTCTCCTGTGGCGCATGCAGCACGTACCCCTGGTTTTACGCTCCTATGTGATGACATCATTGCACTTTGGTGAGAAATTCAAATGTGTTAAAAGTGGCTTCAGTCTAGAATTTTGACTGGGAAAAAGGTTACAAAAAAATGATCATTGGTGTATGCTATAAACCACCTTGTATACATGCAAGTATAAAGCCCACCTACTTTTACAAATTAAAGCGGCTTCACAACTAGGACAAATTATTATTACGGGTGAGTTTAATTATCCAGATATTGACTGGGGTAATGGGGTTTCCAAGTCAGAAAAAGCTAGTAGAATTGTAAATATTCTGAATGACAACTTTTTATTCAAGCTCATTCAAGAATGAGGAATAATTCTCTTTTGGATCTTGTAATAGCTAATAATGGAATCTTGATCATAACATGATCTCCTTTGAGATTTTGCAGAAGCAATTCTATAAGTGAGTAACTAAAACACTAGATTTTCGACAGGAATCTCTGCAACATATGAAGTGGGAATCCTTTTTACAGGGTTAAACATGGAACAAAAATGGGGAGTCTTTAAAATGCTGCTTAATAAATATTCATGTCGGTATATTTCCCTTGTAAGCAAGGAATATCCTGCAAATAAAAACCTTTTTGGTTCAATAGAAGTGTTGGTGTTGAGGTGGGTAAGAAAATATGTGATTTTAAGGCTTTCGAGTTAGCTGGGACAGCCGAAACATTTGTAAGGAACAAAAAGGCCAATAAAGGTATGGAATCCATTTTTTAGAAACCTGTTATCCGGTTATCAAATTATGTGAAAGCCATCTCCCATAAACTCCATGATTTTTTTTTCTGTGATAATAAAACTACCTTGTATTTTCAAGCTAAGCTATATGAGTAAAAATTCAAAAATGTATTTTTAGTAGACTTAAGATATGGTGATCAAAATTACCCAAAGCATCCTTATCTGGAAAACCCCAGTTTATAATGTTCCAGATAATAGTTCCTATATTCATTTATAATACACAAAAGCCATAAATATCCTGTAAATGATATCCTTATAAACAGTGAGTTCTGATGTCATCAGTTATAAACTGTGAGTTCTGATGTCATTTCTGTCATATGACTCACTGAAACTTGTGTATTATAATAAATAAAGTACCCCCAGTTGAAAAATATGAGGATATTAGAAGTTACCTCGAAGTTCCATGACCTGTATAAAAACACTTGGCCTTTGGCCTTGTGTTTTTATATGGTCATTAAACGCCTCGGTAACTTATAATATCCTTAAATTTTACAAGAGGGGGTACTTTATTCACTATATAATCTGTGATAAGCAGGTTTACTTATTGTACTTTACTTATTGTTTACTTACTGTACATACATATACTTTAGAATTCATTTCAATAAGATTGTGTGTGCTGCTGCTTTCATTGTTGTCCATCCTCAGTTAGTAGTGAACAATAAATAAGTTCCCTATGCAGCCAACAGGAGAGACATTTCTTCTCCCGAGGGTTTACTTTAGCAGGAACAACAACATACATGCTTACATAGCCTGTGCATATACTGTAGATGTCTTAACCTTTTCAATAGATTGGCAAATTTCAATTAATTGTGTGGAAATTACTAAAATGATATTAATATGCACCAATACATTTTTAGTTTCTTGATTCGTATACCACTTATTCAGCTGTGTAAATTATTTCAACTTACAAATGTTATTATTTTTGGAAGTAAACACTTTAATTACATTGATATATTTAATTTTACAAAATAAGTTAATTTCCATAAAAAAAACGATGTTGTGATCCTGTATTAAAGAAAACAATATTAATATGACAGATCTGTTGTTTTTCTTATTTATCACTTGGTATGCGTTGTGAGATCAACCATTTATGCAGTAATAAGGTACAGTATGTGGAATTCTACTTTGTTTATTGTGTTTGATTTGTATGATAAAGGCACTACACTTGCCTGTGGCTGCACAATAAGATGGCACTAGAGAGTAGATGAGATTCAACTGGACAAGCTTGCAGTGTTACACTGAATCTTCTCACAGAGGAGAAAAGCTTATGTGTTAACTGATTATATAAAACCCAATTAACACTGAAAAACTACTAAGAACTCAATTATATTATTTATCTTGTTATTGCTAAACATGCGACTGCTTTATTTATTTATTTTTTGCAATATAGTCAACAAAATGTGTTTTCTTCCACCCTCAGCGTAGAATTAAAGAGTTATTGAACTGTAAATGCGTGTAAATGAAAGCAAGCAAACACTCTCTAATCTTGTAAAAATAAAACATATTCTAGAGCCTAGAGAAACATTATTTGACACTCTAGGTGCCAGAATCGCTCCACTGTTTATACAGGAAGGACTAGTGCACCACCTATGGCATCCAAGGTTTCTTATCTCTGTGCTACAGTGTGCTACCACTCAGTAGCAGAATTAAAAATTCATGCCCTTGTGAATCCACCACAATCTCCGCTTCTGGAGGGGGTGGGGCCCGACTGGACCTGCACCCCGCAACAGGTAGTTCCGTTACTGCTAACACTAATGTTCTTTACTCCTTTAGGTCCTTTATTTCTTCGTGTTGACTGTTTCCCTCAGTCTCTTTAACTATTTTTGGCTGCCAAGTATAAAGTCATCCCAAAACGCTACCCAGCTTTTGCCTGAGCACTGTAACTACAAACACAGGCATTTGTGTGGAAAAATAAATTGGCATCAACTTTTTATGAAATAGCATAAAACCAAACAGTCCACATTATGCCAAAAGCTGAACATGTCAGCTTGAACAGCAAGAGTCTCCTTCTGCAAGTGGGGCCAAAGCCATGGCCTGTAGACCCCTTTGAGACTTACTTCACCAAGTGCAGACAAAACTTCTGACAAAGAACAAACTGAGCAGTGACACAAAAAGTGCAAACCTAACATTTCAAATAACAAATTAATGTGTGTGTGTGTGTGTGTGTGTGTGTGTGTGTGTGTGTGTGTGTGTGTGTGTGTGTGTGTGTGTGTGTGTGTGTGTGTGTGTGTGTGTGTGTGAGTGAAATAATCAGAGAATGATTGAAGGGTTGGTGGGTGGGGAGTTGTCTTTTTCCCAGGCTGTTCATCTCTGTGGAGGGAGGAATCTGCTAGATTAACCCCACAATGTACCTCCTAACCCATGGGAACACCAATGGGCTTAAAGGTAGACTAAAACCCTGGTTGGTTTGCAGACATGGCCCAACCCCTTCTCATTCTAGGCAGTGTTTGTCAGACTTTATCCCTAAGCCTTGGATTCACCCATCTTTTTTCTTTCCTGATATAATGTTTGAAACACATTTTGGGACACATATGCTTACTGTGCCCATATGGATTTAATTCCCACCAGTTCCTCATTTTCCTTGTTGCAGGCTCAAAGCCAATATAACCATTTGTACTAATTAACATATTTATTTAATTGGTTTTAGACCTATGACCACTTCATTCCTCTTTGGCCTGCATTAGTTGAACCAGGCCCCAAAAGTGTCAGGCCCTAAAGGGACAACACCTTTAGAGAAGTGTGGCACTTCAATTGGATAAAGCATTTTGTTATTTGTTGTGCAGAGATCCCCTAGTGTTTGACTTAGTGAAGACCATCCTGCTGAAAGAGAGGCTCATGCTTTACCTAACTAATTGGTCTTAGCCTGTTAAACCAAAATAGGATTCAATCCAATTATTGAATCATCAATAGTGTAATGGGGACCATTACAAGATGGTAATTCCAGAGCTGCTAGGGAAATGTAAGAAGATTATTTGTTGCATAAAGTATTTGAATCAGTTGAAGCTCAAACAATGACTGTAGACTCAACCTTGTGATGCAATTTGACACAAAACAAATGCAGTATAGTAGATAATTGCCACTATATAGAAAAAGTTGCCGTAATCAAAGACAAAAGGAAGCAATTAGGGTAACTGATTTGCAGAGGTCTATTTATCAGCAGTCTCACTTGAAACCACAACGAAACTCACTTTTTCTAAAACCGCAAATGTCATGAAATTTATAGAAAAATCCAAATTTAAAAAGCACAAATGAAAAAAATGCTGAACAATGCTCTACAAAATACAAATACCTCTAAAACCTCGAAAAAAATTGTTTTTATGGACAGTTACTAGTGAAAAAAAATTGAAAACCTCTAAAAGTCTGAATTGATTAAAAATGGTCCAGTAGGATCAACGCACCTCCAACTGTCTTCTGTAGGACATTGACAATTTTTACCTGTTGAATTTTTGTATTAGGGTTTTCCGTGATTTTTATACTTAATGAATCTAAAACTTTTAGAGCTAAAAAAAAACCCCACACATTTTTAAGATATAGTACATGAAGAAATATTAATTAAATTGCTAGTAAATAGGTCACTTAGAATAACTCCCAGGATAACTCCAATTTTTTTTTTCAACTGTATTTTTATTAAAGGTCACATAGCAGAAAAAATAAATACATTGGTACACATGTAATTGGTACACATCCGTTAATAGAAATACATAATATCTGCATTCAATATTTGTTAGAGTATGGACCAACAGTATCTACTGTAACCTTAGGATTTTCAGAAAAGGAAAACAAAAAAGAAAAAACCAAAAGAAAAAAAAAAAAAAAAAAAGTAAAAGAAAAACATATTATGTGGTACAATATGCCAGCACCTCACGGGAGGAGGGGGGTGGTACGGTAGCTTCAACAAATGGGAACGGTGTCATATATATTGCAATCAAAAGGAGGAAACTAGTAGAAATTAACCCGGCATCCCTTTGGGCATTTATTCCTTGTCATGTAACTCCTTATAATAGGAGTTCCACATAAACCAGTCTTCTCCTACTGCTAATGAGGTGCCATGTAATATAGCAGTCATATATTCCATACGTCTTACATGCTCAATTCTATTAACTAGGTCCCATAAAGATGGAGGCACAGGGTCTTTCCATCGTGCTGCTATCAAACACCTTGCTGCTGTAAATATACAGTTTAGTATTTTCTGCAACCTTTTCCCTACACCCAAAACTGGATGTCCTAATAGATAAGTTAGGGGATCGCTTGGAAGATCCAAACAAATAGCTTTTTTCACCAAGATCTGTACCGTGGACCAGACAGTGACTACCCGGGGGCATGTCCAGAACATATGGAACAACGTAGCTGGTGTTTCCCCACATTTCCAACAGACCGGTGGGACAGCAGGAAAAAGTTTATGCAATAGAGCCGGTGTGTGGTACCATCTGAACAGTACTTTATAGATATTTTCTTTAATAGTTGTACATATAGAGGTCTTTGTAGCATTAATCCAAATACGTTCCCACTGATCTATGGAGAGGTGTGTCCCCAAGTCTCTGTCCCATTGCTGCATGTATGAGTGGGGGTGGCTTTCCAGATCATGTGTCATCAATTCCTTATATATTAAGGAGATGTGGCCTTTCCTTTCTCCTACTTTAGTACATAAACGCTCAAATAGGGTTAGTTCAGGAAGTTTCATTGTTCTGCACACTGATTTTACATAATGCCTCAACTGAAAGTACATATAATCTTTAAGCTCAGATAGCCAATGTCTTTCTATCAACTGTTGTTTATCTAAAAAGTTTTTAGTTCGTGCATCAAATAAATGAACAAGTTGATATGCTACAGTATGTTGCCAGAGTTGAACAAAGTGCTTCTCTAACCCTAAGGGAAATGCTTCATGGAAGAGAAAAGGGGTAAGGAAACTTGCCTCATCCGTCGGACCCAGTCTGTTTTTACATTTAGACCATATTTGTTTTGTGAACAGTATAGTTCGAGGAGCCAAGCTGCCCAACTTGACCAATTGGCTGGTCCATAGCAAAGCACTCGGATGTATAGGGGCCAAAGCCAACTTCTCAATTTCCATCCACTTTGTATAAGCAAATTTAAAAGACCACTGTATTGCTTGCCGAACCTGAGTTGCCAAATAGTATGTATAAAAGTCCGGGACCCCTAGGCCTCCTTGTGTCCTTTGTTTCTGTAAGATAGCTCTACTTATCCTCTGTCTCTTGCCTCCCCAGATATATCTATAGCATAGGTTTTGAAAGTGTTGCATGGCAGGTCTAGGTACTGCCACCGGAAGGGTTTCAAAATAATATAATAATCGGGGCAAAATGGTCATTTTCAGGGTGGCAATCTTGCCAAACCATGATAGGTTTAGTTTTCCCCAACTTTGTATGTCTTTCGCCATGGATTTCCATAATGCTTCAAAGTTAGCTTTGTAGAGAGAGTGGTAATTTGGAGTAATCAAAATACCTAGATATTTAAGGCCGCTTATTTTCCACTTATAATCAAAATTTAATTTCAATAGCTTCAGGGTAGCAGGGGATATATTTATTGGTAATACCTCTGTTTTATCATTATTAAGTTTGTATCCAGAAAAAATCCCATACCAATTCATTTCCTGATGTAAATTTGGGAGGGAAGTAAGAGGTTGCGTTAGGGTAAATAGTACATCATCTGCATATAGACAGATTTTAAATGATTTCCCCTTCACTGAGACTCCTTTTATGTCCGTACAGAGTCTTATTCTATTAGCTAAGGGCTCTATACTTAACACAAACAAAAGAGGAGACAGTGGGCAGCCCTGTCTCATTCCATTGTGAATCTGGAAGGCCTTAGAAAGTAAACCTGCTGATTTCACTTGTGCTATTGGGTTTGTATATAGCCCCTTGAGCGCTGTAACAAATGACCCAGAAAAGCCCATTATTTCCAGGGTAGCAAACATAAAATCCCAATTGAGGCGGTCGAACGCCTTCTCAGCATCGACACTTAATACTAAGGCCTCTGTATTTTCTGAGTTAAGTATGTCTATTAAATCGATAACTCTTCGGGTGTTATCTCCAGCCTGTCTAAATCGAACAAAGCCCACCTGATCCTTGTGGATCAAGCTTGGGAGGATTTCATTCAATCTGTTTGCTAACAATTTTGTAAATATTTTAAGATCTGCATTCAGGAGAGATATCGGCCTGTAATTAGAACATTTAGTGTGATCCCTCCCTTCCTTTGGAATTACAGTGATATATGATCTCAGGGTGTCCCTATGTATGGGGTTACCCTTCAAATATCCGTTATACAGGTCACACATTCTACCATGTAGTTGTTTAGGAAAGCATTTGTAGTATTTATATGTTAGACCATCGGGCCCTGGGGATTTTTTAGATGGAAGAACCTTTAACACTGAGGCCACTTCTTCAGCTGTTATCTGAGCATTGAGCCTGTCTAAGTCATCTTTTGTAAGAGTGGGTAATCCAGACTGCCTCAAAAAATCTTTAAGAGCTTGCTGATGGTGGTCAATATTTTTATTCGGGCGAGGTAGATTATATAATTTCTCATAATATTTTCTGAAGCAGTCCAGAATAATATCAGGATTAGATTCTACTCGATCTCCCTGTCTAATCATCAGTGGCCTTTGTAATATTTTACGATCTCTTAATCTATTGGCCAACATAGTATGTGCTCTATTCCCAAATTCATAGAACCTCTGCCGGGACCATTGTATTGATTTCTCTGCATCATGAGCTTGGACATCTTTTATTTTATTTCTTAAGGTAATAACTTTGGCCAATTGTTGTGTTGTGGGTCTATTAGAGAATTGCTGTTCTAACATCCGAAGAGAGCTTTGTAGAGTTTTCAAAGTGGCCTGTTTGTTACGTTTCAGCTGACTGGCCAAAGTTATCAATTCGCCTCGTATGAAGGCCTTATGTGCTTCCCAAACAATGGAGAAGTCTTGTACTGAGCCCAGATTGATTTTAAAAAATTCTTCCAATTTAGAATCAAGTAGTTCGATGTGCTCAGGTGAGGTCAGCAGAGATTCATTCAATCTCCATTGACACGATTTTGTCCGGTGAAGATTTTTTAAAGGTATCTTGACCGAGACTGGGGCATGGTCTGACCAGGTGATTTGCCCTATTTCTGCTTTTAAATCAGGATGGCTCAATTGGGGCGAGATCAATAAATAATCTATACGACTATGTGTGCTATGAGGATGGGAATAAAAAGTATATTGCTTCTGTCTAGGATGTTTAATCCTCCATATATCTAAAACTGGTATTTTCCGAATCAGTTGGCGAAACCTTTGTGAAGAAATTTCCAATTCCCTTTGGGGTGTGGCTACTTTAACTCGCAAAACATCTCGTAGCTGGGAAAGAGCTAAATTAAAGTCCCCTCCTAAGACTATAGGGTCCTCTGGATATTTCTTTAATTTCATTTGCAATTTATTCAGAAATCTTATCTGCCCCTTATTCGGTGCATAGATGTTAAGTAATATAATTTGAATCCCTTCTAAAACACCATGTAATAGTATATAGTGACCGTCAGTATCCACTTCTTTATGCAACAAGGAAAAACTCACGTTGTTACTCAGCAGGATGGCTACTCCCGCTTTCTTTAAAGGATTAGAAGAAAAATAATACTTCAGGTATTTAGTATCTTTTAGTCTCCATATCTCACTTTTTTTATGATGCGTCTCTTGAAGAAAGGCGACATCAGCCTTCAAATTTTGTAATTCTTTAAATAATAATTTTCTTTTCTGTGGGGAATTTGCACCTTTTAAGTTCAGGGACACAAAATTAGCCATAAGACTCTAGATATAATACTCTCTTAATGTCTACTAAAAATGAACACTGAACGTCGGATGTAATCAGAGCTATCATGTTCCCAATTATCGGGCAAACCCGTGTGTAGTTGCACATATTAAAGTACCACATTTTAAGCAACAAACAAAAATCAAACCATAATGTCAAACTAACAACATTATCCAACATTTGTGATTGAACATTGGTGAGTAACCAACAAAAGTAAAACATGAAGGACGCGTGGAAATTTTGTATACTCATCTGATTCCACTGGTAATAGCAACTAATCGTAATATGAGTCTTGTTCCACTGATTATTATCCTTCGGGTAAACTGAGTATTTATACTCCAAAAAGTAGATATCACTGAGGAAGATGGTGAGTGGTCCTCAGATTATATCTTGGGGTGTATGCTCAGATCCGTCGTCAGAGCACGTCAAGAAATAGTTAGTGTCCTGCAGATAAATTAGGATGGTCGCTGAGCCCATCTCAGCGGTGTATTGAAGAAAATATGTTTCAGTGGCGGCGTCACGTCTGGGGATCTCTTGAAGTGGTCGCAGCTCTATCCCTTACTCTTTGCGGGTGGGGTTGTCCCGGTTCTTCGCTGGGTAGCCCTTGTCTTGGTGCAGTCGATGCTTTATTCCAGAGGGGTTGCATCCTACTGGGTGGCACCCGTCTCGGTGGTTGAGCGGTCATCCCTTCAAATGGCAGTTCCAGAGCCAATGAAAATTGTTTTATTTGCGACACAAGACAACATATGTTCTTCCACCTTTGACAGCAATCAATTTGAAAGGGTATCCCCACCTGTAGGGGATATTGTGTTCCCTTAGTTGTTGAGTGAGTGGTTTCAGGGTTCTCCTCTTAGCTAAAGTAATAGCAGACACATCATTAAAAACTTGCAAAGTCACTCCCTGATATACAATAGACTGACGGTTTCTCGTTGTTTGGATGATCAAATCCTTACTTTCAAAGAAATGTAGGCATAGAATAACATCCTTTGGTAGCTTGGCATCTGGTGGTCTGGCCCCTAAAGCTCTATGAGCTCTGTCCATTCGCCATAGCTCAGAGGGATGATCTGGTATCAATGTGGCAAAGAACTCATGTAAGTAGGCCTTAAGGTCTATTTGCTTTACTGCATCTGGTATGCCCCTGATACGCAGATTATTTCTGCGGTTACGATTTTCCAAATCTTCACAGAGCAGTTTTAATTGGGCGTAATCCGATTGCAAAGCGTTATGCTCATCAGCCAGTGCATTGTATGAGTTTATCATTTCATCCATTGTGTTCTCCATTTTATCTGTACGGTCTCCTAGCTGCACAATGTCGGCTTTTACCGCAGTAAGCGCTTGAGCTACTGTGTCAGCTATTGTATGGGTAAGTGAGTCCTGCAGACTATTCAAGTGTTGCAAGAGAATCTCCTCCGTTACTGGGAGGGTGTCTGGAGTTGTATGCATTAAGTCCTGTGTAACTGTGTGTTGTGGACTTGGGCTCCGTGAGCCTTTCAGGGCTGAGGTAGAGGGAGACTGCTGAATAGGCGAGTGCGCTTGTAGGCCTTCCCACTCGGCGCCATCTTGTTGCGCACGTTGAGAGGACAAGCTGGAGTATTTATTTATATAAGGGGACATCGTACCTGCTCCCTCTTTGGTTCTCTTTCGCCCCATTGTGTTCCGTCACCTCTGCCTTGATCTCCGGTGCTGTATGACGCTTGAGTGCGGCTATTATACCGGTTTTTACACCGCAGAGACACGGAGCTTAGCGAGGTTGCGTCCTCTTCACTCCAAGCCGCGCATGCGCCCCCAGGATAACTCCAATTTAACTAGTATTCCACTAACCATGATGCGATTCCTGGTTGTTGGCGAGAGTCATAGGCAAGTTGTTAAAGTTAGTTTCATAAGAAATTGTGTCAACGAACGCTAATTGTAAATTCATTATTTGGATATTTTGAGAAAAAACTGAAAAAATGGGATGCAAAATTTTTTGGAAATTCAAGATTGGTAAAATTTGTAAATCAACAAAAATCTTGGAAATTACAGTAAATGAAAACATTGTGAGCTTCTATATAAGTTCATGGGAAGTGTATATGTTTAGAGGTGTCAAAGTTTTTTGTTAAATCTGTAAAAATTAACTTAAGCTTGTGTGAAATTTAAATTTAACTATACATTAACTGTCATTTCAAACATGGATGTGCTTGTGGCTTTGTAATTGTGATTTTTAGGTGCAAGTCTGTTGAAACATTTAAAGGGGAGCTGGGAATAACATGTTCTGAAAGCAGGTGCCTTCTCCAAATCTCCCTTGTGTCCATACAGAAGAGTGTTTATCAACGCAAGTACCTTTGTGAATGGAATTTGGATTAAGAAAAAAATTATATACAATTTTGTACATTCTACAGACCCATGTTTTTATAAAGTCTTTTAGGGGCACATTTACTTAGCTCAAGTGAATGAATAAATACTTCGAATTTCGAACGTTTTTTGTGGCTACTTCGACCATCGAATTGGCTACTTCGACCTTCGACTTCGACTTTGAATTGAACAAATTGACTATTCGACCATTCGATAGTTGAAGTACTGTCCCTTTAAAAAAAAATCAATGTTAGCCTATGGGGAAGGTCCCCATAGGGTTTCCTGTCAATTTGGGATTGAAGGAAAATCGTTTGATAGATGGATTAAAATCCTTCAAATCGATCAATTCGAAGGATTTTTCCTACGATCGATCGAACAAATGAAATGCGGTAAATCCTTTGACTTCGATATTTGAAGTCGACGGATTTTACTTAGACGGTCGAAAATCGAGGGTTAATTAACCCTCGATTATCGACCCTAAGTAAATCTTCCCCATAATATATGATTCAAGAAATATTAAATTAGACACAGATTTGTATGTTTTGCATTTACCATTGTACCATACATATTACCTGATTGTAGATCTAAACCGATACAGTTTAAACTCTACTTTCTTTTTCAGTATGAGATATGGCCCTATCCTAGTTTATTTTTTTATCAAAAATCTGTAGCTCCTGTCCTGTCAGCTGTGATACACATGATTTGCTTTGAACATAATAACTGGATAACCCTTTTTGAATTTGGTTTATTGTACAGGCATATCAACCTGTAAAACAGACATTGATCACTCTCAGTGCCTTTGCAACTTTGTGATTGTAACATTTTCTTTGGCAAAACAAGAGCAAAGGCAACCCCAATGCTGATAAATCTGAGTTACAGACTTGTCCACATGAATTGTTTTTAAAGTTCTATCAAAGTGATAATGTATCATAAAAATTTGGTTTTTGACATGCCTTCTCTGAAAAAGAAATGACTTATTTGTCAGCTGGCAAGCACAAGATGAGAACATCCTTTTATAACAGGGAATAACTGTACATAAATAATGAAATGCCCTACTAAAATATACTCTGCTACACTTTCTTGTAATCTTAACTGAAACCTTTAGTAATAACCATAAATCATGTGATCAGCAATCACAAGAGTACCTGTTGAAGTACTATAGTGCAGCGCCCAAAGCATTATATTTTTTTCGTAGAGGTTGGCCAAGGATACTGTTCAGAATGTAATCTATATTTAAGGCCTTGGCATTTCTAAAAGTGTGCTTGAGGTGTTATTAGACTACGGTACTTGCCAATAAATGAGAGAAGCACATTCCAATGAGAGGGGAATTGAAGCAGATTATGACCTTTTCCTTAAAGTGGATAAGAAGATTTACTGTATAGGAAATCTTCATGATGCCACACTTCCATAATTTTGATTAACTGTGCAATGTTTCAGCACAGGGTCGTGCTATTCTGTTGGTACCTTTTGGAGCTGTCAGTCACATTTCAATAACTTTGCAGTATAGGATTGTAAATCCTGTCTTTTCACTGATTTGAATAAGGCAGGTTAGCTTTTGAATACAGCATGAAATGTCATTCAGATTTTATTCTCTTGCATTATGTTGGCAATTGATTGGCATGTTTATGATCACAGAAGTATTGCAGGGCAGAGATAAAATATGGCATTGCCTTGAGTTGCCCCTGTACTTTTGTTTTCATCCGAAATATGGAATCCTACTATTTTGATCTGACTTTTTTGCTTCACTAGTCTCTTTTCCGTGCACTCTGCTTTATTTTATGTTCTATTTTAATGGCTGAAAGGCATATGCTGTAGGTGTTTTATCTTAATGCTTGTGAAAAAACATTTAATCCCTTAATCCTGTATATTGAGTAGTACAGTATATACCTTTTTAACACTGCCTCATTACTGCTCTGTAGAATCCAGTCAAGGGGCTAAAGTGATTTATGTTGCTTATAAAATAGAAGGAATAGTAAATCCTAATACTGGAACACTGCCTAGCTTATTGTGTATGGTTTAACAGAAGAGGAATTTGTCTTATTGCAAATTTGTTTGCTTTGTAATTAAACATTTTCACAATTTATGTTCTCAGAATTATAAATAGATTAAATAAGTAAGAAATATTCAAACTTAAATACAGGTATGGGATCTAGAAACCTAATATCCAGAAAGCTCAGAATTACAGAAAGTCTATCTCTCATATAATAGACTCCATTTTATCCAAATAATCTAAAAAAATGTATCTCTGTAATAATAATAAAAAAAAACACCTAGTACTTGATGCAGACTAAGATATAATTAATCCTTATTGGTGTAAGGGCCCGAAGGCACAGTTAGAGTGCGGACCAAGGAGGAGGCAGGTAGTTAACCAAAGTTTGCGGTATCAGAAGGGTGAGGCAAGAGAGTAGTCAAAGTCCAGGCAATAGTTCAATCCAGGCAGCGAAGGGTCAATCCGAAATAACAGGCAAGATTGGTACACAGGAATCAATCAGTAATAACACACCCAGGAATACACAAAGTTAAACCTATACTTGGGCAATGTCTGCAGTGTCCAGAAGGCTTTATATAGACCAGGATTGGCGCCAAAGTTTGGGCGCAATGGCGTCATGACGCTGGCGTCCAGACGCCGGCGTTTAGATACCGGCACACATTCTGACACTGGCGTTTATGCGCCGGCGCACGTTCTGACACCGGTGTCCATTCAGTCGCCAGTGACCAATCGGCAGGCGGGAAGATGCTGATGTCATAGCGCTGCGACCAGCAGGATCCACATGGAGAGGCAAGGGGTCTCCATTTTGGACGCTGTCGCCATCTTGGATGTGAGTGACTTCCATTTCCATTACAATTGGAAGTAAAACCAGCCTATTGGATTGATTTAATGTTAACATGATTCTCTAGTAGATTTAAGGTATGAAGATTCAAATTATGGAAAAATACGTTGTCTGGAAAGCCCCAGGTCTCGAGCATTTTGGATAACAGGTGTTATGTGGGATTGTATAGCACAGCAGTAGTTGACAATAAAGGTATGGGATCCAATATCTAGAAACCTAGGGGGTTATTTATCAAGGTCCGAATTTATCTCAATATCGGCTGCTACAAACTCCGATCTAAACCGCTCGGGTTTGTAACGCTTATTTATTATTACATTTTCCCGAAAATTACCTTTGCGGGAAAAGCTCAGATTTTCACGTTTTTTTCTGGATTTTCCCCCGAAAACTTAGAATTTTTCTGAGTTTTCATCAGAAAGCTCTGAAAACATCATGAAATTGCCCAAAACCCCTGACACAACCAAAAATCAATGGGACTGTTCCCATTTACTTTTATGCAACCTCGACAGGTTTGAGATGACGTGTTTTTTATATTCTGGCTTTTTAGCCCTCGGGGGATTAATAAATTCTGAAAAAATTGTTTTTTTTTTTTTAAAAAAAAGCCTATTATAACACAAAAAAAATCACGAATTTTTCGGATTTTGGGGAATTTCGGGTAATGGAGCTTAGTAAATAACCCCCTTGGTATTCAGATAGCTCTGAATTATGAGAAGGCTATCTCCCATAGACTCAATTTTATCCAAATAATTCAAATTCTTTCCTTTTCTCTATAATATTAAAACAGTACCATGTACTTGATCCAAACTAAGAAATAATTAATCCTTGCTGGAGGCACAACAAATCTATACTATACTTTAGTGGTTTATTTAGGCTCATATTTATTATGCTGTGTAAAATGAAATTTACAGAGAAACCACTAAGAAAAGCTGTGTAATATAAATGCCAAGTTTATCAAGATGTGCTTTATTTTACACCATGGGAATGCCAGATTTGCTGCCATTAGCTGTTATTTTACATTACTCCCGGCAGTAGAAAAAACGCATAAAACATTTATGCAATTTATTATACCATATTTTTTACACAGCGAAGCCTGGTGATGTGTGGTGTATTATTCCACCGTTTCTTTTACACCACATAATAATAATTAATATGCTCATTAATGTTTAAAAGATTTTTAGTAGACTATGGGGCTTATTTACTAACAATTGAATTTTGTTTTTTTCCCAAAAATCTTGAAATATTTGTGGTTTCCCTATATTTCTAAAATACTTAAATATCTAAAAATGTATTATATATATTATGTGTAAAAACCACGAAAACTTTAAAGGCAAAACTTCACCAAGTAAAAGTTGTTGAGATGCAATAGAAGTCAGTGGGAGCTGCACTGATCCTATTGGACCGCTTTAAATCAATTATGACTTTTAGAGGTTTTCAAATTTTTTCTCTGCTAGAAAAAAGCTTTTCAATGTATTCAGATTTTTTAGTGCATCATTCAGTGCTTTTTTTGTTCATGCTTTTCATATTCAGATATTTTTATTAATTCACTGACAATCATGGTTTTAAAGTTTGTGAGTTTAGTCAGGGTTTCAAAAATCACTAAAACCACTAAAATCTGACCTTCAAATAATTGAATCCCCTATAACTAGAACCTGCCTTTCCTTCCTTGCACTCCTTTTAGTACATAGTTTTATTTTTATTTCTACTTACATCCCACTATTACCGTATATACCCGCGTATAAGCTGAGTTTTTCAGCATCCAAAATGTGCTGAAAAAGTCTACCTCGGCTTATACGCGGGTCAGCGGTACCCGACCCGCTGAGATTGCAGTCACTTTTAATCATTCCTATATCAACAGTTCACTTGGGGAGAGACTGCAATATCCCACAATGCCCTCTGTTGGTTATATGAAAGAATAACAGTGCGCCCTCTGTTGGTTATATGAAAGATTAACAGTGACTGCAATATCACACAGCGCCATCTGTTGGTTGTATGAAAGAATAACAGGGACTGCAATATCACACAGTGCCATCTGTTGGTTGTATGAAAGAATAACAGGGACTGCAATATCACACAGTGCCATCTGTTGGTTGTATAAAACAATAACCGGGACTGCAATATCACACAACGCCCTCTGTTGGTTTTATGAAAGATTAGCAGTGACTGCAATATCACACAGCGCCATCTGTTGGTTGTATGAAAGAATAACAGAGACTGCAATATCACACAGCACCATCTGTTGGTTGTATGAAAGAATAACAGGGACTGCAATATCACACAGTGCCATCTGTTGGTTGTATAAAAGAATAACCGGGACTGCAATATCACACAGCGCCCTCTGTTGGTTATATGAAAGATTAACAGTGACTGCAATATCACACAGCGCCATCTGTTGGTTATATGAAAGATTAACAGTGACTGCAATATCACACAGTGCCCTCTGTTGGTTATATGAAAGAATAACAGTAACTGCAATATCACACAGCGCCCTCTGTTGGTTATACAAAAGATTAACAGTGATGGCAATATCAAACAGCACCCTCTGCACATGGTAGTGGGACAGTGGGACAATGCACACAGTAATCCGTTTGGCAATTCTCTGTCACCATCAGCTTTGCAAAGAAGTCCGGTTGATCGCTGGGGGGGTCGCTTTGGCAGAATGTGCGCTGCTGGGAGACAGGGCTGTAGTTGTGTCTAGGCTTATACGCGAGTCAATAAGTTTTCTCAGTTTTTGTAGGTAAAATTAGGTACCTCGGCTTATACACGGGTCGGCTTATACACGAGTATATACGGTAGTTGATTTTTGACTTGGTTTCCTCTGAGATATAAGGTTTGTGCCTTTAACTTAAATTTCTCCAAGACAGTAATTTGATATTTGTCATCTATTCTTTAAAAATGTCTTAGCCCTGCAGTGTTAAACCCTAAACGCTAAGAATTGGTAAAAAAAAAAAATTGCTTTAGGAATAAAAAGCATTAGACCACTCAAGGGCAATGCTGGAAATATAAACATGTGTTTTAAAGTCCTTCTGCTGACAAATCTGTCTCTTAACATCTTTTTTTTTTTCAGAAAAACAAAACAAAATAATAGCTAACACTGACAAAGGAAATAGCAAATATTATCATTTAGAAAAAGATGTTATTATGTTTACAATAAAGAAGATGCAATGTCATGTCAGTTGATTTGAATGGTTGTAGTAAACAACAACAGTGCAATTCACAAAGACTGTGCTAATCTGTTTATTTTGTTTTGTAGATGCAAATTATTAATCAGGTAGATCTGTGCATTTCTATTCCTCACAATTTATTGTTTTTTCCAAATATGTTGCTACAGTATGATATATAAAATGGCATTATTTTTCTTCTTCCTGCCTCCCATGCCTTGTTTAACCTTTAACGATTCATCTGTTCCTTTCATTGTCCTTCTTACTTTCTTTTCTTCCTTCTGTGCATATAATTTTTCCTTTGTGCACAATTAAAATATATTCTGTGTCCTCCTTGCTACTCAACCGACAACCAAAAAAAGAGTGCCCAATACAGAATTAACATTTGCAATGTAATAAACTGTTCAATGGACGTTACTGCATCATGAAATGCAAATCTTTATTCCTATTTTGTGATTTTTATTCTGTTTATGTATCTTACTAGACAGAGCCACACGTTTGCATTTGCAATGTAATACTCTTCAAAGACTGTTATCGTCAGTTTCAATTGTGCAATTTAAGGCATGCTTGAAGGTGGCATAATCTTTTGAAGCAACTATGTCAGTAAAAAGTTTTGTAGGGATCAGATAAGTCCTTCTTCTGTTTTTCTGTCTGTGACATCATTCAGCATGGTCACAGGCTGGAGAGCCGTTCTATTGGCTGGGTGCCCTTGTGCATCCCTGGGAGAGGAGGAGGACTCAAGGGAGTGCCTGACTTTGGAGACAAATGCACAGGGTTACAGACAGATCTGATAAAAAGAGCCCCTGCTGCATCCAGCCAGAATCAGAGAGAGGCTGAGAGACAGCAGGAATAGTGCAGTAATGATTTGAAAGAGCTGCTGTATTAAGTGAAAGTGTGGGCTGTGCTAAGATGGACAGATTTGAGTTTTAATCTAGAAATAAAGGGTGCCCTGTATCCCATTCAGGGTTGGATGCCAGTTGCAATCCTTGTGTGTCCCAGGTATGGACACTTGTTTTTTGTGAGCCTGCCACCTGGGAAATACAGACTACGTCCTAAAGGAGAGGTACATTGGGGCAGGTAGCACTACCTGGGGAATAAAGAGCTATGGGAAAAGAGAAATTTCATGTGAACTGAACTGTGTTGTCCACATGAAGTGAAGTTAGACTGCGCTAGTTACAAGAGACCACGTTTCCCCAGTGTAGAAATATTATTGCATTGTACTGTTTAACCTATTCTTTCCTTTATTCTTTATACAAAGTTTCTCTTGGTTTACTGAAAACCGTGTGTTTTATTATCCTGTTTTATATATTTTGGTTAAGAATATTCATGACTTTATCAGATGTAACAGATGTAACAGGATCATATTCAGCAATGTACTGAATTGGTAGAATTGGCATAGAATAGACATACAATGTAATGTAATTCGAATATTGAGGGTTAATTAACCCTCGATATTACACTGGGAATTAAAATCTTTCGACTTCGAATATCGAAGTCGAAGGATTTTAGCACAAATAGTGTGATCGAACGATCGAAGGATTATTCCTTCGATCGAACGATAAAATCCTTCGAATGGATTCAAAGGATTTTAATCCAACGATCGAAGGAATATCCTTCGATCAAAAAAAGTTAGCCAAGCCTATGGGGACCTTCCCCATAGGCTAACATTGAGTTCGGTAGCTTTTAGATGGTGAACTAGGGGGTCAAAGTTTTTTCTTAAAGAGACAGTACTTCGACTATCGAATGGTCGAACAATTTTTAGTTCGAATAGTTTGATTCGAAGTCGTAGTCGTAGTAGCCCATTCGATGGTCGAAGTAACCCAAAAAACACTTTGAAATTCGAAGTTTTTTTACTTTGAATCCTTCACTCGAAGTTAGTGAATCGACCCCCTAGTCAGAACTATCTGGTTAGTGGACTTGCAACATCATAAAGTTTCTATAAGCCATACATTTCTAGCTGACTCCTCTGTTCTTCTCAGAGCCACTTCCACTGCTGCTTTCTGCTTTAAACCTTTCTTTCTTGCCACTTCTTATTTTTTCTAATTCCATCCCTGAATTCCTCTGGAGATAATATTCCATCAGTCTCTTCAAAAATGAACTCACAAACTACATCTTGTAGCACTTGCATATGACAAACATTTATTATGCTATAATTTGTGTCTGTACGTTACCCAACCACCTAGATCATAAGGTCTATGGGACATGGACCTCGTTCTTCTTTTTCTTTAAAACATAATATTGATTGTATCCTACTTTTATTATCCTATTTACCCTTGATTGGTCTATTAATGTGTTTGTCTTATTTACAGCACTGCATGAGCATAAAACTATACATACAATTTGAGGCTTATGTAACCTTATCATATATCATCCGGATATGGACTGACACATGGGGTATTTTGATATTTTTAATCCTTCAAGAAAATTGCTTCAATGTATAAACAATTGAAATGTATGAGTTTTCACCCAGATAAGCAAATGTTGCACCAAACTGGAGATATGTGCCAAAGCCCAATTATTTATCTCACCATAATGTACAGTATATTCCTGGTTTTGCCATTGCATTATAATTTGAAAAAAAAAATCAAAATGCCTCATAGGCCAAAATCCTTAAACAACATATTTGGCAGTAGGTTATAAATCTATGCCTATCTATGTCTATGCATAATATTCTGGATACAGGAGTAAATGAAACTGTGGAAGGAGATGGATACAATCCCAATAAGAAATTGTGTTTAACATATTATTATTCAATAATACAAATCCCATGTGTATGATCTTCCAGCTGCCTCTAACTTTGTTTGTATAACAGCAAGCATGTTTTAAAATTTCATATTAATACCCATCTGAATATATATATATGAACTCGGAAAAAAATGCGGCAATCGAGATCATAGAGTATGAAGTATTCTCCAGATGGACGTCTTCATTTCTGTATTCATGGCATCTCATCTGTCTGCGGGAATTTTATATGGGTTTATTTATTTAATTTTAAAAGTATACTGGGGATAAGCAAATGTACAATATTTGTTCTAACAAATGAAGAATAACTGTGTGTGAGATAACTAAATAAACACATTCAACGTTTAATCTAGAATAAGAAATATGAAACCCAAAAAACTTGAAACAATATGAAGAGGATGTAAACAGAATTTTTTATATTGTTTCATTTATTTATTACGTTTTCTTTTAGGACCACTATAACTTTTTTATTCCCCCTTTGTTTGAAAAGGTTAATGTTTAGTCATTCTAATTATGCATATATTCCCTAATGTATTTAATCTTCAGCCTCTCTTATGCATTTAGGCTAATGGTACACAGCATGTTTTTTTTCTGCTGGACTTGGGTGTATTTTGGTGCAAAAACTACTGTAAGCATGCTCATTTTGTGAAGCGCATTGAAGTCAATGGGCATCAAAAGAATTTTGATGTGCAACAAATCTTGAAGCAATTTTGCAGGTGGTGAAATGTGGAAATTCACCGCAAATCCATGCGTGGCAAATAACTTCACCCATCACTATTCAGACCAGAATCTACCCTGTGTATACTTATATATGGTATGCCTGTGAGTATGCACATAACAAAGGGCAGACAGGAGCAGATCGGTAATTTTTCCATTGGTCATGTGAGATGCAAACCCTATGGCCTTTATACACACAGTAGTTAGTAGCTTTGTGGGTAGAGGACAACACACTTGAAATTACTCCACATTCACTTGTATGGCAGTTGTCTGCAAGCATGGGTGCACTCCCTTGAGAGGCAAATGTTACAATTGCTTGACAAACAAGTTCTCCTGTGCTTACTGCAGATTGTCGTTCAAGTTCATTTTTACTGCTCTAGGAACAAGTGATCAATGCTGAGACAAAATGCTTGGAGTGCCCATTGTGCTGTCTGTAGAAGACACACAAATTCTCAGGCTCCTTCCTTATCTCATTGCCTATCCCTCCAATAGTATAATTATTCCATTTGCTAGACTGTGTGGGAAAACACGGGCCATCCTGAAAATGGCATGGATTGACACCATTAACGATGATTCGATATGCTAACTTTTGTATGTTTCCAGCAGATATTTCAGAGTTGTCCTCTACCTCAACCAAACAGTTGAGACATTATGGCATTGAAGTGCTTTCTTGAATTATGAAGGATAAGCTCCAAATAGAAGGAAAATACAACTATAAACATCCATATACTATTTTATTGTATTTGTCCAAACCACAGCTATCTTCTGGACTTCCCCAACTTAAGTTTCTAGCTACCCTTGTTCTTGTTCTTATACCTTGCGTTAGACATTACACTATGCACATTTCAATACAGTATGTAAAGGTACCATATATAGAACATTGAGGCTGGTTGGGAGGAGGTAAAATATTTCTTGCATCTAAAATATAATACTTTTTTTTTTCTACATTTCTCATAATACTTTACATGAAGTAAGGAGAAATAAAATATGCCAATTAAAATACTGAAATTATATATGTATTTTTAAGGACAAATGAATGCTACATTATATGATAATTATGTAGAAAATGTAAAATTAATATTTAATGCCACTCAAACATTGTCACCTTTGTTGTAGACTGTATGAACCATCTGTTTATTTTTAAAAGTATTGTGTATACGGACAGGTAGATGGAATGGGTGAATGGACATAAAAATACTGGCACTACAGGTGATACATGTCTAAATAGCAGCAGAGCCCTGCCAAACATTATGGCTGGCAGATTGGACATACGGCTTTAGGAATAAATCACATCTGCATATATTTTGTTTTAATAGAAGCAGGTGGTAACACATCTAGCAGTGAGAGTAACTCGGGTTGATTTGGCCCTGCATGTTTTCCCAGCCTACCAATAAATTAAACATGAGAGGTATAAAAACTTAAAATAAATCAAGGGCAACAAAATTAAAAGAAAAAAAGCTGATGCAAATGCAACTTTGCTGAACTCTCAACAGATGTTTCCAACATAGCCACAAGAGAGAGTTCGAGGCATCAAGCACAGTAAGACTCTTCATTTAAATTGAACACTGAGGGGCGAATTGAAATCCTTCGACTTCGAATATCGAAGTCGAAGGATTTAGCGCTAATCATTCGATCGAACGATCGAAGGATTTTTCGTTCGATCGAACGATTAAATCGTTCACATCGAACGATTCGAACGATTTTAATTAAACGTTCGAAGGAATCCTTCGATCAAAAAAAGCTTAGCAAGCCTATGGGGACCTTCCCCATAGGCTAACATTGACTTCGGTAGGTTTTATCTGCCGAAGTAGGAGGTCGAAGTTTTTTTTAAAGGGCAAGTACTTCGACTATCGAATGGTCGAATAGTCGAACGATTTTCACTTCGAATCGTTCGATTTCGTTCGAATTCGAACAAATTTAACCAATTCGATGGTCGAAGTACCCAAAAAATACTTCGAAATTCGAATTTTTTTCATTCGAATTCTTCACCCGAATTTTGTGAATCGGCCCCTGAAAGTTTTCTCCAACATTTATTTTGCCATAGCAATTTTTTCTCTATCATCCCATCTCATAGAAACAGTGACCAAGCTTTCATACTTGCAAAACAGGACAATTATTAATGTGAAAAAATACATTTGTTATATATCGTTTACTGATAAACTGAGATCAACAAATGTTTAATACATGGTTACCACATTTGACTTTTAAGCTCCCACTTTTTTTTTACACATCCTGTTTCCTTAAGTAAAGTATAATTTGTTCATTATGTATAGGGGGTGTAGCTCAGGGTTATGCCCAATCTTCTAATGCTTCCTGTCTTCCATTGTTAACTTGTTGTGGATGCCAGTATTTAACCCAAAGTTAACTTCTTTCTCCCACTGCCCATGGACTATGAATACACTTCTGATATGGATGGTTCACATGGTTCTATAGTGACCCCTCCCTAAATTCACCAGATAGAATGAAGTTCTGAGGATATTCATGTCATCACTTTCTCTCTAGAAGGCATTCTGCGGACTCCAACTCCAAGAATGTTAATTCATTCTCTTTCCAGAGAACCTGAGAAACGTGAAGCATTAGTCAAATCAACTATACAGATATACATTTTAAACAATGTTTTCAGTATCTCTGACTCAAATATGGATGGATTTTTTCCATATCTGCCTTTTCTCTTTGTGTGTTTTCTTTCTTTTTGTGCTTTGACTAGTAAGTATGACCATCTTTAATGGTCATAGGTTCTTTCATGTATAATAAGCCTGATTAGAATATTGAGTTGAATCATACAGAGCTAAGTCCAATTTATTCAAATTGCATTTTACTCCATTTAATTGGCTACAGAGTCTGTAGTACAGACATGCTTACTGAACTGTAAACATGAAGAATGGATGAAGACATTGTATAGATTGTTATAAAGGAATGCTATTATTAAAGCAGATTTGGCAACCTTATAGAGCAAACATAGTCAAAAGCTATCATTGTGGGTGTACAGTGTATTTTGAAGAGTTATTTATTGTTTTTATTTTTGAAAGGGGAGCTGCAACTTTGAAAAAACACACATTGCACTAGGATATCCTTGCGTGTACTACATTGATTAATCTACAGGGGAAGTCACAGTGGCTAATTACAAATAGATTTAGGTGCCATGTGTCTGAAACATAATTGGATGTGTTTCTGTCAATACTGTATTATTTTTTGTGCATTTCCCCTTTAAAAATGAAAATGTAATTATTTATTTAAGTAATATTCAATTTATTCCAAGAAACATTCTATGCAGCTCTTACTGTCTGCTTTTCCAATTGGGAAAATAATCATTACCCTCTTTTGCTCAGGACCACCTAATCCGAGTATAAATGGGTTAAGCCTCTCACAGCTGCACATGAAAAGTCTGTTTCTAACAGTGTGTGTTTTTTTTCTGAATCTCTTTCTGCCTTCTTTCTTAATGCATCCTCTGTTTATCAAAGGTCAGCCAAAGGGTGCAGGCATTGTGGCTGCCTGTGCTTCACACCTGACAGTTCACTGAACTGATAGAGAGCCAGTTCATATCTCTCTATACTTTTATACATTTCTGCAAAGGGTCTTAGTTGTTTTTCCCCCCACTATTCTTCCCCCTCCCAACTTGAACCAAGAACACATATCTGTGTCTTTATGTCAGTAGTTCATTTTGTCATTGACCCTTATACATAACATTCAAAACAAACCAATATCGACTAGTGATATAATGTACCCTATTAAACTTGTGCATCAGATATACTAAGCTGTCATACTTTACAATGCTTTAAACAGATTCTTGTCAAACTTATTATGTGTTTTTTTGTGTACAGACTCACATTGCATGTTTTAATGAATCTATTAAGCAGGCCCGTAATTGTGGTAAGGCCACCTAGGCCCGGGCCTAGGGCAGCAGGATTTTAGGGGGGAGCATGCTGCCCTACCACACCCACATAGGTTCAAAAACACTGGGGATGCGCTGGAGATACAATCATTTTGTTAAATTTCCCTTGCGCCAATCCCCATTGCTCCGGTCCAGATGATAAAAGGGTAGGGGACAGGGGCGCCCACTATGTAAATCCGGCCCTGCTATTAAGGATATATCTGGGTATAAGTGATACTTTGTTAAATATTACTCTGATCCAAGCAAGTGCAAACATGGATGCACAAATAGTGGCTGTGAACATAAATAAGAGAATGTAATAAAAGTCGCAAAGCGAAGAACCCTTTCCACTAATAATAATTTGCATTTCATAATGTAATATTCTTCCTTAAGTGGGAATTGCATTGAGAATATTTTTATTTTTTATACTGAACACTTTAAACTCAGAATATGAATTCATAAATGACCCATAATACGTCAAGTGGCATAACGTTGTGAAGTAAAAGTTTTAAAACCTTTGTACATCCTTTCTGGTTGTTCCATGTGGGTTATATTTTATGGGGGGGATTATAAAATCAAATTAACTGTACATTGAATTATGACAAAAACAATTATTTGTCAGAAAATATTTGCTGACAAATAATTTTGGAACCTTATGTGAAAAATGGGGATACATTTGTAATAAACCTATTCCTTAATAAAATATTTTAACTGACCAGTTTTTTTAAATAAAAATATGAATTAGGCCACATTAGGTACAGTAACCTATTTTCTGTTTATACTGTTTCATCCTCTGTTAGAGGGAAAGTCTCTATGTATACATTAGATAACAGTTAGTTTCTGAAGTTCAGAATCTTTGATGCATTTGACAAAGGTAATTTCATGCCATACATGCTTAGACAACATACATAACTAGTTTTCATTGCTGCAGGAAAACAAACCATAAAATGATAATCATTTTTTCCCTCTGACATTCATATTCATGAAACCTCATGCCGAATTTACTTTAAATTTGTGCCTACTGATGCTTAGTGCATTCAGATTTCATAGTTCTAAAGAGCATGGGAGATACTTATTCTCCTCTCCCATGGCCTAATTTTCACTTGGGAATGTAGTGTGACTTTCACAATCAATTTGGCAGAGCTTTTAATGAGTGAAAGGGAATACTTCAACAACAACAATAAGGCTTTTGTGTGGCAGCAAGAAAAAGATGCAAGCGAACATAATTAGGTTTTTCGACCATTTCTCTGAATCGCTTAATTCATCTCTGACTCGGTTCTATGATTGTCATGATTGGCAGATTTGTGAATGTATGGTATGGTAAAAGCATGAGCCGGTGGCCTTTTTTCATCTATTATCAATAGGTGTAGTAGAACGAAAGGAATAGAAAATTATTGGGATCTAAATAAATGTTTCCTTTTGCTGTGCAACCTTTGCTGCACATTTGGACTTAAAGAAAGAGCGGAGTGTGTATTTGATAATATACACACTCATTCTGAAAAATGATCTCAAAAGAAGAATTCCCCAAGAGGCAATATTAATAAAACGTTTGCTAGAGCAAACTTGACGGCTTCATCTTATTTCCATGGTGTATAAATATTTGCTTGGGGAAAACTTTTGTTTTGATTCAACAGACCGCAAACATTAATTTGGAGGTTTGCATATTTTTTTTTTAAAAAGTATAGTCAGTATGATTTCATATGGTGCACATAATTATTAATTAATGGGTATAGCAAGCAAATTCACCAAAATTCTGCATATCTTGAGTAAGCGTAATGGTACACCAAATAAGAAATGTTAGTCATAGTGTAAACTAGCATTCAAATATATCCCCTCAAATGACCATGGCAGCAACCCTTCAAGCCAGATCGGATTCGTTTGAGGGAAAGGAAGAAAAATGATAAGATCCCAGCACTCCTAAGAGCAATGGCGCAATGGGAAGTGGCTGCAGTTGCTTTAGTGCCATGCTCAAGTGGCATTGCTTGAAAGCACTAACAAGGGGGCTGGAAAATTGCCCCAAGTCACATCATCCAAATGATGAGAACAAGAATAGTAGTTTTACTAAAACTATTGAATTAAAATTAAATGTACAAAAAAAAAAGTTTAAATCCAAGTCATTTAAAAAGAAACCTGAAAATACATGGCATCACATGACTGCTGAATATGGTTTATTTTATTACTTCTATTCCTTTTATCACTTCTATTTTATTAATTAATATATTTTATTATTTTATTAATTTATTTTAACAAATGATGTGGGTCTCTATCCTCCTTAGTTCATCATAACATGCGATCCCCACCCAAAGGCCCAATTAACAACAAACATTTCTGGGCCCCAGTGCCACTGTATTTTTCTGCTATAGTTGCTATGATGGGCTAGGCCTAATTTCATGAGATAAATTGTATATAACGAAAACTCTGTTGCAGTCGAGTGTAAAACTCTGGTGATAAATAGGGATGTAGCGAACTGCCGTTTATGTGTTCGCGAACGCCGTTCGCGAACACCGGCAAAAATGCGAACAGTTCGCGAACAGTTCGCAAACTTCGAACATCCGCAAAATCGTTCGATTCGAACGATCGAAGGATTTTAATCGTTCGATCGAAGGATTTTCGTTCGAATCGAACGATCGAAGCCATTCGATCTAATGATTTCATTCGATCGAATGGCTTCGATCGTTCGATTCGAACGAAAATCCTTCGATTTTAGCGGTCGAAGGAATCGAATGGTCGAACGATTTTTGTTCGAATCGAACGCGAACTCGTATTGGCGAACGTCGCGCGACGTTCGCGAACATTCGGCGGACGCGAACAGTCGAAGTTCGCGCGAACTAGTTCGCCGGCGAACAGTTCGCTACATCCCTAGTGATAAAGTGCAGTTTTAAGAAAAATATTTAACCCATTATTATTCATTCTCTTTGCACCTATTTGCTCCATGTAAAGGTCGCCTATTAAGAGGATGTTGGTGCCATATTAGTCACCGATCTTAAAATTTTCTATATGCATATGCAAATTAGGCTTTGGTTTCAGCTCAGGATTCAGCCAAATCCTTTGTAAAAGTGGATTTGGTGCATCTTTTAGTTTAAGGGGCCGATTCACGAAGGGTCGAATATCGAGGGTTAATTAACCCTTGATATTCGACTAGGAACTAAAATCGTTCAACTTCGAATATTGAATTCGAACGATTTAGCGAAAATCCTGCGATCGATCGAAGGATTTTTCGTTCGATCGAACGATTAAATCCTTCGAATTGAACGATTCGAAGGATTTTAATCCAACGATCGAAGGAAAATCCTTAGATCAAAAAATCCCAGGCAAGCCTATGGGGACCTTCCCCATAGGCTAACATTGACTTCGGTAGCTTTTAGCTGCCGAAGTAGGGGGTCGAAGTTTTTCTTAAAGAGACAGTACTTCGACTATCGAATGGTCGAATAGTCGAACGATTTTTAGTTCGAATCGTTCGATTTTCGTAGTCGAAGGTCGAAGTAGCCCATTCGATGGTCGAAGTAGCCCAAAAAAACTTCGAAATTCGAATTTTTTTAAATTCGAACCCTTCACTCGAATTTAGTGAATCGGCCCCTAAGGGGCCGATTCACTCAGCTCGAGTGAAGGGTTCGAATGAAAAAAACTTCGAATTTCGAAGTTTTTTTTGGGTACTTCGACCATCGAATTGGTTAAATTCGATCGAATTCGATCGAAGTCGAACGAAATCGAACGATTCGAAGTAAAAATCGTTCGACTATTCGACTATTCGATAGTCGAAGTACTTGCCCTTTAAAAAAAAACTTCGACCCCCTACTTCGGCAGATAAAACCTACCGAAGTCAATGTTAGCCTATGGGGAAGGTCCCCATAGGCTTGCTAACCTTTTTTTGATCGAAGGATTTTCCTTCGATCGTTTGATTAAAATCCTTCGAATCGTTCGATTCGAAGGATTTAATCGTTCGATCGAACGAAAAATCCTTCGATCGTTCGATCGCAGGATTAGCGCTAAATCCTTCGACTTCGATATTCGAAGTCGAAGGATTTCAATTCGAGGGTCGAATTTCGAAGTATTTTTAACTTCGAAATTCGACCCTTCGTGAATCGGCCCCTAAGTGTTTGCAACCATTTAAAATCAATCAGCAGAGACTGGTGCAAAAGAGCTCGTTTTTGGACCTTTGGCTATAAAAATATTTTGTAACAGTTTTACTTGTTAAAACCAATTAATACATTAAACTATTCAGTGAATATGAAAAATTTGCTAGGAAAGTGTAACACCGTAAAAGCTTCCTTTCAGGAATAGATTTTTGATTATTGATACATCTGCTCTCAAATGTTGTCAATTTAAAATTTATATTTACTTTCCTTAAAATTATATTCTTGAAATCTTTAAAGCATGAGAAAAACAATCTATCTATCTGATGCCAAGTATCTCCAGCTCAAAGCTGCCAATCCCTGCTGTAAATTCTCGCAGGCAAGGTCATCTTATAACAAGTTCCAATCTGACTGTGCTATTGTCTTTATGCATAATAAAAAAATTATAATAAAAATAGGCTTTTTAAGGACTAATGAATGACAGATGCCTTCCATGTTATTTTTTCTGATATAGACACCTTATGCTCTTCTTTAGAAATGATAATGAGAAGCCAGAAAAAGTGAAACTGGATATTGTGGTAACAAAAAAACAATATTTTTTATTTGAATACATTTGGTATTGTGTTAAAAAAACATGCTATAGCCCTTACATTACAGGTTATTAGTATGAAAGGATTAAGAAGAACAAAATCAGCTTTATTTAAATTTGCCAGCCACCTAACAGAAATGCTTTGCAATAAAGAATATGTGTATTCATATTTTCATTATTTTTTTCATGATCATATGAATACATAAATACATTTTTTGGTTAACACAATGCTGTGAAGCTTCCTACATTTTAATATTCAGTTGTGATACTTTAAATATATGTATCTCATTTAAATATATGTATCTCAATAAGACCAATGAAATTAAGTCAAAGTTTTTTTTTTGTCGAATAAGTGCTTTTTCGATCGAATAGGTCCATATTCAGCCGAATTTGAATAGTACGAATCGAAGGAATAGCGCAAACAATCTAATTCTATTTGAAGTTTTTCCCCAAAAAACAGGTTTTAGATGGCAAATGGTCTAAGTCAAATTTTAAAAGAGACAGTTCATAATATATTTCGATATTCAAATATTTAAATTTTTTTCAAATTCGAATAGAATTTGGACTAATCCCTAGTCCAAGTACACAGAAAATAGCTCAAAATTCGAATTTGTTTCATTCGAAAATTCACTTCGACCTTTGATAAATCTGCCCCTTAATGTATAGGGATTGAGTCTGTTATAATAAAAAAATATCTTGTTTGTTGTTTATTGGCCTAAATATGAAAAGTAGACCACTTCTACTTTCTGGATCTGCTGAGTCACTGTTTGCAGAAGAGGAACTAGTAACAGAGATTATCCACAGATTAAGCCTTTGTATATTAAAGTGCTCCCTTTATTATTAAGATTGCAGTTTAGGGGTGGATTATACCAAGAACATTATTCTCTCTTCAAACCAATTTAGCTGTTTAGAGTAGGGAAAGTGAGCTCACGTTAAAACAACACATAAATATAGATTTTTTTTAATTAGAAGTGTAGGTAGAGTTCATTTTCAACACAGTTTTTATTTATAGTGCTTGTGTATAGCAAAAGTGTATATGTGTATACTGCTTTATTTATAGGAAATATACTGTATATACCTGTAATATGTTGTGTATGTTTACCAAGAATCCTGATAAGGAAGTAAAGTTCCATGCCTTACATTTCCATTCTCTAGGAAAAAAACTCCAATTTGGACTGCTGGGAATCCATTAGTATTCCCCAGTCAATGCCACTGTATTTTTTTAGACATTATCACTGCAGTTTTCATAGAACCAATTCACACACAAACGGGCCTAATTGACTGAGGTTTATTTTAACATCTACTCTCTGTGACTGTACATACTGCTCTACCTGTGTGTTTCTAGCCACATTGAATAATAGTAGTAAATCACCAGTCTGACAACAAAATGTGTTCTTTGGAAAAATCTGAACAAAAATGTAAATGAAATGTAAAAATGCAACCAGCACAGACTAGAATATTATATTTCCCCCTTTGTCTTTTCTTATTTTGTTTTTCTTGTTTCTTGATGTCATTTAATATATTTCAATACAATAGTCAGTAAAAAGTACAAAGTATATTGCCGCTGTCACATCTGAATTAAACTCTGAGTAATATTTTAAATTGAATATACCTTTCCATTGTTCATAAAGCTGTGGGTGTACATCTGCACATGTGCCTTTTGAATAATACAGATTTCAGCACAAAGTCCTGTTGAGATCTGATGTTTAGATCATAAATAACACTGGTGTGGGTGAAGCTTTTTCTTCTGTTGCAATTTAAAAGGTCAATGGGTGTACTAAAGCTCAGGAAACTGTGTTTTCATGTGTAATCTAAAGCTAGGTGATACCTGTGCTTTCTTTGGAGTGTCAGATCAACTAATTAAACTAGGGAACCTAGAATTTGTTCAGGTTCTAACTAAATTTATAATGTCAGATCTCATTAAAGTGGTTATTAATCATTATTGACTGATATTGTTGACTTATCATAAGTAGAAAACAAGGGAAGACAGCAGAAACACTCAAACAGATCTTTGCAAAATCACACAGGGGAAAAAATGTACAGTTTATAAATATTTAGAAAATATTTTAGAAAATAACACCTATACACTGCTCTATACAAGTTAGCAGGGAAAGAGTTAAAGGCTGGGGTGGGGTGTAGGTTGGTGAATTCTGGGTGCTACTGGATGGCTTTGTGGGAAAAATTGAATGTATTTATAGGATGCTGTTGGTGGTTTCCAAGAAGTGAGAGGCAACGGCAATGGCTGAAAGAGAAAAGCATCAGTATTTATGCTGGGAGTCACAGTGCTGTTCTGTCCTGAGGATCACAGATTCATTTTATTCTAGGAGGATGTATTGTACAAAATGCAGATAGAAATACTGCAAAAGAACCTGTTTTAAGACATTTATGTCAAGCACAAGAAGTAACATTGGAGTCACATAATAACAAAAAATGTTTTGCAAGAGCTGTTGAGAAACTGAACTTTGGGGTTGTTGCAAATTATTAAGAAGAAAATGAGGTTGGCTTTTAATATAGGCTGATGCTACAAGGCTGATGCTAGTTGCACTGGTTTCTGTGCTGCCATGTAGTAATTATCTATATTAATTACTAATCTGCTTTATATTGTGACATTTAGATACTATGGGGCAGATTTATCAACGGTCGAAGTGCATTTTCGAAGTAAAAAACTTCGAACGTCAAAGTAATTTTTGGGTACTTCAACTAGGGAATAGTCTAACTTCGATTCGAATTTGAAAAAACTTTGAAATTCGAAGGTCGAATTTTTTTGAAGTATCGTCTCTTTAAAACTTCGACCATTTGCCACCTAAAAGCTGCCGAAGTGCTGTTTTAGCCTATGGTGGACCTCCTACAATCTGTATGGAGGCAATTTCGGGAGTTTGGGAGATCGAGGTCGAAGTAAAAAAATCTTTGAATCGAAGTAGATTGAAGTCATGCTACGTCGAATCGTACAATTCGAAGTAAACCCACTTCAACCTCAAAAAACTTCAACCCCCTTTCGAACAGTCTTTTTAAATTCAAATTTCAAAATTTTATTAACTTCGACCTTTGATAAATATGCCCCTATGTGTACTGTTTATTTTGAGTTGGCCCCTAAGCTTAGTAAGTGACAGCAGCACAGAGCAGAAAAGAAGATGGGGAGCTAATGGGGCATTTTTGCTAAAGGGCTGTGGTTGCCTTGGGCTGGTACAGAAGCCCAAAACATAATGGACAACGTTTCTAGTCTACGTGTTTAGTTAAGCTTTAGTTCTCCTTTATGTATCAAATGAAAGCATGGAAGGTAGTCTTTCCCTCAGAGGGTGAATGCTAATATAATCAACAAAACTCAGATTTGTTGTTTGATTAATGATTGACTTACAATAAAAAAAATCTGTACCTTTAAAATCCTAAGTGGAGAGTCCTGCACCCAACACCCAGACCCGTTATCCAACCCAGCCACAAATAGGTTAACTTATTTGCTGACCTGGGACCCACAAAACCAGAAATGCCATCACCAGGGACCACACGTGATGTAAATCTGGAGCCAGATCAGATTTCTAAGAGGGAAACATTGCTGTATCCTCAGGAGATTGTGGGGGGGAGGGGATCAACTGAGCACCTTAATCGGGTTCCCAGACAGGTTACCCACAGACTGTCTGCATGATCAGAGAATCAGGGACTTTCTGCATTGTGGGTATTCTGCGGGTTCCCAACCCAATGCAACTTGAGCACTTAATATGCTATTTTTTTTTTTTAAACTCAGGTAGTTTATTGTAAAATCTTCACATCAGAAAAAAACAAAAGACATATCACTCTTCAGCATGTCAATTACAGAGATCACATAAAATTATTACAAGGATGTTACGCTATACATCAAAATCCCTGCTTAAGACTGTATAGGGAAACAACATGTATCTGAGTGGTACAGATATATCAAAAAGCAAGTAATGTAATACATCACAACATAGAAGTAACACAAACAATAAACAAGAGGTAACACAAACAATAAACAAATCTAAAGAGCAATATGTCTGTAATTGGAAGAAGGGAATATGAAACTCCCAGAAACTTTCCATTTAGCAATCATCTATCATCTACCAACTTCAAATAAATATATATAAAAAAAATTCAAAGGTTCTGTAGTTGACTCCCTCTGCCGGTTCCAATAATCCGTTCTCCTCCAGATAAACAGTAGTTAAATTTGTGTAGATGAACCCGCGCTATAAGCTTGGTATAGACAGAAATAAAGTAATAGTATATAGTACAGTATTTCTTAGTTCATTGTTACACCCTTCTGTGAGGTTGGAATTAATTATTAGGCTGTCTTTAAAAAATGGCACCGTCTGTGTATTCAAATTATATACTCACAAATGTTTAAGAATATTATTTGAGTTGATAGTGATTATTCCACCTTTGTAGGCGTTGTAAGTGTCTGTTGATTATATATACACTTGGAATTAGCATGTAAGCAGTCAGACCATGGGTATTTCCAGCTAAAAATTTTCACACCGCTGAGGTATTATTATAGAATAATTCACTGATTGGTGAAAAAGTTTTTGTCAAGTGAAGTACTAAACCAACCAGCGGGCTTCGTCGTTGTGACGCATAAGGGAAACTGCGGTTTAGACATGTAGACAGAAAGAAGCCTTGAGAAAGTCTTGTCAGATGAAACGCATCTGCTGTGATGTCATCCAGGGGAGCCCAGCATCGCACACACATAACGCCAGGCTACTACTACCAACCTTTCACCTCCTGAGTCTCTAGACTCATGGGACAGGATGGGCAGCAGAACTGTCACCTAGATCTGCATAGAACAAAGCTGCATGTCTGCCCTCCTGGACAGTCTCATACACACTGGTTCTGTCTGGATGCTGCAGCAGGGGTGCTTTTATAAGCTCTCTCTGGCAACCCCTTGCATTTGACTGCAAAACCAGACTCTTCCTGGATCCTCCTCTTTTTCCCAGAGGTTCCTTTGGGGTTTCAAGCCAATCACTTCCTTGCCTGTAACCTGCCTTGATGATGTCACAGGCAGAACAAATGGAAGGGTTGCCTGATACCCTTCAGAGATAGATAGATAGATAGATAGATAGATAGATAGATAGATAGATAGATAGATAGATGATAGATAGATAGATAGATAGATAGATAGATAGATAGATAGATAGATAGATAGATAGTTTGCTTCTTTAATGTTAGGATTAGGGATGTAGCGAACGGCGGAAAAAATGTTTGTGAACATATTCGCGAACTTGCGTCCAAAAATGTGAATGGTTCGCGAACGTCGCGAACCCCATAGACTTCAATGGGAAGGCGAATTTTAAAAGCTAGAAAAGACATTTCTGCCCAGAAAAATTATTTTAAAGTTGTTTAAAGGATGCAACGACCTGGACAGTGGCATGCCAGAGGGGGATCAAGGGCAAAAATGTATCTGAAAAATACATTGTTGACACAGCGCTGCGTTTTGTGCTGTAAAGGGCAGAAATCACACTACGTCACTCAGGTGATGTTTCTGGACACGGAATGTGAAAAAGCTCACACAGCTAGGTGGCACTTGGTTAAAGACTGGGCAAACAATGCCTGCAAGGTCAACGTATACAATACAGCAGTGGATACGGAATATATTATTGCTGCTTGGAAAACGTCACTCAGGTGGTGTTTCTGGAGACGGTATTATTATTGATATTTAGACAGAATGTGAAAAAGCTCACACAGCTAGGTGGCAGTGGTTTGAAGAACACACTGGGTAAACAATGCCTGCAAGGTCAACGTATACACTACAGCAGTGGATACGGAATATATTATTGCTGCTTGGAAAACGTCACTCAGATGGTGTTTCTGGAGATGGTATTATTATTGATATTTAGACAGAATGTGAAAAAGCTCACACAGCTAGGTGGCAGTGGTTTGAAGAACACACTGGGCAAACAATGCCTGCAAGGTCAACGTATACACTACAGCAGTGGATACGGAATATATTATTGCTGCTTGGAAAACGTCACTCAGGTAGTGTTTCTGGAGACGGTATTATTATTGATATTTAGACAGAATGTGAAAAAGCTCACACAGCTAGGTGGCAGTGGTTTGAAGAACACACTGGGCAAACAATGCCTGCAAGGTCAACATATACACTATAGCAGTGGATACGGAATATATTATTGCTGCTTGGAAAACGTCACTCAGGTGGTGTTTCTGGAGACGGTATTATTTTTGATATTTAGACAGAATGTGAAAAAGCTCACACAGCTAGGTGGCAGTGGTTTGAAGAACACACTGGGCAAACAATGCCTGCAAGTGCACTACTATTGGTGCACTACTATGAAGAACAGCAAACAGCACTGGACACGTTAAAGAACAGTAAGATAAGTAAAATAAAATATATATATATATATTAAAAAAAAAAATTACTCTGGTTGGTGCTGAACTACTAGGAGCAGCACACCAGTCCCACTCCCCAACACAGCTAGACTAATAGCACTGGGCTCTTATAGTAGCAAAGTAAAAAAACAAAAAAGAAAATAAAAGCAGTCCTTACAAGGACTATTGGGTTATTACAGCAGTCAGCAGATGAGATCAGAAGCAGATCAGAAGCAGTGCCCACAGCAGCTACATACAGAGCACTGCAGTAGAAGGTAGGTTACTAGTCAGCAAAGCTAACTAACCTAAACTCACTGTCCCTCAAATCCCTGCAGTGTTCTGTCCCTACAATAGAGAGCAGTATCAAGTAGATTACTAGCCAGCAAAGTTACTATCAACTGTCCCTCAAATCACTAAACAGCTCTCTCCCTACACTAGCTCTTCCAAGCACACACAGGCAGAATGAAAAAACGCTGCAGGACTTCAGTTTATATATGGAAGGGGAGTGGTCCAGGGGGTGTGGGGGTGGTCCAGGAGGGAGAGCTTCCTGACATGTATCTGCTGGTCTGGGGTGAGAAGTCAAAAATAAGCGCCAGCTAAGGCGAACCCAAATTGGCGAACGTTGCGTGACGTTCGCGAACATTCGGCGGACGCGAACAGTCGATGTTCGCGCGAACTAGTTCACGGGCGAACAGTCCGCGACATCCCTAGTTAGGATTTGAATGTATGAAACATTAGATATTTAGGTCAAACTCCTTCTCGGTTTTTATGCTATCATGCTGTTGTTGACACAGGAAAATCCAGATTCTAGCATAAGTTTATGCATTTTGGTCCAGATTCTAGCATAAGTTTATGCATTTTGGTCCAGTAAAGGGACTCCATATACTAGGTTTTAATAAGGGGAACTCAGCCTAAATTATAAATTGTAGTGCAGAAGCTAAGTTACCCTCAGGGAGGGTGGACACCTTCCTTAGTATACTCTATTTCAAAGCAGTTTGCTTGACAGTTTGGGTATCAAGAAGAACATACAGTTTATCAATAAGGCTTACACAGCACACTGGCAAATGTATTGGAACTTGGTGCTGTGCCTCCACCTAAAGGGATTCAAGGTAAATATTCACAGGTGAACTACTAGAAGAAACCCCTAACCCTTATACAGCAGAGGGCCTATATATAATAAACTTTACAATGATTTGTCGACTAATATGTACAAACACAAAGTATGTATTGGCTTCTTGTTCCTTCCTTCTACACTCAAAATAAGTAGATTGCTCTCTGTGTTGCAGCAGTAACTATTTAATTACTCTGGAAATGTGTTTTAGACTTTCAATTAAACTGTAATATTACATTTTAAGATGCTTAGTATAAGATTAATCCTTTCATCAGAAAAAAGTAACCATATTTTTTAACTGTAATAAAAGAGCAGGAGAGAGAAGGCATGCACAGTGTAGATTCAGTCTTGAACTTCCTTATTTGACAACCTGCATGTCTAACATTGATGTCATTGATCATCTAACAGAGGAGAGAGTTGAGAGTTTTAGCAGTGCTGATCCACAGCTTCTGTGGAGTGTATCTTTGTTAGGAAACATTTAAAATGATAAAGATAAATTACAGACTTTTTTCAATGACATGGGGTGTTACATAAGGATTATTATCCAAAAGGTAAACATCCCCTTTAAATTTTGAAATTCACCAGTGGGATTGAAAAAGATAAAATTTGGTGATTTTAAGTCAGTGTTGGACTGCCAGTACTTGTGGCCCCATTGGGCAGGGAGGCTGCAGGTGGTTGCCAAGGGGCAACTTTGCAGCAGGGGGCATGGAGGGTTGGTATGTGGCCATGGAGGCATTTTCACTGGGCTCCCTATTCTAAAGCTGTTCTTAGTTATGGGATCTCTTATCTGAAAACCATTATCCGGAAAAATAAGGGAAGGCCAGGGGCACTCTGCCAATGAAGCAAGTTGAAAAACTTGCCTCAGGCTGCAGCGCCAAATAGGTTACCAGATGGCGCTTTTTGCCTTTAAGAGTCAAATTTCCAGGCTTAAAAATTGCACTCTCCACACTAGCTTCCCCCAAGGAAAGGGGGACATTGCCTTGGAAATGGCCCTGAGAAGGCCATCTACTATAGATTAAGGTATTTAAGTAAATATTTTTAAATGTATTTATTTTCCCTCAAACTAGATTCAAGCTAAAAAAAAGAAAGGTTCATTACAGATGTAGGATCCAGAAAGCTCCGAATTACAGAAAGGCTGTCTCCCATAGACTCCATTTTATCCAAATGATACAAAATTTTAAAAAATAATTCTTCTTTCTCTGTAATGATAAAGTAGTACCTTGTTCTTGATCCAAACTAAGATATAATTAATCCTTATTGGACTCAATATCAGCATATTGGGTTTATTTAATGTTTACATGATTTTCTAGCAGACTTAAGCTGGCCATGGACGCACAGATTCGATCGTACGAATCCTCGATTAGTGCTATTTTCGGATTGTATGTGGAGCATCCCAACATTTATCTAGCCATGCTGATCGGACAGGTTAGAAAATTTCTGTCGGCTGCCGATCATATGTATGCATGTATTGCCGATCGACGATTTTCAGTGGGAGACTGTCACCAGCTTGGTCGGACATAAACTTTCATACTTTTGCTGTAGGCTGAGAACATCGGCTGATCTGTTCGTTTACTGCTTTATTTGGTCTGAATGGTTAGTGGCAGTTCGGGAGATGAGGACGTACGATCGTTTGTCCGATAATCTTTGCGTCTATGGCCAGCTTTAAGGTATGAAGATCCTAATTAATGAAAGATCCGTCCAAAGGTTCCAAGCATTCTGAATATCAGGTCCCATACCTGTATTTATGGCAAAATAACCCTGTTGGGTACATTAAATGTTTAAATAATTTTTAGCAGACTTAAGGTTTGGTGACTAGGGATGTAGCGAACCGCCGCCGATGTGTTCGCGAACGCCGTTCGCGAACACCGGCAAAAAAGCGAACAGTTCGCGAACAGTTCGCGAACTTCGAACGCTCGATAAAATCGTTCGATCGAACGATCGAAGGATTTTATTCGTACGATCGAAGGATTTTCGTTCGAATCGAACGATCGAAGCTATTCGATCGAATGATTTTAATTCAATCGAATGCTTATAATCGTTCGAACGAATGGAAATCGTTCGATTTTAGCGATCGAATGGTCGAATGGTCGAATGGTCGAACGAAATTTTACTTCGAATCGAACGCGAACACCAATTGGCGAACGTCGCGCGACGTTCGCGAACATTCGGCGGACGCGAACAGTCGAAGTTCGCGCGAACTAGTTCGCCGGCGAACAGTTCGCTACATCCCTATTGGTGACCCAAAATATAGTTATCCAGGTCCTAAGCATTCAGGATAATACATCCTATACCAGCATGATTTGCTTACTTATTTTCACCATGTGTCTCCATTTTGCTTTTCATTTATATGTTCTTTTTACATTTTCACACATTATTTGCAAATATCACTACATTCTGACTAAATTAATCCTTAATGTGCAAATTGCTCTAATGTGTTTTGAAGAGAGCTCTGTCAACTAAGTTCCATGTCAAGTCGTTAGATGTGATAAAGCAATGTAAAATAATGTCCTTTATTTCTTTTTCCTGGCATTTCACATGGCTTTTACACCACAGTATTTTAATATTCAACAGACAGTGCTGAATATACTATTACATTAGGAAAAATAGCAATAGCAAGTGTTCATTTACAAGTACAATTGCAGTGTGCAAAGTGCAATTTCAGGAGCAAGTTGTACATAAGTTGTGTGTGTACAATCAGTGATGAGTGGAAGTGAAAGTAGGGGCTTTAGATTGCAGTAATAGAATCACATAATGTTAAATATCTGTGTGAAGCCTATTTTATACTTTACATAAAAAGAGACACTAGAACATATTTATTAAAGCCCAGAGTTAGACGGGTTTGGGGGTCTGGGCAAACCAGGTCTGCCACATCAGGGCCCCTCCACTACCTCCTTGGGCCCCAGACCCCCCTCCACCACCCCCACAGGCCCCTGCTGTGAATCAATCTCTGTCATCCCCCTTCTCCAGGAAGGTCAGGAAGGAGAGAAGCATCTGACAGTCTCTGGGGAGAAGGTCTGGGCTGACAGGGTCCAGGAGGGCTGAGGGTCCACCAGGTTTTTCCCAGATCCAACCTTGGTAAAGCCCTGGACTCAAGGTCAAGAATTCTAAGGTACATTACTGGCATAACTATAAAGGCCCGTTGGTCCCCCCTACAACTGTGAGGTCTGCTTCCTCTACAGCTGTTAGAAATCCCCTCTCTCCAGCAGACCTCCTACCTTCTGCGGCACAAGTGGATGTAGGGAAGGGAAAACATGCAATCTCCTCTAAGGCAAATTGGAGAGGCTTCAGATGGGGTTTTTGCCTTCCTCTGGATCAACTGGCAGATAAGTAGTTAATAAAAAAAAAAAAAAAGCTGAACTCGATGGACATGTGTCTTTTTTCAACCTTACTTACTATGTTACTATGTTACTATGTTAAGGGGAAAGGGATTGTAGCAGATGCTATGCACACCAGGCCCCTCTGTGTTTTTTTCCCCTTTTTTTGTGACTACTGAGGTGCATAAAATAACTCACTGGTTATTGCTTCCTTTTTGAATGAATGCTTCCAGGGTATTGTTGAGATGCAACACTGTCATGCACATAAAAGTACTAAACGTCCCAACTACCCCAGCTATCTGTACAAATTCAGCACCAGCTAGTCCTGCCAGCACTGCATATAAAAGAAGGTCTGAAACTCTTTAGGGAAAATGCAATTAAAATTGCTTGTTTTTGTGAATGTTTAGCACTGCTCACAATGTAAAATTATCTGCTGTCAAATATTACATTGCTCATTATTGCTAAGCAAAGGAAGAAGAAAAAAGTACTTTTTGTGGAAAAGTGATACCATTTATTGACTAACTAATTAACTGTACATACGAATGCAAGCTTCCAAGAAAACATTACAGATATTCATCATGATGTTTACTAAGCAAAAGTTTGCCTTTTGGTCAGGAAACCGTCTGTCACAAGCAGTGACAGTCAGTTCCCATTCATGTCAATTGCAGGAGGCTTGCATTCTATAAAACTAGTTAGCATTCAATGCCATCAAGTTGACTGTCAGGCTTCATCTTTATGGTTACAGTATGTCATCCCACAATTGAATGCCTCACAATGGGCTCTTGACTGCTTATATTGATACTGAATAGCAAATTACAGTTATTGGTTACTTACAAATAGATTCCCTTTATCTGTTTAGTAGACCTTGATTTCTATTTATATCCAGCCTTTTATCCTATTCTTCATTTACATTATTGGTAAATGGAAAGAAAAATGTCTACTAGTTACTCTTAAATAGTTCATTATTAGCTCAGATTAGGTTTGTTTTAAATCTGTTTATTACATTTGAGAAAGAAAAAAACTGTATATACTGTACAAAAATATAGATTATACAGTATATCAACATTAAAATGAATTTAAACCCTGTGAACATTACATGAATTGTCATTTCTCATCACAGAATATTGTTTCAAAAGAACTTTCTTTAATTTGATGTACCATTTTCTAGATTTTGAATTTTGTCCCCATAGGAAATTAAATGACTTTAAAAGTGTTTTCATTAATATTTGTAATAAATCAATGTAGCTAAGCTTACATGAATTATATAAGCCCTACCTACTGTATAACAGGCATTATCTATCATAAACTGTATATGGATGATGGAATATATAAGAAATATATCCACAATAATTGATGCTCTTGGTTGATAACTTCCATAAAGCAAGCTGATCCATAAACATCTGTTTGCCAGGATGTTCTACTAATGTAATCAAAACTGTATTCATGACAACTGAAAGTATGTTAATGAGCAAGTCTTGAGAACTTGCACATATAAAATAATTAATTTAATCTAATTCAATAACAGAAACATATTAAATTAAAAGCCATAGAGTCATCAGAGTAAATGGCATTCCCAATGTGAATATGCTATTAAAATAAGGCATGTCAACGAATCTTTATTGGTCTAATGACTGTGATTAATCAATGATGCAAATAGCCAATGCCGGCGACATTAAGCCACGTTGTGAGTGAAAGTACCAGTATCATGGGTATAATAAGAAAAGGACAACCTAATTCTTTTGCTCTACCCCCTGATGCTATGCCCTAAGCAAGTTTTATCCCTGAGGAACAACGCATTACAGAAAATAAAATCATTTAGGACTTTGGGAATTATGTGATGGAATGAGCAGACAAACTGAATCACAGAATCATTGCAAATCTAATGAGCGAAAATACAGGAGTTGGGAAAACTACTCCTAAACAATCACTGAACTGCTGGCAGAGTCAGCTGGTGCTTGGCATGACACACCATTAACATTAGAAAGGAAAGCCAGCAGATAATGGAGACAAAAGAGAACTGAGGTAAACAACACTTACATTTACAAGCGTTTCTAATCATTTGCTCAGCCTGAGCTGGTTAAATATTTTAAAAGGTTTAATGGATTGTGCCTGATTTTTTTTTTATTAGAAAATGTTCAATCAGTACAACATTTAAATGTGATTTATTTAAAATAAGTGTATTTTATTCAAAGAATAAAATAAAGATAAAGAAAACACAGAATAAATTATATGTAACAGAACACAGTGTATGATTATCACACTAAAGGCCACACTTTTCATATTTTGGATAACAGTTATGATCGATTTGCAGTGCATCCCTTGTTGTCTATGGGAAAAGCTATGGGCAATTTTCCTGATTTTTATTGCTGATGATCCCCCCCCGCCCCAAAAAAAACCCCCAAACTGCTAATTATATCCCTGTTTCTTTCTCTCTCTCCCTTCACTGGTCCACAGAGTGAGGGACTTTTATTTAGAAGCTGGGGTAAGCAATTAGGGCGTTATTTATTGAGCTCTGAATTTTTTATGGTTGGACATTTGAAGGGAAAAATATGATTTTTTCATAGAAAAAAAACTCAACTTTTTCAGTGTTAGTGATAGTGTTAAAAGTCCAAATAAAAAAAGTACTCCAACTCAGACCTGCCGAGTTCATGTTGAAGTCAATGACAGATGTCCCGCTGATATACTGATCTGCACTGGGTTTCATTCAATAATCATAAGATTTCGTAATTTTTAGGAGTGAAAACCGAAATCAAATCTGATAAATTGCAGTTTTCGATGGCAGCTACAATTTTACAGATACCGATGTAGCATCCTTATGCTGAACCAACAATTAAAGAAATGTAACACTTAGTACTTGGTTATTAGAGATTCAATTTCACATTAAACAAACACGGAATTTATTATGTTTAACATAAATGCCAATTCATGGTTAGCTGTAATAAGATCCATGTAGGGATGATGGGTACTGCAACCTTGCACAGGATGTTAGATAATGTAATGCATGGAGGTGGCATTGGGTTGATGAATTAAAGAGCTCTAGAACTGGTGCCAGATTGGAGCACTATATGTTATGAAGAAGAATCAGTGAACTGATTACTTTTTGTGCTGCATGAATCAACATTTACTCAAGGGCATCAAATTAAAACCTTTTGCATGAGACTGATGTGATTACAAATTCATCATGGACCATAAAATGTCTGTGAAAAGTTTAATAAATTACAGATTGCACAGTACCATATTTCTAAGACATTTGCATTATAGATGTCCCAAGAGGTGTACCAGTTTTTCTTATACAAGTGTTTCCAATGGTGCACAAAAAGTAGAGGAGACAAACTACAAACCACACAAAATTGAGCAGGCACTCGAGAAAATCCAATTTTGACTGTATCTTTATTGCAGTTTACATGTCCATAAAAGCCATATGCCAGCATACATATTCTTCGGCACACCACTTACTTTTTCTTTAGGGTGCATTCAACTCCTCCAGCTACTTCCAAGCCTGGTTTTCATACAACGAATTCCCATAGGGAGGAAGCACACCAAACATATAATTTTGCCTTTTAGGACATTTATTCAGCAGTGTTGGCACTGCACTGCCAACACTGCTGAATAAATGTCCTAAAAGGCAAAATTATATGTTTGGTGTGCTTCCTCCCTATGGGAATTCGTCATAAAAGCCATATGTCCATAAACTATTTCATTATATAAACCTCCTTCTTTCATGAAGGTTTTTATGGACATGTAAACTGCAATAAAGATACAGTCAAAATTGGATTTTCTCGAGTGCCTGCTCAATTTTGTGTGGTTAGACTTTTTATTTGATCGAACCATCAACGTTTGAATTTTTTTGAATGTCAGCTCAATATTGCATATATGGTGTGATCCACTCCAACTGGCTGTAGGTTTGGGGCTAGGTACCCAAAAACAATGTTTCTACTGGAGAGTTTCTACATACTTACATCGAAGGGATTATTATCTTCTTGATTTTGTAAACAAAACATAAACCAGTACATGTAATTCCTGTTAAAGAACTAGTCACATATACTTACACTGTGCCATTCTTTAGCTAGCTTTATGTATAGCTCTAAAATTTAAACCATTTTATCTGCTTCATTAGGTTTATCTTCCTGACATGGGAAGATGCCTGTTTTACTCAGAAGGGAAAGGCATACTGTACCAAATATTTAAAGCTTTCTAAACTTATAAGTGGTCAGAATACTGTGAATTAAAAGGATTTTGTCAACATGGATGGTCATTTAATCTGACTGGCGTTCACCACTATATGTACAATAAATGAACATCTTTATGGAATTTCTCCCTTCAAATCCTTGAATTACTTGTCTTACATGGACCTGGCTAAGGATGAAATACAATGCATCAAGGCAAGTCACTTCCTTTCACAAAAACAACTAATTAAGAAATCCTTATAAATGAAATGTACTGTAGGTCTCGCAGTTTGAAATATATTTATTTTAATGTTCTAGGGAAAAACCTGAGTGCATACACAAAGGAAGAAAAATAAATATGGGGCATAATGAAAAGGCTGCTTTTTCTAGAACTTGAGTATGCAGTATCACTTGTATCAATGATTAATATGAATTACAGCGATCAATTAAACCAAAGAAATCTTTCAGTAGGTATTCTGTATGAATATAAAGCAAGTTACATGTGCATAAATAAAAAACATACACCTCATGCTCCATATGAAAGATGCTTAATTGCAAGATAATGAAAGACAGAAAAGCAATTAGTAAGAGCAGAAAATATCAATAAACTAAAACATCAAACAGTTCAAGATGCAGCATAAGTTCGTCTTTAGAAAATCAAATTAGAAAAACATTATATATACCTGTACACACACAGGGGTACATTTACTAAGGGTCAAAGTGAATTTTCGAATTAAAAAAGTATTTTTTGGGTACTTCGACCATCGAATAGGCCAAATTTGACTTTCAACTTCGATTTGAATTGAAAATACTTTGAATATTTAACCATTCGAAAATCGAAGTACTGTCTCTTTAAAAAACTTTGACTTTGCCACTTTAAACCTGCTAAATTGCTATGTTAGCCTATGCTATGGGGACCTCCTAGAACCTAGAGCCAAAATTTGGCTAAGTTTTAAAAAGTCAAAGTTTTTTTTTTGAAAATCGTTCAATCGATCAAAGGTTTGAACGATTTAATCAATCGATCAAACGATTTTACTTCAACTTCTAAAAACTTAGCCAAATATTGGCTATAGGTTCTAGGAGGTCCCCATAGGCTAACATAGCAATTCGGCAGGTTTAATTTGGCGACGTGTCGAAGTAAACTTTTTTAAAGAGACAGTACTTCGATTTTCAAAGTCAAACTTTTTTTACTTCAAATCGAAGTCGAAATCAAATTTAGGCCTATTCGATGGTCGGAGTACCCAAAAATTAGTTCGAAATTCTAAGTTTTTAAATTTGAAAATTCACTTCGACCCTTAGTAATTCTGCCCTAATAAGTATGTAAAAGTTGACTAATGGGAATTGTGACTCTGTGGGTAATAACATAGTAATATAGTAAGTTCTATTGGACAAAAAGATACCCATCCATCGAGTTCAACTCCCTATATCTATATAAAACCTGTCAAACTGCTAGGTGATCTAGAGAAAGAAGAAAAAAAAACCTGCCTGAAGCCTCTCAAATTTGCCTCAGGGGGGGGAAAATTACTTCCTGAGATTGCAGTCAATACCAAACCCAGGCTGCATTTTTTCAGCCTAGTTACACAGTTAAATTGGGTTGAAAAAGGTCAAAGTCAATTAAGTTCAACCAACCTAAATGAACGACAGAGGCATTTATAATTATACACTCACATGTTTAAAATATATATATAATGGAAATAGCGTCTCTTACTCCTTGCTTCCTGGGTGCACGATTAATACTGTAGGCCTATATATAATCAAGAGAAAGCACTCCAGATTTGTTTCAATGTGCTTTGTCTGTATTTTAATTCATGCTCCATCCACCGGTTCAGGCCCTCTTGGGGATAAAGGTCCCAACATTATTATATATCCAACATTTTGGTCCCTATACTTTTATCTATACTAATTGTAGATTTCAATATCACAATAGCCTTTGATATTATGATTGTTCAAGAAATCATTGAAGCCATTCTTAAAGGCATTAACAGATTCTGCCATCTGGCAGGTCATTCCACAACCTCACTGCCCTCACCACGAAGAACCACATACACTGCTACAAATGAAAGCATTTTATACTCTTTTCTAATATTGATACTGTGATAGGAAAATTAAACAGTCTTGTTTTGAAATGCCTACACTAATTTTGATTTGGTAGCAAAAGGGTAGCCTTTGTCTCTGATAATTAGGCAATAGGTTTTTAGAGCATTGTATCTCTTTAAGGAAACTGAGGAACCATAGAGATCTTGAATAGCATAGGAATCTCTCTGTTAGAAACAAGAGTCTCTCTGCCTAGAGATGGTGAGCTACATTATGACAGTACTGTGAATGAACAAGATGTTTATGGGTTTCTTCCCTGTGGATTTTAAGAGACCTTTGAGACAAAAAAGTGTCTAGCTATTGTTCAGACAAGCAGGAGTTTCTGTTAGATTTTGTCAGACGTGTCTGACAGGAGTAGAAAAGTAACTTATGTGCTGGACTACAGCCAGATTAATATTATAACCAGCATATTCTGTACGGAGTGGTCAGCGCTGCAAGCGAGTATCACAAAGTCTTGCGATAGCTGCGACCAGAAAAGGAACGCTACATGCTAGGGTGAGCTCCGCCATAGCTACTTCTTATCTATTGCCGTAACCAATTAACCTACCTGTTTTCAGAGTGTGGTAGAATACAACACAAGAAATGAGGAGAACATACAAGCACCTTGCTGGTAGTTTCCTAAATGGAATCAAACCTTGGATCTTTAGCACTCCAAGGGAGCAGTACTAACATTTCCGCCAGCATGCTGTCTCTATATTGTTTAAACATTTACTTTAGCCAACCAGAAAATGTAATTGGCAAGTACCAAAAAATCCCCTGAATCATGAAAAGCCTTTAGTACATCAAGTATTTCCCCTATTGTGTGCAAGTCTGTCCTAAATCTGTACATATGTAGAGCATTGATATCTATTTAATTGCTACCAGCTTTACCCAGAGTTCTACTATTCATTTAGCATTTGCATATGCTTTAGTAGTTTGCACATTTTTCATTACAAATCACAAAATGTCAAAAGCAGTTATTAAAGGAGAACTAAACCCCCCTTTAGGCAAAAGTCCCCATTGACCCACTCTGCTGCCCCCCCCTGCACAGTGTTACCCCTCACGGAGGCCATCTTACAGTGCTTCTGTATTCTTTGTGGCTTCTTCATTCCCTCCGGCATTTTCCATCACTTTTGGCGCATGCGCACTTGTAATGAACCGGAAGATTGCTTCAACTGACCATGCGCCAATACGGCACTCACATAATGAAGAATACCAAAGCAGTAAGGATGGTGCCCGTGAGCTCCGCTGTGCTGACTCTGCATGTGCGGTCAATATTTCAAGAGGGGACACAATTCTTGTGCAGGAGGAAGGCAGGGAGGAGGACCAACAGAGGGGGCCAGTGGGGACTTTTGCCTAAACGGGGTTTAGTTCTCCTTGAAGCCCATGAATTTGTACAGATTATAGATAAAAATTCACATGTTTAATAGCTCTAATGTGGCACATGCAAGGGATTTGTGCTTAAATTCAGTGATGCTTAAGATCACTAGTTGTATAAAATATAAATTCTGGAACATTTTTTATTATACAGTATCATGTTTTTTCTTTGGGGAAATGTGTGATTGACACCACCTCAATGGCAAATTGAATTGTTCATAATTAAATACTAAAGTTAGTACCAAACAGTGTGTTCAAAAAGTCTCCATTAAAAAGCTGTCTATCTATATGCATATTACATATAATAACATATCAAACTAAAGACAAATACAAGAGGTCCTCTGTACTCAACTAGGGATCTAGCGAACCGCCGACAATGTGTTCGCGAACGCCGTTCGCGAACACCGGCAAAAAAATGCGAACAGTTCGCGAACAGTTTGCGAACTTCGAACATCCGAAAATCGTTCGATTCGAACGATCGAAGGATTTTAATCGTTCGATCGAACGATTTCCGTTCGAATCGAACGATCGAAGCCATTGGATCGAATGATTTCATTCAATCCAATGGCTTTGATCGTTCGATTCGAACGAAAATCGTTCGATTTTAGCGATCGAATGGTCGAATGGTCGAACGATTTTGACGCAAACGCCTATTGGCGAACATCGCGCGACGTTTGCGAACTTGCGGCGGACGCGAACAGTCGAAGTTCGCCGGCGAACAGTTCGCTACATCCCTATACTCAACCCATTATCAATATATTTAAGACAGAGACATTTTGTGCATACTGCTACTGAAAAATGCCTTACCCTTTAAACAAAACAGGGATTGTTTGTCCATATATTGCAATATAATTAAGCTGGCCAACTGCGTCAAAGTCATCCCATATCTGGCCAGGCCTATGCTCAATTTTATCTGATTCATTAAGAATTCTATTGCTTCATTATACGTTTTACAAAGGGACTAAGTTTTACCTGCAACTTACTAGCTGCTTTCATAGTAAAACTCCTAAACTTGGCCTCCCTTTTATTAGACACCAGTGGGATCACCTGACTATATCAAACTAAAGGTCAAGGGAAGCTGGAATCACTGGAGTGTCAATATGTCAGATACCCCCCCCCCCCATTGAATCCAGTCACTAGTAATTTACAGTACATTTATGCATTTGGGAACAGTTCTATAGGACAAGTGTATTTGGTTCATGTTCTGTAAAAAGCATGCGTGTACATACAGCATGTGCTTTTACAATACCTGCTTGCTGTCATCATTAGTATTACTAATTAATTATGCTTGGAATATGATTGTTTGAATGTTGCGAAACCCCAAAATATTTATAGGCATAACACATATCACGTTCACTAAGATCTGAGAAAGCTGAAAACAGCATTTCATTTCTAATGTAAAGACAGATGCACAGAAACAGTCACACTAACAAATATGTACTAAGCAGTTTATACTATGAAAATGTTTGGAGCCAGTACCCTTCTCACCTTAGCACAAGGAGAATTATATTGTGTATGAGGATCCCTGGAGTTAGAAAATAGCAAGTAGTACAGCATCAATCCAATCAAGCTGGCTTGCACGCAGAGCATGGGCAGCATGAATGGAAAATTTATTATTTTTGTATACATGATTTATACTTCTGTGCTTGCAGTCTGATTTTATTCACAACAGTTCTTTGAGAATTATAAGTGATCAGTAAACAGGTGTGGGGGTTCTTGAAAATGTCTTGACAGTGGTTTTAATTGATCACATTAGCAATAGACCCTATATGCATGGGCTTGGGTTGACTTAAAAGCTGGCCATACACTTCTCAGTTTGTAAAGTTACCAAATCAGTGGATTTTTCCCTAAAATGTCCCCCTTGAGGTGAACGTTATCGGCCAAACGTTTGGATCTTAATGACAGTAAATGCAGGCAGTTCGGGTGAGGAGTGCATTAACAAGATGATGAGGTCCTTTCCCCAAAAGTATTTTTAAACCTGCCCCATCAATATCTGGCTGATACAAGGACAGATAAGCTCCTAACTAGGCAAAATGTAACTTCCGTACATGGCAAGCCCACTGCCCTTGATTACTCACCCTCCGTAAAGTTATGTGATCTGATAAGTGACAAAATTAGGGGTAGGGGAAAATGGGTATTGGCCATCAATTACTCACCCCAATGAGATAATGTGAGAGGGGGTTATGAGTGAATATTTTGTCACAAAAAATGGTTTGCAATTGCAAAATTTTAATACATACACTGCGAATGTTCACAAAAGCAATTTGGTTGAAAACTTTATGAGATCTTTAATTGGTCCAAAATTTATATTATAAAATATATTACAGTCCTCTTTTAAGACCTTAAATGTAATAGGTGCAGATAGGTAATAATTAGTGAACTTACCCACAGGTTTCGTAAATATAACCAATTCAATTGCCTTCTTTAAGACATGCATACAATTTTATGAAATTTGAAGACAAGACATAAGTGGTCATTTATGTCTGCAAGTCTGTTGAATAAAGTGTAATTTCTAGTGCAGTCTCCATGTTTTTTTCCTATTGGGCATAATTGTGTTAACATTTTTTGGCATTTTTTTGGCATTCAGTGTGCAAGTGACATTTGTTTCATATTTACAGTATTTGTTACAGCTGTGCAGTGGCAGACCACTCTAGGGACCCTGAAGTTACCTTCTGGTTCAGATGTGGTGGCAGCTCCAGGGTTTTCCTTTGTCAATAGCTGCAGTTGTACTAGCTTTAAAAAGAGAGGCAGGAGGGACAGCCCAGAGACAAGCAAAACTTTACAAAAGTGCAAGGGGTACCTTTAAAACTAATACCTTCTTTTTTTGGATAACTGACTGCAGGGATATTTGCACAAAACAAATGTGCTAGCTGTCATACGACCCCTCTAATGTGAAAATAAAATAGCAGTTTTGTGGGTAGTATAAGTGAGTGTTATAAGTGATGTTATTTTCAGTTTTATTCTTGTGGTCATATGCACAGCCAAACAATCTTGATAATTAGACAAATTACAATTTCCCACAATTGTTACCATTAGGAACAATTTTGGCTTTTGTTTGTAGCATTGCTACAGACAGATTATGATATTTTCCCTTTAAGGCACCAAATCCATTTAATGTGTTTAAAACCTCCACAGTTGTAAGGTCTGCCTAATTTGAGCAGCCTTTGGCCATCTGCCTACAAATCAACCATACATGACACAAATGGAATTCCCCATACAGTCACACGGTAAAAAGTGTGCTTATATGGTAATTGCCCTGTGGAGAATTCATGCAAATACATGAACTGTTGTTGTTTAAGGTTTCTGAGATTAGATAGAAAGTGACAATGGGTTGCAGAAATAAATAGCTCTGAAAGTGTTTAACATGCTTCAGTAACATAAACATGTATTTTTATTTTAACTGTGCACCTAACAGATTATTTGTATTTTTTTATGAGTGTTAAAAATACTTTAAATATGTCACTTCTACAATTGGGTAAAGGCTTATACCGAGGAAATACGTTGTTTCTTAAGAATTAACATGAAAATTTGGATTTTTAACAAAAACCTGTGGATGAAAAAGGTTAAGTATAGTTTATAAGGCTAAAGGATACACCTTGAAATCTTTGACCTTTATAAAAGGAAGAGATGGTGGCATCCTGCTTTAATGTGCTCCTAGGTGATTTTTTAATCTCCTTTTCATTACTATAAGGATGTACATATAATACATTCATTGCCATATTCTCTACACATATTGGTGCTTGTACTTTTTATTATTATTAAATAATATATGCATATCCAAAGAATTCATTTTTGTTTTGCAAAAATATATGTATGTTGCCTCAGTAAAAGCGAAGGCAAAATGTGCTATCCACATTTATAATATGGGTATAGACAAAAAATGCAGAGAAGGCACAGAGTGAATGGTATCATCATACTTACTTCATACTTTATACAAAATAAATAAAGTGACACAAACATTTCAGAGATTTTATTGTCAGAATTGATTGCTGTCAAGGCAAGGAAAACATTGGTTATCTTGGGGCCGGACTGGAAATTGCTCCATTATCATTCTAACAGACAAAAATATCCTGCTGGTTTCTTCCACTGTGTGTGTGTCTCTGATTAGAGTTTTTATAATGTCATGCTTCTTTATCAGTCCCTTTATGATTTTACGCTTAATTTTATAAAGTCAATTACAATTTTACTGCACTGATTACACAAGGTTTTTACCAATGTTGGCATGCTATTAATCTATGATCTATGATCTATGATCATTATCTTGCTATGAGCATGTCATTTTAACAATCCTGGCAGACTGAGATCTGTATTCAAAGGACATAATTCTGTCTAAAATTGTACTATTTAGGAAGTAGGGAACTTCCTGGCATCCATGACAGTCTGTGTATAAGGTTGGGAAAAATATTATGATAATAAGTATACATGTTAACAACACTAATTAAAAGAATATATACTTATTGGCCAATTATATCATATAGGTAACACTGTCAACGAAAAGCAGCATAAAGACATATAATCCACAGTCTTCTTGCCTTGATGTATGCATCTACACACAGGCTTATGTACTCTAATGGCTGTAGTATATCCAATAAGAAGCCAGAAATTCATTCCCTTGTTCTCTTGTATGCATTACTAGCAGTGGCGAGGGAAGAGAAGCAGGACAAATGGGGATGTTATTATGCATTCAAAACACCAGTCTCCCGAGTACATTTTCCACTAGCAGAAGAGTTATTTTTATTTATACATTTAACATGGAAATTACACTACAAAAGGATCAGACTGTAGCAACTGTATCTATCAGTATTACACATGACACTGCATACTTTGGCATTGACAAATACTTTTTTAAAAATAAAATGCTTTTGTTAGAGTTCACATTTAATTTAACAATCAGGGCTTGTACACAGGGGTGTTTTTTCTTTCATTGTGGTCTATTATAAAGTGTGATGAGTTTTGGAGCTTCATGCATTTGTGTGAGTATATTCCCTTAAGAAAAAATGTATTGCATTTCGTCCTGTGGTCCCCTGTGGTGAAACGATTTAAAAGTGGCTGCAGGGAAACTCAGGGTGAAACGCTAATGTGTACCAGCCTTAAGAGGCACAGAAAGTCATTTAAATGAGTTCATTGATAGACTTTTTGCTAACCCATAGCCTGATTGCTGCATGTATAAATTAAGACACTAGCACAGAATGGATCACATGGCTATTTCCAGAGAGTGCAGTTGCTGCAGGACAAAATGGTTCTTTTGGTTTTTCCTATGGAGTTATGCCCTGCAACCAGATCATCCATTCCAGTAAATCACATATAGCAACTTATACCATTGTTCCCTGATGTTTCTACAAGTACATTTTTTGGATTCACCATAACATAACCATATATTCATTAAATTAAAACTAAACAACAAAAAGAAACAAACATTTAATCCTAAAACAGTTGTGCACGAGGTGGAAATTGGTGGGGATGATTTCTACAACTTATGTAAGTCTCCAGCAAAAAAGAGCTTTGTCTGTTTTAAGTGATACAACCTATTTGTTACATTCTTTCTAGCGGGATTTCAAATGTGAGAGTGACTTGCCAGCTAGCTGTAAATGTAATGTGGCTGTAAATGAAATGTTCCAGTAGAAAAAGTTTGGTAGGGATTTTCATGGCCTATATAGAAAGGTACCATAACATTAGGATGGCCTTAACTGAAACAGATAGAGAAAAGTGCATATGTTGGTAGAGTTTCCACCTTTGCTTCCAGTTAGAACTGGGAGGGTCAATGATGTCAGGCGGTGTAGATGATGATGCTAGGGGTGGGGTCGTGGTTTTGGGGGTGATGCTATTGCGAAACTCAGCCATGATTGGGTTGACTGCTCGGTTAACAGAATGTATCTATTGTGTATCATTTGCTTGAATGGCTGCTTCATGACTACACAGCAGTTTGAATATATAAAATATAGCTATGTTTCTAAAGCATACACAGCAGTTTTACCAGTGCAGGGCAACAGTATATTATATTGTCATTCCTTTAAAACACTTTGTTACTGTTCCTATTTAACTGTTTTGAACCAGTTAGTCCCTTAAAAAACTGGACTGTCTGGTTCAGAACTGGACAGGTGGCAACACTACAGTATATGGTGGGGAGATGGAGAGAATTTGAATGCAACAATGTGCACATATGTGGGACTGTTTTACTTGCTTGTTGTTTTTGGGTGTGTGAAATGATGTTAACAGGGCCGGAACTAGGTTTAGGCAGAAGAGGCAGCTGCCTAGGGCGCTGGGCAGCTACCTCTTCTGCTTACTCGGAGGCTGACAATCCAGCTTGTGCGCTCCCTTAACAAACAGGTATGCACGTGACGTTGATGCACACGCACGTGCATGAAATCACTTCATGAGCACATTGCCATCACGCATGCGCACAAACAACAGGGGAAGGAGGGGGCGAGCTGGCCAGCTGGGTGCCCTAGTGCATGGCCCGTCTCTGAAAGTTAATTACAACAAAAAAGATAAACCAGAGGGAACATCACCTCTGTAACCAAGGGGTATAACTAGGTTTATAAGGATATGGCACAGCAGTGCTGATAAAAGTATGCATTATACAAATAATGCCGGATACAGATTGAATTAACTTTATAGATATAATGGGCTATAGATATGAATATGCTAAATTGTGTTAGACCTATTATTCCAGGATTACTACTTAAATAATCGCTGTGTGTACAGTATAAACCAACACTCTGCCAATAAATGTCCAGCGCTGCAAGAAAGAACTGTTTTTTGTGTAGTTGCAGTGATAGATCACTAGTGTTTTTCCCAAAACAAGGTTAGTATGTCTATGGAGAATTGGCTGTAATTTTATTTTATAGTTGTTTTACTTGTTGACACTAGTTTCCACTCTAGTGGGCATGGCCCCATATCATGTGACACCCCCAGGGATCAGTCAGCGAATCAATTCTTCATGGTCTGAATACCCAAGAGAAATGTACTATTTTTCAAATGATTACTTTGCTCTTCCAACAATGTTTATGTTCACTTTTTTCTTTTTATTATTTTTTCTCCAAACTTTTAACTTTGTTTCTTGTTGCTCAGACTTGGATTTTCCAGAGGTGCACTGTGAACAGCCTGAAGTACAGATGTTCTATACAAGTTCAGAGGGAATGAAGAGCTTAGAGCAATTTAAAAGCAACCAAGCAGAGATAGAAATCCACAATGAAGCAGCTGATGTGAGCATTTTAGCCATACACCGCAAGGCACAAGAAAACAGAGAAAAGGAAACAGACTAAAAAGTTTATTTTTTTCCCCATAATATTTATTTGCAGTTTTTTAAACAACGTGTTTTTTGCTTTCATAAAATTCAATGTGAAAGCCTAGTGTAAAAAAACTTTGAATCAAAAAAGGGAAATGCTTTCAGGAAATGCAGTAGGGAGCCATTAACATTTTAATTCATCATTAGATCATGTGCATTGTTGCTGAAAAGTCTAGTAAAAATTCTTTCAGTAAGAGACTTGATGGCAGCCTTGACAGTACTGCATGTGTTAAAATGCACGCTGTTCATGTATAAAAGGAGACAATGTAATATTCACTTGTAACTGTGCACTGTCTGCAGTGATGTATAGAAATACATGATTTACAGTATATTCACAAAGAACTTCATAAATTGTCCAGTCTGCTGCAGTATCCTTGCATCTACTGTGAACATGGTTGACTATTGTAAGTGTTGGGTCGGTGGAATATATTAGGTAGAGCACTCCAATCTTGAGTAGAAAATATATGATTCTGATGAATTTAAATACCAGATTTCTCACAGGAAGTTGGAAAAGAGTTTACGTTTTGGCTCAGTCATAACAGATTCTTCTCTTATAGAAGAATGGAGAATACTAAGAAACATTAGCTCTCTATATCCAGGACATAAATCTTGAGATTATTATTTTTAAAAAACAAGACATAAGCTTATTAGAAAAAGCAGATATTTTGATTCAGGATAAAAAAATCTAGATTGCGAATTATGCCTTAGGCATCCATCATTTTTTTTTACTTTAATAATGGGAGTTTTAAATAAATAATTAGGAATACAAATCTCTCCATATTATTGGATCAGATCAAGCTTATACCCCTGTAACTACATTAATTAATACATAGTAAAATAATCAGTTAGGTTGATAAAAGACACACATCCATCAAGTTCAACCTTTTAAGTCTATATAAAACCTGCCTAGCTGCTAGTTGATACAGGAAAAAATCATTCCTGACTCAAAGATAGCAATCAGACCAGTACGAGCTATCTTGCATAACCCTGTATTCCCTCACTTGCTAAAAAGTCCTGCTTAAAGCTATCTAATGTATCAGCCAGTATAACTGATTCAGGAGAGAATTCCACATCTTCACAGCTCTCACTGTAAAAAACCCCTTCCGAATATTTAGATTGTAATGGGTGACCTTGTGTCAGCTGGAAAGACCTACTGGTAAATTATGCATTAAAGAGATTATTATATGCTCCCCTGTTATAGTTATCATATCACCCATTTTCTCCAGTGTGAACAACCCCAAATTGGCCAATCTTTCCTCGAAGTTAAGATTTCCCATACCTTTTACCGACTTAGTTGCCCTTCTCTTCAGTCTCTACATCATCCAATAATGTCTTGTTTGAGCACTGGAGACCAAAACTGTATGACATATTCTAGATGGGTCCTTACCAATGCTCTGTACAGTGGAAGAATAACCCCCTCCTTCTCCCGATCTATGTCCCTTTTTATACAGCTCAAGACTTTATTTGCCCTTGATGCTGCTGACATTGCTTGCTACAGCCAAGTTTATTATATACAAACTCCAAGGTCCTTTTCCATAATGGATTTGCCTAGTGCAGTCCCATTAAGGGTATAAGTTGCTTGGATATTTTTACATCCCAGGTGCATGACTTTACATTTATCAACATTGAATCTCATTTGCCATTTAGCTGCCCAGATTGCCAGTTTGTCAAGATCCTGTTACAAGGATGCCTCATACTGGATGTAATTAATTATCCGCATAGTTTTGTATCATCTGCAAACACTGATACATTACTTACAATACCCTCCCCTCAGTCATTAATGATAAGTTAAATAAAAGTTGACCCAATACTGAGCTCTGAGGGACCCCACTAAGAACCCTACTTCAAGTAAAGAATGTACCATTAACAACTACCCTCTGTACTCGATTATGTAGTCAGTTTCCTATCGCTGTGCAAAGGATTTCATTAAGCCAAACAGACCTTAGTTTAGAAAGCAGTCATTTGTGGGGCACTGTATCAAATGCTTTGACAACATTTCAAATAGATCACATCTACTGCTCCCCCACTTTCCAGCATCTTACCTACTGTACCTCATCATAAAAAGCAATCAGATTTGTCTGATATGACTTACCTTCATAAAGCCATGTTGATTGCTGCTCATAATGGCTTTCACTAGGACAAAATTTTGAATGTGATCCCTTAACAAGCCTTCAAATAATTTGCCTTCCACTAGTGATGGGTGAACTTGTGGCGTCTCGCTGAAAAATTTGCGAATTTCCCACGAAATTTTCAAAACGGCTGAAAATTTGCGAACCGTCTCGTTTTTGACACCAGCATCCTTTTTTTTGACGCGGGAATTCGCTGGGAATTCGCCCATCACTAGCTTCCACATTTACTGGAATATACATATATATATATATATATATATATATATTTGCAAGGCTTAGATCATTATACCTTTTTAAATATTGGAATGATACCAGCTTTCCTACAATCCATAGGTATCATACCAGATGAAAGCAAAAACAGAAATAGAGGCTGGTCTAAAACTGAACTAAGCTCTCTTAGAACCCGAGGGTGTATGCCATCTGGTCCTGGCACCTTGTTCACATTCATTTTTATAAAAGCTTTATGAGCCATAAACTGAGTCAGCCACTAAGTCTAACTTGATGCGTTTTGGGCTCAGGCGCCCTTAATCATAAGCATAGGGGGAACAGTGGTTAGGAAAGCCATATAAATAGTCCAGTTCCACAGCGACATCTATTGGTGGTTCTCTAGTAGGGTACAACATGCTAGTCAGTAGAAATGCAAGGTGAATAAATTATATGTACAAGGAAAAAATGTTATAGTTAAAAGTATATGTAAATGTAAAAATAAAGTTTGTTCAAACAAAATAGGAATATCGAAACTGGTGTTAAGGCCACATGGATAACATGTATTCAAGGTAAAAATTTAAAAGGCCTCACGTTTATTCAATAAACATAAGGGGGCAAATTCACTAACATTCGTAGTTTCGCCAGGCTCAACTTCGCTGCACTTCGCCAGGCGTAGTTTCGCCAGCGCTCCGCAAATTCACTAAAATCCGAAGTTGCGCACAGGGGTAGCGTAAGGTGAATTTGCCCCAAGGTATCGCCCCCTCTTAAAGGGGTTGTACTTTTCAATAACTTTGACCCCTAAGTCCAAAACACAGCGTTTGCTACATAGACTAAAGTGTTTACCGACAGGGAATAACCCCAGTTTACCCCTGTCGGTAAACACTTTAGTCTATGTAGCAAATGCCTGAAACACGTCAAGCTAGACCTGCTGTGTGGCCATTATTATGGATCAATAAAGATTTTGGATTTTAAAGCACTCCAGTGTTTGGAAACTTTGTCTTTTCTTCTTCCTATTCAGTGCCGCGTAGAACACCAAGAGAATCCACCCCCGGAGACACATCCATGGGCTGCCTGTATTGGGCTGCCTGTATTGCAAAGAAGTCTAGCAGTGAATCAGAGTGGCATTTCCTATTTAGTAACACAAAAGAGAAAAAGATTAACCCTTAAAGTTGCACCACCCCATCTTTAAATCCGATGACTCAAGGAACAATAAAACTTAACTTTTAATAAATAAATTAAAACCGTAAGTCCAGAGGAGCGTTTAAAATAAGGTTAGGGACAGGGAGGCAAAGAACCCAGATTCAAATGGGCGAAAAAGTACACAGCATACAGTGGGTGTTTGGGATGTCAAAGAGTAACCCACGAGCCTACAAATGTAAATACTGGTAAGTCACATACAATCATTTAACAGCCATAAGTCGGGGTCAACCTTGTATGATGGCTTTTAGGCCTTGAAATATTCACCACCCCTTCACCCTCAAGCACACCCTCCCATAGCCAAAGAGAGAGAAGTCAGTGTATTATGGCTGTATGTCGATTAACCCTGAATTAAATCAGGCAAACTAGATACATAAACTGCCAACCCTGGCATGCGAGTGCTGGTAAGCAGCAGAGTTCAGTCAATGAACCATAGACTGAGATAGGGATTAACACAAAGCGCAATCAGGTCTGGTGCACCACCCCTTCACCCTCAAGCGCCCCCTCCCCTTTTCCAAAGTAAACAACCAAAGTAGCCGTATTCAATTAGTTTTAGATTTAAATGGAGGTTAAGATTCTATCCCAGCCACAAAATCACCATCGAGAACCCACCCCTTCACCCACAGAGCTTCCCACCCGTTTCTGCTGTGAAGCGGTAGCCCAAAGATTCTTTGTAGATTCAGCCCCCCTGCCTAACAATTCTAAAATGCGCCTGACGCGCGTTTCACCTGCATATCGCAGGCTTTGTCAAAGGCATTTCCTATTTATAGTCTGCACGGACTAGATTGAGCTGATCCAACAGTGCAGCTATGAAGTGAACCTGATGTCTCTATTGCAGGAGTGCCCATACTTTTTTAATGCCAGGTCTACTTTTATTGATGTTGCCCATTATGATCTACTGCACATCCATAAAAGCATTGCTAGCATTCTGTTCCACGGAAAATATTACTTGACTATTATATTGATTTATGAGAGAATTTATATTGCAATATGTAACAAACAACTATTTCTTATGTAACCTTAACATAATAAATATCTGAATGAAAAGCATGAAATAGGAGTGTGAAATAGACAAGCTGTTTGTTGTCAGTATCTTGCTTTCTACTGATCACCAGCTAACGGTCTACTGGTAGATCCGGATCTACCTTTTGGGCACCCTGCTCTATTGTATACACTGAAGAAAAGAACTGATTTAGCACATTTGTCTGTTCTGTATCTGTTACAACCATACTGGTACCATTACTCAAAGGGGCAACACTCACAACCCCCATATTTTTACTATTATATACTTAAAAAACTTTTTGGAGTTAGTCTTAGCCTCTGTGCTTCTCATTTCCTATCTTTGCCTTCTGGATTGAGGATTTACAACATTTATTATAGTGTTTATATTCATTAAATGCAGCTTCTAACTCCACAGATGTATTTTTAAATGGCTTTCTCTTCTTTCCTATTAACTTCTTTACTTCTATATTAAACCATATAGGATGCTTCTACATTTAGTTCTAAAGGAAATAAATCAAGAACAGTTACGATCATTTTAAAGGGGACCCGTCACCCAAAAAAATTATTCAAAATCATATTTTATCACATTAGTAAAGCAAAATGAACTTTAATTACACTTTATAAATTATTTGAATCTTGTTTCCTTCAGTCTGGGATTTCAAAATTATAACAAGCAGGCAGCAGCCATTTTGTGCACACTGTTATTAAGACAAGCCTTGCATCATCTCAGAATCTTGTTTGTGCACCAGAATGGGGGACCTGATGTCCAACCCCATGCCCTGGCTGCACAATTAAATGGTAAAATGAATGGGGGAATGTGGGGAGAGCAGTGACATCTAGGAAGTACTGAATGGAAAGTGAAAGTAATTGTCTGCCCCGCCTCTATGCCCATGGCATAGAGGAGGGGCAGACAATATTTGATTGACAGCTGAGATTTTTAAATGCACTTACAACAGCTATGAATGCTTTAATAAAAAATAGAAATTGGATTTCATGTTTAATTTGAAAAGGACTTTTATTATACAGATTTTTGTGTCTGGGTGACAGGTCCACTTTAAATGACAATAATTGCTGTTCTCTGTTTTTAACAGAAAACATAATGCCCCAATCAGTACTCTTAAGGGCAGCCCTTAAAGGCACTAAAATTTGTTTTTTTTTTTTAAATCCAGGGTTTTGTTGGCAAAATGTATATTTGGAGATCACATTATGGTCACTATTACCCAGGGCTTCAATTACTTGCAGATTAGCTATACGATCTGGGTCATTGGAAATCACTGCATCCAGAATAGCATTTTTTCTGGTTGTTCCTCAACAACTTCTGCCATAAAATTGTCATGCAACAAGTTCATAAATAGTGATGAGCGAATCTGTCCTGTTACGCTTTGCTGAAAAATTCATAAAACTGCATTTTACATGCAACTTTTTTTTTAAGAGCAACAAATTTTCTTACTCAAAATGCATTAAAGTCTATGGGCATTTTTTCTTATGGCGACTTTTGAGTCCTAATGCATTAAAGACAATGGACATTTTATTCTTATGGAGACTTTTTTTGTCCAAATGCACTAAAGTCAATGGTCGTTTTTTTCTTCTGGAGACTTTTTTTGTCCTAATGCATTAAAGTCAATGGATGTTTTTTCTTATGGAGACTTTTTTGTCCAAATGCATTAAATACAATGGGTGTTTTTAATCATTTAAACAATAAATAAACCCAATAAGACTGTTTTGCCTCCAATAAGGATTAAATATATCTTAGTTGGCATTATGTACAAGGTACTATTTAATTATTACAGAGAAAAAGGATTTGAATTATCAGTTTAAAAGAGAGTGTATGGAAGATGGCCTTCAGATAATTTGGAGCTTTCTGGATAAAGAGTTTCCGGATAATGGATCCCATACCTGTACAAAAAAGAAATAGAGAAAAATATTTGAGAAGGAGGCAAATCATTTTGAAGAATGGGGAAGAAATAGTATTTTTGCAGTATGTACAGTGTAAAAATCAGTTGTGAAGAATCTTAACATAACTCCTCTGTGTGTGATTATTGCCCTGAAACTTTCAATGAGTATCATGTTTATAAGATATATGTTTATATTTATATTAAATATAAAAGTTGAAGGATACAATCTATAGTTCAATTTGATTGGGCTAACTGGACAGTGCTTTGTTTTGTAAAGGATATCTCAAGGTTAGACTGCTTTCATTTAAGAATCACTTTCAGACTTTTGCAACCCACTCGGGCTTATTAAAATGTAAATGTGCTCATATAACAGCAAAATTAATGCAACAACAGGTGCTGCTTGATCTCCGACTAGAAAAGAATATTGATTAAATAACATGGCTTTTCCATTTAGTTTCAGTGTGTAATTAAATGTTGCAATATCTCTTCAATACATAGCTTGTGTTTAATCTGCTGTACATGCATAGGGCCAAATTCACTCATGTTAACATTTGCTGCAATTCTTTATTTTGTGATTTTTTTTTTTTTACCTGAATCATTTTTTTCATCAACATATTTGTTTTTAAATGTCAAGATACAGTATGTACTGAGACATTTCTCACTAGTGATGGGCGAATTTATTCGCTATGTTGCAAATTTGCAGCGAATTCCCGCAATTCGTGAAACTAACGCAAAAATTCAACGGCTTAAAAAAAATTGACGCCGGTGCCCTTTCGCAAATTTTTCACAGTTTCGCAAATTTCATGGGGAATGCATGAATTTATCGGTGACGCGAAACACCCCTAATGCGCCCATCATCATTCTCACATAAAAAAAAGTCACACAAAAATATTCACTGTGCAATCAAATATACTGTCGATAATTAACACAAGATATCCCAGATTTACAGAGTATAACACTAAGGACAACATTTTCTCTGTACAACATGCTATCTGAAGTAGTAATTTTCTGACAAAAGCAACTACTTGGAGATATTGGAAATAATGTTCTTTGTACATTTCAATCAGTTTTGCATTTTCACCCTCTGATAAGCCTTTTCTGTTTTCTAAACAAATCTGTATAGAACACTAAAGTCATTTCATTCTCATCATGCCAACATCATTAGAATGCAAGGACAGGCAAATGGAAAACTGCTACACACTGTGCTTGAACTTGACAAAACCATTTATTTGCCAATTTCCTAACCTACCTATACAATTTTGAAGGTAGAAGTTTGCTATTTCCATTTCAAACAGATAACAAACTGCCTACACATGTATCAATCTCTATTATCAGGGCCAAATTGAGATATATCCGCGTACACAATCATTTTTTTCCTCCCTAAATCCCAATATATATTTAAACACAAACACAATCCCTTTCAGACCTATATGCTTGAGTTCCAGTTTTAAACTAACAGAAGGTTCTCTTGGTGTAGCTGCCATTTGTTTGCTCATTATCACTTGGAGAATAAAAACATCAATTTTATCTCTGTGAACAGTATTGGGTGATATGACTGTCACCACAGACAATTAAGAAGGATTTTCAAGTTAGTTTAGCAAAGCAGGAAGGATTTGAAAGCAGTAAACAAGGGCAATATTGAAGGTCAGTGGGAAAAGTACCAGAATGTGAGAATGAATACATTTTTCATTAAAAATATCCATAATAATATCTGGGTATTTTCACACCATTTAGAAAAAAAGTAATATCTACTCCCTAAAGCTATAATAATAAAAATATATATAGTATAGTAAATTCAGTATAAAAATAAAAAAAAGCATTTTGGATTCTAAACCTTATAACTTTTTGGAAGACCACTCATGTCTTCTTCTTTATGGTGCCATTTAAAATGCTTACATCTTGCTGGAGTTCACTTTTCTTGGTATAGAGGCATATAACACTGTACATTTTTCTTTTGTAAAAATTATGTTAAGGAGGCATGATTAAATAGTTCTATTTCATGCAGCTGCATTTCGTCCCTTTTGAATGAAATAAACATAATCAATTGTTCTATTTCATTACAGTCTAACCATTTGTATGAGGCAGGTCTGCTCCATATCTATTACCTCCCTCCAGTACTCTTAACAAATTTTCTAATGCAAAGGATTCTAAAGGATAAACTATAACTATTATATTAGAAAATCAAGGCCAGTGCTATGTACATTAAAAGAATGCTGCATTGTTCCATATTGGTTGCATCAGGCTGTCTCAGAATCATTCACTATGATAACACAAAATAAACAGAATTGAAGGCCAGACAATGTACATTTTTAGTAACATAAATGAGTATATGAAAAAAAAAAGAATTCAGGTGCAGCTTCCAGAAAAAATTAGGATGTGGCTGGGTGACATGCTACCCCTAAAACATTACTGCCCTAGGCCCAGGCCGGTCTCTTTCTATTGTGAAATGATGGATTTTGGGACTCACTATGCCAGCAGAGGGACGTCCAAGAATACAAGGCAAGGGAGCTGTTGAATGATCCTGTGAGCATAAGGGGAGTTACAAAATACTTCATACAAATCAGAAATAGACTATCATATCCTTTAAACAGATTATTTACACAACCGAAGAAAAAGTTTTAAGCAAAAATGACATCATCTATATTTTATAGGATAACATATAATGGTTAAAAATTCTATTTATAGATCAACCATCCTTTTGCTCACTTTGCTGTGTCTGATAGCTATAAAGTGTGTTATTGTGACAAGCCATTGCTATGTTAATGTCGTTTTCTGTACATTCTTAGATTTATTAACTTAAAACTTAAATTCAAATTGTGAATTATCCAAACTCAATTCAAGTTTTAATTCAAATTAGAATGTTAAGATCTATCATATTCTGGCCGTTTAAGAGCACAAATTAGAAAATTCACCACCTAAAACCTGCCAAGTTAATATATAAGTCAATGGTAGAGGTCCAGGGACCAATTTAAACATCTTAGTAGCCTTACTGATATTTGAGTTTTTTCAGAGAAATAAAATCTAATCTAGTTTAGTCGAATCGAATTCAATTTGAGTTTTCGAGTCGGTAAAATTAGTTTTAGATTACATTTTAGATATTCAATTTTTTTTATAAATAACCCCCCATTTGAATTTTGATATATTTGAATTTAATAGAGTTTATAAAAACTCAAATGAATTCAAAAACTGACCTTTAATAAATGTGTCTCTAATTGTGAAAAATTAAAATGTATGATGTCCGAGTTGTGTGTGTATGTCTGTGTGCATAATAAAACAAAAAATGTCATTAAGTTAATTATCACTGAGTTATCAAAACTAACTAAATTAAAATGGACCTTATATAATGATTCATTGACCTATCTTCCAAAAATACAGCATACTGCCTATCACATTAAAATTGTTATTTTACTAAAATACATTTCAAAGCTGGAAAGGTTTTTTTCAGCCTCCTATTGTATTATTAGACTCTTGTTAGCTTTGCCCTGGAAACAAGAAAATAAACATATTCCAAAGCAATTTCCTTTTAGAAAATAAACATCTGTATTCAAATATACAGTACAAAAAACCCAGCAAAGAGCTAAAAATAAACCATGATTGTGGAATGCAAAAACTTTTCTTGATTGATCAGTATTTTCGGAACTAGACCTGATTTACTGTAGATAAAGGTCATTTTCCTCTTTATCTTATAACAAGTGTAGCTATAGTAAGTGTTAATTATTTTAGAGTTTTAAATTAATTGTCTGTATGGGATTTAAGGTTTGGATGACTAGTGTTGGACTCAGATTCTGCATTAAAATCCATTTTACAGAAGAGGGAACAGATTTTTTTATATTTGATTTTGAAATCTCACATGGGGCTAGACATGCTGTCAGTTTCCCAGGTGCCCCCAGACATGTACTTTAATAAACTTCATTCCCTATTTACTGCTGTGCTACAAGTTGAAGTGACTTCACTCCTCCCTTCACCACCAATAGCATATCAACAGAAAAATGGGAAGAAAATACATTTATTGGTCCAAGAATACAATTTTAAATGGTAGAATAAATTATGTGCAATGTTACACAGTATAATTTAGTGCTAAAAATTATACCATAAAATGACAAAAGTAACTCATTGAACAGAATGCTGTTAGTCAAAAACATTCTGACAGATTGACAAAGTTATCTTCCTTAACAAAATTTAAAAAGAAGTTTAAAATTTGCAGGGACATTTTTTATTTATGATACTAAAGACATTGTTTTCTTCTTTTAAAAAATAATTGTCTCTTCTGTCATTTTAGTGAGTGTTGTGCCTCTTTTGCCATAATACAAAGAGGCTAACATTTACAAGTTAAAAACAAATCAAAAGGGCTATACACTATTATTAAACTGATAATTACCATGTGGTTTGCTAAAAGACATTGAAGGTCTTGTACTTCTGACTGACAGTATATTGACTCATTAGGTAAGAGCATGCATTATTGTTGCCTAGCAATCCTATTCTAAAAAGTTATTTTGCAATAACTCGTGCTCCATCTGTTGTTTCATAAACATATGCCACAACATAGGGAAGCTCTAGATCTCCCCTTTCCACTTCATAGATAGGCATTATTAAAAGTATAAAAGGATAAAGAATATTGAAAAGTATTAGCCTTATAATCACTTATATCCCTTATATAATCACTTGTTTGTGGCTACTTGTAGTCATTCTTACATTTTTATACAAAGAAGAGAGGGATATACGCCAACAGTTGTCTTTTTAGCTCCCATAATTGCTATTGATTTTAACCCTCCTTTACAATAAACTGCATTCATATTTGAGGCCTGCTCATAGTTGTTTTTACTATACCCTGTGATCAAAAAAATTGTCATAACATAAAAGTATTTTGTGACCCATCATAATGGTGTACAGGTATAGGACCATTTATCCTGAATGCTTGGGTATGGGTCTTTCCGGATAATGGATTTTTGGATAATTTAGATCTTCATACCTGAAGTCTACTAGATAATAATTTAAACATTAAATTAACCCAACAGGCTGGTTTTGGTTCAACTACAAATTACTGTTTTATTATTACAGGGAAAAGGGAAATAATTATTAATAATTTGGATTATTTGGATAAAATGGAGTCTATGGGAGACAGTCTTTCCATAATTTGGAGCTTTCTGGATAACAGGTTTCTGGATAATGGATCCCCTACCTGCAACACATTAGAACCAGCATATATTAAGCACAATAATTTAATGGGTGTTTTATGTGTAGGATATGGTATTTTATCATCCTGGCAAATTTAATTATTTAGTACTTTATACTTTTTTCAATTATCCCTACTACTTTAATTTTTTTCAAATATTTATAATTAAAGACTCCAGTCATAGCATGGTGGGTATGAAAATGATAAATTACAAAAGTAGTATAACTTATGTTTGTTTGTGTTTCAGCTCAACTACAGTATATATACATTTTAAAAAGGTTAAAAATAATCTTGGCAACTTCATTATACATATAATTACACAGGAACAGTGTAGTATCTGGCTACTTGAAACCTTCTTTAAAATGACAGTGCAAACTGTCTTACAGTACAGTAAGAAATTATTTTAGCAATAAGCAACTCTTAATGCATCCAACAACATTTTTAAAACAAACTTTGGTAGTATAATATTCATATAAAGGCATTAAATCTGGAGAGTCCAACAGTAATGTGAATATTTAATCTGGAATTGGGTTATAACTGAGCTAATATTCAGCCACTGCCAATTTGACAAATTGTCCCCATTGTGTGTAGCTTCAGTCTGATTTTAATTAGTTCAGTAATTCCTGCTGATTCATATTCTAAAACTATTTTTAATATCATAATTTCCTGAGCCTAGATATATCAAATTGTTGAGTTAATGAGAATGATATGGCATTGTGTCTTCATTTAAAATTTAGTTTGTCCTTATAGAAATAAAGAGCACCGATCAAGACATCTAGTAGTCTTATACTCAATGTTTCAAGAATAGTTAAGTATTACAAGTATTCTATCATTTATAACTGTACATGTTAACCCCATAATTTATTTGTTCTAGTTTGTTTTGTCAATACATGTATTTTTTTTTATTTTGAGAGAAAGAAAGAAATATAGAAAAGGCATTAATAGATTCTGGCATTACAAGAGCACACAGCAGTCCATTCCACAACCTTACTGCCCTTACAGTGAAAATGAATTTTGGCTGCTTCACATGAAAGTTCAGTTTCTCAATTAAAAGGGGTTTCCTCTGGTCCTTTTTTTTATGTGAAAAAAGATACCCATTGGGGCAGGTTCCCTAAAGGGCAAAGTAACTAACGCTAGTGAAAATACATCAGCGTGACGTCATTACATAACTACGCCGATTCCCTAATGGGCGCAGGCATCACTTTGCTAGCGAAGGAGATAGACGCTAGCGTTGCTTCGCACTCTAACTCCAGGCGAATTTTCAATCTGGCAAATGGACGCAACTCCACAAATTCAGTAAGATGTGGATTTTACTGAATGTTACCTCTTGCGCCAGACTTGCCTTCCCCACCTCAGACCAGGCAAAGTGCAATGGAGTGGATAGGACTTCCTCAATTTTTTGTTGAAAAAATTTCTAAGTCCCAAAAAATGCTGGCATCTTTTCCTTTTTTCATGGTGATAGCCTGCAAAAGACTGTTACATTTTTTTGGGGGGTACCTGGGGTTCCCCCCTACATTTCTTAACATATGGCACATAAACTATACACTGGGCTCACGTGTAGGCCTTGTGTAATGTAATATATTTGCTGCAACATATACGTCCATTCAACTTTCACTGTATGCAACTTATCCAAATGCTAGCACAACTTCACTTTCCTTGGCGAAGTAACGCTAGCGCAATTTCGCCAGTGTTTCACGCCCTGGACCCAACTTCACATTTTAGGGAATTAGTGTTGTCCTGGCAAATTTACACCTGGCGAAGTGTGGCAAAGTGGCCGAAGTGGTCGCTAGCGAATTTGCACCGCTTAGGGAATTTGACCCTAGGTCTGTATAAAATATCCTCTAATATAATCATGTCCCTTCACAAGCTTTTTTTCCGAAGAGAAAACCCCAACATTGAGACTTTGCTTATAGTTTCATTCTTCTATTCCTTTTACCTATTTTGTTGCACATCTCAGCACTCTTTCCAGCTTATTAAAGGAACAGTCCAGTGTAAAAATAAAAACTGGGTAAATAGATTGGCTGTGCAAAATAAAAATTGCTAATATAGTTAGTTAGCCAAAAATGTAATGTTTAAAGGCAGTGTGTGGATGTCTAACATAACAGAACAGAATACAACTTCCTGCTTTTTAGCTCTCTAACTCTGAGTTAGTCAGCGACTTGAAGGGAGGCAACATGATACATAACTGTTCAGTGAGTTTGCAATTGATCCTCAGCATTCAGCTCAGATTCAAAAGTAACCATTATGACCCATGTGCCTTTCCCCTCAAGTCACTGATTGATCACTGCATGGTAACCAATCAGTGGAAACCAAGAGAACTGAAAAGCAGGAAGTAGTGTTCTGGCTATTATGTTAGACATCTCCTCTCTCCAGCCTTTATAGATGACATTGGTGGCTAACTAACTATATTAGAAACATTTTTTATTTTGTACAGCCTATTTACCCAGTTTTCATTTTTATACTTAACAATTCCATTAATAGAGGCTTTATACTGTATATAACCATCAGTATCATTAACTTGCTAAATTATCCCCTGCAGTCTGACTCTCATTTCATTTCTTTTAGAGGCTCTTGAAAGCACAACTTAACTCAGTTTCTCTGAAATCAGGAATGTCATCAAAATTTACTAAAAGATTCGAAGTGAAAAAGCATCAAGGGAAAAGTTGCAGAAACCGTAATTTTTTCTAAGTGTCACAATAAATACAACTCATTTGTATTATTGCACTAAAGCCAGTGTTAAAAAACACCCAAACGCCTCTAAAATCATGAATCAAAGAAAGATCTTCTAGTTGTAAAAGGGACATCTGCCATTGACTTCTAAATGCTTTGTGCTTTTTTCTGTGACTTTTTCAGATGTTTGGTATCAAAAAGCCTGACCCAAAAAGGTTGCAGTTTAATAAATCTGCCTCTAAGTGATACCTTGATGCCCCCAGTGCAGGTGCATTAATTGATAACATTCTTTGCTCTAACCTTTGGGGCCAAGGATCCAGTTTGGGGGATTATTTTTCTTAGAACTGGCTTCTCTCAAGAATAATTATCTCAGTTGCTTAGTTCTTGTGTGTGTCCCAGACTAAAAGTATGCCTGGGAGCTTATTACATAAACCAATAGGATTACTTAGGATTTCAATAGGATTTCAAAATGTTCTTTACAACAACCAACTTAAGAAATGAAAAATGTAAAACCAATAATGTGTTAATGAGTTTAATTTAGGTAACTATAATATTAACTGAAAACGTACTTCATGTATAGAGCAAACTGTTCTCAGGTTTAGTACAAGTAATTTATACCCTTTAGACCCTTCTTATTCTTTACTAATTCTCTGTAAATCTACAATATTGCAACCCATTGCTCTCTGCTCTCCACCAGTGAATACTTTAGAGCAGTGATCCCCAACCAGTGGCTCGCAAGCAACACGTTGATCACCAACCCTTGGATGACCTCAAAGCAGTTGCTTATTTCTGGTTTCCTGGCTTGGAGGCAAGTTTTCGTTGCAGCCAGGTGTACTGCCAAATAAAGTCTTCTATAGGCTGGTATCAACATGTAGTGAAGCAAATTTGACTTGCCATTTCAATTTAAAGTTGAAAACACAGGTCTATACACATACTGTAGGCAGTAATACTGGGAATAATTTGATAATCTATATCTACATACAGCATTGATCATAGAAACCAATCAGGGGTTGGTTTTTGAAACTGTAAAAGCAAAACTTTTTTGGTGGCCATAGGTTACTACTTAGGTACAAACTTATGCAGTGTTTATACATAAGGCCCACAGAGGTAAATGAGTTCTTACAGTAAAGTCTACATGAGGTCTAAGTTCTATGGGGCAAATTCACTAACAGGCGAAAATTCGCCAGCGATGGCTTTGCGCACATCGCAACACTTCGCCAGGCGTAAATTTGCCTGGACCACGCTAATTCACGAAGATCCGAAGTTGTGCACAGGATACCGAACACTGGCGAAATTACGCTCAGCAGTTCGAAGTTACGCTAGCATTGGCTAATTAGCATATGGCGTGCAGTTTAAGTACAATGGGCGTATATGCTGCAGCAAATACATTACACTACGCAAGGCCAGGGAACCTTAATAAAATTATATAAAAGTTGTTATAATGGCCTACACATGTGCCCACAGTATAGTTTAGGTGCCATATGTTAGCAAATGTAGGGGGGAAGGAGGATACCCGAAAAAAAAAATTACGATCTTTTTCAGTTTATCACCCTAAATAGGAAAAAATGCCATCGTTTTTTGGGACTTCTATTGCACTTCGCCTGGTCTGAGGTGGCGAAGGCAAGTCTGGCCATAGAGGTATGGTCAGTAAAATTAAAAACTGAAATGACCTCCCGCTGGCGAATTTCCGCCAGAGTTAGTCACTTCGCCATTTAGTGAATCTGCCTATACCTTTAGAAGTGATGAGTGAGACTGGACCATTTTGCTTTGCAAAAAACTTCAAAAAACTGTTTCAATGTTTTTTTCTCCCCAGTGCAAAAAAAAGGGATTTTTTTTCAAGCAAAACAAAGTGCAAGCTTTTTTCTGGAGCAAACACATTTGTTTAATTTTAGGGCAAAATGTAAGCATGGATATGTGAAAATATTTAACTGTGAAACCATACAAGGTGAAATTCCAAATTACCAAATCATATATGACCTGATCATGTTGGCTTACAACACAAATTGAATTGGAGTGTCTCTTTATTATTTTACCAAAACCTAAAAATTTAGGAGAATTGTTTTTACAGTGTGCATTTATTTCTGTTCAGCTTCTGCAGATCAAACTGAATAAATAAAAAAGTAGCATAAAAAGGTGGAATTACGTTGATCTGAAGTGACAGGAAGTTGCAAGTCATAGCCAATGACAGATTAGCAATTGTTGGTATACACTCTCATTTAATCAAACCAGCATTTATTAGTGGTCAATGTTTCTGTCCCCAGTAGGTCGTTTTCAAGATAAACAGAGCAATATAACTGAAGCTGAACAGAGCCCTGTGGTGTATAAAATGCAGGTGCTCTAAAGAACAATTAAGAAGTAGGTAGTTATAATTAAGGTAAAAAGAAGATACGTTGAAACTTTAGAAACAAAACTAAATAAAAACCGTAATTTTTTTTCTATTTTGACATTAACATGATATAATGTGCTTAGAATTTACAATTTAACTTAGACTAAAAAAGCCATTACATTACAAGATTAATCAAAGCTGACTGGTTTGTATGGACAACTGAGCAAATATGTCCCAGGTTAATAGCCAACATTGTTTTCCTTATGAAGACACTGGAATCAATTACTGTAATGCACCATTTCACTTCTGATTTTTTTCCTATGGACTTACTATTTGTTATCTGGGAGGCTTGCATGTAAAGTTGGTTAATCCTTTTGTAAGCGGTCAGGCTATACAGTATATGCTGGATTAGTCATAGATTTTTAGGTTTTGACATTCCAGTGATGTCCTTTTTCCTTAAGAGACTAATGGAGAGTGTAGAACAGTTGAAACATTATAAAATAATCAGCATTATCTTGACAACCTTGTATAATTCATGATTCTAAACTGGAATCCTGTTTTCATATTAAGTTAAACTGATTATATGTATAGCACTGAGACGATGCATTATTTGCATTACACTCAAATTGTATATTTGACATATCTGGATCATTTACCAATACAACATCACATAAGTGTTATTTACCCATTAGCATGCAACACCCTTAGCACTTTGAGTCTGGCCTCAAGCAGTGTATACACTATACTTTAATTTGTACCTTATTACTGGCTGGGCATCTAATGGGTACCATTGTGGCCTCCATAATATGCCACTCACAAACTTTCATGGTGATTTGAATGCCAGTCAAGTTAGGAGAAGGTAGTGGATGCCACCTCTTTTGCAAACAAGGAAGGAAATGTGCAAATTACTGCCCAGGAAGTTAGAAATAACCCATAAAATGTTTACACATAAAGCATACACTGTATATATGTAAACCATATATGTGTATAAGCCACATGACAAGGGGATATATATATATATATATATATATATATATATATATATATATATATATATATATATATATATATATACTGTTTAAATCCAGAGGAAGGCAAAAACCCAGCCCTAAGCCAGTGGCAATTATGCTTCAAGAGGGAAAAAATTATTTCCTGACCCCAATGACGATCAGAAACATTCCCTGGATCAAGCGATTCACATTAATCTAACATAAATAAATACAATACAGACTCTCACAATTATATGTGTAAAGATACAGAAACCACAATATAACAGTGCTTTCATGGAAAAATCCATATTCAGTATGAGAACATAAAGTAGAAAACTCCAGACATTTCACAACATTTACAAAATGGGGGAGGGTGGGTGGGGTGTTTCTACCTGCTCAGAAGATAAGGAAGTGAACTGCTTCTTCCCCTGACATCATGTCCCTCTCTTACTCCACACCTGGGCCTTGCCATCTCCTGCTTTAACTCATTCCTTCTCACCTAAACACAGCTACATGTGATTCTGCACATCTCTGACCTAGACCAGTATAATTTGGCTGCTGGTCACTTTAGATTCCTTGTCATGCAGCCCCTGTGCTTATAGCTCCAGGGATTTCCTTTATCATCTTTGCTATCATCACAATAATAAAGAGAAGATACAATACTGGATTGGCTGCCATATTACATACATTTCTTTATTGTGTGTGATATATTGACATTAACTTAAATAATACACCAAAGTGCCTTATTTAATTTGCTTTGTATTTCCCAAATACATAAAACTATTTTATCCGTACATTACTGTTCTACAGTATGTGCTATTTTCCTGTGACACTCCTAATCCAAGTCGCCTACAAGTTCATTTTTATATGACCACTGCCTTGCATGCCTTTGTGATTTATAACATAAAGCTCTTGTTTGGGGTTTTCTATTTGAAGAGAGAAATCCATCAGGTAACAATCACTCATTCCCCAAAACTATACAAGCCAGATTTTTCCCTCACATTCAATTGATTTTTCCCAAAGAAATAATATTTTAGCAGAGTGCTAAAGAGAGAGAAATTACTTTTAATTCTGATATAATAAATATGTGATCTATCTGTATACAAAACTGCTCAAGAAACAAAATAAATGTTTATTCAATAAAGCTCTATGTAATGTTTGTCCATAATGAAGCATATCCCATTTCTGTACCCAGTGGGAACCCAATTAATGAAACTGGAAACTGGAATCCCCCGAGGGTTTTACTAATTATGCAGACTGCGTCATTAGCCATACTACTTGCATTATAAAATAAATGGCTTAATTTCTACTGACATGGGGCACACTGATATTATCTCTGTCTTAAAGCAATAACAATATTTCAGAGAAACTATCATTGGGTCCATATTACATAAAGTAACTGTGGATTACATATTATTAAAAATAATCAATTAGCATAATCTATCAAAGCAATGGCAAATTTAATTAGTAGTAGATTACTAAGTGGTTTCTTTAGTCTGGTAAACACCAGAGCTCAATTATAATAATAACAACTCAGATATATACACTATATTAGAAACATTTTTTATTTTGCACAGCCTATCTATTTACCCAGTTTTCATTTTTATACTTAACAATTCCTTTAATAGAGGCTTTATTAGGTATTTAATTAACCATCAGTACCATGAACTTACTAAATTATCTTTTAGAGGCTCTTGAAACCACAAATAAACTCACTTTCTCTAAAATCACGAATGTCATGAAATTTACTAAAAGATCCGAAGTAAAAAAGCACCATGGGAAAAGATGCAGAAAAGTCATGAAAACCGTAATTTTTTCAACTTGTCCCACAATAACTACAACTCTTTTTTATTGTAGCACTAAACCCAGCGCAGAAAACACCCAAAAGCCTCTTAAACCATGAATAAAAAAAAAAAAGATCTTACAGTTCTAAAATGGGACATCTGCCATTGACTTCTAAATGCTTTGTGCTTTTTTCAACAACTTTTTTCAGATTTTTGTCAAATTACCCAAAAAGGTTGCAGTTTAATAAACGATACCTTGATGTCCCCTGTGCAGGAGAATTAATTGATAACATTCTTTTCTCTAGCCTTTGGGCCAAGGATCCAGTTTGGGGGAATTATTTTTCTTAGAATTTGCTTCTCTCAAGAATAATTACCTCAGTTGCCTAGTTCTTTAGGTATCCCAGACTAAAAGTAAGCCTGGGAGCTTATTACATAAACTAATAGGATTATGTCAAGCTTTCAAAATGTTCCTTACAACAACCAACTTAAAAATGTAAAGACATTAATGTGTTAATTAGTTTAACTTTTAACTTAAAACGTACTGTAATAATGCAACTCAAAGCCTTTTTAAAAGGAGTGAAAGTCGTAAAGCAGAAGGTATTCACATGGGTCATGGTACATATTTAAGCCAATGACACACAGGAAGAACAATCTATTGAAAATCTATAGTGGTTGTAGTGGTTTTTGAAAACCACGAATGCCAAGTAATATATCAAAACAGTATAATATAAAAAGCACAAATAAAAAAAATACAAATAAGAATATGAAAACCTAGAAATCTTCATAAGAATTTCCATACATACAAATACAAACACCTCTAAAACCTCTAAAAAATTAAATTTTTCAAACAATCTGACCAGAAAAAAAATCCATAGCACTTTGAGAACTTCTACTTGGTGAAATCTTGACTAAGAGGTGTTCATGGTTTTTATACTTTACAATAAATCTAAAAAAAATTAAGTTTTTTTAGAAGTATAGGAATTTAAATTGAGGAAAAAAGTAAATTTGTAAGTAAATGGGTCCCTTAGTGGCTCATAGCATGACTGTGTTGTTCAGTCATCAAGAACTCACAAATACTGTAAATATATATGTATATGTATATACTGTATATATAACAACTGCAGGGAAAAATTTATTTTAAAAATGGTAAAACTAATTTATTAAACATTGACTATACTCTGGAAAATGATTTCATAGTAACAGTTCCCCTTTAGTTTTAAGGTTAATTACCCCTGCTTTACAGTTTTCAACGTTACTTGGTTTTTCAGGTCAGGCTTTTTGATGCCAAAAGCCCAAAAAAGTTATGGGGAAAAAACGCAACTTTTTTGGGATTTATTATGTGTCAATTCCCTATACAAAAATTATCCTGTTTAAACCTGTCAAAGTCATGTAAAAGTCAATCCTAGATGACGCTTTGACAACTAGAAGATCTTTCTTTTATTGGTGGTTTTAGATGTTTTCAGGTATTTTTAGTAAAAAAGTCACGTGCACACCTGAGCTCTTCTATATAGATTTCTACCTGGTGCACAGACCCTGGGAAGACGGCACCTCCACACTAAATACGGGCAAAGAAATCGGTACCATCACTTAAGGCGATTCAAACAGGGGACAAGCCCCTTGAACATTTGCTCCACAAAGTTTCGGGGGCATTCCCCCTTTGTCAGATGATGAAGGGGGAATGCCCCGAATTGTTGTGATGCAAATAAATACGAAAGGGGCTTGTCTCCTGTTTAAATCACCTTGAGTGATGTTACCTATTTCTTTTTAGTTATTTTTGACACTGGATTTTGTGTCAATACAAAAAATTCCAGTTTTTGTAACTTTTCTACAAATTTTTATTTTTTCATAAATTTCAAAACATTTGTGGTTTTAGAGAAACTGAGTTTATTCATGGTTTCATAGACCACTAAAATTCCACCTTTAATAAATAGGCCTCCACATGTCAAAAATAAAAAAAAAATTTGCAGTAGTTTCAATAAAAATTCTAATTCGCTATATAAGCGATTTACTAAAAGGAGACTAAAACAAGGTTTGGCAATTTACTTGGAATTGGCTAATATTTACATCTTTTCGCCAGGTGAAATTTGTCCAGTGCAAAACCTATAAAATTCACGAATTTACCCAGAACAGAAGAGCAAATTTTCACCAAGAGGAATTTCACAAGGTTTAGTCTGGCTATCTACCATTAAGCCATTTAAAGACAGGGCAGCCATGCATTTCATTATCTTTGTCACGTCATGTTTTTTAGATACGTTCCCCTTTTCATTTGCATGGGAAAATTGTGCTAGTGGACCTGTCACCTACACATAAAAAGCTGCAGAATCAAAGCCCTTATTAATTATATTTTTCATTAAACCATTTATACCTGTTACAAAGGTATTTAAATATCTGAGCTGTCAATCAAATATTATCTGCCCTGCCTCCATTCGGCATGGATTTACTCAAATTTGCGGATTTCTTCCATCTCTGTAATCCATTTGAATATTTTCGGGACAAGTGCGGATTTCCAATTTCAAAGAATCAAAATTTTTGCCACGTTTAGAGCGTATTGCATCAGGGTTTTTTTTATAGTTATGTATCCAATTCACATTGTGGTGAAGCAGGATGGTTGCAGGTCTTGTCAATGTCTATCTGAAGTTTATCCTTGCAAATCGCCAGAACTTCAGACCAGTATTTCTGTATATTTGGGTCCCAGAAAATGTGTAATAAAGTGCCTTGTTTGTTTTCACAATGCCAGCGTTTATCAGATCTACCTTGGAAAATTTTGCTGGGTGTATTATACCATCTTGTCAATATTTTGTAGCTGTTTTCCAAAATGCGACAGCTTCTAGGTCCAGTGCAGGATTTAAGGATGATGTCTTCTTGTTCCTGTTCTGAAAGGGTATAGTTGAGTGATTCGCCCCATTTAGTAAGGTGGGGTTGAGGGGTAGCTGTGTATCCAGGTACGTTATGAGTGAACAGTAGATAGTAGAAATATTGCGTCTAGCAGGAGTAGTGAGCGGGCAGAGTGTTTCAAAATCTGTGAACATGGGGGCTTCTGTCATCGGGGGAATGCTAGTGCGGAAAAAACTCGCCAGTTGCTGATATCGAAAATATTCTGTCGATGGCAATTGAAAACATTCCTTTATGTTTTCCCATGGAGGAAGTGTTCTCTTAGGGAATAATTGGAAAATGTGTGCAATCTAGCCCTGCTGCCAATGGGCCAGGTAATCTTTAGTGAGACCTGGAGGAAAGTCTCGGTTGGCTATGAGTGGTGTTAATAAAGACTTTGCCAGTCCTTTTTTATATTTGAGTGCATCCCATAAGTTCAAAGTGTAAGAGCAGAGATGGTGAGGAGTATTGACGTCTCGGTTTTTAGTAGGCAGCCAAGGGAGTAGCTTCAATGGCCGCTTTGAAAATGTTTGTTCCATGGCCACCCAGGCCTTAGTTTGGTACATTTCACATTTCACGCTGATTATAGACCTATTTATTACAACACTGAATGCCCGTGTCCACCCAGTTGAACCCTCTGGTCCAGCTCTCTAACATACTTAATTGTGCAGGTCACTGTAGAGTCAAATCTGTCAGTCATGCCACATTAGAGATCAAGCCACCTCCACGCAAGTGTGACTAATCTCACAAAAAGAAGTGCACAGAGTATATTTGTTAGTGACATTGACATGATCCTATCTTTGATAGTTATATAAGTGTGTGAACATATATTTAACACTCATAGTTGACCTATTAATGTGAGTATGTTTTTTCTTGCTGAGTCAACAGCACATAAAAAATTAAGATTGACTTTGAAAAGAGCAGCCTCTAAGGACATACCCTGTATTTATCTGGTTAATATTGTTGCATTACTATAGGGAAAAAAAAATAAACCTGTTAGGTCTCCTGTTGATATTTAGAAGACTATTGGAAGCCTTTTACCTTAATAAGGCCAATGACATACAATTGAATTTGTTTCTCTAATTATTTATTTATAGATGACATGAAAATATTTCCCCCTAGACATCGTTGACTACACCTTACACAATTGCACATTGCTTTTTGAGACTTTGCTATTGTAACATGATTAAAATACCTCATTAATTATGCATCTCTCAATAAAATTGGATACAGCCAAGGAAAAAAATGCTTATTAATATTGCATTAGATATTAATCTGTGTACTTGTCATGAATGGGATGCAAATGATTATGCCTTGTGCTCCTGAAACTTACCAGCATGTTAAATTTATTTTACATCCAGTTTGCTCAAGGGCTAAACTTTCTCTAAAGGTCATACACTCCTTTACAAAACTCCATTTTCTTTTACGCTTAAATCATTTGACGATCTTGACATGAGGCCAAAAAAACATTAAACTTGAATATTGCATACTGTTGGCTTTTCTAAAAGGACAAACAGGTAAGTATTCTATTTTACATTAATATTTAAGAGTGATAGTTTTATCTTTGCTGTTTGTTATTTGAAATATTCATTGATTCATCAGTGTCCATAGATACATTTCAATGGGAAAGATAGCTCTACTTTTATTCTTTTTTAAACCCCCCTCCCTTAATCAATGAATCACTGAAGTCCAATGTAACTGGTTTTTAGCAGCAAAGATAAGAGGCCGTGTAAATTCAACAATTTACGAGTGTTTGTGTAATGAAATATTGTGAATGAGCTGTCAGTGTGTATTACAGTTTTTGGAGATTCTGAATGAATACCACATTCTTATTTGTGTGCATGTTGAGACAAACAGTAACACAAATATATATTGTTACCTTATTATTAGAATTAAACAATTAAATAATTTATGGAGGATGCAGTAAAAATGCTTCAAAAATAATCTTTGGTTTTGCATTTTATACAAAGAGATAGACAGAAAATTGGGAGTAAGACAGTATCAGCAATAAAGCATTACCATAGGTATCTTTAGACTCCTTTATTCCTGGTAAGGGGTGGGGAGTACTGATAGTATACCCAAGGAAAAGATGTTACAGAGGATGCTGAGTAGGGAAGGAATCCTCCTATAAAGTATAGCTAGAAGAAGATAGAAAAAGGAAAACAAACTGGTAATGTTTAGTCATAACACGTTTTGGGAGTGTTTCCAGTAAGACTTATCGTAAACATGAAGGCTCACATATAAGTGGCAGTGGCATTGACCCCACCCATGTCCCCCTTGGGCTCACTTATGCAGACCAAATGTGTATTCAGTAATGTGACAATAGACAGGATTGTACGTCAATTAAGAAAGTTTGCTTAGTACAATTAAGCTCCCTTAGTGGAGTCCCAGTTGCCCCAGACTCTGTTGAAAAGGTCCACTGTATCATTTCCACATGCTGTTAATTATTCCATTCTTATGATAAAGTGGACTGTCCAGAAAATTCATTTCTGATGTGGGGTGGACACTTTTCCCCACAATGACGCATCTAGCTGCAGTAAGAGAATTATTCACCAACTTTTGGGTTGGATTTTTTAAACCTGCGGATTTTCTTTCCCAGTATAAATATCAGCAGGTCTTGTTGGGGTTCAAACAATTATAATGTTCGGTCATTACCACAGTCCCTCCAGCAATTTGGGGAGATTGTCTGAGGGACCCATTTATGTAGGAGAGAGGGGTGTGATACCATCCCATCAGTATCTTATAAATATTATCTTTTTTTTCTCACAGATAGATGTCTAGGTGGCATTTACCCAAATTTTATACCATGTTGCAAATTTTATAGGGCAGTCCAACTCTTTTTGGCACTTTTTCATGTAAGTGTGGGGATGGGTATTGAGATCTATATCGTTAAGAAGATTGTACCACTGGGAAATTTGGGAGAATCTCCTTTTGCAAATTTGGACAACCAAGTTGCTCCTTAATGTCAGGCACTTTGGGCAAAGGGATAGTGCAAAATGTCTCATTGGTTGGTGAGGCTGCCTAAGTTAGGTTTTGACCAGCGGGATCGAATATGTGGGGGAGTTATTAAGTTGTAACTTCTCAATTGTCTTGCACCATAGCGATATAGTGTGAGCTGTAGAGTATAGCATTTATTTTTTTACATTGTGTAGAGGTGCTCTTTTCGACCACAGCCAAGAAGCTAGGTGTTGGGAATGGGCAAAATCTAAAGTGGCCCATTTCATAGAGGGAGTAAGATTAACCCAGTCTCCAACCTGTTTGATATGGATGGCATGATAACAATTTGATATGTTTGACATCACCATAAGTCCCATAGGTTATAGCAATAAATGATGTTTCTTGGTACTTTATGTTGTTTATGTTATATAAAATTAACTGCAGTTTGCATTTTCATAATTTCAGTACTGGGAACTGGGATTGGCAATGTGTCAAAGAGATACAAAAGCTTGGAGAGGATGTTTTGCCAGGGGCCATCCAAGAAACAAAGTACCTATGACACATTTTCAATTCCTGCTTCAGCTTATCCATCAGGGGAGGATCATTTAATTTGCAAAGTAAAGCATAGTCCCCCATTAGTTGTATACCAAGATTTACAGTAAGTGACATTTCAATCCAGTGGTAGGGACTGTTTAGTTGGAGAAGCTTGAGTTGTGGGTTTGGAATTAGAACTGGGATCAAAAGTCTAGAATTCTATATACATTTTTCCATGGCCAAAGACACCTGTCTAGACTATTTTGTTAGATATGACTATGAAGATTTTCATTCATCCAGGTCATAGTATATCTAGTATAGGTCAATCTAAAAACAACTGGACTTGCTGAGTAATCAATGAACGTCTTCATTGATTACTCAGCAAGTCCAGTTGTTTTTAGATTGACCTATACTAGATATTTTGTTAGATACTTAAATTATCTAGCAATTGGTATGTGGTAGTCTTTTAGAGGGAAAGAAAGCTTAATTCATACAACGTTAGGTGAAATAGTTGATTAAATCTAGAACAGACTGTATGAATCTTGATTAATTAAAAACAGGATGATATACATCAGTTAATGGAAGGCAATTTCAAAACAGAATTGTCTTAGTATAAGCTGCCTGGAGCAAATTGACTGCCTACAGTATGTCTTCAATGTTTTATATAAGATCTACAAGTATTAAAGTAATGCTGACCAAACATTGTAGCAGAGTGTTGTAGCATGTTAGCTGTAGATCAAAACAGGAAAATATGGAGTAAGTAATAATATTTTTTAGAATGCAAGCTGCTGGGATTTCATAAATCCATGAGACAGACATGGTATCTAACCTGCCATTCCTGAAGCAGGGACCGAAGCAGTCCCCAAAGCATTTATACTACATACTAAGTAAGCTAATAAAAGCTATCACTTACTATATATTTTGCTGTTAAGGTGAAACCCGAGATGTGGCCAAGTTGGTTACTCTCATGGAAAACCAAACCAATATATAGTTTTGTCAAATGAAAAATAATTTGCTCAACTCTTTATAACTTTTTTCTTTCTTTCTAAAGGCTCTTTCTAAAAGCTCTTTTATAAAGGAAATAAAAGAGAAAGAGCAATGAATTGCAATATTTCCGAGAGAGGCTTTTGAATTTCTGTTTTTCCCTCGCTGCCCCAGGCAGAAGATATGAATGAATTTCATGGTGAAATGAATGGCATATTTTATTGTTCAGTCTTCCATTTCTTCTTTCACTTACTCAATTATTAAAAAAAAATGATGATACACCTCATCTCACAATAAAAAAACATGTGCTGTTATGTTTTGTGAACGTACCACTGGACTAACTTGTTTCAAAGTTAATGCTTTGAAACTATTCGGGCATTTTACATGCTTTACAATTCTTAAGGTAAGTGTGCCTTTGGGCAATGTTAGAGTAGTGCAGTTGTGAAACACTAATATAACATTAAAGTGGCTCGGGTTTCCCATAAATGGATAAATGAAGTAGGCAGTCTGCTCTTAAACCATCATTACCTTGATATTCATTCATTTAAATAATAGCATTAGATAAAGACAGAAAACACAATATACCTTTATCTTTATTTATTGGTGTGTCTATTGTTTTATAGCATACGTAAAAACTGATGACACTTCGCTGCAAATATAAGAAAGAGACAGACGCTAGTGGTCATTTGCATTCTTTCGCCCGGCGACTTTTTGCTTTGGCAAATGGACGCTACTCTGCAAATTCACTAAAATGCAGATTTTACTGAACATTACCTCTTTCGTCAGACTTGCCTTCGCCAGCTCAGAGCAGGCAAAGTTCAATGGAGTTCCTCAATCTTCTGTCACTTACATCATATTCTGTGAGTAGAAAATGCATCAAAAAAGTTCAAAAAACACTGGTGTATTTTCCTTTTTTTCAGAGTGATAGTCCTAAAAACATTTTTTTGTGTAACCAGTTTCCCCCATACATTTTCTAACATATGGAACATTAACTATACAGTGGACTCATGTGTAGGGCATTATAACAATTCTATTGTCTTTATAAAGGTTTCCTGGACATGTGTAATATAATGTATTTGCTGCAACATATAACATAAAGACGTCTATTCAACTTTAAATTTCCCGCTGTATGTAAATGAATCTCGAGCGAATTTGTGCTAGGTAGAAATTGAACACTAGCGCATCTTTGCTTTGAATTGCTTGCATTGCCAAAATAATGCTAGTGAAAAATCACCAGCGTTCGGCACCCAGGACGAAACTCTTGGCAAATTTTCGTCTGGTGAAGTATTGTGATGGGTGTGAACCGGACGCTGGCGAATTTTCAGTAGTTAGTAAATCTGCCCATAAGTGTCTCATAAACAGTAAACTTTGAATTAAAGTATATGTACTAAGTTAGATAATTCTGCCTGGAGCATTGGATTACTGTATAAAATTCATATTGATAAAGAATGCTGATAGGACCATAGTAAGATAGATGGATGGATGGATGGATGGATGGATGATTAAATAAACCCAATAGACTGGTTCAATAAAGATTAATTATATTGTAGGTATATCTTAAAGGTACCGTTTTATTGTAACAGAGAAAAAGGAAATCAATTTAAACATTTTTGATTATATGGATAAAATTAAGTCTATGGGACATGTCCTTTCAGTAATTTAGAGCTCTCTGGATTACTGGTTTCTGGATAACAATTCCAATGCCTGCACCTATGCAATGTATCCAAGTTTTCTTCTCCTCTGTAGATGAAATAAAATATCAGACAGGGTAACAATTTGAGCATTTCCCCCGTATCTCTATTCTCTGGCCATCCTTAAATTTATTCTAGTGGTTTAACCATTACTGTAGAATAGTTTTTTTTCTGGCATTTGAGACCACACTATGGGAGTTAAAATTTCAAGTGCCATACCTAGTGCCAGCATAAAAACTACAATGGCAGTGCCATAGATTCTACGTCTCCACCCGTCTCTTTGATCTGTGCAGCATCAATGTTTACATAGATCAAGGAGTAGACTACACTAAAAAGATGACAACTTTCTGATTGGCAGCTTAGTGATTAGGGATGGGCGAATTTTTTCGCCTCGTTTCGCCGAAAAAATGACGCCCATAGACTTGTATGGAGACGTGCGTCAAAATAATTTCACCGCGCGACAAATTTTTTTTGACGCCCATAGACTTTAATGGGCGTCTGCGACATTTCGCCGGTGGCGAATTTTGGCGAAGCGAAACGGGTCAAATTCGCCCATCCCTGTTAGTGATTAACAGTAATATACCACTGAAAGAGTTTGGAATGATGAAAACAAAACCATACAGTAGGATGTTGAGTATCTGAAAATAAACTCTGACTTTCCAACATACCCCTCCGATTTCTCTTACAGATTTATGCTCAGAACTTTATATTGGTTTTTTTTGTTTGGTTTTTTTTTACTGCAATAATAAATTTCCAGTTATAAAATGCCACATCCAATATTTTAATAATTGCCCACCTGGATGTTTTCTATGCAGATAAAAAAAGCAAAATAAAAAAATATACATTCACATAATCCTACATGGATCCATTAAAATACAAATCTTGTCAAAGAAGAGATGGCAGAAGGCATATTTCATAAGCTTGCAACTAGAATATGTGAAAGACCATCTCATTCACAATGCTGCCATAAATTAAATATGCTCATCCGTCTATCTCACTTTAGACTTTTGTCTTGATCTTTTAATATCCCATAGATTTAGCAAGGAATATCTATATCCAGCAAAGCTAATTTATTCTTTCAATAAGTCACTGAAATTCTTATGCATTCATCTGGGGGATGATGTCATATACCAATGCTTTTTTAACAATCTGTTTTTTTTCTTGGCTTTCTCTCTGTAAAATCCTACATGCTATACATGTCCATGTTCCTTTTCAAGATGTAAAGCTTATGCCTTACTTGTGATTTACAGTTTAAAATGTAATATTCATAACAATATGATATAAAGGGAAAGAAAACACAATTGACAATTCATGATTTTCTTCATATTACATATCTTAATTTTCTTACAGATGACTTTGTTTGGAACGGGAAACAAAGGCAGAGGTTTAGAATTGTAATTCTAATGCTACATGTTGTATTCTGAATTTTATAATATTCAATATAATTTATATAATCTTTTTTTGGGTACATTTTAAACAATGTTAGTTTAGAATCAGCTTTCAGAAAATCTCTACCCCTATAAGTCTTCCTTTTGGAGCATTAAATATTGAAAGTAATTCAGTGTGACATGGGAACTGCATGCATATTCATTTTTTTCTTTAGCCCAGTTTCATATTTTTTTATATAGTGTTCTTTTTACTTTAAGATTGCAAAATAGTTATTGATGTAATGTTGCATTTTATGTTTAACAGATACAACTTGTTCATAAATCAAAATTCTAATACAGGTTTAGGATTCCTTATCCGGAAACCCGATATCCAGAAAGCTCCGAATTATGGAATGACCGTCTCCCATAGACTCCATTTTATCCAAATAATCCAAATTTTTTTTAAAAAAAATAAAAATTTGACTTAGAAGGAATGGCATGGCTACTCTGCAGAGCCCCCTCCCCCTGAACTGTCAGTGCAGCTACTAGTAAGAATAAAACTGTAGTTTTTATTACTTGCTACTAATTTGTTGTGCATTCTGGGGAGTATTATACAGTACATGGAATTTCCTCTGTACCATCCTGCTATGCATTTTGGGGGTATATGTACATGGAATTGGCTCTGTTAGTGATGAGTGAATAAATTTGCCAGGCACTAATTCATGGCAAATTTCCAAGTTTTGCCACCATCAAATAAATTCACAAAATTGCCGGGAAAATTCAATTAAAAAATTTTGGACGTGCGTTGGAAAAGTCGATTGCGTCAAAACCGCCATGCGTCAACATTATTTGGATGTCCATTGTCTTTAACGACAGAGTCACAATTGACATGAGTGTCACAATTAACACAAATTACGTAATTTTTTGCCATTTCACTGGAAATTCGCAAACTTTTAGGCTAAGCAAAATGGGACCCATCACTAGCCTCTATGTCATTCTGCTGTGTGTTCTGGGGGTGTTTATAAATAAAATTGCCTTTGTGGCATCCAGCTTTGGGTTCTGGGGGTATTATACATGAAATTGCCTCTCACCATCCAGCTATGAGTTCTGGCGTATTTATACTTGAAATTGCCTCTGTGCCATCCTGCTATGAATTCTGGGAGTATTTATACATGAAATTGCCTTTGCGTCATCCTGCTAAGAGTTCTAGGGTTATTTATACGTGGATTTGCCTCTGGACCATCCTGATATAAGTTCTGGGTGGTATTATATGTGGAATTATTTCTGTGTCATCCTCCTATGAGTTATTATTAGATGAAATCCATTTAACAACTGTACAAACAGCAATAAATAATTGGGAATTTAACACAGGGATTGCTGTGTTGGTATTGATGGCTCCCATACTGGTTACAATAGGAGCTGACAGAGCAGGATATTGAAATCCAGGCTTACTGTATATCCAGGAACTAAAGGCAGCCTTATTAGGTATGCTCTCTAATCAATTGACCCATGAGGTAAATAGACAGAAAATATATGAGGGACTATACAAATAGTCAACAACACTGGCAGATGACATTTTTAAACCTGTCCGATCAAATCACCAATATCCATAGTATATGCATAGAGGTCAGAGAGTCTCCATACAAATAGAAAATTTGCTTTTAAGACTCTGTCTGATCTGCATTTACTTCAGCCACTTGTTGCATGAAGTAATAACTTATTAAAAAATTTCTATTTGATTCTAAAACAGTGTGTAGTGTTTTTTTCCAGTAAAGCAGTTAAGGAGATGTTGTTTACTGTGTTATTTACTGTAATCTTTACACGGGTATGTTTGATAGGATGACTTTTTTTAAATTTTCTTTTTCTTTTACAAAGCAATGTTTCTGTTTTGCTTTTTGGCTTTGATTCTTGTTGTCTTTATAGCAGAACGTTCTTATCTCAAATCACAGAGATCATATTTGATACTCAGTGTTTATGTCACTGTATGATTTTGATTCCACACAATAATGGAGTGCTCTAACCTTGTGTGATGAGTCTCTTAGGACCAGGTGCTCGAACAGTGTTAAATCCACAAATTCAATGTAATAGTCCAATACACTGCAGCACACTGTAGAGTGAATGATTTTCTAAATAAGTGAATTTATTGGCTTATTTTGAGCAGACAACAGGCAATGTTTCAGGCCTCGCAGGACCCTTTATCAAGCCTGTGAAATTAACTGCTGTTCTGTGTTAAATAGTGTAAGATGTGGGTGGGGAACAAAACAAAGTGTTGAACAAACAGCTGTGTCCATTAATAGGTTATATTCGTGTTATAAGTGTCCCAATTCCACTTCAATCAATTTTTCCCCTCCCACAAATTTTCCACACCCACATTTTACCCTATTTAACACAGACCAGCAGTTAATTTCATAAGCTGCGAGGGTCGTGCGAGGCCTGAAACGTTGCCACTTAGTTGTCTGCTCAAAAACTATGAGCCAATAAATCCACTTATTTAAAAAATCATTCACTCTACAGTGTGCTGCAGTGTATTGGACTATTATATTGTATGTTTTTGAGACCTTAAAATACTTCACTGCATTGTGAAAATATGTCATAACAGAAAACTGTCCAGTAAGTTACAAATGCATAAACACTAATGTTTTAAAAGGTGGTTTTAAAACATTGAAAATGTATTATAAACATAAAAAAGTATTACATGCATTTCTATTCTACTACTTCTGTCCCACTTACCTTAAATTTCTTCATAGTTACTTATAGACCATCTTCATGATTTTACTGACATATTGTCTGAGGCTTGTCCTGTCTTCTTCTTGCTTTTTTTTAAATCTGTCTTGTTCCTCCAGTTAGAGAAAGTGAACATTTTACCATAGAAACCAAATTATAAAACTATGACTGATTGGATTCACACTGCTGGATTTTTTTATAGGGATAATAAGCTTTATTGCTTTCTTGTTGAAAGAGAAACTGCTGTTTGTTTTTGCCACAACTTGTGTTAAATTAAAGCTCAGCAGTCACTTGAAAAAACACAATGGACATGGTGTAGGACATGTAGAACCCTTAGGCGATATACTAGTAGAACCATAAGTTTTTATGGGCGATTAAATTCACCAGATATGAATTCACAGCAAATTTCACGTTTTGTCACAAGCAAATTAATTCAGCAATTCGCCGGCGAGTAAAAAAAGAATTGTAATATGACACCATAGTAACCAACCAATTTGTCAAAAAAATGCTCTCTATTGAGATATCTGACCTGTTGTCCCACTTACAGATCATGTAGCCACAATATATGGGTGGAAAAATTGCACTTATCTTGCTGATGTGTTCACAGCCTAGTATGTAAGATCAGTATTTGAAACCTTGCAGTTTCAGGCTTCATCTGTTGACCCTATATGAGTGCTGTTCAGGGTCATTGGACATATTCCATATTTGTTCTGTCTAACCAGTGTAATTTAATAGACTAATATTAAGTAAGTGATCACAGAGTTAGGTCAGAAATAACATTTATAAATTCATCAGTCTCAAGTTTAGCTTGGGAGCAGATCTCAGATTCACTACAAAAATTACTAATATTATGGTACTGTACCCTATAATAGTCTTTGTTGACTTTTGACTACAGTTTTCATTAGCTTTGGGTTGCACCTACTGTCTGAACAGGTTTTTACATCAGAGCTCTTCTGTGTCTTAATTTTAATAAGCAGTGAGCAAATGATCAGATTAAGCCTTTGGTGGGTGGTCAAGTTAGAGAAAGATTTGATTGAACTAGTATGTCCAGGTTTAGATGAAATCAATCAGTGTGAAAAGTACAGTAACAATTTCAAGCATTACAAAGCAGTACAAAGAACTAATAAAACATAAAGTACAGCAATAAAAAATTACATTGGCATGCAGGGACCATAATTTAAAAAGGGAGCTACTTTATTTACTGTTCTTCTTTCCCATTAGTATGTTTAACTGTATAATCTAAAAATGGATTTTCTACATGATACTTATGTGCTCTGATGTTGACACAGGACACATTTGAGGTGCTTCATGGTAGTATGGATAGAGAATGGGAACCTAGTATTTGTTAGGGTAGTGACTCTAGTGCAGTGATCCCCAACCAGTGGCTCGGGAGCAACATGTTACTCATCAACCCCTTGGATGTTACTCTCAGTTGCCTCAAAACAGGTGCTTATTTTTTAATTCCTGGCTTGTAGGCAAGTTTTGGTTGCATAGAAACAGATGAACTGCCTAATAGACCCTCTTGTAAGCTGCCAGTTTTCATAGGGGCTACCAATAGCCAATTTCAGCACATAGTTGGGACCCCCAGGAACTTTTTCTATACTGATGTCATTCGCCCAACATTTGTTTACATTTGAATGTTGCTCACAAGTTAAAAAGTTTGGAGACCCTGATCTAGTGGATCTGGCAATACACCTACTGGTGGCCCACTAAGAATAAAAAAACAGTGCAAATTGTGGCTTTTGGCACTTTAACCATAATGTAGCAGTGGAGTAAAATGGGGAACAAAGGATACTCCCATAATGTATGTTTATATATATATATATATATATATATATATATATATATATATATAGCGAATAAAGTACCCCCTCTTGTAAAATATAAGGATATTATAAGTTTCCGAGGAGTTTCATGACCATATGTTTTTATACAGGTCATGGAACTCCGAGGTAACTTATGATATCCTCATATTTTACAACTGGGGGTACTTTATTAATTATAATACACAAATTTTAGTGAGTCATGTGACAGAAATTACATCACTACTCACCGTTTATAGCTGATGACATCACTACTCACCGTTTATAAGGATATAATTTACAAGATATTCACGGCTTTTGTGTATTATATATATATATATTATAGAGGGAACCACTTTGCACAATATACAGTAACTAGGGTAGCAGTGTTGGGCCCAGCTTAAGTAGTCCACATTTAACCAATGGATCATATAGGTGCAATATAAAAAAAAACCCTCTAATTTCCTATTTTGATAAATCTACCACTAGTAGGAACCTTGACCTATATATAAAAGTGCCCAGTCCTGCAAATAAATCAAAGGCAAGCATTTCCACTCCTATATGCTATGGCTCACTAAAAAATAATTTTTTATATCTCTATGTGTTCTCCATTCTACAAATAAACTATTACCTGTAGTCAGGCCAAGGGGTGAATTGCAGATTGGAGGATAAATAAAAATGGATCTACAGTATATAACTGGTAAAAATATTAAAAAGAATAAAAAGCTTAGGGGCAAATTTACTTATGGTCGAATATTGAGGGTTAATTAACCCTTGATATTCGACTGTCGAAGTTAAATCCTTCGACTTCGAATATCGAAGTCGAAGGATTTACCGCAAATCGTTCAGTTCGAAGGATTTTAATCCATCGATCAAACGATTTTTCTTCAACTAAAAAAAGATTGCAAAGCCTATGGGGACCTTCCCCATAGGCTAACATTGACTTCGGTAGGTTTTAGGCGGCGAACTAGGGGGTCAAAGTTTTTTTTTAAAGAGACAGTACTTCGACTAACGAATGGTCGACTAGTCGAACGATTTTTAGTTTGAATTGTTCGATTCGAAGTCTAAGTCGTAGTCATTGGGGCTGTGAGACCTTGCACGTGATAGGATCTTGTCCTGGTGCTTTGTGAGCTTTATACTGATTCTGATTCTGGTTTTGACCCCTGCCTGGCTATAAGATTATCGTGACTTCTATATCTGACCCTTGCCTGAATATTGACTATCCTTCTGCTGAACCCTCCTGTCTGATTAATAACCCAGTTTTGACCTTTGCCTGCCTGATTACAATTGACATCTGCCTGCCTCGACCCGGCCTGTACTGACTACGATTCTGGTTTCCTGTTTTGTACCGTGACCCTCAGCCTAAAGACTCTTGCTAACAGTTGTGCCCCTCTGCCTATCCAGAACCTCTAGCCTTGCACCTCTCATTTAAGTCCTGGTGGCATCCAAGTAGCTGAGGGCTCCTCCCGAGGCCAACGGCGGTCACACTACAGGTAAAGCACAGGCCGAGACCAGGGTGCTTGGCATTTGTTCTGGTGTTGGGTGCTGACCGTGACAGAATATTACTGCCTACTTCAAACTAATTAATTTAAAGTTGTACATCCCTATATAGGCACTCAAGCTAATTTGATATATGTTGTTAAAGGGTTGTTGATGTTTGTAGTTTTTACTCTGAGTACAGTTGTTGTTAATATATAAACTGTAAAATGAGGGCTTGATAATGACATCTGTATGTAGATACTAGAAGCACTGAAAGTCCAAACACACTCATTTATTACATAATTGGCTTGTAATTATTATATCTATGCATTTTCCATGCTTCTTCAGCCTCATGGAAGGTCCAGTGAATTCCAGTTGTTAGTCTACATACAGTATAGCTGTTTAATATATTACAGGAAACATTTTCCTGCTAACTGATTCTCATGTAGTATTATTTTATTTCCATTGGGGATTCTGTTGTTTAAGAGGCATTACAATGTTGTAAAATTAATTGAGTTTAATAAAGCAGCAGTTAACATAGCAGCAATAAAAAGAGTTTAAATCTATTTTGGTCTTAAATATGATGATTACAGATCTCAAAATAGAAAATAAAAGCACTTTAGCACTCTTGTCAGCCTCACAGATAAGAACCATCTGTAACAAACACTCACCCTGGTAGTCTAGTGGTGTGGCGGGGACGCGCGGCTTGCCTCTGCTGCTCTTATAAGCGAATTCACACTGGTGTGTTTACGTCAGCGTGCAATGGCACAAAATTTGAACAGTATAAAAGGCACATTCAGCCTGCAGGTCCTTGCCCATTATAGGTTTATCTCCTAGTGAGTTCCTGGTGCCTTTGTGCTGTTTAAGCTTTAGTATCCTGTTATCTGATTCTTGTTGTGACCCCTGCCTGTGTATTGACTATCCTGACTTCTGTGATCCTGACCCTGCCTGGTAAATCAACTCTTCTGTACCTATATCCGCTCTGATTAATCTCCTGGTTTGACCCTTGCCTGTTTGACTCCGATTGTACTCCGCCTGCCTCGATCTGACTGATTTGACGCTTTTCTGTCTACGCCTTGTACCGCGACCTTCTGCCCAAAAGACTTTCTGTTTTACATTCATGCCCCTTTGCTTTTTCCAGAACCTTTTGCTTTGCACCTATCTTAATAAGACCTGGCGGCATCCAATTAGCCGAGGGCTCCTCCCGAGGTGAAAGGCGGCTGTTAAAGGCAGAAGCAAGAGCAAAGAACAGGGTACTTGGCATTGGTTCTGGATTTAGGTTGCCGACCGTGACACCATCTTTGCAGGCATATTATGGAATATATATTATATATATATATATATATATATATATATATATATATATATATATATATATATATATATAGGGACCCATAGGGTTAATGTGCCCTTATGGCCGTTTTGTGCTCTATCAAGGAGGTGTAGCAGGGAGTAGCTTCCCAGGTAAGATTTGCCCACAGTGAAGGGACACAGTGGATAGGGTGTCAGGCTTTAGGTTCTCCTCCATGATCACTCCACTGTGTGAGATCCAGACCACATGTGAGGTTGTTCTGCCTAGAGGGAAGTTGTAATGCCTTGACTACAGCCTCAGGAAATGCACCTGCATCTACCTCTGATATACTGTCCGAGCTGTGAGCTTATATATTCTGCAAATGCCTCTTAATTGATGTAAGTAACCTGTGGATCAGTTACGCACACGCACACACACACATACACACACACACTTATTTATCTTTTGGTAATGTTCTGTAGTTATAAAAAAAATATATTAATTTAAAAATCTATAAAAAATGTATTTATTAAACCCTGTTAAGGGATCTTTCAGAAATAATAAGTTATACATTGAGCTTGAGAGATAAAAAAAGTTATGCCTCATATAGAAATAATTGAAAAAGATTACCCTACAAGTAAATCCAGTTAATATATTTTGATATAACTAAGTTTAGTTATATAAACTATAAACTAAGTTTGCTCATTAAAGAAATTACTGGTTGGTTTTATACATAATTTCTTAAAATCAACAAAAAAAGGCCCCAGATTACAAGAATGACTAGTAATAAACTCTATAGTGAGCCACAAAGATTGCTGCACTTATATCTGAATGATAAGTGTTGTGTTGATTTAATACTGTATCCCAAAACAGATTTTGGAGTTAGTGTTGTGAAAAAACCTTTGCATGCTTGCAGATATTTTTGAGTTGAACTATTTCATTAGTCATGAAAATTTCAAATAATCATGAAAATTAAAATGAAAAACTTGTTACTGACATTTAAAAAAAAAAAAAGGTTATATTTCTCATTCTCTGTAGATTTTTAAGAGGACATTAAAAATATAGCTGTGGTTGTGTAATAAATGTAGGGAATGAGATCAGTGGGCTTAAAAACTATGATCACAGTTAAATTAATGATAATGAATAAAAAAAATCTAATTATTACTGTTATTGATCTTAGATAAATATCAATGTACCTATGTTCATCTAATAAATCTTGTTGCATGAAAGAGAAGTGCAAGGTCATATTTCTCAGATAATATTTTAATAATATATCTGAAAAATATGCACACACTGCATTATAGGGGGAGGAAATAAAGGGAAACAGCAGCATGTATAGTGATTACTAGAAGGGGCCTCAGTGGGCTGAGATTATAGTATTTTAAGTTAAATTGATTTTTTACATGATTTGATTTTAATCTAGTTTGGATGAATCAAATTCTACAAGGATGAGATATTTAATCTAGTACATTAAGATGAAAAGGACATTGGTTCAGAGACGTTTAATGCATGTGATAAAAGCAGTATCTGATTATGAGGGTTTTAAGTAATTTCTTGTTATTTCATGAATGCAATATAGTTTAGTCTATAAATGACAATACACAGTGACAATATAATTGTAAGGTATTAAAACCGTTGCCTTAATAAGATAATAAATCCCAACTTCTTTTGTATAGAAGTTAAAAATAATTGTTAATCCTTGCCAATAAGCCAATGGCATCTTTAGAAAAATAGCTCAACACATCTCTGTTCTAAAAAAAGTGGTCTGGTGAAACCAATCTTCTGTAATTTTCCACTCTACTGTTTTCCAATATTGAACTGGAAATTTGTGCACTTGGCTGTTTTGAAGGTTTACTTAGCAGAGTTTATTTATCCTTTCACTTTCAAATTTGTTATGGTATAGTATTATAATTCAATAAGCTTGTGGAATAACCAGAGATAGGATTACACAGTGGAGACAGTACAAAGTTTATATCTATGATGTAAATAGTGTAGCATAGAGTCGATGTCTTGAAAAAGATCCTAGAACCAGGTCCAAAACATTGACATTTTTATTATATAAAAAAAATTAATTTGTAAAAAATGGTTGTAAAAGGCTTTTTACAAAGTTTTTACCCACAATGTAGACACAACGTAGACACCTGTGTGATCCCAGATAAGGGATAACATACCTGTATATTTATACCTAAACAATATAATAGAGATCTGTCTATCAATTTAAAAAAAATCTTTGTTTACTGGCTCTTTTCTAAACAGAAGTCTTGTTACTAGCATATTTAAGCCCCAAAATCCATATAGCAGTTGAAATATTAGGTGCAGGACAAAACATGTAAATACAGGTATGGGACCTGTTATCCAGAATGCTTGACACCTGGAATTTTTCTGACAAGGGCTCCTTCTGTAATTTGGATCTTCATACCCTATGTCTACTAAAAATAATTTAAACATATAGTAAATCCAATAATATCATTTTGCCTCTAATAAGGGTTAATTGAATCCCAGTTGGGATCCAGTACAGGGTACTGGCTTTTTATTACATAAAAAAAGGGAATAATTTAAAAAAAGTGTAATTTCATGATTAAAATAGAGTCTAAGGGATATGATCGTCACATAATTTGGAACTTTCTGGAAAATAGGGTTCTTGATATCAAATCCTATATTTGTAAAAAAAAAAAAAAAAGACTAATTGATTTAGAATACTGCTGTTTACATTATACAAGTTAACTTTAAATGGGTTGTTCACCTTTGCGTTAACTTCTAGTTTGATGTAGATATATAATATTCTGAGACAATTTGCAATTGATTTGCAAGGGAGATTGCAATATGACTAGGAGAGGCCTGAATAGAAAGGCAAGTAATAATAAGTAGCAATAACAATACATTTGTAGCCTTACAGAGCATTTTTTTTAGATAGGGTCAGTGACCCCCCCATCTGAAAGTTGTAATACAAAAAATTCAAAAACAATAAAAATAAGCAATGAAGGCAATTTGAAAGGTTGCTCAGAATTTGCAATTGTATAACATACTAAACGTTATCTTAAATACTTAAAGGTGAACCACCCCTTAAAAGTAATCTGTTGCTAATATTTATCTCTAATAATATTTTTTAAAATGTTAAAATGTACAGTAACAAAACAATCTAGTTTAGAATTCTTGACTTCATAAGCAAGTCCAAAAGGCAGGCAACTCTATCATTTCCAGAAAACTATAAAACAGCCAAATATTAAATTCATACTATTACTGGTATATTTCTACTCTTTTTCCATTTTCATTGAATCCTTCCAAGCAATTAAAGATGAATCACAAAACCCATTCACTGTGATTCTCTTAAATGCTATTTTCAGTTTTGTCTCAGTAAGTGACCTTTACGTGCTCACTTAAAATATATTTTGAGCTGAAATGTTTTGTATTTATTTATTTATTTTTATAGCAAAATGATCTGTGAGACAGCCTAATAGGTTGAAACAATATACTGTAGAGGCATGCTAATATCAGACAGATCTGAAAAACCTTGAAATACTTCTGGTTTGTTAATATTTACCTGCAAATAATTTTCACCTGTATTCGAGAAACTGTAAACTTTTTTTCTGAAAAAAAAAAAATAAATTGTACTGCTGATCACTGTAAACGGTATATTTTGTTTTTTACAGTCCTAGATAAAAAAATCAGTTGTTTTAGAGAATATTTGTAATTGCTAGTGATGAGCGAAATTATTTGCTAGGTTTTACCGCAAAAAAGACTCCATAGACTCTGATGGGTGAAAAAAAATTGTTGCGTCAAAAAAAAACCTGTTGCCCATAGATGTCAATGCATTTTCCAAATATTTTGCCGTTTCAGAATTTTCAAGCAAAGTGGGTCAGATTTGTCCATCATTAGTAATTGCAAATGAAAGCAATTTGTGTCTGGCTATATTCTCAGGAGTAGCAAAAACAGCTGATTAACAGATTCGTGCAAAAGTTTTTGCATATTTAGAAAAAAAAATTTAAGCAACTTTTGATTATACATTCATTATTTTTTCAATGGTTTGTGTATGGTATGTGTAAATACAATTGTTATTGAAAGCAGCATTGAAGTTTAAGGTACAAATTCATGAAAGGGAAGTACAAAATTATTCCAAGAAGTTTCATCTGTTCGAAAACTTTCTTGACAGTTATACAAGCAATGCTTTGAGCAGCTGAGCACATTCAATTTCAGTGGGTGCCAATACTCCACTGCTTAGTAGGGATGTAGCGAACTGCCGTTTATGTGTTCGCGAACGCCGTTCGCGAACACCGGCAAAAATGCGAACAGTTCGCGAACAGTTAGTGAAATTCGAACATCCGCAAAATCGTTCGATTCGAACGATCGAAGGATTTTAATCGTTCGATCTAAGGATTTTCGTTCGAATCGAACGATCGAAGCCATTCGATCGAATGATTTCATTCGATCGAATGGCTTCGATCGTTCGATTCAAACGAAAATCCTTTGATTTTAGCGGTTGAAGGAATCGAATGGTCGAATGGTCGAACGATTTTTGTTCGAATCGAACGCGAACTCGTATTGGCGAACGTCGCGCGACGTTCGCAAACATTCGGCGGACGCGAACAGTCGAAGTTCGCGAGAACTAGTTCGCTGGCGAACAGTTCGCTACATCCCTACTGCTTAGCAGCAGTGCAGTGCTCTAAAACATGTCCCAAATCATTGCAACCCAATTCAGAAACAAAAGTTGTTTGGGAACAAAATAAATAGTTAAATATAAAATAATAAACCGTACTGCTCATAAAGAATATTTTTAAAAGTACACCTTAATCTGAAAGTTAGTAACTGTAATAGAAGTTAGGGAAAGCAAAGCTACTATTATTATTATTATTATTTTAATTAACATGTATTTATATAGCGCCAACATATTGCGTAGCACTGTAAAGTAAATGTGATTATACAACTAAATCACATGAATTATATACATAGAACATATGGAGCTACATACATCACAATCAATACAGGTACAAAAGGTGAGGAAAGGCCCTATGCATAGGCATACAGTATAAAGGGAGGGGAGTAATACACAAGGTGTGGGAGTGGGCAAGATCAAATTAAGTGGGTGAGAAATGTGGTACTGTATGTGGTGTTGCGTTTGGTAGTTAAGCAGAGTGAGGGTAGGCTTCTCGGAAGAAGTGCGTTTCAAGAGATTTCTTGAAAGCAGAAAGGTTGGGAGAAAGTCGGAAAGACCGTGGCAGAGAGTTCCAGAGGAGGGGTGCAGCCCTTGCAAAGTCTTGAATGCGAGCATGTGAGGAGATAATGAGAGAAGAGTTGAGTAGCATCTCAGTAGAGGAGCGTAGTAAGCGGTTGGGTGAGTATATAGAGATGAGTTCAGAGATGTAGGGTGGGGCAGAGTTATGAAGTGCTTTGAAAGTCAGTGTCATTAATTTGAATTTGATTCTGAAAGGTAACGGAAGCCAGTGCAGGGATTGACAGAATGGAGAGGCAGAGGAGGAGCGGTTGCTGAGGTATATGAGCCTCACAGCAGTGTTCATTATGGACTGGAGAGGCTTCTACTAGGCTTCTTCTACTAAAAATATACAAAAATAAGAATAATAAATACATTTATATGCGCTCTTCAAAATGACTGCTGATAAATGTCTTATTATTGACTCTACCAGCATACCTCACTTGCTTTGTCTTCAAAATGGCAGATTAGGCAATCACTTGAATTGAATTTCCACATTTTAAATTATTTGTTATTTTAAAAGTTTCATAAGGCTGCCATCAGGATGTTGTGAACACCACAGACTTCCAGTGGCTACTGGTCCTTATTAAGGTTTTAGTGAGGATCAAGGAGAAAGATGACTGGGGGACACAGACAGGCAGGCTCTTCAACTGAAGAAGCTTTATTCAGCACAACAAACAGAAGGACATGCACTCGCATAGGCAAGATTAAAAGAGGGTAGGCAGAAATAAAGAAGCACAGAGAGACACTAACTCAGTTAAGTAAGGCAGGGTAAGGCCAACACACAGCACAGTATGGCTTATTAAAAAGCACACTCCAAAGTCTAGGCAACAGTTCATGGCAGGCAGCATACAGGCAGGTCAAGAGTGAAACCCAGAATGGCAGCAGGACGTTCACAGGCAAGGTGAGCTACCATGATAATGCCCTAAAGAAGGCATTTCATGTATCCTGACATCCTTCCCTGAAGGGTAAACCTTACATCTCAACATTACTTTAGGGAATATAAGGGGAAAAATTAATAATTTACAGGTTCAATATGTTCATTTAAATAAATTGTTGCTAAAAAGATGTATTGAAAAGTGCTGATTAAATACCTGAATTATCCTTGTTAGGGTCATCCAGTTTGTACCTGAAAGACAATATATATGTTTTATATTATTTTTTACTGTTTCAAATAAGCTAACTAAAGCAAAACATGCACTGGTGTATTTGCTCCTCCATTAGAACTATAAAGCATGCTTCTTTCATGTTTGATTTCTATCTCATCTTGTTTTGATTTATCCTACTTAAGAAAACTACTCAATTTTTACTCTTACTTAATTCTGTTATCATTTTATTTGATATATCCCTATAGACCTTGCATGCTTCCCTTGTTACTTGTTTTTTGCTTTTGAAAAGTTTCCTGTAATACCAAAGCTTGAAATGACTTGCAAGATGCCAGCTGTTCCCAGTGATCCGAATTACATTTTCTATCCCTGGGAGAAAACATAGAATAGCTTTAGTTGTTGCCTAAATAATATGATGGCTATATGTAGCATATCTTTACATATTCTTTTGAAGTAAAACTAATTTAGCAATTAAAACATTAAGCTCAGAATTCATTAAACATTACTCCCGCTTACTGAGTGGAACCCTAAACTACAACTGATTGATTTTATGAAGCCATTTCAAAGTAATAAAACCAAATTGATTATAAGTGAGCAAATATTTCCCAATTATTACACTGCTTACGTTGCTAAACATTGAAAAGAATATACAGCACTACTTAACTGGTTTAGCCATAGATTTCATGAATTTAGATCTTCCACCAACAGTTTGAAATAATCCTAATGATTAAGATGTATTTAGTAGTGATGGACGAATCTGTCCCATTTCACTTCACTGAAAAATTTGTGGAACTCTAAAAAAATTCGCAAAATGGTGAAAAATTGCTGTGACAATTTTTATGCGTGTGACAAAGTTACACCTGCTACTTTTTTGTCCAAATGCATTAAGTCAATGGGCATCAAAATAATTTTGATGCACAACCATTTTTACACTTTTTTGTTGCAGCAATTTTTTTGCCATCACATTTTTGCAGCAGTTTCGCAAAACAATTCGCAGGTATCGAAATTCAGAAAAGCACCCAAATCCATGCCTGTCAAATAAATTTGCCCATCACTAGTATTCAGCTTTCATTTAAAATAAAACAAGAGAGACATGTGAACATACTTACCATTCTGTTGACTTTAGTGTGGAAGCTTGAAAACCAAATTTAACAAGTTATTCGTGTATTCAGGGTATTTTAGCAATAACATATTGAAATCCCAAATTGTGAATAACACTACTGTGTTTTATATTTTAAATGCACAGTATGCATTCATTTTTATTACTAGTTAAGTGTTATTTGTCTATATCGGCATACAACAGAGCAAAATTAAGGACTGTGATTTTGGTGTAAAAGCTATGCTTCTGTACTTAAGGTTATAAGTAATATCTAGGGGGTTATTTATTTAAGTGACGAGGAAGCAAAAAGTCAGAATCCGAAAATACTAAATTTTCAACCTGTTGAGGTTCTGTAGAAGCAATGGCAGAGATTATATTTGTAATTTGAAGATATCATGGTCTGCACTGGGTTTCGTATGATAATCAGAGCATTTCTGGCTTTTCCAGTGATTTCACAAAAATTTGGGACCTTTCGAGTGTCAAATCCGAAAATTTTTGATCATTTGCACAACAATCCAAAAAAGGTTTGGTTTTCACGTTTTTTCACAATTAATTTTTCATCTGATTTTTTCATGGTTTTTTAATGATAAATAAGGCTTAAATCATGGATTCTAGTTTGGTCTGACTTTTTTATTTAAAACATGAGAAAAATTCAGTTTTTTAAGTAACCCACTTAGTATGAGGTAAAAACAAAATATTAAGTTTAGGTGGGTCGGTGTGCAGGAACAAAAGTAATGTTTTCTCATTTATCTCTATCTGTTTGTGAATATATAATGAACCACCAAACCAGTTTTGCACCACCAAATTTGGCAACTATATGGTCAAAAATAGATTGCTCTTTTGTCTTTTTGGTAAACTTGGTAAACCTGTCCTTGTTCCTACTTTCTTTAATTACAATAATGCACAAAATGCAATGTCCCAACTCCAAATCAAAAACAGGGTATATTCAACTACTGTACCTCTTTTTAGGGAGTCACCCTACACTCAGAATTCTTGCACTAAGGTCAGGATTTCTAATAAACAGCATTTAGAAAATTACTTAAGTATGTAAAATTTCCTTTCCCAACAGCCCATTACCTTAAAAGCATGTTTAGTTAGAAAAAAAAGTTGAAACTATCGAGAAAAAAATTAAAAATAATATACAGGCAAAACATCATCATAAGCATATATGAAACGTAAGACAAAGGGCCCATTTATTAACAACCAAATTTAAATTTTTTCCACGAATCTTGAAAATTTGTGGTTTTCCTATATTATATATATCACTAAACATTTGAAATTTATTAAGTAAAAAAAGCAGAACTAGAGAAGCCATTCAGACGAGTGTTGAAATGTTTTGAAAAAAACTCTGAAAGCCCAGTTCAGACTTAGTTTTCGACTTTCGACTTAATAGATACTGTATAGCATGCCCTAGATGAATGGAAACCATCATAGACACATATCTACTGATGTGTAATGTTTCTACCATGTTTATTTTTATTTTATTTTTATAAAAAATAGCCTACAGCTTCTAATATTGGTGCTACTTTTTTTCAACACAGTAACCATTAAAAACCAAGCAAACATACAGTATAATTGGCTGGTGTAGTTATTTTGTAAACTAAAACTGCAATTTTCAAATAAGTTCATGATGGAAGATCAGCCTTTTCAAAATGTCGATGTGTAATTTCATTTCAGAAAGCAAATCCATCATAAACATATGTTAGCAATTCGGAATACATATCTGTTTGTGTGGTTCCTCAAGACAGCATAAAAGATAAAGTACTTGGCATTGTGTCTAAAAAATTAAACTTACATTTATACCAGATAAAAGGATGCAGTACTTATGAAGTGAGATGGTCTGTGAGCTACAAAATTTCCGCAGTGAGGTAATTTTTCATCTTACCGATTCTATTTCATTTATATTTCATGCTGTTGCTGTACCACTGGACCTTATCTTGATTCTAAAACAGAACAAAATGAATAGCAGAGAATGCAGTCTGCCAATTTGCGTACCTAAATTGTTCAATTGTATGAAGTTTCTCCTACCAATGCATGGAATCATGAGCAATATCAATGGGAGAACCCTAAGACATTAGGTCGGACTATATATCACTTGTTTCTGTTGTTTCTGTTTGACTCCTAGCACCATTAGATAAATACTTTGATAAGTACTGTGAATCTGCTAGAAGAATACTGTTCAAAGAAAGCTGATTGTTGGTTACAATACAATTGTATTCTGGTTATTACTTAGCCTTAACAAAGAAGAATTTTCATATTCATTTCTGTTTTTAAAACAACCATTCAGTCTCCTTCATTCAATGTAATATTTTGCATCAGTTCTTTTTTTTTACAGCTTCCCTCCCAAAACATAGTCATATACTGACTATTTCCAATAAAATAAGCACAAACCAACATGTTACACATAGAAATTAAAGATAGTTCTCTACAAGTTGAAACCAGGCAAGACAGAAAACAATGGGTGGAAACATTCTTGGGGTATGGAGAAACGTTTCAAAATTGAATATTAGGAGGCAAATGTTCCAGTAAGGGGCACATGCAACTTCATTCATTTTATTGTAAGCTTTGAAAGGTTTACTCAGTCTGTTCAAATCATTAGAACTCCCAATCCTAGGCTTTCATTAAATTTGAAGCAAATGTCAGCATCAACTAGACATGTTTCAAGATTGCAATAAGTAGCTGCCTTCTGCTTACAAGCTTGTAAGCTTTTGATAACTTTTAACCGGATTTATGTTTTCTTTTTCCTTGCAAAGGGCTTAATTTTTTCTGCCTTGCCAGAAGCATAATGAGACTTGCAGGCTGGACTAGACATATAATAAGGATCAAATAGTGCAGGGAAATGTTAGCCGTTCTTAAATTCACATATTTAGTCAGTGGTGCGTAGGATGCTTTCCATATAACCTCTATTTGCAATGTCCAGTAAAATAACCTATTATTGCTTGTGTCATTGCTATCTCACAGAACAAATGTTGCTTTCCCAGATGAAAACTGGAGGAAAAAGTGTATTGATGTTCAATAACAAAAGTCATAAAAGAAAGTTGGCTAATAATTTCAAGCATTTTCTAAGGTTGTATTATCCACAATGGTTTCTAAAAGTGTTCTTTTCAATAACAGAGCTTTTTAAAAAGACTAAAAGCTGCATCTCCATTTTAACTTGGGCCTATTTTTTTTAAATTAACTCTATTTTCTGAACATCTTTCATGCTGCATACTAGAGTTATTGTTTTACTGCTGTAGTTTAAACTGAAACTTCTTAGGGCAGGTTCAGTGCGGTACTGGGGGTCTGGGCCCACTGGAGCTCCCACATCAGGGCCACCCAGGCCCCAATCCCCCCTTCTGCCATACACATAGGCCCCTGACCCCCCCCCCATCACCCTCACTAGGGATGTAGCGAACTGCCGTTTATGTGTTCGCGAACGCCGTTCGCGAACACCGGCAAAAATGCGAACAGTTCGCGAACAGTTCGCGAACTTCGAACATCCGCAAAATCGTTCGATTCGAACGATCGAAGGATTTTAATCGTTCGATCGAAGGATTTTCGTTCGAATCGAACGATCGAAGCCATTCGATCGAATGATTTCATTCGATCGAATGGCTTCGATCGTTCGATTCGAACGAAAATCCTTCGATTTTGGCGGTCGAAGGAATCGAATGGTCGAATGGTCGAACGATTTTTGTTCGAATCGAACGCGAACTCGTATTGGCGAACGTCGCGCGACGTTCGCGAACATTCGGCGGACGCGAACAGTCGAAGTTCGCGCGAACTAGTTCGCCGGCGAACAGTTCGCTACATCCCTAACCCTCACAGGCTCCTGCCACATCCCCATGAGCACTCTGTTCCCCTTCCCCCCCCCCACCCCCACCATCATATACCTCTTTCGACTCACTTTATTTATTCAGGAGGCAGGGGAAGTAAGGAAGGAGCAAGGCTCTGCCAGCAGCGAACAGGTCTAGGCTGGCGGGGTCACGAGGGCTCTGTTTTTTTCCTGATATCCAGCCAGCCCAGTCATGTTCATTTTTGTTTGTGTATTTTCACAGAAAATTGGACACCCAACAAAATCTCACCAACAAAATCATTAAGGTAAATCAGGCTTTCAAAACAAAAAGAACCACTTTACAATAAATCAGTAATTACTATTATTGGTTGTAGTGGTTTGCTCAATCAATACAGAGTGCCTTTTTTATACAAAACCATTGTTCTTGTCCTTTGCTTCCATTAGTACAACCCTATCACTTTATTCATTCTCTGGATGCAGTGTCCTCTGCTAAGGGGGGAAGTGTTTGTGATATCTGTTGTGATTAATATCTACTGTACATCTTAAATAGGTCAGAACTAAGACAGTAATTTAATTTATCCTCCTGATAACTAAACATATATATGAAACCACAAGAATTGCTGTGATAAATTCTTTATACCATTGCATTGGATCTGAAATTTCACAGCTATGACGCTCCAGTTGTGCAATTTGAATTTGTCCAGCTATGAATATATAATGACTTTAAGCTGTTTCTCACTATGGTATGATTTTGTTTTCATTGATTATTTTCCAGTTTATATGCTAAACATATTACTAGACACTTGGGAGGAAAGTTGCTAAAATGAGAAATAAAACATTATAGAAGCCAATGGGAGATGTACATTGAACATTCAAGCTATTTTAAATACTGTATATATGGGACCTGTCCTGTTATCCAGAATGTTTGGGACCAGGAGTTTTCCATATAAAAGGTTTTTCTGTAAGTCCATACATTAAGGGGTAGACTTATCAAGGGTCAAAGTGAAAATTTGAAATAAAAAATTTGAATTTCAAGCTATTTTTGTGTATTTCGACTATTGAATAGGTCAAAATTCGATTTGAATTTGAAAAAAATGTGACTATTAGAATATTGAAATCAATCATGTACTGTCCCTTTAAAACTTCAACTTCAATTATTTGCCATTTAAAATCTGCTGAATTGCTATTTTAGCCTATGGGGGACCTACTTGAACCTATTTGGAGGCTATTAATTAACTATTACTATTAATTAACTATTAATACTGAACTCATCTCTAGTATTTGCATGGGTGAACGTTTAGAGAATAGTGATCATAACATAGTCTCCTTTGAGATTCTGTTGCAGAGGCAATTTTATAAGGGAGTAACTGAAACAAAACATTTTAGATGTGCGAACTTTGATAGTATGAGGGCATCTCTGCAAAAAATTAAATGGGAAATGCTTTTCACAGGGTTAAACAGGGAACAAAAATGGGAAGTCTTTAAAGTGCTGCTTAATAAATATACAAGTCAGTATATTCCCCTTGTAAGCAAGGAAACATCATTGCAAAGCAAAACCTTGTTGGTTCAATAGAAGTGTTGGTGTTGAGGTGGGTAAGAAAATACATGCTTTTAAGATTTTCAAGTTAGCTGGGACAGCCAAAACATTTATAAGCTAGAAGGAGGCCAATAAATCATGGAAAAAGCAATCAGGGAAGCTAAAATCCATATGGAAAAGGGTATTGCAGCAAGCCAAAATTATTTTTTAAACATGTAAATAGTAAAAAAAAATGAGAGCCCCCCTCTGATATTAAGAGCCCCCCCCCCAGCTGGTTGATGAAAACACAAAAAAAGCGCTGTTTTTTCCCGTCTCTACACAAATGAAGAACCAGTTAATGAAGGTTTCCTTCTTAATAGTCCTAATTCTAGTAATACAACTAATTATGCATGGTTCACACATAAGGAAATTCAAAAGAGACTAGAACATGTTAAGATAAACAAAGGTCCAGGGCTTGATGGTATTCATGCCAGGGTACTTAGCGAGCTAAGCTCTGTGATTGCCAAACCTCTACATTAATATCTGGCATGATGCAGAGGGACTGGCAAATTGCTAATGCGGTGACGCTTTTCAAAAAAACTATCCCTTTCTCAGCCTCAAAACTATAGGTCAGTTACTCTGACGTCAGTGGTAGGAAAGCTTTTTGAAGGGTTAATAAAGGATAAGATAGCAAAATGGATTCCATAGCAAATTATAATACTATGAGTTTGTGCCAGCATGGTTTTATGAGCGATAGATCTTACCAGACTAATTCATTTCTTTTTATGAGAAGCAGGGACCTGGATTCTGGGATGGCAGTGGATATGATTTACTTTGACTTTGCTAAAGCATTTGAAAGTACTGTTTCTATTTTTGCTGATTATAAAAAATTGTGCAGAACTATGGGTTCTATGCAGGATGCTGCCACTTTACAGAGTGATTTGACTAAGTTGGGAAACTCTGCAGCAATCTGGAAAATTAGTTCCAATGTAGATAAATGCAAGGTTGTGCACTTTCGCAAAAATAATACAAACGTAATTTATGCACTAAATGGCAGTGTATTGGGTGTTACCTTAACTGAGGATCTTGGGCTTGTAGATAACAAGTTGTCTTATTCTGGGCATTGTCATTCTGTGGCCACTAAAGCAAATAAAGTACTTTTTTGCATAAAAAGGGCATAAACTCACGGGGATGAAAACATAATTATGCCTCTTTATAGGTCCCTGGTAAGTCTACACTTGGAGTATGCAGTGAAGTTTTGGACTCCAAACCTTAAGAGGGATATAAATGAGTTGAAGAGAGAGCAGAGATGTACAACTAAACTGTTTAGAGGGATGAAAGACTTAAATTATGAGGGTAGACTGTCAAGGTTGGGGTTGTTTTCTCTGGAAAAAGATGCTTGCGAGAGGACATGATTACACAATTCAAGTATATTAGAGGACATTATAGACAAATAGCAGGAGACCTTTTTTACCCATAAAGAGGATCACAGCACCAGAGGACACCCCTTCAGACTAGAAGAAAAGAACTTTAATTTGAAGCAACATAGATGGTTCTTCACAGTGAGGTTGTGGAATGCCCTGCCGAGTGATTTTGTGATGGCTGTTAATGCCTTTAAGAGTGGGTTGAATGATTTCTTGGACAGACATATTATCAAAGGCTATTGTGATACTTAATTATATAGTTAGTATAGACATGGGTATATATACAGTAATTTATGTGAAGGTATGTAAGGGTGTGTGTATGGATACTGGGTTTCATTTGGAGGGATTGAACTTGATGGACTTAGCCTTTCTTCAATCTGATTTAACTATGTAACTATTTAACTATGCATATCGTACTTGGGAACACGTAAAAGGTACAGAGATAGTGGAATTAATTTTAAAAAATTAAATTATTTGATTAAAATGGAGTCTGTGCAGCCCTCAAGCCCTTGGTAGCACTAATCTGGGGAGACACCAATATCACAGGCTTAAGGATAGGCCCAGTACACAAATTATGCCTGTTAGCAGATGACATTATAATGTTAATAACACAACCACTCACCACTAGGGATGTAGCGAACGTCGGAAAAAAAGTTTGCGAACATATTCGCGAACTTGCGGCAAAAATGCGAACGGTTCGCGAACGTCGCGAACCCCATAGACTTCAATGGGAAGGCGAATTTTAAAAGCTAAAAAAGACATTTCTGGCCAGAAAAATGATTTTAAAGTTGTTTAAAGGGTGCAACGACCTGGACAGTGGCATGCCAGAGGGGGATCAAGGGCAAAAATGTATCTGAAAAATACATTGTTGACACAGCGCTGTGTTTTGTGCTGTAAAGGGCAGAAATCACACTACATTTCTAAACTTGTGTAATAAAATGCTTTAAAACGTCCGGCGTCTACATGCCAATCAAGTCGTGTAAAGGTTACAGCCTGTTCACACGCAAAGACGAAACGCGGCGCTTACTGCAACGCAAAAGAACGCAAAGAGCTTTAATGAATGATACCGTCAAGTGAGCAAATAATAGTTGTTAATTACTAGTTGAGCTTGTCACCTCCAGGATGTTCGTCCTGTTGGTAGCAATATTTCTGTAGTGGTGTGTTTAGAAGTCACCGTGCTTGTGCGCACGTGCACGGTCAGGCAGAGGTAATTCAATGTACAGTGAAGCGAACCAAAAAACACTGATTCTGCAGTGTGGGCCCAGTTTTGGTGTACTTTATTGATCACCTGCGGTGACCATAAAAGATGCGATTTTGCCACTGTTGCAGAACCCTGAAAAATTAGGCATGTGTACTTTCCTGAAAAATTATGTTTTTTTTGTCGCAGTCACTGAAGCACAGAGGCCAGAAACAATATGCCATATAAATGCTGAAAATATTCATTTTTTTTTTGTCGCAGCCACTGCAGCACAGAGGCCAGAAAAAATATGCCATATAAATGCTAACACTATAAAAAATTTTTGTCGCAGCCACTGAAGCACAGAGGCCAGAAAAAATATGCCATATAAATGCAAACAATATAAATTTTTTTTGTCGCAGCCACTGAAGCACAGAGGCCAGAAAAAATATGCCATATAAATGCTAACAATATAAATTTTTTTTGTCGCAGCCACTGAAGCACAGAGGCCAGAAAAAATATGCCATATAAATGCTGAAAATATTAATTTTTTTTGTCGCAGCCACTGCAGCACAGAGGCCAGAAACAATATGCCATATAAATGCTAACAATATTCCTTTTTTTTGTCGCAGCCACTGAAGCACAGAGGCCAGAAACAATATGCCATATAAATGCTGAAAATATTAATTTTTTTTTATCGCAGCCACTGCAGCACAGAGGCCAGAAACAATATGCCATATAAATGCTGAAAATATAAATTTTTTTTTTGTCACAGCCACTGAAGCACAGAGGCCAGAAAAAATATGCCATATAAATGCTGAAAATATTCCTTTTTTTTGTCACAGCCACTGAAGCACAGAGGCCAGAAAAAATATGCCATATAAATGCTGAAAATATTCCTTTTTTTTGTCACAGCCACTGAAGCACAGAGGCCAGAAACAATATGCCATATAAATGCTGAAAATATTCCTTTTTTTGTCACAGCCACTGAAGCACAGAGGCCAGAAAAAATATGCCATATAAATGCTGAAAATATTCCTTTTTTTTGTCACAGCCACTGAAGCACAGAGGCCAGAAAAAATATGCCATATAAATGCTGAAAAAATTCATTTTTTTTGTCACAGCCACTGAAGCTCAGAGGCCAGAAAAAATATGCCATATAAATGCTGAAAAAAATTATTTTTTTTTGTCACAGCCACTGAAGCACAGAGGCCAGAAACAATATGCCATATAAATGCTGAAAATATTCATTTTTTTTTGTCACAGCCACTGAAGCACAGATGCCAGAAAAACTCAGGATTTACCTGGATTCAAATTAAACCAGTAGGGTTTGCACCCTAGTTTATAACGGTGGTGGAGGGAGGAGGACGCTAAAGGACAGCTGTGTGTGGAGTCATGAGGCGTGCAGAGAAGGACAGCTGCATGGGGAGTCAGAATCAAAAACTCAGAACAAGTCTTCCGGCGTGCAGTAACCCTCCGAGATCCACCCCTCATTCATTTTAATAAAGGTCAGGTAATCCACACTTTTGTGACCTAGGCGAGTTCTCTTCTCAGTTACAATCCCTCCTGCTGCACTGAAGGTCCTTTCTGAGAGGACACTTGAGGCGGGGCAAGACAAGAGGTTCATGGCAAATTGTTACAGCTCTGGCCACAGATCAAGCCTGCGCACCCAGTAGTCCAGGGGTTCATCGCTCCTAAGAGTGTCGCTATCTGCAGTTAATCCCAGGTAGTCCGCTACCTGCCGGTCGAGGCGTTCTTTGAGGGTGGATCCAGAAGGGTTCTGGCGCTGCCTTGGACTGAAAAACATTTGCATGTCTGACGTTACAGAGTGGCCAAAGTGCTTTGTCCTTGCAGGTGCGCTCGTGGCAGGATTACTGGCACCTCTGCCCCTGGAATGTTGATGAGTTCCTGAAGTGACATCACCCTTAAAAGCATTGTACAACACGTTTTGCAGGCTGGTTTGTAAATGCAGCATCCTTTCGGACTTGTGGTACGTTGGTAACATTTCTGCCACTTTATGCTTGTACCGAGGGTCTAGTAGCGTTGCCACCCAGTACAGGTCCTTCTCCTTAAGCCTCTTGATACGGGGGTCCTTCAACAGGCATGACAGCATGAAAGACCCCATTCTCACAAGGTTGGATGCAGAGCTATCCATCTCCGTTTCCTCGTTATCAAGGACTGCATCATCCACGGTCTCCTCCCCCAGCCACGTACAAGACCAGGGGTCCCCAAAAGGTCACCACTAGCCCCCTGGGAAGCCTGCTCCTGTTGGTCCTCCTCCTCCACAAAGCCACCTTCCTCCTCTGACTCCACTTCTGACACCTCTCCCTGCGTTGCAGCAGGTGCCTGGGTTCGTTCTGGTGATTCCGACCAGAAATCGTGCGCTTCCTGCTCCTCGTCACGCTGGTCTACAGCCTCATCTGTCACTCGTCGCACGGCACGCTCCAGGAAGAAAGCAAAGGGTATTAGGTCGCTGATGGTGCCTTCGGTGCGACTGACCATATTTGTAACCTCTTCAAAAGGGCGCATGAGCCTGCAGGCATCGCGCATAAGCACCCAGTAACGGGGTAAAAAAATCCCCAGCTCTGCAGATCCAGTCCTACCACCCAGTTCAAACAGGTATTCGTTGACGGCTCTTTGTTGTTGCAGCAGACGTTCCAACATGAGGAGCGTTGAATTCCACCGAGTCTGGCTGTCGCAAATCAAACGCCTGACTGGCATGTTGTACCGCTGCTGAATGTCAGCAAGGCATGCCATGGCTGTGTAGGACCGTCTGAAATGGGCCGACACCTTCCTGGACTGCCTGAGAATGTCCTGGAATCCTGGGTACTTCGAGACAAAACGTTGGACTATTAAATTCAGAACATGTGCCATGCAGGGCACATGTGTTAAATTGCCCAGTCTCAGTGCTGCCAACAGATTGCTTCCGTTGTCACACACCACTTTTCCGATCTTCAGTTGGTGTGGGGTCAGCCACCGATCGGCCTGTGACTGCAGAGATGACAGGAGTACAGATCCGGTATGGTTTCTGCTTTCCAGGCACGTCATCCCCAAGACAGCATGACAACGGCGTACCTGGCACGTCGAATAACCTAGGGGGAGCTGGGGGTGCACAGGTGTGGAGGAGGAGGACCCAGCAGCAGAGGACGAAGAAGAGGAAGAAGACGAGGTAGAGAGCGAAGGAGGAGTAGAGGTGGTGGCAGAACCGCGTGCAATCCGTGGCGGTGACACCAACTCCACTGTTGTTGTTGAGCCACACATTCCCTGCTTCCCAGCCATTACCAAGTTCACCCAGTGGGCAGTGTAGGTGACATACCTGCCCTGACCATGCTTGGAGGACCATGCGTCAGTAGTCATATGGACCTTTGGCCCAACACTAAGTGACAGAGATGCGGTGACTTGGCTCTGCACATGGTGGTACAGGTGTGGTATTCCCTTTTTTGAAAAAAAATTGCGGCTGGGTACCTTCCACTGCGGTGTCCCAATTGCTACAAATTTGCGGAAGGCCTCAGAGTCCACCAGCTGGTATGGTAAAAGCTGGCGGGCTAAGAGTGCGGACAAGCCAGCTGTCAGACGCCAGGCAAGGGGGTGACTCGCAGACATTGGCTTCTTACGCTCAAACATGGCCCTCACAGAAACTTGGCTGGGGGCAGATGACTGGGAATGGGAACTGGTGGTCAAGGTGGAAGGCGGAGTGGAGGGTGGTTCAGATGGGTCAAGGACAGCAGAGGTAGAGCAGTAAGATGCTGGACCAGAAGGAGGGTGGCTTTTAGTTTGCCTGTTGCCTTTGAGGTGTTGCTCCCAAAGTGCTTTGTGCTTGCCGTTCATGTGCCTTCACATAGAAGTTGTACCTATGTGGCTGTTGGGCTTCCCAAGACTCAGTTTCTGACTGCACTCATTGCAAATTACAACGCTTTTGTCAGAGGCACACACATTAAAAAAATCCCACACTGCTGACCTTTTTGAAGCTGGCAATCTGGCGGTAACAGTATAAGTTGGCGGCGTTGGTGGCAATGGCGGGTGCGTTGGCCGGCTGACCACAGGTGCCGATACATGTTGTTGCCCTACTGTTCCCTGCGAGCTGTCCTCCCTGCTTCTTCTAAGTCTTATTCTCCTCCTGCCTCTCTGACTCTCCGTCTCTCCATCTGAACTATCCTCCTCTTGCTCTCTTCTACTGGGCACCCACAAAACATCAATCTCCTCATCCTCATTCTCCTCAGATGCATCAATTTCTTCTGACAGCTCACAGAAGGAAGCAGCAGCGGGGACCTCCTCATCACTCATTATGTCCATCTCTGTTGTGTTCTCTGCCAGAATTAAATCTGGTGTAACGTCCTCATCTCCTTCATCTTCTTCTGCCAATAATGGTTGCGCATCACTCAGTTCAAGAAACTCATGTGAAAATAACTCCTCTGACTCCAGTGAAGAAGGGGCGCCGGTGGTGGAGGAAGTGTTACGTGGGGTGCCCATAGCAGTGGAGGATGAGGATGTTGTGGTAAAGTTAGAAACGGTAGAGGATGGGGTGTGCTGTGTAAGCCAGTCAACTACCTCTTCAGCATTTTGGGAGTTCAGGGTCATTGCCTTTTTAAAACTGGGCAATTTCCTAGGGCCACAGGATAGCATAGCAGCACGGCCCCTAGTGCCTCTGCGTGGCGGCCTGCCTTTGCCTGGCATTATTTTTAAAACAACAACAACAACTCAGGTGGTGTTTCTGGAGACGGTATTATTATTGATATTTAGACAGAATGTGAACAAGCTCACACAGCTATATGGCAGTTGTTTGAAAATGAAGAACACACTGGGCAAACAATGCCTACAAGGTCAACGTATACACTACTACAGCAGTGGATACGGAATATATTATTGCTGCCTGAAAAACGTCACTCGGGTGGTGTTTCTAGAGACAGTATTATTATTGATATTTAGACAGAATGTGAACAAGCTCACACAGCTAGATGGGAGTTGTTTGAAAATGAAGAACACACTGGGCAAACAAGGCCTACAAGGTCAACGTATACACTACTACAGCAGTGGATACGGAATATATTATTGCTGCTTGAAAAACGTCACTCGGGTGGTGCTTCTGGAGACGGTATTATTATTGATATTTAGACAGAATGTGAACAAGCTCACACAGCAAGATGGGAGTTGTTTGAAAATGAAGAACACACTGGGCAAATAATGCCTACAAGGTTAACATATACACTACTACAGCAGTGGATACGGAATATATTATTGCTGCCTGAAAAACGTCACTCGGGTGGTGTTTCTAGAGACAGTATTATTATTGATATTTAGACAGAATGTGAACAAGCTCACACAGCTAGATGGGAGTTGTTTGAAAATGAAGAACACACTGGGCAAATAATGCCTACAAGGTTAACGTATACACTACTACAGCAGTGGATACGGAATATATTATTGCTGCCTGAAAAACGTCACTCGGGTGGTGTTTCTAGAGACGGTATTATTATTGATATTTAGACAGAATGTGAACAAGCTCACACAGCTAGATGGGAGTTGTTTGAAAATGAAGAACACACTGGGCAAACAAGGCCTACAAGGTCAACGTATACACTACTACAGCAGTGGATACGGAATATATTATTGCTGCTTGAAAAACGTCACTCGGGTGGTGTTTCTGGAGACGGTATTATTATTGATATTTAGACAGAATGTGAACAAGCTCACACAGCAAGATGGGAGTTGTTTGAAAATGAAGAACACACTGGGCAAATAATGCCTACAAGGTTAACGTATACACTACTACAGCAGTGGATACGGAATATATTATTGCTGCCTGAAAAACGTCACTCGGGTGGTGTTTCTGGAGACGGTATTATTATTGATATTTAGACAGAATGTGAACAAGCTCACACAGCAAGATGGGAGTTGTTTGAAAATGAAGAACACACTGGGCAAATAATGCCTACAAGGTTAACGTATACACTACTACAGCAGTGGATACGGAATATATTATTGCTGCCTGAAAAACGTCACTCGGGTGGTGTTTCTAGAGATGGTATTATTATTGATATTTAGACAGAATGTGAACAAGCTCACACAGCTAGATGGGAGTTGTTTGAAAATGAAGAACACACTGAGCAAATAATGCCTACAAGGTTAACGTATACACTACTACAGCAGTGGATACGGAATATATTATTGCTGCCTGAAAAACGTCACTCGGGTGGTGTTTCTAGAGACGGTATTATTATTGATATTTAGACAGAATGCGAACAAGCTCACACAGCTAGATGGGAGTTGTTTGAAAATGAATAACACACTGGGCAAATAATGCCTACAAGGTTAACGTATACACTACTACAGCAGTGGATACGGAATATATTATTGCTGCCTGAAAAACGTCACTCGGGTGGTGTTTCTAGAGACGGTATTATTATTGATATTTAGACAGAATGCAAACAAGCTCACACAGCTAGATGGGAGTTGTTTGAAAATGAAGAACACACTGGGCAAATAATGCCTACAAGGTTAACGTATACACTACTACAGCAGTGGATACGGAATATATTATTGCTGCCTGAAAAACGTCACTCGGGTGGTGTTTCTAGAGACGGTATTATTATTGATATTTAGACAGAATGTGAACAAGCTCACACAGCTAGATGGTTGTTGTTTGAAGAACACACTGGGCAAATAATGCCTGCAAGTGCACTACTATTGGTGCACTACTATGAAGAACAGCAACAGCACTGTACACGTTAAAGAACAGTAAGATAAGTAAAAGAAAAAAAAAATATATGTATATTAAAAAAAAAAAAAATCTCGGGTTGCTGCTGCTGAACTACTAGGAGCAGCACAGCAGCACACCAGTCCCACTCCCCAACACAGCTAGACTAATAGCACTGGGCTGTTATAGTAGCAAAGTAAAACAACAAAAAAGAAAATAAAAGCAGTCCTTACAAGGACTATTGGGTTATTACAGCAGTCAGCAGATGAGATCAGAAGAGATCAGTGCCCACAGCAGGCAGCTACATACAGAGCACTGCAGTAGAAGGTAGATTACTAGCCAGCAAAGCTACCTAACCTAAAATGTCCCTCAAATCCCTGCAGACTTCTGTCCCTCCAATACAGAGCAGTATCAAGTAGATTACTAGCCAGCAAACTTACTATCAACTGTCCCTCAAAGAAATCAGTGAAATCAGTAACAGCTCTCTCCCTACACTAGCTCTTGCAAGCACACACAGGCAGAATGAAAAAACGCTGCAGGGCTTCAGTTTATATATGGAAGGGGAGTGGTCCAGGGGGTGTGGGGGTGGTCCAGGAGGGAGAGCTTCCTGATTGGCTGCCATGTATCTGCTGGTCTGGGGTGAGAGGTCAAAAAAAAGCTCCAGGTAAGGCGAACCCAAAATGGCGAACGTCGCGCGACGTTCGCGAACATTCGGCGAGCGCGAACAGTCGATGTTCGCGTGAACAAGTTCGCCGGCGAACAGTCCGCGACATCCCTACTCACCACATTACCGAATCTAGTTCAAACACTAAACAAATGTGCAGATCTCTCTGGATTTAAGATTAACTACAATAAAACATGTGCCTTGAACCTCCCACCTCCAACAGTCAAATGTTTTAAATTAAACTTTGACTTTCAATGGCAGTCCCAACATCTTAAATACTTGGAAGTTAAAATAACTCCATGATTATGTGACCTTTATAAAATTGCAGAAATGCTTGAGACATGGTTCAGATATGAAATATCATGGACAGGCCATATACATGAGGTCAGAATGACTATCCTACCAAAGATCATCTATTGCTTCAGAACCCTACCAATCCCTGTACCTAAATCAGATAGCAAGCATCTTCAACTACAAGCTATGTACTTTATATGAAAAGCCAAGCCCCACAGGGTTTCTAAGGCAACAATGATAGCACCTACTGTAGGAGAGACAAAAGGAAAGACAAAGGAAAGGATTGGGAGTACCGGACTTTGGTAACTATTTACAGGCTGCCCAACTGTAAATGATTCCACTACTGTATGCCAACCCACCCCCAAAGTGGTAACAATCGAGGAGTCATTGATCCAACCAATTAAACGAATGGTAGTCTAATTGACCTGGGAAAAAATAATAATAGATGGAAATGCTTTCCAGTGGTGGAATTCTAAATGCTTCACAGCATTGAGACACTTTTATGGCCAATCAGATCCACTGCAATGGGACAGAATACAACAGCTTCATTTCCCCGTGCCTGGAGAATGGTTTTGATTTCTACAAATACAGCATTTCCTAAAATCTAAATAGAAAGGTAGTGGTTTACCACCTTCATCATATTTAGAAACAATATGTACTACATACCCATACTCTTGAAATCCTTGTCTTCCATGGTTCACAATCTGGAATGACTTGGTTACTTGAATCAATTCCAATGCCCCAATCTCTTAACCACACTACCTCGATCATCCTTTGAATAATGAGACGCAGGACACGGTAAATGTCAAAGGAGGTGTAAACTTATTGATGTCTAATTTCACCATGTAACCTGACATATGTACTAAAAACTTTAAAACTGAAAAAAATATTTATTTTGATAAATGCCCCTCTCCCAAAAAAAGGGTTCTTTGGGATATGGCCTTCCCAGAATTCAGAGCTGTATACCTGTATATTACAAATATAAATGAGCAGTTGACGAACTATTAATTCTGAATGAATGGACAAAATTTATAGTAGTAAATATTGCCCTTAAAATTTTTTTTTTACCTAAGCTACCACTTTCAGTGGTCTGTGTGCTTCCTCAGAGATCACCTGACAGGAAACAATGCAGGCTCAAACTGTAACTGCAAGAAGTTCAGGAGTAAAAATCATAGCTCTGTGTAACAATCTCACCTGGTGGTCTAGCGGGAGGGGGTCTGCAGGGACGCCTGCAGCCCCCTCGGCGGGGACGCCCGCTACGTTGCTCCTCTGGGCAGCAAATGGTGAAGAGTTAGGGCGCGCGCGGCGCGTCTCTTCCTGATTTATGTGCGCATGCGCGCTGGCATGTGATGTCAGTGCGCAGTGGCGCGAAATTTAAAAGTATTAAAGGCACAGTTTGGATTTTTATCATTGCCTGTGATAGGATTTTGTTCCTGGTGCTTCTGAGCCTTGTGCTATAGTCTGAACCTATTTGATTCCTGTTTTTGACCCCTGCCTGGCTATTTGACTATTCTGACTTCTGGATACTGACCCTTGCCTGATTACTGACCACCGCCTCTGATTAACCCTCTGATTGACTCCCTGGTTTGACCCTTGCCTGTCTGATTACATTTGTTCTCTGCCTGCCTCGACCCGGCCTGATCTGACTACTCTTTTGCCTAAACGCCTTGTACTGCGATCTTCTGTCCAAAGACTTTGCTTTACTGTCGTGCCCCTCTGCCTATCCAGAACCCTCATCTTGCACCTCTCGTTTAAGTCCAGATGGCATCCAAGTAAGCCGAGGGCTCCTCCCGAGGCCCAAAGGCGGTCACACTACTGGTGAAGCACGAGCCGAGACCAGGGTGCCTGGTGTTTGTTCTGGTGTTAGGTGCCGACCGTGACACTCTGTCAAGTCATTGACTAATGTAACTTAGCATTTACAGTATGTGTGCATTTGTTTCTGTCTGAGCACAGTGAATCACCCCTCAGGGGGTGGTCCTTAGTACTTAAAACATCAGTTTTAATATTTAGGATTATTCAATGTCACATAATACTTGAAAAGTATATATTTACAACAATTGTTTATTTATATGGAGCAGTGTTTTACATACAGGCTGTTTCATGCAATTTATTTTTATAGAGACCTGCAATGCCCAGGGATATACATTCTCGTGGGTTAGCAATCATACATCTGACCTCTTTTAGTACCTAGATGTGTATCCTTATATGGACCTTTGGTTACTTTCATATACTCTAGTCTCTTTTGAACGTCCATAGACAGATGAAAAACAAAAATTAGAAATCTCTGCTATTTCCCTGCTCTCATCAACCAATTTACTGACCTCTACTATGCCCTCCATTCTTGAGCCTTGGTAGTATTTACATATTTTAAAAGCAATTTTGGATTTATTTTATCCTTTGTTTCAACTGACCCAGCTTAAATACCTCACATTATATTTATACCCCAAAAAAGGGTATAAAAATTCATAATAGATTTCATGTTTCATCTCACCAGGTCTTATTAATACCAATTATATAATTGTAAACAAATATATTATATATTCTTGGCCATTGTTGCAATGTTTTGAAGCTCCTGCTTCTTTGTCAAGCATGGTATGTCAAGTAGGTGATGCTTGACAAAGAAGCGGGAGCTTTGAAACGTTGCAGCAATTTTTCATATAAAGGACTTTTTTACTTGCACGCAATTTGGAAGTCTGGACTTTTTTGTTTAAATATATGTTTTGTCCATAACTTGGACTAAGTCACAGATTAAGATACTGCTCCACACCAGTTTGTACGGATATATATATATATATATATATATATATATATATATATAAAGTTCCTGTGGGGCCGCACTCCGCTAAACCATTTCAAAATCGGGTGCAAGGTAAAAAGTATTACACATTATAAAAAAGACCAGCAACACCGATATATTTTGTGCAAAAAATTCAAATGTATTGAAAATGCATGTACAGCCAACGTGACGTTTCGGTCCTCCCAGGGACCCTGGGAGGACCGAAACGTCACGTTGGCTGTACATGCATTTTCAATACATTTGAATTTTTTGCACAAAATATATCGGTGTTGCTGGTCTTTTTTATAATATATATATATATATATATATATATATATATATATATATATATATATATGTGTATATTGTATATATATATATATATATATATGGATCTTATAATTTACAAATTATAAGCTTATGCTGTTGGGCAGAATAAAAGCACAAGATTTTTTAATGTAAAGTAAAGACATGTTTTCAGAATGTTTTAAACTAAACATAGGTCATTTGAACATTCATGATATAAAAGTATATACATGTGTATATTTTATGCATATGCACATTTAAATAATACATCAATTTAACAGGCAGGGAACAGCAGGATAATAGAATATAAGTAACTACAACATTGTATATACAGTGTAAAATTATGTTAAAGATTAAGTGCTAAGCATTCTGTACTTTATATTAACATATGGTATTTAGTATTTTTCAGTAAACCAAATTAGATATACATGTTATTTGTTAAAGGTTGCACTGCCCAGGTACATCCTTGGCTGAATGACTCATGAAATGCAGCTGTTCTAGCATATCACTAATCTATAATTTAAACTGGTATGCTCTTGTTTCATAATTTTGTTTTGTACTTAAGGTAAGTAGCTAATGAAATACATAATAATAAAACAATTCAATTCCTTTTTGCTCTGTTGCTAGTCATATTTTGTATTGCATACCTACAAAAAGTATTCCAATTATACAGACATGAACATAATGCCACTTCCTGCCACTTCCTGATAAGCATTGATCAATGACACAGAGGTGACGACTATTTTCATTGGTGCCAAGCCAATAAACTATTTTTTCTACTGTCACAGAGTTTCCTTTTTCATAAAATGCTTCCACCTTGGCACTGACACATCTAGCTTTAGTGTTAGTTATTTGCAATTACCATTACATACTGTACGACAACCATGAAATACATTTTTAATGTTTTCTAACATGCATTATCAGTTTTATCTTGGATTGTTCTCTGCCAGTTGAAGAACTTGTCCAAACCACTTAATAAATATATAAACATTTAAGTAACAAGATAATTTTATAAGCCTTCTTTCCTATGTGAATCTTATTAGCTGAAATGCATTATATCGGTGAAGAGAAATGTAGATTTACTGGGGAATGTAATGAGACCGTTAATAGAAAAAACGTGCCTAATGCAGAAAAGATCATTGAGTGTAAACAGTATTTACATTTCCTATATTAAATATGTTTTTTGAATTTTGATAATCAAATGACATTTGTTACATTACCCAGTGCATGTTTATATATAATAAAATGTTCTTAAAAGTAGGTGTTTGTTATAAAATAATGTCCCTTTGAAGATCAAATCTTTAAAAAAAATTTAAGCGCAATTAAAATGTGTAGTGTGATCTTTCTAATGAACAATATTACATTGCATAATGTTTTGATCTTGATTTTGAAATTACATTGCTTCCTCCTCAGAGCATTCATTTTTTAAAATATTTTCCAAAGTGATCTCAGTCTGTGTCACACTGCAATAATTTTTGGGACTGTAGAGCAATTTGTGCCCAGCCAAAAATGCAATCCAAAAAATGAAAGCAGATCTTTTGGCTTGGGATGAGTTAAACCCTGTTTTAATTTACAGCCTGTAATATAGTTTTGCTGGCAACAATTCATAAATCTGTTTCATCAATATGACTGCTGAATAATAATGCGGCCTTCTCTGGAGCTGAGTATCTTTAGCAAGCTTGCCTTTTAGGCCATAGAGGATTCAGCTGTAGGGATATCATTCGGTGCTAGTCTTCACAGAATCGTAAGCATTATTGAAAATGTGCTGGTGCCTCACATTATGCAGGTCCAGGGTCATTAAAATTTTATCATATAAACCCTGCCGTCTGCACAGAAGAGGTATTGAGATCCTTGGCAGAGGATGATCACATATTTTATCAGTTTTCTGAAAGGGAAACCAGCAGGTTCAGAGCAGGAGAGAAACAGAATAATATTCTCTTTATTATAAACATAATATTATGTCAAAAACTCTCTGAAATTGACATTTATCTGCTATGGTTAATACTAACTTTTCCCCTAGACTAGCTGAATGCTTTATACTGTAGCTGCATGACAATTCCTGCTTGTCACACTTGATATGCTTTTTATATGTTTTACTTTGAGACAGGTTTTAAAGGTTTTTTCAGAGTTAGATCAAAACACATAGACAGCTATTGATTACAGTGTTTACTTAACAGAGGTTAAATTGACACATTTACAGGGTCAGATCCCCAGTCTTTTCAACAGTTAAAGGGGATTAAAAAAGCCTGATCTATTGAAATGTCTCACATTTTTAATTAGGTAAACAAATATTGATTTGGCATTCATTTGAGATAGAACACATTAAAGGAGTATGAAAATGTGACACGAAAATAAATTCAATTAGTAGTAACGACTAATAGAACTGTATGTACTATATATAATAAAGTGGTGCATGTTCCATTACATTGCTGTATGTGGATGAAAGCCTTTTTATTTGCAATGTAATGTAATAATAAGTCAGGTCCTTGTACTTGATGTTAATTAAGCTAGCTGATAATTTCACTCTAATGGCCCTATTTGCAGACTGTTAGGGGCAGATTTATCAAGGGTCGAATTTTGAAGTTGAAAATACTTCAACCATCTAATTGAATTACTTTAACTTCGAATATCTAAGTCGAAGGTTTTTTTTCATTTCAATTTGGCCATTTGTGGTTGAAGTAAAATTGTTCAATCAAACGACTAAATCCTTCGAATCAAACGATTCGAAGGATTTCACCAATCTATCGAACAAATTTTCTTTGACTTCAAAAAACTTAGAAAACTGCTCTAGAAGGTAATTTGGCAAAGTATTGAATTCAAAGTTTTTTTAAAGAGACAGTACTTCAGTTATCGAATGGTCGAATATTCAAACTATTTTATTTCAAAACGAATTCGAAGTCGTAGTAGCCTATTCGATGGTCGAAGTATCCAAAAAATCACTTAGATTTTTTTACTTTGAAAATTCCCTCTAATTCACTTTGACCCTTGATAAATCTGTATAAAAGTCTATCAGGGTAATGTAATAAAAGTCGCAAAGAGCAAAACAATTCGCACCAATAAGACTAAAAATCCACATCTTGCAATGTAATATTGTTCCTTAAACTGTTATTGCATTGCGAATTTTAATTGCGCATTGCGAATTTTAATTGCGCATTGCGAATTTTAATTGCGCACTCATAAGAAGAGCTTGAAGGTGTCGTAATCTTTTGGAGCAAACATAACGACTTTTTCAGTAAGAAGTTTTATTACATTGACTGCGCATTGGTGCAAACTATAAAATGCGCAAACGGTCTTTCACTGTCGGAAGTGGTCGCTAAACAGTTTCCGGGTTCGCAAAAGCTATATTAAATTCGCACAAAGCAAAATATGTTCGCGCAAAGGCATAACTTTTCGCATTGCGAATAGTTTTTCCGTTAGCGATTTTTATTACATTCCCCCTTATATTTTTATACTTTTTACTTGTGCTTGTTCTTGCATTTTTTGTGGGAGTTGAAAGGATGTTAAAGTCATTATTCCATTACTTGAGGACATACATTTAGAGAGGATAGTTATTAGAAGGGACATCTGCCATTGACTTTTACAACAAACACAGGTTTTAGCTGGAGTATTTTCAGATTCAAATTATTAGCAGCTTTGGAGCATAGTTTTTTTCCCCTCTAGAAATTCAAGTTTTTTCCCTGAACAACTCAACCAGAAAAAATTGAGGCTTAATAAATAGGTGCCTTGGTGATTGCCCCATCAATTCAGAACAATGTTACAGATACATGACAACAGGGCTGATCCTATCAAATGTGGGGCCCAATTGGGACCATGTTGGCGGGGCCCCTAGACAAAGTGTTGCTGGCTACTGACACACCAAGTATTTAGGAAAATAAGGTCATACAGGCACAAATTAGAAAGGAAAGGGGCAGACAAGGTAAGAGAGTGAGAGGGATGAAATAGGGGCACATAATAGGGGCACACAGGGTAAGAGAGAGGGAGGAAATAGGAGAGTGGACTGGGCCAATTAGTTTGGGGCAGGCTGGGCCGATTCAGCTTGGGAGCAGGCTTGGTTGGATTGGAGGCAGGCAGGACCTATCAAGGTTGGAGAAAAGCTGGGCCTATGGGGGCAGGCTAGACCTATGGAGTTGGGGGATAGGCTGGCTTATCAGAGTTGAGGGTGGGCTGGACCTATGGATTTGGGGATGGGCTGGACTCTCAAAGTTGGGGGCAGGCCAGGCAGCATCATGTGCTGAGGAAAATATTATCTGTGCTGCCCTGTCGAGCAGGGCCCCCAGAGGTGCGGGGCCCAATTGGGCCCAATTGGTCCAATTGGCCTAAGGCCGGCCCTGCATGACAACATAGTTGAATCAGTGATAACTTGTCAAAGTATAATAATATTCAGGTAACTTTCAGCAGAAATCTGTCTGTTTTATTCTCAACAGAGATTTCTAAAGAGAGGTAACTTGTCACAACATGTAACAAAAGTATGCTATAAAATCTCACACTAACTAACATTTAGGATAGACAAATCTCCCAATATCTAATGTTAACTAGCCATCAAGGTGGTCCTCCAGATATTGCACTTGCCCCACAGATGAGCATCAACACCACTAACTAATTAACCCAGGGAAAGAATTAATGGCAACCCGCCTGATCCCCCTTTCTTTAAAAATGTCCAGGCACGTGTGGAGGTCCAGAGCTTTGCTTAAATTTCCTTGGGCTGATAGCATACAAAGAAGAATATGCAGAAAAGAATGGGCTGCATGCAACCTGCAGAAGAAGGAAAAGATCCACATTAACAAGCAGAATCTATAGGCAGCACAAAGTATTTAAGCTGGCAGAGAGAAACCTGATAGCCCACCTGAAGTCCTTGTCATTGTAACGCTAAGGGGCAGATTTATCAAAGGTCGAATTTCGAAGTGAATTATACTTCAAAATTCGACCACCGTTTTGTGGTAGAAGTAAAATCGATCGAATGATTAAATCATTTGAATCGAAGGATTTCATTGATCAACTGAACAATTTTACTTTGACTACAAAATACTTCGAAAAATGCATTAGAAGGTCCCCATAGGCTAACATAGCACTTTGGCAGGTTTAATTTGGCGAACTATTGAAGTCAAAGTTTCGATTGAAGTACTTCGATTATCGAATGGTCCAGTATTCGAATGATTTTACTTTGAGTCAAAGTAAATTCAAAGTCGTAGTATCCTATTCGATGGTCGAAGTATCCAAAAAATGACTTAGAATTTTGAATTTTTTTACTTGGAAAATTCCCTCGAATCCACTTTGACCCATGATAAATCTGCCCCTAAGAGTTTCAGCTCAAAAACACACATCTGAGTGTTCTAAAAATTCCTTTTATGTCAATGCATGCAAGGGTTGAGTATCCATCAGCTGAATTGAGAAATAAAACATTGCTTCCATCAGTGTCTACTAATAGCAAATAAAGCTGACTAAATACTCTTGTATTTAAAAAGGCATTGATTCTAGGGAAATTGATCTAATCTTGTCTCTGTATAATTCCCTGGTAAGGCCTCACCTTGACTATACAGTGCAGCTTTAGACCACAGCACTTAATAAGGATAATAATGAGCTGGAGAGAGACATAAAAATACGTTGACAAGAGGAATGAAACATTAAATTATCAGAAAAAAACTGCGAAGGTTGGGTGGTTTTCTCTGACGAAAAGGCACTTGTCTGGGGACATGATAACATTTACAAGTACATTAGAAGACCAAGAAAATAGCAGGGAGTCTGTTTTCCTCATAGAAAAGAACAAGATGAGAACTAATGAACTCAACTTTCATTGAAGTAAATTATCTTTTTACTTTGATTGTGAGTAGTGAGGGGCGAATTTTTTTTTTTGCCTTGTTTCGCCATGGAAATGATGCCCATAGACTTGTATGGCAGCATGCGGTGAAAAAAAAAAGACGTGCATCAAAAAAATTTTGCCGCGCGGTAAATTTTTTTTGACGCCCATAGGCTTTAATGGGCATCGGCGACAATTCGCTGATGGTGAATTTTTGCCAAGACGAAATGGCTCAAATTCGCCCATCTCTAATTGTAAGGGCAGGTTGTGGAATGTCTAGCTGGGTGTTGTAATGGCAGATTCCTTTAATTCCTTTATACTTTTAAGAGCGGCGACTTCTTGACTTCTTGGCAAAGCATAATATATAGAGTAGAAAGACAGACAGGTGCTGAAGCTCCATTGGGTTGAACTTGATGAACTATTTTTTAATGAAACTTAATATGTAAATATGCAGGTAATTTGCAATAGCTGCATGTCGGTCTAAAATAAGACGCTAGCAAGCAATCAGCTTTAAGGGCTTTTTTCGAATGGGGAGCAATATGCAGGGGTATTTGAATAAGACTATAATATTACTTGCATGCAACTACAATCCCTAGAACCCTTTGAATGGAAAAAATAATCTACTTGATACATATCTCAAACTTTTTAAAAAGAATTAAGGCATGATAATTATATGTCAACTGCCATATTTAATGGGGCCATTCACTTGCTACACAATTGTGCTATGTCTCAATCAGTTGCGCCAATAATACTATTTATTAAAGATACTTACTTCAGCATGGGCTCTGTGCACTCTTGTATAATTGCACTTGATGACATTGCCTGACATCTGTTCTATACTGTTCTTTTCCTAGACTTCCCGGGACTTTACATAAAAAGTCCTATTATAATTTGAAAATTACTGTACCTTTAGTGTCTTTTCCAATTAACCCCAAAAGTATTTTGGCAGTGCTGGAGTTTAATATGCATCATCAAAACAGGCAAAAAATATTAATTTTTACAAAGGTACAAGATGAGTATTTGATACGTTAACCTAATTTGGAACATAATCATACATTTTAGAGTGATTTGCTATCCAATTGAGTTTGGGCCAAACAATCAAAACTGTAATTAAATATGAAGCACTTTCAGTTACTTCTACTCATTAAATATTATTTACAAGAACAATTGCCTTGATTTTTGAGTTCTTTCATTCCACTAGCTGCTGCAATTGCCGAATGCATTTATTTTTTCAATTCTACAGCTTTTAACCAAATGTATGGAATAATCATTTAAAGCTACAAATTCAGAGAAAAAGCACGCTTGAGCCTTAATTAAATAAAAAATCGAATCTAAATCCGTTGTCTAGCTGATAGCTTATAGTGATAAAAAGACTGAATTGGAAGACAGTTAAATTTAGAAATTACATGTCTAAGAATTTTCACTTCATTGGAAGTCTACTGTGCTGTTAATTGATTTGGGAACTTAAAAATGGAAATTATTCCTGGAAATAGGAACTGCTAATATAAAATAATATTCTACTAAACTGCTCAGTAATCACGTGATTTACAAGAGACTCGCTTTACACTAAAATAGGAGCAGAGTGCTATTTTAAATGTTACTTTAGCAAAATTATTATAACTTAATTATAAATTATACTTTATAATATAGAGACATTATCCATGGACTAGAAAAATTTAATTTGGATGTCAAATAATACTAGCTATATAATATTTATTAGCAGGTTTAGTTAGAAGGGGAGATATCAGATGGGGATTATGTATGCCCTCATCTTTTATTATATCACAATTTAGTATTGTTTTCTGTGCTAATAAGTGCCTTATTTTTAAAATATTTGTAAATTTCTTTATGGATAAGTTGAGGATTTTTCCATACCCTAAAAACACTGTCGCGTTTTGCTTTGTGTGAAACACAGAGAAAATTTCTAAAAGCAATGAAGTCAATGGGCATCAAAATAATTTCCCATGCGACAATTTTTATATGCCCTGCAATTTTTACACATGCAACTTTTTTGTCCAAAAGTCAATGGGCGTCAAAATTATTTTGATGTGGATAATGTTCACACAAGCGACTTTTTTGTCGGAGCACATTTCGCAGGTGACGAAATGCAGAAATTCACTGAGAATCCATGCCTGTTGAATAAATTCACTCATCACTAATCCTTTATAGATTGTATCTTATATCTCTCTGATCTCCTTATCATGTATTAATGCTATTGTACTTTCCTTTGATATAATAGAGATCTTACACAAAAGAGCAACTCAGATCAGATTATAGACTGCTCTGATGATCTCCTTTACAGGAGGGCCACACTATAAGAGATCACACAATTGAGAATTTAATTATTAGGTGTTCTTAAAACAAAAAAAATAATTAAATAATTATTAATTAATAATATCTTATAAAAAAATAATAAAGAAGAATATAACATTCTTAACTATATTATGCATTAATATTAAAAGCATAAAATTATGTTGGCATACATAGTTTAGACAACACCAAGAACATTTAAGTTCATAAATAATACAGCTGAATAATTAGCATATAAAGTGAAGAAGGATTGGTTTTAAAATATATTACATAAAGTGTCTGATAAACTCTTCCCAGGCACTATTCAAAGGAAGTGTTTCCTATTTAAAGGAAACTTATATTTACAGTATATACTGTGCAATTACTTGCATATACCTTACGAGCGATTAGTACTATATAGCTAGTTAAAAGAAAAGAGCCTTTTACATAAAGACTATTGCAAAATTTCAAAAAATAATTATGTATCTAGATGCACTAAAAGCTTTTTTTTACTGTTAGCAAAACATTTTACTTGACAATTATGTGTTGGAAATGATGCAATCCTAAATTTTAGTACAATAGCATCCTGTACATTAAAACATGCTTGCTTAATTGTGCACATTTTGACACATGATGCAACTAAGCCATGTTTAACTCCCGCTGGTGTTTGAAATACACTGAAATAATGGGAGAATTTGCTGCAGTCTGGATAACATTTCCACCTGAAATTGCACTTTGAACACTGTACTTGCTTTAGTAAATGAGCACTTAACATTATAACTGCCTCTTGTCTATCCCTTATGCATACATTACATCATTGCCAAATTCAAGCAGTGCTGTATTTATCTATTAAAAACATTGGCCTCCATTCTGCCGTTCAAAAACTTTGAACACTAAACATTTGGGTGTGTTCCATGGGAATTTTTGTACTTCAATGCGCCTCATAATAAAGACCCTCTTTATGTGAAATTGCTAATATATTTTAGATATGAAATAATTAGGGATGTAGCGAACCGCCGACAATGTGTTCGCGAACGCCGTTCGCGAACACCAGCAAAAATGCGAACAGTTCGCGAACTTCGAACTTCAGAAAAACGTTCGATTCGAATGATCGAAGGATTTTAATCGTTCGATCGAACGATTTCCGTTCGAATCGAACGATCGAAGCCATTGGATCGAATGATTTCATTCAATCCAATGGCTTCGATCGTTCGATTCGAACGAAAATCGTTCGATTTTAGCGATCGAATGGTCGAACGATTTTGACGCGAACGCCTATTGGCGAACGTCGCGCGACGTTCGCGAACTTGCGGCGGACGCGAACAGTCGAAGTTCGCGCGAACTAGTTCGCCGGCGAACAGTTCGCTACATCCCTAGAAATAATATCACAATCAGAATGCATGTCTAATCTCATGGATACAATTAATCATACAATCTTTACAATTTATCATGAGGCTTATCATGCAACATTGTCACTTCATAGAACATCAGTTGAGGATTCAATATTCTCAGTCCAATCACCAACGCTTACATCCAATAACATAAAAGATAAATGTGATAAAGAACTTGGATCAAACGCAAAACATTGCTGCAATCAGTGTTTTTTTTATTAAATTATACAACATTGTCAGCTACTGCTATATTAAGGACAACAGTTTAACAGTTTTTTTAAGCAATCATCCCATAATGTCTGTTTCAGGAGGAAACACATATTAGACGAAGACACCACTGGAAATAGTTAATTTGTGCTGCACCACTGTTTTTCTTTTGGAGGGGGATAAGGGCTAAACTACAAAGGAGATTTTATAGGATGGTGTTGGATCGACAGATTGCATACTTCAAGTCAGATGTAGTCACATGGCTCATAATATAAAGGGACTGATATGAAAATCTGACGTATGAAGCAAACACAATGGGGCATATTTTTTAAGGGTCAAATTGAAAATTAAAATTTCAATTTTTGAATTTTTCTTATGGTTAAAACTGTCACTTTCAACTAGGGAGTGATCTAAACTCGATTCAAGGTTTTTAAAAAGTTCTAATTTGATTTTCGAGATGTATCATACTCTGGCTGAATTCTAATTAGACTATTCGCCACATAGAACCTGCCGAATTGCTGTTTAAGTCAATGGGAGAGGTCCAGGGATCAATATGGAGATGTTTGCAGCCTGCCTGACATAAATGTTTTTTCGAATCAAGTTTGATCGAATTTGATCTGAATTGGAATCGAGTTTTCAGGATGTTTGAATTGGAATCGAGTTTTCCGAGTTGGAAAATTTTGATTTTATTAATAGCTTTCGATTAGTCTAATTTCAAATTTATGGGAGTTTTAAAAAACTCATATTAATTCGAAATTTGACCCTTGATAAATGTGCCTCAGGCCCATGTTGCATCTTCATTCAGCAACATCAAATCTGATGGTGTCTGACCTACTTTTTTTTGGATTTGCATGAACAAATTACAACATCTGACTTTCCATTATAGCTATAGGGGTCAGAGTCGTAGAATCCATAAAAAACTTGTGTTGTTGCATCGCAAGATCTGATAATATTTGACCCACAAAATCTGATCAAAATCTCCAGTATAGTTTAGCACTATCTCTCACATTCTGTTGCATTTGACTGTAGTCTTTTTTCTTCCCATAACCATTCCTAGGATTTCATTCATTATTGTATCAAATCAATTCACTAGGTCAGTGCTAATATTTCTCATTGCTCGAGTAATGGACATTCTTTTAGGAAAAGTTCTTCACACAAAGGTTTGAATTGTGGATTTTTTTCCCTTCCATAAATGTGCAAATCACAACACTGTGTTCCATTTATCATGAGCTGTTTAACATTTTACTTGCCAGGATTTTAGAAGAGGCAACAATAGATCTAAATCCTATTGTTCATCTCTTCATTCCTCCTGGATCCAAAAGTCTTGTATAAACAGAGTAAAACATTTTGGCATATCATAATAAAACATAACTGAATCAGCAGCCAGTTATTTTCTCATTTTTAGTGTTCAGCTGATGTAACTTAGAAGCAACAACGCTTATGTGTTGTGTGAAAAATGGGGAACAATATCTGCTTTCTGTATTTTGTTGACTGTCTGTATACAATTATTTGGTTGACTTGGAATTATCTCCCTTTTACACTTTGGACAAATATACCACTAGCTTTTTATTTTACTGTGACCTATACTGTAAATGCATCCTCAGAGCTTAGTCAAATGGAATTAATCAATTTATTAAAATCCAGATTTAAATAAACAGAGGTAATTGGTGTATAGGTGCAAGTATCTTTATTAATAGCCTTTAAGTATCTGCAAAATTTGGTATGATTTTGCACTTTGAACTTTGGCTTGCCTTTAGAAATGAGCCTTTTAGTTTCCACCTAAAAAAATAAGTCACAAGGGAATTGCATCACGATATAAAAGCATATGGTTGCATGCTTTTTTCCTGGTCATCCCTGGCAGCAAAATAATAACCTTTGGGTATGCTCTCTCCCTGTTGGATAAGTAGAAGAAAACAACCTACCCATAAGTACCTCCTATATAAATATAACTGTACACATATGAGGATGTAAATCATGTCTAAGGGAGTTATTTACTAAACTCGGAATGCAAAAATCACGAAAAAATTCATTCATTTTTCAGAATTTATTAAACCCAGACGATGGAAAAGTCAGAATCCGGCATCTCAGACCTGTCGAGGTTGCATATAAGTCAATGGGAGAAGTCCCAATGATTTTTTGATGTGTGATGGGTTTCGGGCAAAACACCAACATTTTCGGAGTTGTCGGGTGAAAATTATGAAAAATAGTGTAATTTGTGAAAATCTGATGAAAAAGTCCGAAAAATTTGTGCAAAAGCAAAGCAAATTTTCGGGAAAATTTAATAATAAATAAGCGTAAAAGACCCGAGCGGATTTGATCAGAGTTTGTAGCAGAAAATATTGAGATAAATTCGGACTTTGATAAATAACCCCCTAAATATCAATACTCTATGCAAAATTGTGTAACTTAGAGATGAGCAAGTAATCCATAATTAGATTTACAACTCTGCTTGGATCTGTTTGAACTGGCAGTTCTGAAAGATTCAAGGTGTAAATCACTGCAAATTTTTGCACATGATTTCATTGATTGATTTGCTCATCATTGCTTGTCATGATGTACTGAAAAATGAATTACCATACGGTATATGCAATATTGTATAGATAATATACACATAAAGATAAGGGGCATGACCTCAATTCATTTGGCAGCTTGACTGGGATTAATTTGTTGTCCACAACCAACTTCTCACAAAAAAAGCATTACATTTAAATTTCATAAACTTAGTTTCTAAAGTGTACACATTTTTAAACTTCAAATTTTCCATACTTAGATGATGATACATTAGCAAACAGAATTTTTTTTCAATAATGACTTCCAAATTTCACGATTTTTTCTTGAAATTGTTCGAATTTCATGATTTTTCCGTGAAAATGTTTGACTGTCACGATGTTTTTCATGAACTTTCCCATTTCCTTAATTTTTCACAAATTTTTCGCCGTTTCAAAAATTTTGCAGGAAATTTGCAAAACGGAAGAAATTCTCTCATCGCTACTTCCAAGTAATTAATTCACAATTTAAATAGAAATGATGTGGAACTGTTGGATGCAGAAAGTGGTGAATTAAATAAATTACCACACTCCATTTCCATGGCATAGCCAGTAAGATTAAACAACCATGCAAACACAATTTCATCCCACAGCCATTCTCCTGTCTCCTTAACCAGCTTGGCAGGATATCTTTACTCTAAGTGGCACATTTACTATTTGTCGAATATCGAGGGTTAATTAACCCTTGATATTCGACCGTCAAAGTAAAATCCTTCGACTTCGAATATCGAAGTCGAAGGATTTACCGCTATTCGTTCGATCGAACGATTGTGAACGAATAGCTTCTATTCAAAAGAATTTTAATCCATCGATCGAACGATTTTCCTTCGATCAGAAATTTGTTAGAAAGCATATGGGGACTTTCCCCATAGGCTAACATTGATGCTCGGTAGGTTTTATTTGGCGAAGTAGTTGGTCGAAGTTTTTTTTAAAGAGACAGTACTTCGACTATCGAATGGTCGAATAGTCGAACGATTTTTAGTTTGAATTGTTCGATTAGAAGTCGTAGTCGAAGGTCGATGTAGCCAAATTCGATGGTCGAAGTAGCCAAAAAAAAAGTTCGAAATTCGAAGTATTTTTCCTTCTGTTCATTCACTCGAGCTAAGTAAATGTGCCCCCTTATGTTGTGTCCCAATTAATCACACTTTTAACAATCTCTATCTGTATTGCCTATCAAGTGCTTTATAAGTATGTCCCTAAGGAGACCACATTGACTACAGTATCATTCTATTGCATATTATAGTTTTTTTTAAACATAAAATGTGAAATAACAAATGTAACACTTCGAATTGTGCAATGTTTTCCGATTGTTGCCCGAAAACCTCGAATTTTGAACATTAAGGTTTTTTTCCTTTAAAAATTCAGATTTTCCCCTATATAACTCGACCAGAAAAATCCAAAGCTTACTAAATAGGCTCCTTAAAGTAATAATAATAAAAAAAGCAAATATCTGCTACACATTACTGGACAGGACATACTTTGGGGCACATTTACTATGGGTCGAATATTCGACCATCAAAGTTAAATCCTTCGACCGCTATTCATTCGATCGAACGATCAATGGAAAAATCGTTCGATCGAATGATTAAATCCTTCGAATCGAACGATTTGAAGGATTTTAATCCATCGATCGAACAATTTTCTTTCGATCAAAAAAAGCTAGGAAAGCCTATGGGGACCTTCCCTATAGACTAACATTGCTGCTCGGTAAGTTTTAGGCGGCGAAGTAGGTGGTCAAAGTTTTTTTTTAAAGAGACAGTACTTCGACTATCGAATGGTCGAATAGTCTAACGATTTTTACTTCGAATCATTCGATACAAGGTCGAAGTAGCCAATTCGATGGTCAAGTAGCCAATTCGATGGTCTAAGTAGCCAATTCGATAGTCGAAGTAGCCAAAAAAAAAAAAACCTTCAAAATTCAAAGTATATTTTTATTCTAATCCTTCACTCAAGCTAAGTAAATGTGCCCCCATGTGTATGTGACAACATAGCCAAATGCTGTAGCTTTAACTTAAAGCCTTCACAAATTGCTTTAGTTCAACCCTTCACTTCTTAGCAGAGTTGATCCAAAGAAAAAGAAGCAAGAACAAAAATAACTGTAAGACAAACTGGTAAGATGGAGACATGGAGAAATAAATAGACAATGAGAGGAAAAAAGGCTGTAAATTTATATAGAAATGTATTGTCTTTCTGCAATATAGACATGGATAGAGAGGAGAGAGGCTCTGTTAATGCTAATATTTAAATCAGGCAAAGTAAATTTGGTTGTCAAGATCTAACCAAAGAAGTCTAATATTGTTATGTTCAAATATGAGAATTATCATCTGTCTCAGCTACACACATAAAGACTATAAAAATTGTGAAAATTATCTTTTAACCATGATATGCATGGAATGTTAAAGATGTGCCCAGGGGACAGTTCAGATCTAAGCTAAGATAAACAATGTTATCAAAATGAATGTAATAGGCAAGGGACAGAAATATCCAACACATTGTCGTCCTCCTCTATCTCAGTACAGCTTTTATAATCTAGATAGAAAGCATTAGCTCTAAAATTAACGCTAAAGCTTTAGATCTGAAATTAAAACAACATTTTTTCCTATTGTGGCTGCATACATTAAAAATTTAAGCCATTTTACTGCCAATGTAATGTAATAATGTTTTTTAAATAATTTATACATTGCAAATAGATTTGTTGCTGCAGGCATATAGAATGCAACACCATATCCACCACCAATGTCTGGTAAACCTTTGATATTAATAGAAAACTTTTTTAAATATAGTTGTGTACTATTACTGTTATGAATAAATGCACGTGTCCATATAAATGATTGACAAATGTTAAAATAAGATTCTTTGTCTAGCTCTTCAGTTTAAGCTGTTCATAAACTGTCCTCTACATATCTGAACCAATGTTTACATAGTGTTCTAATTGTGCGTCCACCTACTGTAGTTGCCAGTCCAATCTCACACCTTGGCAATAATGAAATCACAGTATTATTATTACATAAATACAGTTCACTAAAGGGAATAACTTTGGAGTTTATAAAAAATTTTGCCAGCCTTTGGTTACACTTTTTGCAGACGTAAACTTTATTTAGCAAGCAACATTCCTTCCGTATTAATGAGGGGAATGTTGATGCAGTTTTATTTTGCAGCTTTTGTAATCCATTCACTGGCTTGGAAGTTTTAGATTGCTAACTACAGTATGTTTTCCTATTCATTATTTTAGTATAATAGTGCTGTTTGTTAGCGATGGGCGAATTTATTTGCCAGGCGCGAATTCGCTGCAAATTCCTGCGATTCGCTGCCAATGAATAAATTTGTGAAACTGCCGCGGAAATTCACTGGCGTCAAAAAAATGGAATTTTTTGGAAGCTGGTGCATTTTCGTCAGCGGCAGCGTCAAGAAAACAGACGCTGGTGTCAAAAATGGATGCCGGCGTCAAAAATGCGACGCCGGGACATTTCGCCAATTATTATCCATTTGCGGGAAATTTGGGAATTTTTCGGCGAAGCAAAATGCCCCAAATTCGCCCATCACTACTGTTTGCAATAGTGCACTGATTTGTAGTAACAGGGATTATTTTCCCTTCAAAGGTCATACTTAGAGGGAGAGAGATACTGGCTACACCTGGATTTCTGGATAGAGGCATGGCTCTTGCAGATGCATAGGAGTGATACAGTTCACATGGGGGTTATTTATCAAAGGTTGAATTTCGAAGTTATGTGAATTTTTTTTAACTCTAATAATTTTGAATGTACTCACAACTCGAATGGGAGGTTATTTGAACAAGCTTGAATGTCTAACATATGATCAAATAGGAATGACCCGAAAATCTGGCTCAACTTCAAATCAAAGAACACAGAAAAACACTTGAATGTCAGGAAGGCTATTTACACCTTCAAATGGTTCAACAGACCTCTGCTATTGACTTCTACATGAACTGGGCAGGTTTTTGGTAGCAAATAGTCAAATTAGAACTGCTCCAGGGTCGAGGTGATATAAATCTACATTCGAAATCAAATCTAGTTGGTGGTTTTAAACAATTTTAAAATTGTGAGCTTTGACCAAATTTTTTTTTGGAATTTACCATTGAAACCTTAGTAAATCTGCCCCATGATGTGACAGAGCAGAATTAAACTTATCACATAGCACTGGGAGTTTAATGTTAGAAATAGTTTGCTATCTTGCAACTTTATTAACAACATACTTAACCACTATACAACCTTTTGTAGAGGAAAACAATCCCAGATAGGAAAAAATAACATAATGCCATTCTAGAAGCATTAGAGTGCTTTTATAATCAACAAACAATATGCATAGGTGAACAATGTGATTAATCTGCTGTCTTGGACAGCAAAGAATAAATATGCATGAATTGTTTCACAGTTGTATACAATCCATCAGTCATAACTTTAGTCAAATGTATATAGAACTCAACTGTAGACACTGTTTTTGCTTTTAATGTCTAAACAAATAAGCTATACCAGAAAAGAAGCACAGGATAATGGTGAGAGAAAATTGCTCACGTTTTACGTTGTTGGCAAATCCAGATGTGTGGGGCTTCAAAAGTATTGGTGGCCCTGCTATATAATAAGCAGTGTCAATAAACTGCACTTTACAAATGTGCATTTACTATTAAAAACGTGTAATTTAATTTTGTGCCCAGCTATAAATTGATCTCAAATTATTTTATTTATTTTATTAAAAGGTTTCCTAAAAATGGTCCATCTATAACATAATAAAAGATATTTTAATAAAAGTAAAAAAAAAAAGTTGCTGTTTCAAATTGATCTATGTGTGCTGAATATGGTCTGAACAGAAATAGCATGAAGTTGGTATACACTGGATGATCTGTCAAGGGTGACACAATTAAAGTGGCATTGGATGACCTGCCGAGTATTCCAACAATCAGTCCACAAGTCAGATATTTGCCTATGGGCAAATATTGTTTCACTTTGGATTTTTTAAGCTCAGCTGTAGTTGCTCTTACTTCTCATCTACCTGTAAACCATCCACCTTCAGAGAAGGTGTGAGTATGGAAAGACTAACTGACATCTGACAGTATTGCACAATAGTTTCTCAAATAACACTGGGATGACTTACCTGTACATTCTCAGAGGGTCAGGCAATATGGTCAATTAATAATGGGCCTTGACGTGGCACATTAGCTTACATATTTTAGCCACAGTGTCATACTAACTCCTCATGTTTTGTAATAATTATTTCTAAAGGTAGACCGCAAGCTAGCGATTGTTTTTTTTCTTAATACGGTCAAACTTGGCCAAAAATCATTGTCTATGAAATATACAGCAATTAGTATACAAATTTGTAGCACTGCTGAATTCAATATTTACATGTATAAACATTGATTTCTGAAGCAGCAAACTTGATAATTGATATAGGAATGTTCAGGAACTGATACTGTTAAAAATAGAAGTCAGTGGAGAGAGAGAAAGGCCTAAAACAAGCCTTGAGCAGTTGATAAATAATTGACAAAAAGTACAGCATTAGCTAGAATTTTGAATTATTTCACAGTCTAATACAAATCGTTTGAATCTGTAATTAGATAATACATGGTGATTTACATAGAAATTAATATTAATTCTAATGTATATCACTCAAAGGAATGTGTAATTAGTTCATTAATATTGATCTTCATAGGTCTCTAGTGAGACTGTCAATATCATCGTTTTCACACAAGAATCTTAAAAGAAATGGTATTTGAAGTATAAAAAAAACTTACACAACAATGGTTTTCAGACATTTTGGAATGAAGTGCCAGCCTGAGTCCTAAATTTGGTCAGGGTCCCTTTTTCTCATAAAAGTTCAGACATATAGAAACATTTCACGTTCTAAAAATACAGGACAGCAGAAAAGTTTTTAGTCTAAATTAATTTGTCATGCTGGATTTAATGGTGTAGCTAGTAAATGATGACATTGTCCTTAAGGCTGTCCCCCACCCACAAGTAACTGCTGTGCCTTTATCCACAAAGGTAAAGTTATGGGGAAATATGAGAGATTTTAATATGGACAGCTAAAATATGTCAGTTGTAGTGCTGAGCAAAAAAATTCTGCATTTACAGATTTTCTTTTTTAAATTAAACCGCAACAAAATGTTGGCAACAAAGCCATTCTGCGAATGTTTCACTGTTTCCTGAATTTTTCGCCAATTTTTCGCAGATTCATTCATCACTAGTCAGTTTGCTGCTGGTTTGGGGCCATGCAAAGAAGAATTTCCTATGGTTAGCAGATGGAGGAGGCGAGTAAGTCCTCCTTTTTCAGGGCCATGTACTAACTGCTTGCCTTCTTCTGTCCTGGGTCGAAGTACAGTAAATGGCACTAACATTATTTTCTGCCACAAAACAGAAAAACCTTCCACTACTAACAAAATCACTTTTTCATATATAAACATTGTTTACTCTAAGATACATTTACTTTATGTATACTTATATACTAGGTATACAGATTTTGTACTTAGTAAAATTAGATACATTTTTCTGGGGAAACATGAATTGTGTATTGAGATCTGTTATTTAGTGGCTTAGTTTTCTTCTGGTTACCATGGTTACATCCTCTCGATGAGCCTTGAAAGCTTAAATTATCTTTTCTTTCAAACTCATATATATATATATATATATATATATATATATATATATATATATATATATATATATATATATATATATATATATATATATATATATTCCATACACTGCTTACACTGCAGCTTGTTCAAATTCTTTTTATTTATGGTATCCAGTTGGATAACACATATTTTAACAAACAAATGAGCCCCTTCCCAAAGTGCTTTCCTATTAGTCAGCCTACATTAATTCTTCATGCTTGCAGACCTGGATGTGCCTGCTGCCAAGCATAAATCTAATGTTTCACAATCTGCAAGAGTTCTAAATGGAGAAACATTCTACAGGATCCCTTATTCAATTGTAATTGTTTCAGAGGAAATATTAAACACTGCAGGAAAGATTAATTTCCAAAATAGTAGCAAATATCTGTGACAAGATATGATCGTTTTTCAAGTAGCGAGGTGAATGAAAGAGCGTGCTAAAAATGAATCCCTTATTTGAAAGAGCAAGGCAATTGATGAGAACAGCTGATGCCAGTTGGGCACTCATCAACTAAAAGCCCGAGAACATTTTTTTTTCTCCAAGAAAAAAATAAGAATGTAATAAAGAGTAGTGGATTTAGAAATAAGAGCTGAAAACTGTTCAGTAGTGATTGGGTTTGATTTGCTGAATAAAGTGCTATTTTCAGTTTCAATTTGAATCAGTAGGTAAAGCCTAGCACACCTGCTAAGCCTGTCACTCTTGGTAACCTTTACTCTGTCAACTCTAATATAGCTAGTCTTTTGTTCCTTCAATATGTATTTCTCTGTAATCTTCACAGGGGAGTGCATTAATTTCTTGTGAAATAAGTGTGCAATAAGTGAGATGCAACTTATCTACAAGGTTGCAATGTCACCTAATTACTAACCTTCCACTAAGTGGGCAAGCGACTCACACTGTCTGCGACTTGGAAGGATTAATTCACTGCAAATTATTCTAAAATGACAATGTTTAAGGGTAATTCAGCACCAGCTGAGGAGCCTCATGCTTTACTAGAGGTGCTAGTTCCTGTCCTGGGCAGAATTTAACAGCCTTAGTTTTCTCTTTTATCACATATGAAATGCAAATATGTTTTATGGGTTATTGTGTAGTGAAAAGGTTTCCTTGCTTTTGTAACTTGAAATCTATTACTCACCTGTGTTACAATCCTCAGCTTGAGTTAAACCAAATTTAAACTCACAGATCAATTTGAATTTACTCTTCCTGGTAAACTGGGAATTGAGTTGAAAAGGTGAAAACCTGGGCCAGTGAATAAATAAAAACAATAAATGCGAAAAAAATTGAGTTGAACAGACTTCAAAGACAGATCAGTTCACAACTCTCTGTTCCCAGACGCGAGAGATGAAAGGGATTGGTAATACATATAAACAGCAAGGGGAAAAATATATTCTCATGGCATACAGGCGCAATTCATATACACTTTGCAAATAAAGCACATAGATATAAAGCTGTGTTACACAAATGCCACGGAAATACACCAAGCATCACTGTATTAACAGCAAGACACAGGTGAACCATAAAGGATACCTGTGCATTGTTCAACTCCACAGAGCAGTGAAACACCATTGAGCTTTGTGAGCTCTATAATAAATCACCTCCACTGTATAAAAATCACATTTAGCTATGAAGATGTATAATAGCTTTTTTTGTGTATATGTATTGGCTTTAGAATTCTGGTGCAAAAATTGTTAGTTTGAAAAAAGCTTTTATTATATTTTATTACACTAGGTCAGAAGTGGTGCAGAATTAAGGTATAATTTACAGCATTACTGTAGAATAAAATAAATTACGTGTATGGAATCTGTTATACAGAATACTCAGGACCTGGGGTATTCAGGATAGTGGATATTTCCTTAATTTGGATCTTCATACCTTAAGTCTACTAGAATATATTGTAAAAATCAAATAAGATCAATAGGCTGGTTTTGTTTCCAATAAGGATTCATTTTATCTTAGTTTGGATCAAGTACAAGGTACTATTTTATTATTACAGAGAAAAATGATATTATTTTTAAAAATTTGGATTATTTGGATAAAATGCAGTCTATGAGAGACAGCCTTTACAATATTCAGAGCTTTCTGAATAACGGGTTTCTTCACTGCACTCCTTCTAATAGGTGATTCTTGTGATCGCAATGCATGATGTGGACTTATGGGTTGAGAAAACAGAAATGTGTACCTCATTTTTTTAATATCACTTTTACATTATTTTGGCCTAAATTGTTGTACACAGCCATGAGTACACTGGCAGCATTGCTGACACACCTGAGGCCCATTGTGCACTGCAAACTGATGTCTACCTCAAGACTTACAGGTTATGTACTTGAAATATTGAAATTTGTAGCCAGCCTACATGCATCCCATCCCAAGGTTCTCTTTCCCCAATGAACATTCTGTAGTTAGCTTTTGTCCTAAGTTGCATGAGGCAAGCACTGTCTGGATCCTATGTTCCTCCTACGTCTCTTACTCCTGGAGTCTGCCACCTTCTGAGGGGCTCAGACACTCAAGTGTCTGTGAATGTCAAGTCCACAGCATTGTTGTTGGGCTGGTGGGGTGAGAACTGCTAGTTGCTCCTGGACCCATGCATCTCCTTTCTCCACTGCATGGTTTGCTATCTGTTGCAAAAGCTCTGCTAAGGCCTCCATGTTAAGCTGCCTCACTATGCATTACATTTCTTCTTCAACAAAATGTATGCCCTTCTTTTCTATGCCTTTCCACAAAGAAGATTCCAGAGACTTCTCTTCTGCAACTACTACAGCTGAACCCACATGATTCAGTGACTAGAAGTAGCAGTGTCCAACCCAATACCCAACTCTTGCATTTGCCACAGACTGAACAGCAAAATGCAGTTCGGTTACAGCTGTAAACAAAACCTTTTTATTTTAAGCACCATTGCTGCAATAAGTAACTGCTTGTAAGTCCTACCCTATGTCCAAGGCAAGAAGGCATTAGTTGGTTGAAGATAGCCACCATTTCTATAAAATCATCCTTGCAGAACCCCCATTCTATCAGTCGGTCACCATTAAATGATCTACTTTGGTGTTGGTCTGATCAGGTAGGAGTACAATCCATTGTGTTGGATTTTCTCCATAAATACCCTAGTCAAAGTTCCCTTACAATAATTGTAATATATTAGATGAGCACAACTGCTGCCATTTTTAGATGAACTATGACAAAGACACTTTTCACATGAACATCCCATTATATATCATTATAGCTTTAGAGCATAGAAGTGCTCTTTGTCAAGATAATGATAACATCAACAATAATAATAGTTATGTAGAAACAGGGATAGTTTAATAAACAGCAGCAATCTTTTATAGCTCACTATGGGAATTGTCACACTGATATATTAGATAATTCCAATTTGCTTTGGTTTCTGCAGAAAAAACAGTTGAATATAATTTATTCATGAGGACTGTACTAGTTTTTAAACTTTATTTTGCTGCATTCTGTTTTATTTTTCTGGGTTTTCATAGATCCTTTATTACTGTACATTGGACATTATGTTCATGCCTGCACTATTTTCCCTTATCCCTATTCCTGTACTGAGCAGCAGTTTATTTCTTAGCCAGTTTTTTTTTTGTTTTCTTCAGTGACTTCAAGCTTTCTTTCATTTTGTTGCTTAGCAATGGGCCAGATATGAACAGTAGCATGCGATCTCTAGTGGTGGTATCACGCTTTATACATCGTTCTGTTATTTCAGCTATTAAATAAGAAGCATACTCAATTAATTTATGGAAAGTTTGGAGCATCTCCACTCTAAAAATGAGAATAGATATGGAGTAGACTCTGGAGAACCAAAATGCTGTTTCAGTGATTCATTTATTCAAAATATATATATATATATATATATATATATATATATATATATATATATATATATATATTTTTTTTTTTTTTTTTTTTTTGAATAAATGAATCACTGAAACAGCATTTTGGTTCTCCAGAGTCCAATCCTTGAATTCTGAAAGTTTGTGGGTCCTGCGGTGCCTATAACTCTGAAGTTGAACCCTACACTAAAAGAAAAAGGATCTTACCTAACATAAGTATGTATATACTAGATATGGAGTACACTGTAAACTATGGTATGTGACCCAAGGGCACTGAACATGCCCTTTGGTAACTTTTATTATGTTATAGAAAGGCCATTCTTAAGCAACTTTTCAGTTCTTTTTTATAGTTTAATAGTTATTTGCATTTTTCTTCTGATGCTTTGCAGCTTTCAAATGGGTATTTACGACTCCCTTCTAAAAACAAGTGCTCTGTAAGGCTACAAATATATTATTGCTACTTTTCATTACCGATCTTTCTATTCAGCTCCTCTCCTATTCATATTCCAGTCTCTTATTTAAATCAAGGTATGGTTGCTAGGGTAATTTGGACCCTGGTTAACAGATTGCTAAAAATGCAAATTGTAGAGCTGATGAATAAAAAGCTAAATAACTCAAAAACCACCACTATGACAACAGTCATAGTATGACCGTGCCACAGATTCTGTTCTTCTGGTTTCTTGTTTATTTAATGCAGGTTGTGTGGAATCATCCAGCACTGAAACGGCTATGCAGACTTTGAACAGCAAATTCCTATATATTTTTTACTGTATATTTTAATATTATATAACCTCTTTTAGGAGACTTTTGGAGAATGCTAGAAACATTTATTTTGACATTTTGGTAAAAGAAAAACAGGCACCCTACAAATTATTGCTGAGTGGGAAACTGCACACCTTGGTCCTTGGCCACCCTGAGATGACCTTTTGGATTCCTCCTCCCCTTCCATCCTGTGCTTACCTTTACAAGCATCGGAACCAGGTGAAGGGGGCTGCACTTCTAGAGAGCAGAATTGTAGTCTATGCACTAGAAGAGCAGAGATTCTGAATTAAAAAAAAAAACAATTTAAAAATCAGAATTTTGCATCTTGAAGTTTCCAGGAGTGTCTAGTACAGAATACTCTATGAAACAGATCAAATGGGAGATTAAGAGGGGGTTCATTGCATTTACTGAACCTGGAAAAGTCATTACAGTTTTTGGGATTGATGAGTCCTTATTTTTGGAAGCGGGAGTTCTCTGGACAGGAAGTGGGGGGTCTAGGTGAGAAAGAAAAAAAGGGGAAAAATCTGTGAGTATAGTACTTTATATTGAAACTAGACCATTCCCATTTGTTGGATCTTTGACGGAACAACAATTAGCAATAGATTATGTTTAAAGAATGATTTTATCCCATTTCTCTTATTTACTTCTATGAAGTAAAGTAACATTGAATTTAATTGAGTTTGATTCAAAGTATTTTTAAAAAAAAACTTTAATTTTTGAAAGTCCACCAATTGACTTCATATAGGTTCTAGGAGGTCCCCTATAGGCTAAAACAGCAGGTTTTAGATGGTGAATGGTCAAAGTCAATGTTTTAAAAATACAGTACATGATAAATTTTGATATTCAAATTTTTTAATTTTTTTTTTTCAATTTGAATTGAATTTGGAAGTACACACAAATTGCTTGAAATTTGAATTTTTTTACTTCAAATTTTAACTTCCACCCTTGATAAATCTGCCCCCAAGAGTTAGATTATAGATTTACAATTGGTGTAAAGATGTTTAATATTTTTTACATTCTATTTAAATTCTTGTTATTATTATAAAAATCAAAGCCTGTTTAAGGTGTGTTGAAACAGCACTATTTACTTTTTTAATGCACTTCACCAATCTCCCACAAGGTCTATTCATACAACTTATTCAATCACTCAGTTTCTGTTGTGACCTGGAAGTCATTCTTCATATAGAAACTGCAATTTCTGTAGTAATAAAATGCTACAAAAAATGCCATTATTTCCTTAGCATTCAATGATTTCTCTCAATTTGGCTGAAATAATTTCTTCTGGTAAAGTAATTTCTGTGGTATTTGGTGAATAGTTAAAGGGATACTGTCATTTGAAAACATGTTTTTTTTTTCAAAACACAAGAGTTAATTGTGCTGTTCCAGCAGTGAATAGTAAAATTCAGGTCCCATTGGGACACATTCATTTACATTGAGTAGGAGAAACAAAAGCCTGCCAGAAAGCAGTTCCACCCTCTGGCTCTTTCTGAAAGCACATGACCAGACAAAATGACCTAAAATGGAACCTACACACCAATATTATAAATTTAAAAAAATACACTAGCGGGGGGCGTGGCCAACTATGCTCTGAGCAAGACGCACACGGCTTGAGCTCCGGTTCAACAGGCTCTTCAGCGACCGAAAAATCAGCTTTTCTACTTAGCTACTGTGGCTTCGGGTCCCGGAATCACTCATTATCTATGGGTAAGCGCAAGCAGAAGGAACAGACTGGCACGCTGACTCCATTTTTGCATAAGTCCGCATCTGCGTCACGGACTCGGGCATTTCAAGATGGCGCTGGGATGGAACGGGCTTGCACCTCGCCCTCCTCGCTAAGCGGTCCCGAACCTACAACTTCACCAGGTCAGTCGCCGCTTGCAGCTACATCTTCCCCAGATTTATTGGCTTCTCCCAACACACCAGTTACAGCGCAAATTTTATCAGACCAGCTCTTGGGCCTACAACAGTCTCTGACTCATTCCATCAACAAGGCTATCGCCACAGCTATCCAAGCTTTGAGATCTGACATTGATGATCTGGGTGAGCGGACTGACCGTGTAGAAACGGCTGCGGATGATCTGACTCAACGCTATGCCTTTATTGAAGATGATAATGCGGCCTTGCGTGAGGAGTTAGCCATGTTGAAAGCCCAATGTAAAGACATGGAAAATCGATCGCGAAGGCAGAATTTGAGGTTTCGGGGTATCCCGGAGGAGATAGAACCGCAAGCTTTGCAGCTCTTTCTAAAGGGCCTATTTTTGCAGTTATGCCCTACCTTGACGGAAGATGACTGCCGACTAGATAGGGCACATCGTTCCCTAACGGCTAAACCGCCAGACTCTAAACCTCCGTGTGATGTAGTGGTTTGTTTCCATTACTATGACACGAAAGAAGCGGTACTGGCGAAAAGTCGTCAACTTCCAGAGGTACTATATCGAAATACCAAGCTTACTATATTTACTGATCTCTCCCCTGCAACTTTACAAAGGCGAAGAGAATTGCGACCAGTTACTCAAGTTTTGCGGGACAATCGTGTCCCATACAGATGGGGATTCCCATTTCGTTTAATTGTCAACAGAGCTGGTAAACAACATGTTCTTCGTGACCCTAGCGACAACAAGACCTTCCTCCGATCTCTTGGCCTTCATCGTCTATCGGAGACCTCGACAGTGGATCCTGTGCCAGCCAGGTCGGACCCCAAACCGATTTGGTCTACGGTTCGATCTCCTTCCCATTCGCCATCTGCTACAGCTCAAGGCCCGCGTGTTCGCCCATCATCAGAGGAATGCCCTTCCGGCGCACCGACTTGAGGTTCAGGTGTCGTATTGCAGATATGTTTCTATGTTTTCCCTTGATATTGACTCGGCTGGGCCTTTTTTGGACCGTCTCTTTTTGGTTTTGGTGAGTTAACTTTTGTTGCTTGGACTTGTTCTCCATCCCCCCCTAGGAAGCCTGGAGGCATCCATCACCTTCTTGAGTATACTGTAGTTGAGAGGGTTATCTCTACATGGGTGTAGAGTTGATACAGTGACTCAAGCAGACTGGACTGTATTTTTTCTTTTTTTCTTTTTTTTCCCTTTTTTTATGTAAATTTACTTTTTGCAATTTTTATGCTGTTTATTCGGTTGGAATATGTTTTTGTCTACCTCTGAGATGATTCTCATCACCTGTGTTATAGTTCGTGCAATGTCTCCACTTACCTACGGAGTTACTCTTGGTCTTGTAAGAATTGTGCATTTTACTTCTCATGATGATTTTTGTTTTGCATCTACTGCTTGGTTTCAGGTGTTATACAAATGGTGAGGATTCTCTCGCTCAATGCCAAAGGGCTTAATACCATTGTTAAAAGATGTCTATTACTTAAAGAGCTAAGGGCACAGTTTACGGATATAGCCTTAATCCAGGAGACTCATTTCCCCAATTTTAAGCCATGCCATATTACGTCTCGGCACTATACTACAGCTTTATATGCTTCAGGTCCGCATAAGAAAGCTGGGGTGGCAGTGTTGATCCATAAACAATGCCCTTTTCAGGTTTTGGACTCATATAAGGACCCTAAGGGCCACTTTCTCATAGTTAAGGGCTCCCTTGCGGGCACTCCTCTCACTATTCTTAATATTTACTCCCCAAACAAAAATCAAATTGCATTTCTAAAACGAATCCTTGAAACATACCAACATCTACTATCCCCTTCTACGATTATAGGGGGAGATTTTAATTTAACATTCTCCCAAGATAAGGATAGATCTCATCCTTCACCTGATAAGAACTCTAGTCTTCTCTCTAAGAGATTCCGGCAATTAATGAGACAGCATATCTTGCAGGATGCATGGAGAATTAACCACCCTAGAGATAGGCAATTCACATTTTATTCAAACCCACACCAGGTTTATTTGAGACTGGATTACTTTTTTCTGTCGCATGCATGTCTTAGATCTGATTTTACGACTACCATTTTACCTATATCATGGTCGGACCATGCACCATTGGTCTTAGATATTACAATTGGCCCCCCTTGCAGTAGAATTTCACATTGGCGTATGAATGAGCTAGTGCTTTCAGACTTGCAGACAAAGGAGCAACTTGCAAAGGCTATAGAAGAATATTTTTCCATAAATGCGCCAACTGCTCCTTCTACGCCAATTCTGTGGGAAGCCCATAAGGCTACACTTAGAGGGACAATAATTGCTATCACTACGGCTAGGAAAAAGCATTGCTTATCCACCTTGACTAAATTAACGGATTCCCTTAACCTTCTCCAAGGCCAACACCAATTGTTAGGCACATCTGAGTCTTGGCAAAAACTCATCCAGGCCCGGCAGGATCTACGAAATTATAGATTACGTGAGATAGATAAGACTTTAAAATGGTCTAGACAAACTTATTACGAACAGGGGGACAAACCTCTAACCCTTTTGGCAAACAAATTACGTGATAGGAAGGCTCAGTCATCGATAATCAAAATCAAACTCCCGAATGGAGCGTATACCCATAACCCTGAGGAAATAGCAGAACAGTTTTGCCAGTATTATAATAATCTCTATAATCTCAAGGACCGTTCCCCTACTTCCCCCCCACATCTGCTATTCCACTTCAAGAATTTTTAGTAGCGGCAAATATGAATAAATTGAACCCTGACGATACAGATTTCCTGAATGCTGTTATCACATCTGACGAGACCTTAGCCACGTTAAAATCCCTCCCAAATGGAAAGGCGCCTGGCCCGGATGGGTTTCCCTATAGCTAGGTAAAAACCTTCCAAGGTATTTTAGTACCTCAACTTACAGCCTTATTTAATCAATTCCTAACAGGTACCCCTATTCCACCTACAATGCTCACTTCCTACCTAACGCTACTGCCGAAAGCTGGTAAGGATCCAACTCTTTGCGGGAGCTACAGACCAATAGCATTACTAAACTCGGATTTGAAACTTTTCACTAAAATTTTAGCTAATAGATTGGCTGCCTTAACCCCAACCTTAATCCATGCAGACCAGGTGGGCTTTATAGAGGGACGTCAAGCTGGGGACAACACTAGGCGTACGGTGGCGTTACTTGAAACCATCCAACGCAAAAACAAACCTGTGGTCCTGTTGAGTCTAGACGCCGAAAAGGCGTTTGATCGGCTGAGCTGGCCTTTTCTGTTCTCCCTACTAGATCATATGAGATTCTCTGGTCCCTTTATAACAGCTTTAAAGGCCTTATATAGCTTTCCTACAGCTCAACTTAAACTGCCTGGTGCAAAGGGGAAGTCGATTAAGATCGGGAATGGGACGCGACAAGGGTGCCCCTTGTCGCCTTTATTGTATGCTTTGAGTATTGAACCCTTAGCAGCTTTCATCAGACAGCAAAGGGATGTTATGGGTGTTGAGATAGACAATATTGAATACAAAATAGCATTATTCGCGGATGATGTTTTGTTGTCTCTCTCAAACCCCCATATATCCCTTCCCTCACTCCACAAGACACTTAATACTTATAGCTCACTTTCAGGTTATAAAATCAATTGGGACAAGTCCGAGGCTTTACCCCTTTGTATGCAGGCCCCACTATTGAGCACTTTGAGATCTAATTTTGGTTATAAATGGAAGATGGACTCACTGACTTACCTTGGGGTTCGTATCTCTCCGCTGTATAAGGATCTGTTTAAACTGAACCTTCTTCCACTTATTCAGCAAACTAAATTGTTATTCCATAAATGGTCGGACTACCCCCTGTCCTGGTTTGGTCGCATCGCAGCACTCAAAATGAGTATTTTGCCGAAGTTTCTATATTTTTTTGAGACACTCCCAATTTTGGTTCCCATATCCACTCTAACTGAAATTCAGAGGTCTTTCCATAAATTTATATGGGGTAATAAACGGCACAGACTATCTAAGTCAGTATTGACAACCACCAAATTGCAAGGGGGATTGGGAGTGCCTTCCATTCAAAATTATCATGATGCAGCTCATTTGCGATGGATTGCAGCTTGGTCTCGATTCCAAGTAACCCCACTATGGGCTAAAATTGAGAGTTCATTCATAGCGCCATTACATCTGGGTGCCTTCCTTTGGGATATGGGTATTCGTCCAACTATCCCTAAAACCATATTGGATTCCACCAAAACACTGTTTACCGTATGGCATAGATGGAAGGATAAGCGTTGCTTAAGTTCCTCTCACTCATTACTGACCCCTTTTCTTTTGAATCCTAAATTTCTCCAAGGGACTCAGGTTTCTTTCTATCGCAATTGGGGAACTAAGGGTTTGTTTCAAATTTATGATATCATTTCGCATGACACCTGTAAGATCCTCCAATTTACGGACCTTCAAGCCAAGCTACCTGAAGTTCCTTTAAAATTCTATGAATATCTTCAAGTTAGACATTTTGTACAACCGTTTCTCCATGCTCAGTGTAATTTGGCTCTCTCGCCTTTTGAGACAATAATCAAGGCTGGCTGGCCTCAAAAAGCTCTGCTGTCAAGAATCTATGCACTTCTCTCAACGTTGCCACCTCTGGATTTCGTAAAACATAATTATATGACTCTCTGGGAACAAGAACTTAATGTCACTCTGCCATTAGAGGATTGGGAGGCTATTTGGCTTAATACTAAGAAGGGAGTCACTTGTGTTAGACAGAAGGAGAATGTATATAAAGTACTGATGCAATGGTACATGACGCCATCGCGGCTTAATAGGATCTTTCCACAGATCCCGAATCAATGTTGGAGGGGTTGCCAAGACCCCGGTAACTTGTATCACCTGTTCTGGTCATGCCCACTTATTTCTGCTTATTGGTCCGACATCCATAGTATAATTTCGAAGGTTACCTGCACAGATGTGGTGAAAGACCCTATCACCTTCCATTAGGCAAACCTATTGAGGAGATTTCTAGTTCATCGCAGGTTCTGGTTAACCATATATTAACAGTGGCTCGTATTACGTTAGCGGCTAAATGGAAATCGGTTGAATCCCCATCTGTTCAGGAGGTCCATAGAAGACTTATTTCGAATATGGCTTTTGAAAACATGATTGCTTATACTCAGAACAGGACACATAAGTTTCTAGCTATTTGGGCTCCTTACGAGATGTTAGCGAAACCACAAACTCCCTAACTATTTTTGCGCTCTCCTGGGTGGCAAATGATGAGATGTAAGTTGTATAGATTCCTGATTGTTCGTTAATTCACGATGTTCACTCCAGATGTGGACTTTGCTTTGGTATCTGCGTTACTAAGCAATGTACAGTCTAAATTTTTTTTTTTTTTTATTAATTGCTATGGTGAATGTTTCTTGTAAGGTAGAATTTTATTTTTTGTTTATTTTTTGTTTTTATTTTTTCTTTTTCTTTTGTTTTCTGTTTTCTATGTTACTGTTTTAGCATGTATGAGAATGTCCAGAACGATCTTAGCTTGTAATACAGATTTGCGGCAATGTTTACTGCTCATGTGTTATTTGGCACCCACTTTTGTAATGTGTACATGCGATATTGCAAGCTTGGACTGCTTTATTTTTCTTTTCTTTTCTGGATAATTTTATTCTTAATAAAAATTTTAAGTTACAAAAAAAAAAAAAAAAAATACACTAGCTGGTTAAAGTGGACCTGTCACCTACACATAAAAAGCTGCATAATGAAAGTCCTTTACAAATTAAATATGAAACCCCAAAAAATGTTTTCATTAAAACATCCATACCTGTTATAAAGGTGTTTAAATATCTAAACTGTCAATCAAATATTACCTGCCCCGCCTCTATGCCCGTGGCATAAAGGAGGGGCAGACAATTACTTTCACTTTCCATTCAGCACTTCCTACATGTCGCTGCTCTCCCCACATTCCCCCTTCCCTCCTCAGGCTCTATAATTGTGTAGGGCACTGCAAATGGACATTAGGTCCCCCATTCTGGTGCATACACAAGATTTTGGGGTGATACACAATTTCCCTTAATAACCGTGTCCACAAAATGGCTGCTGCCTGCTTGCTGTGATTGTATAATTCCAAGACAGAAGGAAACAAAATTTAAATAATAAATACAGTGTAAATAAAGTTTATTTTGCTGAACTAACATGATAGAAAAGAATTTGAAATTATTTCTTAGGGTGACAGGTCCCCTTTAAGGAATGTTATATTGTAGGGTGAATTATTTGCAGTATAAACAGTGTAATTTAGAAATAAAAACTACACCATGAAAATCATGACAGAATCCATTTAAAGTAAACATTATTTGGTTAAAATTAATTTCTCATCCTTCTGTTATCCTTCTGTCAAGAGAGAACATGCCCTTCTACTACGGAAGTCTTTTATTTTTACTATGCTTCCCATTCTGCAAAAATGTCAAAGCCCTTCATTCTTCTGCATATCTCTCCTTTTTTGTCACCATACATTTCTGTTCCTCACCTACATATCTCTCATAGCAATCACTCCTTTTGACATATGAAATGTCACCCCTTAATTTCTCCAAAGAGAATCTTCCCTTTCACCCATATGTAATAAAAGGCAGAAAGTAACCCAATAAGATATATAGTTTTAAACAGATGACCAGTAAATGCTATCTGATGATTGGTTGCAAAGAGTTGCTGCTCCTGTCTTTTATTACACAACACCCAAAGTCTATAACATAACCCTGTTAATCTCTTAAATAAACTGAAATGCCCATTTGTAATAAAAGACAAACTGTTTTCCTAGGGGCACTAACCTAGAGCAACAGATAAGATGTTTGCTTTTATATGGATGACCAGTAAATGCTACCTGCTGATAGGTTGTTATGATTTGCTGCACCTGGGCGTATTGATGATAGATTGTCATTGAATGTTTTAAAAGTTCTGATTAAAAAAAAGTATGAACAAAAAAATGCGCTGAACAATCAGAGAAAAATCCAAATACCACAAAAACTTCTAATAATTTGAGTTTTACAATAATTTGAAGCAAAAAAAATCTGAAAACCTCTAACATGCTGATGGATTTAAAAATGGTCCAAATCATCCAAATGGATCAGCACTTCTCCCATTGACTTCTACAGCACCTCAACAACTTTTACTTGGAGAAGTTTGGCATGAAAGGATTTTGTGTTTTTTTCACTTGATACATTTTTAGAGCTTTTTAGAAAACCAGAAAAAATACACATTTTTCATGAGCATGGGAAAAAACAAAATGCTGGCCCCTTAGTGTCTATTATTACATAATGCTCAAAGACTACCTCTTGTAGTACTTTCATAACTTCTGACTCAAGTACTGCAGCAATTAATATTGTTTGGATTTTGTCTGTAAATTGATCACCCACTTACACATTATAAACACTAAGTGGCAGGGAACTATTCCAACTTAACACATGGAGGTTTATTCATGAATATTTTATTTTAGTGGTTTAGAGGTTTTTGAAACCATGACTAAACTCACATTCTCTGAAACCACAAATGTCATGGAATTTATTAAAAGATCTGAATATAAAAAGCATGAACAAAAAAAAGGTCTGAACAATTTGCCAAAAAACACAAATACCTCTAAAAATTAGTGTTTTGTTGGCAATTCCAAGCATGCAAAAAAGAAATCCAAAAAGCTCTTAAAGTCTGAATTTTTATAGAAATGACCCTCAAAAACTTTCACTTGGCACATTTTTGCATTAGAGGTTTTCTTAGTTTTTACACTGGGAGACACATTTATCAAGTTTCGAATTTCAAATTCATGTGAGCTTTTTAAAACTCCCATAAATTAGAAATTTGACCAATCGAAATGTATTAATAAATTCAATTTTTTTCAACTTTAAACGACCAAGACAAATTTAAACAACCCGAAAACTCTACCAATGACTTATACAGTAATTTGGCAGGTTGTTGGTGGCAAATAGTCGAATATGAGTTTTTAAAGGGCTAGAGTGAAAAATCTCGAAAATTGAGTTCAAATTAAAACTTGAATTCGTATGAGAGTTTTGACCAAAAAAAAAAAATATATCAAAAATTCAAATTCGAATTCAGATTTTCATTTTGACCCTTAATAAATCTGTCCCTTAATGAATCTCCAATTTTTAGGACTTTTAAAATATATAGGAAAACTACAATTTTTTGTGGAAAACTAGAAATTTGATTGTTAGTAACGGAGTCCCTTAGTACTTACTTGTTTGTTTGTATGTATCTCTGTTTGTTCTATTCATGTAGTTTTTTGTGATGCAGCACTATGTACATAAAAGAAGGTATATAAAAACAAATATACATGAATATATACAAATTTTTGGAGATGATGCCAGTTGGGACATGTTGCCAGTTCTTCATAAATAACTAATTCTCTTCATTAGTACCTGCATATACAACATGCACTTTTGTGAATTAATCCTCAATGCGAAAATATATAAATACTTCTGATTGTGTCTAATCTCTAAACTGAATCTGCACATCATGTCTGACCAATATAAAATTAGATTCATTCAATCTAATTGATTGCTTATACAATGCCGCCTACAACAATAATGATTTTGGGAAATATTTCTCTGTGTTTTTAATACATTCTGCCAAAATCAAATTAAAATCATAAAGTATTGGCAGACTGACTGTTATCTCTTTCGTTCACTTGCAGTTTAGCAGTCTGCTAGAAATGGACTATTGGGAACAGCAGAAATCTGTTACTGTAGCCAGAGTTATACAAGGACATGCATATTAAGACATTTTCTATGTGCATGTTGTGACAAAGCAACATAAAGAAGCACAGGCCTTCTCAGATATAACAAAATATAAAACAACAGAATAGTCTACCAAATTTTTTGTTTAAGTTTTAAAAATATGATCTAGGAGGTTGACAATAAATTTATAAGATGATGTACCAAAGCGACACATTCACCTGCAATATAATCACATAAAATCAGTGTTTTGGGTAATGTATGCAAATACATTATTTTTAATTGATAACATTTGCTTTTCTCCATTGCTTGTCTCTTGCATTATTTATTAGAAGAATTTTCTGTGAGCATGATGCTGAAGCTGTTAATGTTATTTTTGATACACATTTAGAGCATCCTATGTTTTATAATGAGTACTTTTTAATAATGCACACATTTTAATCCAGGATACATGTTTTACAATGTTCTCCTCCAGAGCATTTTCAAAACAATATCTTTTTTTTGTTGCATTGCTTAACATTATAATGTGTTGGCAAGCTTTTGTAGCATGTTTTATTACTTTAGGGGGCTACTTATAGAATATCACATGTTCACAATAACTATCAGTAAAATGTGTGTTTTCTTTAAATAGCACTAAAGAAGTTAAAGGGAAAATAGACCTCACTCCTTTTTATCATGAGTTCACTTAGTTGGACAATTGTAAAAAAGGTGTACAAACTTCTAAACATATCTATTTTTTTCTAGCATGTATTTAGTTGCATTCACTGCTACAGGAGTCTTGTGCCTCCGCAATATGGGAGAGCAGGTACACTTTAAAATGGCGTGCCTCCACCCACGGCCAGGACAAGCTGAACTGTAATACCCCTCCCTCTGAACTTTTCTGATCTGCAATACACATACGCAGTGGAATGATGATGGATTTATTTGGCAGGAAACTATACCTTTAAATTACAGTGATACAGGTAGCCTGTCAGCCAGGAGCAACTTCACTCAAATAACGCAGCTGATGATCTCTGAACTGCTGAGTGGAATCCCTACTTACGTGGCAGTTGCTTCAAACTCCTGGGAAGGTCACCCTTTGGTTTTCCATGCCCTGAGAAGAGCATGCTTTGCTCTTCAGAGCCCTGACAAGGACCACCTTTTCTTCCACACCCTAAAGAGAGTGTACTGTTCTGCCACTGGGGTTCCCTACTAACTTTCCCACACAGAAACTCTGGGAGCATTCACACTTTGCTTGTACTCTGCTGCTTCTCTCTCCCAGCAGCACTTCCTCTCTCCCTCTTCCTTCCTGTCAGCTTGCAGAGGGTGTGGCTTCTCCCCATCTTTGCACAGAAACAATACAGAGGAGAGACAAGTGTACATAGCTCTCCTACACATATACAAACTTGATTCTACAGATTTAAAGGAAACCATGATAGTCTGTCTCAGCGCTTCCGATCAGTTCTCCACCTTCCTTGGGCTCATAGCATAATATAGCCCTTACTTACCTTGTTCCTTTGTAAAGTAATGGATTCTGGAACTTGAACATCCTCTCCCTTTTAATGTGAGTTGCATAACTGTAATAAAGCAATATATGAATGCATTCCATAGGTTTTGTATACAAGGCAGAGCACATCTGTCCATCTAGTTCTAGCTAAGCCAGCACATTTATCAAAAATCAACATAGTAACATAGTAAGTAAGGTTGAAAAAAGACACGTCCATCGAGTTCAACCTTTTTTTTTATTAACTACCTATCTGCCAGTTGATCCAGAGGAAGGCAAAAAAAAACATCTGAAGCCTCTCCAATTTGCCTTAGAGGGGGAAAAATTCCTTCCTGACTCCAAAATGGCAATCGGACTAGTCCCTGGATCAACTTGGACTATGAGCTATTTCCCATAACTCTGTATTCCCTTACTTGCTAAAAAGCTATCCAACCCCTTCTTAAAGCTATCTAATGTATCAGCCTGTACAACTGATTCAGGGAGAGAATTCCACATCTTCACAGCTCTCACTGTAAAAAACCCCTTCCATATATTTAGGCGGAACCTCTTTTCTTCTAATCGGAATGGGTGACCTTGTGTCAGCTGGAAAGACCTACTGGTAAATAAAGCATTAGAGAGATTATTATATGATCCCCTTATATATTTATACATAGTCATCCTATCACCCCTTAAGCGCCTCTTCTCCAGCGTGAACATCCCCAATTTGGCCAGTCTTTCCTCATAGCTAAGATTTTCAATACCTTTTACCAGCTTAGTTGCCCTTCTCTGTACCCTCTCTAATACAATAATGTCCTTTTTGCATGATGGAGACCAAAATTGTATGGCATATTCTAGATGGGGCCTTACAAGTGCTCTATACAGTGGAAGAATGACCCCCTCCTCCCTTGACTCTATGCCCCTTTTAATACAGCTCAATACCTTATTTGCCCTGGATGCTGCCGACTGGCATTGCTTGCTACAGCCAACTTTATCATCTACAAGCACTCCAAGGTCCTTTTCCATAATGGATTTGCCTAGTGCAGTCCCATTAAGGGTATAAGTGGCCTGGATATTTTTACATCCCAGGTGCATGACTTTGCATTGAATCTCATTTGCCACTTAGCTGCCCAGATTGCCAGTTTGTCAAGATCATGTTGCATGGATGCCACATCCTGGATGGAATTAATTGGGCTGGATAATTTTGTGTCTTCTGCAAACACTGATACATTACTTACAACACCCTCCCCTAAGTCATTAATGAACAAGTATAATAAAAGTGGACCCAATACTGAGCCCTGGGGGACCCCACTAAGAACCTTACTCCAAGTAGAGAATGTCCCATTAACAACCACCCTCTGTACCCGATCCTGTAGCCAGTTTCCTATCCACGTGCAAACAGCTTCATTAAGCCCAACAGACCTTAGTTTAGAAAGCAGTCGTTTGTGGGGCACAGTATCAAACGCTTTGGCAAAATCCAAATAGATCACATGTACTGCCCCCCCCCACTGTCCAGAATCTTACTTACCACATCATAAAATGCAATCAAATTCATCTGACATGACCTATCCTTCATAAAGCCATGCTGATTGTTGCTCATAATGCCATTCATTAGGACAAAATTTTGAATGTGATCCCTTAACAAGCCTTCAAATAATTTGCCTACCACAGATGTCAAGCTTACTGGCCTATAATTGCCAGGCTGTGATTGTAATCCCTTTTTAAATATTGGAATAACATCAGCTTTTCTCCAATCCATAGGCACCATACCAGATGACAGTGAATCTGAGAAAATCAGAAATAAGGGCTGGTCTAAAACTGAACTAAGCTCTCTTAGAACCTGAGGGTGTATGCCATCAGGCCCTTGAGCCTTGTTTACATTAATTTGTATTAAAGCTTTTTGAATCATATCCCAAGTCAGCCACTGACTAGATTGAGCTGAACCATTCGTGCAGTTATATAAAGTGAGCCTGTGAACCCAGACTCCTCTATTGTATACACTGAAGAAAATAACTGATTTAACACATTTGCCTTATCTGTATCTGTTACAACCATACTGGTACCATTATTTAATGGAGCAACACTCTCAACCTGCATCTTTTTACTATTAATATATTTAAAAAACAATTCATCAATTCAGCACCTCTGTTAAGAATTATATATTCAATCAATTATAAGGCACAGGGATTTGGATCTCTTGGGGAACTTATACCGCCCTTAGCGTCGCTCACCGTTTAAGGCTAATGGTCCGGGTGCTGATAGCCCCGAACCCTGCATTGAAGCTCTATACACACGTACGTCCCATCGGGCTTCCCATCGTAAAACATCAAGTTATTAGTGGATAAACATTTGTAGAGTCTTACCCTGTCCATGCGGTGACCCGGGTGCAGCCGCCCCGAGTCCGTCACAGAGGAGACGTATTCACAGCACCACAGATTTTGCAGCAGCGCACACTGGCACCCAAAGGAATCGCCCACACGAGGTTATGGTTAAAAATGTATAACTTTATTTTCTCATCTGATCAAACATCTAGCGTCTGAGGTCTGACGCGTTTCGTGGCTACGCACTTCCTCAGAGACCTTCAATCTCATTAGCATGTTTGTCTTTTATACACATCTCCTTCATTAACATATTCACATATTAACTATTTACACACATTTAAAAAAGAAAGAAAATTTATATAATAATTCATTTAAAACCAATTAATTGATCAGACTTCGTATGCATATAAATACTATTCCATATAAATATACAAATTTCATGCTTCATGAGTTCATTTAAGACAAATCTTAATTATTCATTATTCCATAACCTTCTATATCAATATTACTATGTCTTTTATTGTTTCATTCTGCTCAGTGGCAATTATAAAACTATGTTGCGATCCCATTATCAGTTTGGTGTATGTCACTTAAAAGTAGCAACTTATATCAAATCTTGAATTTAATCCTTCCGGTTGTCTAGTATGTAATTTAAATATCCACTTTACTTCCGCTCTCAGCAATTTGGCCTGCAGATCCCCTCCTCTGGGTCCTAAATGTACCCTCTCTATACCCTGTACAGCCACCCATTTCAAATCCCCCCATTACACTCATCAAAATGTCTTGAGACAGGGGTATTTCTATTATCTGATTTGATAGCATTACAATGTTCCCTTATTCTATTTTTGAGACTCCTAATGGTACAACCCACATATTGCTTGTGGCATTTTAGACAGGTTATAAGATAAACCACAGCCTTGGTATTGCAATTTATGTAATTCCTGATCTGAAATGTCTCACGTGTCCTACTACTGTACATGTGAAGGTTTCTGTCACCTTAACTACTCCACACGTGACACACCTGTTTGACCCACACCTGAACATCCCTATACTACGTAGCCATGTATCGATTTTCCGTTCCTCTCTAGCCACACTGGGGGATAAACTCATCCTTAGGGTGGGGGCTCTTTTCGCTACTACATGTATCCCTGGTTCCAATAATCGTTTAAATATACTATCCCCATATAGTATTGGAAGATGTCTATTCACAATCTGCTTTATTTTATTGAATTGAGCACTATCTGTGGTGCTCAATATCAACCTTTGTTCCTGCTTTCTCTCAACATTCTTGATCTCATTTAAAGTCCCTATTTCTGTCTTATTTTGGATGTTACTTTCTTTTTTCTTCCCAGTCTTAACTCTCCTACTTATCAAGTCATCACGTTTATAGCCTAATGCTATTTCAAAAGCCTTTTGTAACACCTTCATATCATATCCCTTCTGCAGAAATTTATCTCGTAATTTACACGACTCCTCTACAAATTTCTCCTCAGTACTGCAATTGCGGCGTAAACGTATGAACTGTCCCTTAGGGATTCCTCCATTGAGATGCTTAGGGTGACAGGAATCTGCTCTCAGTAAAGAATTGCCTGTATGGGGTATGGTATATGTTGTAGTTTCTATGATGTTATTTTTAATACCTACTGACAAATCTAAATAAGTTATATTCTCCTTGTCAAAGCAATTGGTAAATTTTAAATTCAATGTCTCGTTATCCAATTGACCTATGAAGTTCTCAAATTGTTCCTTACTTCCCCCCCATACAAAAATCAAATCATCTATGAAGCAGCGATACAGTATTACATGTCAAGGAGCATACTATCACCCCCAAAGACGTGGTTCTCCTCCCACCAACCCATGAAGAGATTGGCGTATGTTGGCGCAAACCGCGCCCCCATCTTCGTACCACGCCCCTGGAGGTAATATTCCCCCTTGTACATAAAGAAATTGTGTGTAAGTAAATACCAGTAAATTCCTGTGAGAAAATAAAGTTATACCTTTTTAACCATAACCTCGTGTGGGCGATTCCTTTGGGTGCCGGTGTGCGCTGCTGCAAAATCTGTGGTGATATATTTAAAAAACCTTTTTAGGTTTATTTTTCACCTCCACCGCAATTAACTCTTCATTTCTTTTCTTAGCCTTCCTGATTGCTGACTTACAACATTCATTACAGTGTTTATATTCATTAAATGCAGCTTCTGTCCCTAAAGATTTGTAGTTTTTAAATGCCTTTCTCTTCTTTGCCATTAACTTCTTTACTTCTGTATTAAGCCACACAGGATGATTCTTAGAGCTTATACGTTTAGTCCTTAAGGGAATAAATTGAGAACAGTAATGATTTAATATCATTTTAAAATGTTTTTAGCTGAAAACCTAATGCCCCAATCAATGCTCTGTAGGGCAGCCCTCAAGGCACTAAAATTAGCTTTTCCAAAATTCATGTTTTTTGTTACCCCAGTATATTTTTGTTTTTCTCACCAGACATTAAAAGATATAACATTATGGTCACTATTACCCAGGGGTTCAATGACTTGCACATTTGCTATAAGTTCTGGGTCATTTGAGATCACTAAATCAAGAATAGCATTTTTTCTGGTAGGCTCCTCAACAACCTGTGCTAAAAAATTGTCGTGCAATAAGTTTATAAACTTGTTCCCATTAACTGATCTAGCAGTACCGTTGCTCCAGTCAATATCTGGGTAATTAAAATCCCCCATTATCATTACTTTACTTAAACTAGCAGCCTTTTCTATTTGCATTAGGAGCTTTGTCTCTTCCTCCTCACTTAGGGGTCTATAGCATACTCCTACGATTAATTTGCTGGATTCTTTAGAATTGGTGAAGAACTCCACCCATACGACTTCTGCCACCTCATTTTCTAACATAACCTCCTCCTTTATATGAGCTTTTAAATCCTGCCTAACATACAGACATACCCCTCCTCCTTTTCTATTGCCTCTATCCCTCCAAAACAAAGTATAGCCACTGATATTTACTGCCCTGTCATGCGACTCATTCAGCCATGTTTCGGCCACACCAATCACATCATATTTTCCTTCCTGCACCAGCAGCTCCAGCTCTCCCATTTTACCAGTCAGACTTCTTGCATTTGTAAACATGCATTTAATACTGGTACCATATTGAACATATGACATGTGGTCCTCCCTATCCTTAACAGTATCCCCAGCCAAATCTCCTCCCCCATTTTCCCTTTCTTTGCCCACTATCTCATCTAACCTGTTTTCCACTGAATCTTTTACTGAACCCTCCCCCCCACACCTAGTTTAAAATCTCCTCCAACCCTCTAGCCATCTTCTCTCCCAAAACAGCTGCCCCATCATGAGGTGCAGCCCATCCCTAGCAAAGAGCCCGTAGCCGACTGAAAAACCAGCCCAGTTCTCCAAAAAACCCAAAACCCTCCTCCCTACACCAATCTTTCAGCCACGCATTAATCTCCCTACGCTCCCACTGTCTCCTTAGTGTTGCTCGTGGCTCAGGTAATATCTCTGAGAAAATTAACTTGGAAGTCCAAGTTTGATTTTTTTTTTTACACAATTGATATTTCTTTTGCACCTAAACATTCAAGTTATATTTTCGAAAACTCGAATTTCTGGTATGTATTAAGCAAAAGAAACTCAAAAATTTGATTGTAAAAATGTGCCATCTAAAAGCTAGCTACTGTAGGTCATGTAGAAGTCAATGGGAGTTGTCCAAGGTAAAGCTTTTTTTGTTTGATTAAACAGTTTTTATCTGAACACTCAATCAGTTTCAGTTTGAGACATAAACCTGATTAAATCAAGCATTTTGGGATATGAAATTGATCATTAGGGTTTTTTCCTGTCGAGATTTTGAGATTCAATTTTTTTCATAAATACCCAAACATTTGAAATTCAAGTTTATTCAAGGTAGAAAAACCCTCACACAAATTTGATTCTTGATAAATATGCCCCTAAGTGTGAGTGAAAAATATACAGAGTATCCCATTCAATTTGTTCTAGTACTCCAACAGGGACTCAACATTGCCCTTCCATAATACATGTAAACCACCAATGTATCTCCACCAGGCCACACAATACCTGGTGAAGTCTATATTATCATAATGTCATGTGAAGCTAAGCCTTGAAGCACATGACTGGGTGATGTTAGACTCCATGGTGGTCCTGAAAAGTTGGAGATTACCTGAAAGGGAAATTGGTAAAGCATAATATAATCAAAACTTGTTGACCAGGTTTACCAACCCATGCACTACCCAGCTGGAGTACTGAGGTATTACAAATTGGATCAACATTACTAACATTGTATCAAGCACAATAGGACATTTAAAAGAAAGTAATTGATCCAAAAAATGTCCCAAATCAGAAGATGGAATGGTGAAAATGACAGAAGATGGTACCTTCTAGCATAACAGTTTATAAAAACACATGTCTGCTAACTTTCTATGGTATATGCATATTATATTACTTGAACTAGTGGTGAAATGGGGAAGGGAGCAAGGTATAGAGAACAGCAGAAGGCAGTGATGAGTCGACCAATCAATGGCAGATAGAAGGGATGTTGATATTTGTCAGTGGAGGTGTGTCAATCATACCAAGCAGGGGGTGGCTAGCAGTCTGTCATGGTGAAAGACTGAGAGGTGAGGCGGTCAGGCAGGGTGCCAGTTCACTATTTAGTCTATTTTTACTTCTTTCTTCAGCTCTGTTACATCCTATTTCATTTAGATATCAATGCACTTTTCCCCTGGGATAAAAACATACTTCATTAATCATCAGAAGGTATTCACATATACTTCATCATTTCTTATCATTCATCTGACTTATACACAACATTTCCGATGCCAGCAATTTCCTTTGCTCTGTCCTTTGACATTGAACACATTTGTATTTATGTAGGAAATCAGTCTCTGTCAGCTTATGCAAAGATTTATTTCTTAATTATCTATTAGCTGTTTACCATTCTATCCGTCATCAACTGCTGTACTTATCTTTTGTGTGTTTGTGTGTGTGGCTCTTCCACTGAAATCCAAGCATGCTTTTATATGTGCAATCTTTCTGCAATGCATCCAACAACAATTTGAAAGTAAAATTATGTAAAATAAGGATATCTATTCTTTATTCTAATCCACATTTTTGCATGTGTTATTTTATATAGGTGTTTTCATGGTAAAACTAAAATGCTTAGAAAAACATGAAAGGCAGGCATAGAAAATGTCTCAATGTTCAAGTAAGCATAACGTTATGACAATGAAGCATTGTAGACTGTTAAAGGGGCAGATTTATCAAGGGTCAAAGTGAAAATTCTAACTAAAAAAATTTGAATTTCAAGCTACTTTTGTGTTCTTTTACTAGAGAATTAAAATTTATTCAAATTTATATATCAAATATCAATTTTGGTTGGTCTTTTTTTATTCAAATTTCGAAGTTATGGAAGTTCAAAAAAAATACTTGTTGCAACATAAACCATGATGCATGTTTGTTTAATTGAAAACCTCAAATACTTGACTCTGGAAAATAATCTGACAGTATACATGTATATATCCTGTTATCCAGAATGCTAGGACCTAGGGTTTTCCGGATAAAGGATCTTTCCAGTAAATCAGTTTTATACCTTGTCTACTAGAAAATAATTTAAACAGTGAATAAACCCAATAGACTGGTTTTAGCTCTAATAAGGATTAATTATATCTCAGTCTAGATCAAGAAAAAATTAGCTGTTTTATTTTTACAGAGGAAAATAAAAAAAAGTCAATAACATTTTTGGATAAAATTTAGTCTATGAGAAATGGCTTTCCTGTAATTTTAACTTTCTGTATAACATGTTTCTGAATAACAGAACCTATACCTGTATACCAAATGTCTTGCTTTTTGTTCCCTCCAGTTCTTATAGCAGGCTAGATGTTGTTAAACCAATGTAATGAAACACTGAATGCATAATACAGTTTTTTTTTATTAATTCGTAAGGGAGGATTTCATTATATAACAAAAAAAATAATGACCTGCTCAACTTTTATCTTCTTTTGTGCCAATGAGTTATGAAACATTTTATTCAAAATATATAGGAGTAGCTCATTGAGTAAGAGGTAGGTTTATACAGTTCAATGCAGTGATTTCCTTGAGCATGTGTGAGTTTGGGCATGTTTCTGAACTCAAGACAAAAACGACATTTTAAATTGTACAGGGGACCTTCACTGTGCAGAAAATGTCTGTGTTAAGCAACATTAACTAGTTTATTAATAGAAATGTGCTTGTAAAGAAATATCTGTTTAGGGTGTTTTAATTCACTATGAACAAACAGTTCAGATTAGGATTCAAATTCTATCATGGATACCCATATAGTTTAATAGATAACTAAAACAGGAAAATACGAGAAAGAAGAAAAAAGAAGAGGCTAAAAGAGGGGAAGCTTTATCTAATGAACAACAGCTGTGAGATTTGTTTTTCAATCTGCCAGAATTGAAACAGCAGAACAAAATCATACATTTTATCCAACAAGAATACATACTGAGAGACAGTGTTATATAGTGATTTGCCTTCTAGACTTTTATATCTGGAGACCAGAGTTTAAATTGAGTGAAAATCACATACAAAATGAGCTTGTAGCCAGTTGGGATATTTTCCCCATAAAAGCAGCATGCATCACTTGACTTAATATGACACAAGTGGCCTTTGCCAATAGCAACAACCTTGGTATTGAGTAGAAAAAGTTACAAATTGTAGTGGTTATATGCAGCCATGTCAGATAGACATTCACACTTTCTTCCTAGCTGTCAGGTTTCTGTTTTACTTAGGATTAAAATATTAGCCTTCTATTAATAAAACATTTCAATTTATTCATATGTTTGATTGCTAACCTTTGAAAGAGTTACTTGGAGAGCTAACCCCAAATACTATACACCATGTATACTGGGCATATTGGATACAGTATCAGATATATCTAATATAAGTAATTATAAAACAACAACAACTACTTGCTGAGTAATTATTGAAGATGTTTCACTACTCATCCGAGCAGCTTCTTCAGTTCAACTGATTGGAGTTCAACTGACTGGTGTGGGAAGTTCTCAGCATTTAAACTCTTCCACTAATGCAGTCACAATGGTACATTGTAACTCTTCAAAGAGTGTTGATTCTGTCTAGTAACTACCAATGTGTCAGGCAACTCCTAGAAACAGGTGTTACTTGTGAGAGTTGCATGAATGGACATGTGAAGTGTTCTGAACCTGCCAGGATACAGATATGAGAATATCATTGTATGTAGCAGACAGGTGGTGTCAAAGGCCCCCGCCTCTGTTCAGTGATGGTTTCTCCACCTTGACATGAATCACCTGGTTTGAACGAGGCATGAAAGATATACCATGACCTGGATGAATGAAAATCTTCATAGTCAAGATAACAGATAATTAAATTATTTAACAGATCACTAGTCTAATAGAATTTGCTTCTTTTAAGGTAGGACTTTATATGATATAAAGGCTGCAGCATTTACATTACTAAACAGTTTTAGTAGAAATAGAGTATCATTCATTGACAGAAAACAGAGTAATATGATCTGACATAACAGTTTGTCTTCTGGAATGGGAACCATTTAGCATTCACAAACTATACACTCATCAATACCACATTGTTCATTATTGCTAATAGTGTATCATGATTGATAATACCATTGTTATAGTGATGTTGACTCTAAGCATTGAATGATAACAGGTAATTATTGAACTCTTCATGACTCAAGATTCTGATGACCATGTGATATGTGATGGTCACTGTGCAGATTGAACTAAGACTATTTAGTTAAAGATGTCATTCTATAAAGTGAGTATAAAATACTCTAGACATTGAAATTCTTTTTCAATAAAAGCTTGTATAACCCACAACTGTGTTTGCTATGTTGGCTTAATATAGGTGTTTGGGCTTTCTCTGTTCAAGCCCCTCTGGTAAAGCCCCTCCCCCAGCTCATAGCAAGGTTAAAAATATAGGAAAATATCCATATTACTATCTAGCAAAGCAAATAAGTTTTCACTCAAACCCCCGCCCTGTGCTTTAGTTATATCTAGGGGATCAAATTGCCATTGTTATAAAATTTCCCACAATTTGATTTGAGGCAGATTCCTTCCTGCCACTAATTCAGGCACCCCAGAAGCAAAGGGCAGTATTCACTGCTTTTAAGTTTTTTACAGAACTGCAAAAATCCTTTTAGAATAAAAGGTCATTATTCCATACCAAGATACATAGTAGTCCTCCTTTTGTCTCTGTGACTAGTATTCTAGGCACACATACTGTAGATGAAGCAGTTTTTCTGTATCGCTGCACAGTTCTACCATGAAGATAACTGCTAGCATGTATCCAGTGACATTATATCTAAGGCGATGCACAAGAATAAGGTTATGGAAGTTAATGTAAAGTCATTAGATGGAGATATTTTAAAGTAAAACTATAGTGGTTTGAGTTTGGTGCAGATTACTTTTTGAATTTGGGACTAATAGCTCAGGCTGTGAAAAAAAAGATGTATGTGTATGTACTCTATTCTATACAATATATTCAACTTGTTGTGTCAGCTCAGAGAATCAACAACCCTGTAGCAGTAAAGATCCAGGTCTTCAAAACTCACTACCTTCTGAACGTGTTAGGATAATTCTAAATTCCAGTGACATTGTGCATGCTCATTATGTTCTGTGCTACTGTTAAAAATATATATGTAGGTGTCATTAGTAGCCACCAAAACATTAGCATGAATTTACGTGCAACAGAAAATAAAATGGTCAGTTACTGGGTAGATATTTAAAGGCACATCTTTTTAATGATACATGGGCCTGTGGAGTCCATAAACCTAAAAACCTAAGACACAAGGTCTAGCATTTCTAGGCTAATTTCTAAGCTAATTTTTCTTTAGTTTATTAAAACTAAAGACATATCATTGCCATAAACATTGTTTTAAACAGAATGTGTAAATAGTGACACAAAATGAGGTCTAATATAAAATATAGCTATAGAAAGGGATTCTGTCATGATTATTATGGTGTAGTTTTATTTACAAATTATACTGTTTACACTGCGAATAATTCACTTTACTGTGTAAAATTGAATTCCTAACCCAACAAGTGTATTTTCCTATTTGTAATATTGTTGTGTAGGCAGCCATCTCAGGTCATTTTGCCTGGTCATGTGCTTTCAGAAAGAGCCAACACTTCAGGATGGAACGGTTTTCAGGCAGGCTATTGTATCTGAACTGTAACTGAGGGTGTCTCAGTGGGACATAGATTTTTACTATTGAGTGCTGTTCTTATATCTACCAGGGAGCTATTATCTGGGTACCTTCCCAATGTTCTGCTGATGGGCTGCTGAGGGGAGATGGGAGGGGGGTGATATCACTCCAACTTGCAGTGCAGCAGAAAGGAGTGACTGAAGTTTATCAGAGCACAAGTCATATGACTGGGGGCACCTGGGAAACTGTCTCGCCCCATGTCAGATTTTAAATTAAATAAAAAAAAAAGTTTGATCTTTTGAAAAATGGATTTTAGGGCAGAAGTCTGCTGGTGCAGCACTATTATTGGATGCATTTTGAAAAAAAACTTTATGGATGTTCACATAAGGAATAAGAAGAATGGAAATGGGTTTCCCAATTTTAAAATTACACATTCTTCCAAATGTATACAATAGCTTCCAATTCTCACAACAAACAGGAATCACAAAGGGTATAAAGGTATGAAATATGTCTATAAAGGTTTTCACTAACATGGGGCATAATATATATTGCTGACTGGGTCAGTGGAACACTGGGAAAAAAACCAGATGGTTCCCAGCCCACACTTGTTCCCCTTCAGAAACTGTGGTTGCTTCTTCCTGACCCTCTCCTGATTGCTGCTGCAAAGGAGAAGTAAAGGGTACATGTGGGGAGGAAGGGTTGCATTGTTGGATATACCCTGTGGAGGAGCTCATTACTAAATGTGAGGCCCTGAGGTGGCAGTGCCAGTGGGCCTTGGACAACCTGGTATATAGCAGACTAATACTTCTTTATAGTACTATGTAATCAAATTTATAAAGAGTCCCTTTTTTTGTGTTGCTGGGCTTTTAAGAGAATGTTTAATGATTGCAATTATTATAGACATTGTGACAGAGTGAGGCAGCAGTTTTCAACAAACCCTGGAACAAACATGATGCTGAGCTGTCAGAATGACAATTTTCATATTGGAAATATTGTATTAACCTGAAAGTAGGAGCTAATTATATTTGCCTACAGAGGCAAATTTTCAACAGAAGTTGAAAAACCAAAACATTGAATAATGCGGCTGTATGAGTAAGAGAAATGAATCAACCAAGGTGAAATTGTACTGAATTCTTTTTCTGATTTGAAAAATTGTGAATTGGAAAAAAATGTAGTCAACGTATTCTGAATTCAGTAAACTGAATTGTGGGGATTGCTACAAAGTAATGTATGAACTAAAATGGTGAATGAATCTGAAGTTTGTTGATGCACATCAAGCTGATTTGGTGATTTGGTGCTGCTAAACCTGATCCATATCTTGATTCATAGACCCTGTGATGTAGCTAAAGCTTTCAATTGACATATTTCTTTTTATTACTATGCTTAAAGAAACTGTTCATTGTAAAGATAAAAACCGGATAAACAGATAAGCTGTGCAAAAAAAAAATATTCCTAATATAGTTAGTTAACCAAAAATGTATCTATAAAGGCTGGAGTGATTGGATGTCTAACATAATAGCCAGAACACTACTTCCTGCTTTTCAGCTTTTTTAACTCTGAGTTAAGTCAGCAACTTGAAAGGGGACCATATGGGACATAACTGTTCAGTGAGTTTGCAATTGATCCTCAGCATTCAGCTCAGATTCAAACACAACAGTTATGAACATTGTGTTCCACCTCAAGTCACTGATTGGTTGCTGCTTTGTCACTGATCAGTGGAAACCAAGCGAGCTGAAAATCAGGAAGTATTGTTCTGTTCGACATCCAGTCACTCCAGCCTATAGCTTATATGGTCTGTAGCTTCAAAACTTTACATTTAAAATAATGAAGATAAATTACAAAAAAAGTTTCTTCTGACTGTGGCTATTCAAATTTAGACTTTATGTTCTGAAAGTGAACCACCCATTTAATGCAATTGTTCAGCTACAGTATGTCTATGTATGCAAATAATAAAACAACATTAAAACTGTCTGTTTAATCAAATATATTTTAATTTTTTTATTTTTATGCATTTCATTGGAATCCAGGTAAGGTGATGCACTATACAGAAACTATTACATCATGGAGTCATTAAAAAGGTTGCAGTAATTAACTCAATAATTGTTCACCTGGTGCTCAATCAGCACTTAAAACATAAAATGTCATTTAGATTTGGCAAAGAAATGGCATTTAAAAAATCTTTCATAAATCCCCAAAGTATTTTCATTTACACATCTTTTGACTACTGAAACCTTCCCACAGTATCATGGAATGTACACATTTCTTTAATTGTACTGTATTTGTAAATCTACCTGTTTGCTTATTGCCATGTTTTTCCAAGCACATTCTTTTGAATTTTATTTTTCCAAAATATTTGTTCAAATATTTATTAGCAACCATTAATAGTTGATAATTAAAAGATATAAGGTAAGCAACCAATCTCTGTAATATTTTTATTTTTATGCAGAGACAATTTTTTTTTCTAATTAACACCTGGTGGGAATTTAGCAGCTTTAATTACTATTTAGGAGTGATTTTGGGATTTCTTTTAAATTTTGAATTTCAAATTGGATTTTCATTTGTATTGAGACTAAAGTTTTGACTGTAACATTGTATCTAGTGATGAGTACAATTCTTTGCCAGGTTTCACAGCAAAAAAAGCCCATAGACAAAAAAAAATTGTTAAGCATCAAAAAATTGTTGCTCATCAAAAAATAATTTTGTCACCCATATCCTTAAATGCATTTGACACATTTTTCACAGTTTTTTGTATTTAGGGCGAAGAGAAACAGATCATATTTGTCCATCACTAAATCACATTCTCCTTTTTGATAGTGTTATTTTTGCTTCAGGTTTGTCTTGCTGAAAGATAAACTTTTGTAAAAGTTTCAGATATTTTTAGAGATCGGCGAATTTATTCACCAGGCGTGAATTCATTGCAAATTTCTAGGCACCCATTGACTTTAATGGGCATCAGAATTGTCACCAGCTGATGTCGGATTTGTCACTGGTGTCAAAAATATTTTGACGCCAGCATCAAAATTCGCGCTTCGCAAATTTTTCGGCAAAGCGAAACGGGAGAAATCCGCCCATCACTAGTAATTTTAGCAGTCTGGATCATATTTGTTGTAGTGTTTTCCTGTGTTGTGCATAAACCATTCTTTGTTCTCTGTTAAAGAACCATTCAAAGGTTAGCTGATAGTAGGCACGCTTTTCCGAATAAAATGGCTTTAGATTCTATGGTGGCCAATAATACACAAAGTTAGGCAAATACCTAATGGAGAAGGACCTGGGGCACTTATGGATACTTGTGTAGCAAGCAATGTCAGGTAGCAGAAGCAAGGGCATGAGCTGTATTAAAAGAGGTAAATATTCAAGTGATGTTACAGCAATTCTTCCCCTCTACACAGCAATGATACACCCTAAACTTAAATATTCAGTGCAGTGTTGGTCATCAGCCCTTCAATGGCATATTATTAAGACAGATTGGGGAATGCATTGCGAATGTAAATGCCCTTTTTGACTGATTACAGACCCCAATGACTTCCTCACAGGGTTTCAGGCCAAATTACTTTCGCCAACAATTTCACAATCTTGCAACTAAGTATTTAGCAAAACGACAGAGCAGGTGTTAACGCTAAACTTTGTTTTCACCAACAAATGATTTTACATTATGAGCAGAAGTCGCAAAAATTGAATTTTAAACATGTTTTTAATTTTTATATTATATTCCCCCAAAAGAGTCTAAAGAAGGGCAACTAAGCTAGTAAAGGATATTGAAGGCCTCATTGATAAACCCAAGACAATTGGGAATGTTTATACTATAGAAGATGTGCATAAGGGAGAACCCTTAGTGGGTTGCACCAATTGCTTTGTGTTTATAAACCAATCATTATAGAGGAAAAGTTAAAGTTAAATTTGAACCAGTTGTACAGTATTGTTACTGTACAAATTTCTGCTGCAATTGCTCTATTACATAACATTTATCTACATACAGAAGGCATACTCTGAAGCTAGCAGGAAGAAAGTTTGATGGTCTCATGAGATCAATATTATGTATTTGGCCATCAGACTAGATGGTACATTTGGCACAAGCCAAACACTGTGCTTTATTATAAATACATTATACCCATCATGTTTGTGGCTGCATCATGTGAATGATTCTCTCCAGATGGATCTAGGAAGGCTTGTAAGGGTAAAGTGTAAAATGAATGCAAAAAAATACAATGACTTTTTTGAGAAACACTGGATGCAGTCTGCAAGAAACAAGAGATTTGTCTTACAGACAGACAGTGACCCAAAGTATAAAGCCAAAACATTGATGTCCTGGAATGGATAAATCATAGTCTAGAGAATAGAAAAAGCTGTCTATTCATGTTCCACATACTTGCTTCAGCAACCTTGGAGAGAAATGTTGATGAAATTGCAGTGTATAGATTAACAAAGCTGATAGAGACATATTAGAGACTCAAGGCAATAATTAGTGCCGAACATGCAATAACTAAATACTGTTGGTATACAAAATACCAAAATACCAACAATACTGACTTGAATGGGGTATATTCAGATCATTATTTTGTGGTTTTTCATTGTAATTCATATAAATCACTTTGCAGAAATCATGAAAGATTCTGACTAAAGATCAATGTTTGAAAAAGACACTGTAAAAAAAATTCACTGTAAGGGTGGCCATACACGGCAGAGAAAAGCCCCAAGGCCGAAAGTTCGGATTCATCCGATATTACCCAGCGTTAGTGGGCATATCGGGTCAAGATCCGCTCGTTTGGTGTAAGAAAAGAAAATGTGGGAGATAAGATGCTGAAAAGTAAAACATTTGAGTAGGTTTTCAGAAATTTCCTCAGAAGTGCTAACTTTAGCAGTTCGGCAGATATGTTAGATCAGCTACTGTACATTGCAAGCTTTGAAGTAATATTTGTGATTTTCCTTAAAAAATGCAATTTGTTGCACAACACTGTATTTTAGTAGTATAAAAGGGTTATTTACCCATTTTGGAATTGTCAGACTGTGAACTTTCCAAAATACATGATTTATAGAAGTTAACCTACTCATAATGGTATTTATTTTCTATTTTTTGCCTTAAAAGCAGAAGCTGATTTCTGGAGCAGTACTTCAAACTTTGGTAGGGTACTGCTGTGAAATGTTGATCTTCTTTAAAAAAAAAATTTAATTTCAATCTCAGTAAACAAATATCTTTGGCACCAACATTTTGGGCTAAAAGTTGATAAAAAAAAACTATCATGGGGATAAAAACTAACTGTAATATATTACCAATATGCAGCTCTGTACAAAGAACAGCTAGAAAGACCCTGTCCAGAAATTTTCACTTTAATTTAGTGCAGGAAAACATTAAAGTAAAAGTAATGGTCAATGGCAGCATAGCATTTCCTTCATTTATATTATAAAAAAAAATGTAAGTTCTATTTTTATTTCCGCCACAGTATAGCTGTGAAGGGAAATTCATTCTAGAAAACAATTAAAAATAAACTATAGCTAAAAGGTGATGAATGCAGAAATTAAATACTAAAGAGAAGAGAACTTCATGAAATGGCTTGTTTACACCAGATTAACTTGGTTGTGTTTGCCCAGTGGTATGGACATAAAATAAATGAGTATTTTGTTATTCGGTGACCACATTTTATTGGACTAACTTCCAATTATAGTAGTTAAGCATATAAAAGTATGGCTTTAGCTCTAATAAGGGAGAATGTGCTTTGTGAAATATACATCATCCATAATTGAGTGTTAGTTTAATAAATACGGTATAACAAATTACAGTACAAGAGTTCTTTTAGTGTATCGCTATATAATTTAGCATACTGGGTATTGTTAAAATAAGTGCTTAAATATGTTTTAATATTCCTTAACAGTGGTATCCTCATAAAGATAATAGTTTAAGAATATTGAATCAATCTTTCAATTAAGCTGTCAATCACCAAGTTATGTACAGGCAAACAAACACATTTTATAGTAAACATCCTGGTGAGCAATTCAACCAACAGATCAAAGTTAAAAATAGTTTCAAGACATTTCTTCGTAAAAATAAGTCTGTAGAACAGAATGTTGGAAGTGAGGTTTTTAAGTGCAATTATCATGAAACTGTCACGTTCGGTATCCCACAACCCAGAGTTAACCCCTATATCCCGGGCTCGGCTCACGCTTCAGCCTCAAACCGCCGCCTTTCACTTCGGGATGAGCCCTCCGCTACTCGGATGCCGCCAGGTCTTAAAGTGAGGGGACTAAGAGGACTACAACTCTGAGCGAGCAAGGGAACCTTACGTAAACGTATATCAAAGTCCAGAAACAGGCCAAGTCAAAACCAATCGGAAACAAGGTACAGAATCGGTAAGAAGCAGAGTAGTCGAGGTCACAGGCCGGGTCAGTAACAATCTAGGTCGAAGTACAAAATCGGGATCCAGAAAGCGTAGTCAGAGGATAAGCCAAAGGGTCAGGGCAGACAGAGATCAATTACAGGAGTCAGGACTAGCCGGAAGGTCAGGAATAATCAAGCAGAATCGCACCCAGGAACAGAAAAACTAGAACCTACGTTGGGCAATGCACACACTGTGCATTGCCTCTTTATTTTTTAAATTTTGGCGCCATTGCGTCCGTCGCAATGACGCGAGCGCGTCTGAGCCGTGACGTCAGCGCGCCTGCGTGAACGCGCCTGCGCCTTTAAGACCGGCGCATGCGCGCCGCGCGCTCCCTAAGGAGCCGGCGCCTGAGGCCTAGAAGCGGCGGCTGCCGCTCGGCGCGGCGGGCGTCCCCTACGAACAAAAGGTAAGTTTGTTACATTACCCCCCCCTCCAGAGGGGGCCACTGGACCCCTAGGCTTGTTGGGAAACCTAGAGTGGAACTGCCTCACCAAGCGATCAGCCGTAACATCCGAGGCAGGAACCCAAGACCTTTCCTCGGGACCATAACCCTTCCAGTGAACCAGATATTGTAGTTTACCTCTAGAGACACGAGAATCAACCAACTTGTGAACTAAATATTCAGATTGCCCGTCAACAGAAACAGGAGGAGGAGGAGAAGTCTGACGTACCACTCTAGCAGGTTTTAAAAGGGAGACATGAAAGGAATTAAAAATCTTGAGTTCGGGAGGAAGATTTAACCTGAAAGTACAAGGATTAATAATCTTAGATACAGAAAATGGACCAATAAATTTGGGACCCAGTTTGGCCGAAGGGACTTTCAAAGAAATATTCTTAGAGGACAGCCAAACTTGATCACCAACCTGATATTCGGGAGACTCTCTTCGCTGTTTATCAGAAGCCCTCTTCTGAGCAGCTACTGCAGAAGATAAAGACTTCTGAACCTCCTGCCAAACCTTAGAAAAGTCCTCAGTAATAGAATTGACGGCAGGAAGGTCACAAGAATCAGAAAACGAATAAACCCTGGGATGGAGACCAAAAACAGTGAAAAAAGGAGACCTGCCAGTGGAGGAGTGAATGGCATTATTATAGGCAAATTCGGCCCACGGAAGAAAATTAACCCAAAGTGACTGATTGCAGGAGACGTAACATCTCAGATACTGTTCCAGGGTCTGATTTGTCCTCTCAGTCTGACCGTTAGTCTGTGGATGGTATGCGGAAGAGAAAGACAAATCAGTACCCATTAATGAACAAAAGGCCCGCCAGAATTTGGACACAAATTGAACCCCCCTATCAGACACAATATTAAGAGGAGCCCCGTGAAACTTGAAAATATGGACAATGAAAAGTTCAGCAAGGGTCTTGGCAGATGGAAGGGTGGGGAGAGGGATAAAATGGGACATTTTACTAAAACGATCCACTACTACCCAGATGACCGTATGACCCTTAGATGGAGGTAATTCCACAATGAAATCCATGGATATATGAGTCCAAGGTTTCTCGGGAATAGGAAGTGACTGCAGCAAACCCTGAGGTAAAGATCTAGAAGGCTTAGAACGTTGGCAAATTGGACATGAATCAATATATTTGGCAACGTCTTGTCTTAGAGTCGGCCACCAGAGAGTACGAGACAATAATTCACAAGTCTTCGCACAACCCAGATGACCAGCCACTTTGGAATCATGGGACTCGTGAAAGACAGCTTCACGTAAATTACTCGGAACAAATAACTTGCCCACAGGAATATTAGGAGGAGAATCTACCTGAGCATTTGACAAAGAAGTAAAGAGATCCGGACTCAGGGCTGCCACAATCACCTCCTTCGGAACAATAGGGACTGGCCCCAAATCCTCCCTAGGTTTGGAGACAAAACTTCTAGAAAGGGCATCTGCTTTTACATTCTTATCTGCTGGCCTGTAGGAGATGAGAAAATTAAACCGTGAGAAAAATAATGACCACCTGGCTTGCCGAGGATTTAACCGTCTAGCAGACTCAATGTATAATAGGTTTTTATGGTCAGTGAACACAGAAACAGTATGTTTGGCACCCTCAAGGAGATGTCTCCATTCCTCGAATGCTAATTTAATGGCCAATAATTCCCTGTTGCCAATATCATAATTGACCTCTGCTGAAGAGAATTTCTTTGAAAAAAAAGCACAAGGATGCATCTTACCGGAGACAGGATGTCGCTGAGACAACACAGCACCAGCACCAATCTCGGATGCATCTACCTCAACAATAAAAGGTAAGGAAGAGTCAGGGTGCCGGAGAACTGGGGCAGAAATAAAGGCTTCTTTCAAAAGACGAAAAGCCTCAACCGCTTCAGCAGGCCAAATACTTGGGTCAACCCCTTTCTTAGTTAAGGCAGTAATCGGAGCCACCAACTTAGAAAAATTTAAAATAAATTGTCTGTAGTAATTAGCGAATCCTAAAAACCTCTGGACTGCTTTCAATGAAAGAGGTTGTGCCCACTGCTGAATTGCTTGGACCTTAGCGGGCTCCATCTCAAGACCTGTTTGAGAAATAATGTATCCAAGGAAAGGTACAGCAGAAACCTCAAATAAACATTTTTCAAGTTTTGCATACAAATGATTTTGCCTTAACCTAGATAAAACCTCACGAACATGGGCCCGATGAGAAAATAAATTTGAAGAAAAAATGAGAATGTCGTCTAGATATACCACGACAAAACGGCCCAAAAGATCACGGAAGATATCATTGACTAGTTCTTGAAAGACAGCGGGGGCATTGCATAAGCCAAAGGGCATAACCAGGTATTCATAATGCCCATCCCGGGTATTAAAAGCTGTCTTCCACTCATCCCCCTCCCTTATCCTGATTAGATTATAGGCGCCCCTTAAATCTAACTTGGAAAAAATAACAGCTCCCTTTACTCGATCAAACAGTTCGGAGATTAAAGGGAGGGGGTAACGATTCTTGACCGTGATCTTGTTTAACCCTCTATAATCGATACAGGGTCTAAGACTCCCATCCTTCTTTTTGACAAAGAAAAAACCCGCCCCCGCAGGAGAGGAAGAAGGTCTAATGAACCCCCGCTCCAAATTCTCTTTAATATATTCTTCCATGGCCAAAGACTCGGGAAGAGAAAGTGGATATGTCCTACCCTTGGGGGGAGAAGACCCAGACAATAATTCAATGGCACAGTCGTAAGGTCTATGGGGGGGTAGAGATTCAGCTGCTTTTTTACAAAAAACATCAGAAAAGGCAGCATAACAGGGGGGGAGACCTTTTAAAGAAGTTGCAGCCAGAGTTTGACCAACCTTAATACAAGAATGTTCACAAGCAGGGCTCCAATTCAAAATTTTACCAGAGGGCCAATCAACCTGGGGATTGTGACTTTGAAACCAGGGAAGGCCTAAAATGATTGGAGTCAGAGGGCACTCGGTAACGAAAAAAGAAAGGGATTCGAAATGATCAGACATGGACATACGGATGACTTTAGATTTGGTAGAAACTAACCCAGAACCCAAAGATCTACCATCAATGGCAGACAACCTGAATGATGGAACCTGTGGTTCGCAAGGGACACCATGCTCTTTAATAAACCCAAGATCCAAAAAATTACCCGCAGCCCCCGAATCCAAAAAAGCAGAGCTCTGCACACAACCACTGTCCCAATTCAAACGGACCGGAATTAAAATTTGAGAAGATTGGGGAGTAGAAACGACATCACCCAAGCAAGACTCCCCAGACCTGCTTAGGCTCTGTCGTTTCCCGGCCTTTTGGGACAGGTGTTGCGAAAATGCCCTTTATCCCCACAATACAGACATAACCCATTACTCCTCCTACGGGCCCTCTCAGCAGAAGAAAGACGAGTAGAACCAATCTGCATAGGTTCTTCAAAGGGTTGAGGAAAAACTTGCGGGATATTGGAAACATTTACAGAAAGAGGTGAGATATTGGCAACCTGTTCCTCCTGAAGTCTCTCTCTATGCCTACGATCAATCTGAACAGCCAAATGCATAAGAGAATCCAGGGAGGACTGTGTAGGAAAATTGACAAGACTATTTTTGATAGCTGCGGCCAGACCAACCCTAAATTGGCTCATGAGAGCAGTATCATTCCAGCCCGTCTCTACAGCCCACCGCCGAAACTCAGTACAATAATCCTCTGCCCGCCTCTTGCCTTGTTTAAGAGCACGTATGGCTGCGTCGGCAGAGGCGGCACGATCAGGATCATCGTAAATTACGGCCATGGCTTTAAAGAAAGCTTCAAGAGAGTGACGGGCTGGATCCCTCTGGGACAGACTAAATGCCCAAAGCTGAGCATCGCCCTGTAACAAGGTAACTACAAAATTTACCCTAGATTCCTCGGTGGGGAAAGAATAAGGTAAAAAACTGAAATGTAGCTTACAGGCTTCTTGAAACGTAAAAAACTTACTACGATCCCCAGAAAACTTCTCAGGAAACGGAACCTTGGGCTCATGGAAGGAACTACCTGTAGGTGGAGGTAGAGAAGAGCTTGCCTGAGGAGTTGCAGTACTCGGACCAGGAACAGGCTGTTGCTGCATCATATCAAGCCTGGAAGAAAGACCGTGAAGACATTGGACAATATAATCTTGCTTGTCTTCTTGTTCTCCAAGCCTCTGCAGAAGATTTGCCAGGATTGCGTCTGAAGGAGTGGTGGAAGCAGTAACGTCAGCTGGCTCCATCTTCTTAGTTTTTTAAATGGCCCAACGTAATGTCACGTTCGGTATCCCACAACCCAGAGTTAACCCCTATATCCCGGGCTCGGCTCACGCTTCAGCCTCAAACCGCCGCCTTTCACTTCGGGATGAGCCCTCCGCTACTCGGATGCCGCCAGGTCTTAAAGTGAGGGGACTAAGAGGACTACAACTCTGAGCGAGCAAGGGAACCTTACGTAAACGTATATCAAAGTCCAGAAACAGGCCAAGTCAAAACCAATCGGAAACAAGGTACAGAATCGGTAAGAAGCAGAGTAGTCGAGGTCACAGGCCGGGTCAGTAACAATCTAGGTCGAAGTACAAAATCGGGATCCAGAAAGCGTAGTCAGAGGATAAGCCAAAGGGTCAGGGCAGACAGAGATCAATTACAGGAGTCAGGACTAGCCGGAAGGTCAGGAATAATCAAGCAGAATCGCACCCAGGAACAGAAAAACTAGAACCTACGTTGGGCAATGCACACACTGTGCATTGCCTCTTTATTTTTTAAATATTGGCGCCATTGCGTCCGTCGCAATGACGCGAGCGCGTCTGAGCCGTGACGTCAGCGCGCCTGCGTGAACGCGCCTGCGCCTTTAAGACCGGCGCATGCGCGCCGCGCGCTCCCTAAGGAGCCGGCGCCTGAGGCCTAGAAGCGGCGGCTGCCGCTCGGCGCGGCGGGCGTCCCCTACGAACAAAAGGTAAGTTTGTTACAGAAACATGTTCTCACAAAAACCTGCATCTAATCAACAGCATAGGGAAGATAGTATGTCTCAGTCAGGCTTCCAAGACCATCTTACACTTGGGAATGACATTCATCCATCTACCTTCCCAAGAGATTATCAGACCATCACAGACTATGACAGATATTGTGAGTTGTAAAGAATTTTTTTTATAGTTTTCACTGATCCACCCTTTGCTATTCACTGTAGAGAAAAGAAAGAACATAAATGGATATTAGTTAGTGGTGTGTAGTGTTAACTATCTTGAAGTCACCATAAAGAAAGAAAACTGGTAATAACTAATTGTACAATGTTTTAATGTAATATGCTTGATATAATTAGCTATAGTCTAACACAATTCAGTCTGTTGCTCAAATCCAAATCTATGTGTTTGAAGTGTCTTTATGTATATATATATAAGCAAATATATAATATATATAAGCAAATCAGGCATTAATCACTCAAAAAGTTTACCATGAGTCAATGAGAACATGTATGAGGCCTATTATCCAAAATGCTTGGGAACTTGGTTTTCCTGATACATGGACAGTCAAAGTGTACCAGTCAAACCAATATGCCTGCATATTCTGGTGATAGCAGAAGTGCTTTTCCAACCTATTCCTGATTAGTAGATATTTGGATGATCATTTCTGGTTCAATCCACATAGAGTTGGATTTTTTTTTTTTAAATGCACTTATTTGGAAGGTGCAGATTTAACAAATGAAACAGTCTGCTCAACACGTCTGGCCACAACTACCTCACTGTGTCCTGTACATCACCTTATTCCTATAAATCACCATGCTCTACAAAGAAGCATCTACCAAGTAAAAAGTAAAAATAGCTGTTTTGGGACAAGTAAAACTGACTATAGTCACTTATCATTATTAACTACATTGTGGACTAAATGGTGTGTCTCATCACTCAGGAAAACTCAGGTAGGCACCTGTCACCATTAATGTCTGCCATGAGCAGAGAATTTTCTAGGCTTTCAGAGACAGGTGATTAAGGGCATTTTAGTCATTGTATTTCCTACTTTAGATACCCTTAGCAAGCACAATGCCACTGACCATTCTCTTATATATGCAATGGCACTATTAGAAAGTTTCCTGTATATAAATAGGGTTTCACCAGCATAATCCAGTAATAACAGAGTGGACTTTATAGTGTAAGAGCTTTTGAGCAGCACCTGCTTTACCTTTATATGTTTAATGTATACACCCATTTATTGTATTGCATTGTGGAAAATGGTACTTTTTAGACACGTTAAAAATAATAATAATGTTACTAAGATAGACAGTCAAGTCATTAGTGGCGCATTGGATATTAGGAAGCATGGGATACGATTTCTGCTATTCTCACTAATTAGCTTCTACCATGTCTACCATGTTTGTAGACATACCATGTCTACAAAAATTACATTAACCCTTAATGCTTCCTTCACCAAAGAGACATCCAAGTATGTAGGTATCAGGGGAATCCTGAAACCATTATTACATCACAAGACAGATCATCTCACAGTCTAGCTGTCCCCATGATGAAGAGTTATTTGCTTAGACCGCAGGCAGAAGTGAAAGAACATTGATATAAAATCTGGTGGAATATAGCACTGATGGGTGTGGGCGAACACTGCCCTTACTGCCTGCAATAGAGCAGATGCAGAAGTACAGGACTCCGTTGCAGCCTGCGTCCACCACTTGCTCCTGAATTTGTGCATCTATCTGAATTTAGGGAGTTACAGCATGGGAAAGGGTAAAGGGGGGGGCAACTAAGATCCTGTATAGATGAGGGCAGCCATTCATTTGGGAGACCAATTCATTGAGGCTGCCAAGCAGGATGCAAATAATGGATTGCACCTCGTGATTTAGTTGTCTTAGCATGTGGTTGTGCACTACACAATAGAAGAGTCAGACTGTCAACATGACAGTGTACATATAAGGAAGAAGGGCAGGTTTAGGATTTTTAAGGGGGTAATTGAAGCAGGGGGTTCAGCAATGTCAGTATTAGTTTAGTGGAAGCAGACTACATGTAAACTGAGCCAAAAAGATTCTCACTGGATAATACTTTTACTACTAGAAATACATCATCACACTACCACAGTAACAGTTAAGTTTGGTTGAAAAAAAGACAAAGTTCAACCCCTCCAAATGAAATCCAATTCATATAAACTATATATATATATATATATATATATATATATATATATATATATATATATATATATATATATATATATATATATATATATATTCAAATATATATATTGTTTATATGTATATATATATATATATACATATATATAGACCCGCAGTACCAGAACTCTGATCATTTAAACGGTTCGTGGTGCACGATCAAATTCAGGATGCATAGAATAAGGAGGATCAGCACTCACTGTATTGATGTGAAAAAAAATTAATCATAATCCGACGTTTCGGTCCCACCTTGAAAAAGGTCCCCAGGTGGGACCGAAACGTTGGATTATGATGTAAACAATAAAAAGCGAATTTTTCTTCACATCAATACAGTGAGTGCTGATCCTCCTTATTCTATATATATATATATATATATATATATATATATATATATATATATATATATATATATATATATATATACACACACACCAATATCTATACTATTTATAGATTTTAGTATCACAATAGATTTTGAATTCGCCATCACAACATCATTTTAAGAACCACCTATGCTGCTTCAAATGAAAAATGATTTTCCTCTATTGTGAGGTGGCCTCTGGTGAGGTGATGCTTTTATAAGAAAAAAGATCCCTTTCTATCTGTCTATAACTTGCAGAGACGTGCAACTAAATTGGTTAGAGGGACGGAAGACTTAAATTATGAGGGTAGACTGTCAAGGTTGGGGTTGTTTTCTCTGGAAAAAAGGCGCTTGCGAGGGGACATGATTACACTTTACAAGTACATTAGAGGACATTATAGACAAATGGCAGGGGACCTTTTTACCCATAAAGTGGATCACCGTACCAGAGGCCACCCCTTTAGACTAGAAGAAAAGAACTTTCATTTGAAGCAACGTAGAGGGTTCTTCACAGTCAGGACAGTGAGGTTGTGGAATGCACTGCCGGGTGATGTTGTGATGGCTGATTCAGTTAATGCCTTTAAGAATGGCTTGGATGATTTTTTGGACAGACATAATATCCAAGGCTATTGTGATACTAAACTCTATAGTTAGTATAGGTATGGGTATAAAGAATTTTAATTAAAAGTAGGGAGGGGTGTGTGTATGGATGATGGGTTTTCATTTGGAGGGGTTGAACTTGATGGACTTTGTCTTTTTTCAACCCAATTTAACTATGTAACTATGTAACTATGTAACTATGTAACTTCCTCTAATGTATTTGTAAAAAGTAAAAATGTCCCTTTAGAAAATGCCTTTGTAATCTACCCTCTTAATTTAAATCTTCCAAGCCTTTTACTAATTTAGCTGTACTTCTCAGAATCTTTTTAGGGACTGGATCCCAAAACCGTTCTGCATACTGTATAAGATGAGGCCTTAGTATAGACCTATAAAGAGGCAACATGCACAACATCTGGCATTTCATGAAAAAATAAGAAAGTATGGAATTCTGCACTGCAATCCACACTGTGTGTCCAGATATAGCCACTCAAAATAGCCAGCTTAAATAGTTAATTGTTTATTTATTTTTAATTGCTCTAATCTTTGGAATCTGCATCTCTTAAATATGTATTGTATCTGAAATTAAGGATGTTAAATCAAATACAAAGCTTCAGAGCTTTCATTAATTTGTGTACTTAACAAATTGTTCTTTGCTTTTGTGAACAGTTTGATGTGTATTTTAATGCCTGCAATGGCTTTTGGGTCCTGCTAGTGGCACGAGTCCCTGCAATGCATTTAATTAACTGAAAGAGTTTGAATAAGACCTTCTGGACTTCAAACTTTAAATAACCAGAAAACTGTTAGACATATTTTTTGTTCTGATAAATACAACAAAAGTTGTCCATCGTTGAATAAAAGAAAAGTTTGATTCACAATAGAGACTTCCAAGTGTCTTCCTCAATTTTACATACTAAATGACAGAAGTTATGTTATGTGGTAGTAGTTTATCATCCACACTGCTTATAAAAACACATATTATGGGGCAAATATATCAAAGTGTGAAATCACCCCAGGAAAACTCACCCACTTTCTATTCATTCTCTGCCGTGCTTCGGATTAGACTCCACAGTGTTTATGTTCTCTCTGTTGAAACCCTAATTACTTTTATTAGCAAAACAAGTTAACCCTGTCTATCTGTAACTTCTTAATTTATTTTCCATGCCATGAACATTTTTCAATGGTCTAACAGTCCATTTAAATATAGCCTGATGAAGGGGTCTGGGTGCTCCAAAAGCTTGCAATGTATTTTTATTTTTATCCAATATACAATAGGTATCACTTCTACAGTACTTTTGTATTTGTTTGTTTTTTATTTGTTACCTCTGTCAGTCTGAAGCAGAAAGTTCCCCAAAGGGTGTTGGTGAAGACAAGTCCCAGGAAGGCTCTTCTACTCACTAAAGACTCACTAAAGCAGTCCCCATGGTTCCTGCAACGCATAAACCTGTCATGATCTGTTATTCTCCACATTTGTTCTGTCTCATAGAGCATTCTGGGAGAAATGTACCATCCTATTAGAGTCTTCTGATCTACTGTGCCACCATTTATATAACAATGCATTTGTAGACAGCATTGAACTATATTAATATGAAAGATTATGGTGTATAGAATCTTAATATAAAATTAAATGTGCCCCTTGTTTTTTGGTGTTTTGGTTTATTAGCAAAATATATTAATATTATGGATACCCTTTGCTGCTAAAAGAACATTTTTATATTTCATGTCATTGTGCTTAATTTTTGGTGTGGTTCTATTTACGTTAATTAATAGTTAATAAACAATGAAATAAGGTATCCTTGAAAATTATATGTTTAGTTTGAAAGTCCCTATACAGCTGTTAACATCAAACATATTCATAAACCTACAAGTGTATAGTTTAACACAGGAATGTAGGAGGAGTGTGCAACTCCCAATATGCAACTTTTGCATCTTGAAATTATTTTAAATTGTGGAAATTATTCAGTGCTATATTCTGTAGATTTTTGAAAATGAAGTGGATAACTTGCTGTTCTGTATGTTTGCTCCTGTACATCATGCCAAATAAAAGATCATTTGATTTGCATCCAAAAGTGCTGCCTTTTGATATTTGGATTGCTATACACTTTAGTCAGACACTGGACAATATCATATGTGCTAGACAAAGCCAAGAGCAAAAAAGGTGTAATTGGGTTCAGAATTTTATGTTAGCTAACATGTCTACCCAGTTAAAATTTATTGGGCTGTACACTATACATTTTCAGGCACTCTGTGTTTTAAAGTGATTTTATATTGCTAAGGGCATCCAAACTATGATAAATATGCTTGAGGGGCCTCTTACCAAAAGGATGACATAATGTGTAATATGTAATGCAACTGCTGGAAAACAGCTAGTCAAGGCACAAAAATGGCATCAAATCAACAAAATATAACATAACTACTTACTTGCTGAAACCATAGGCATTATTGTCTGTATTATAAGTATGCTTCACTGGTAAAGTGTATTGTATTTCTGTTAAATCAGTGTCTATTAAAAGCTAGAATAGTTTCCTACATGCAGATATAATCATGATTTACCTATGATAGTATATATTTTAAATGCACTGATGTTTTATAACCTTTCTCTGATTTAATTTCTTTATATGAATCCACTAAAATATCACTTTAATAAAAAAATTTTTAGAGCCAAGAAAATAATCTTTGAAATAGTTTGTAAGGGATTGCTTCTAAACTTTAAAATGTATCATAATTATCTGCATCAAAGTTTTACTTTTCTTCCAAACCTATAAATATTAGTGATGGGCAAATCTGACCCATTTTTCTTTGCAGAAAATTCATGAAACACCAACAAATTCGCCAAATGCATTGAAGTCTATGGGCGACAAATGTTTTTGCAACGAGACAAATGTCTTTTTTTCCGTGCAACTATTTTTTTCACTCATTGGGGTCTATGAACATATTTTTTGCAGCGAAACTGGTGATATTAAGCCAGAGCATTATAAATCATTGACACATTAATACATTCACACACACATATATGATATATTTAACCCTTTCTTGGCACACTTCCATAGAACAGGACCACACTTACTTACAACTTGCACATTATCTGCAGCAATCCAATAAATAGGTCTTCTTTGCTAGTGGAAGATACTGGGAAGCTGCATTTACAGTTCAGTGACGCCAACTAGTAGGCACTGAGGATTACACCTCAGTGGTGTTCCACTAGGAAAAAAAAAATACACAGATTTTTTTCAGCTATAATGAAGAAAAGGAAGAACTGCAACAGCACTGCATACAATCAGCACTCCTGTATTGTTGACAAGTGGGGACCTAACTGACTTGCTGGCAGATACAACACACTGATTGACCTTCTAGCACATTGCTTTTAATAGGACAGTCCAACAACCAACTCAGGATGCCATAATATTGTAGGGGCTCCTTTATGGCATACCCTGTAGATTTTACTTCAAACCCAGGCACTTTCTGGGTCCACCTCTTTTCCCAGATGACCTCTGGGGCTCCCAGCAAACCTCAGGCTTTTCTCCTGACAATACGATAGCTCCCCTGCCTGTAACCAGCTGGGTAATGTTACAGGCAGAAGCAGATAAAGGTGCAGGAGCTGTTTGGCCTAAAATGAATGCAGACAGATCAGGGGAAAGGTTTCTCTGACCCCCTACTTATATATACTTATATACAGAAGACCCTAAATAATCAAGACTTAAGAACAAATGAACTCTATTTAGAGAGATGCTCTAAACTGAAATTTAGTTTGGATTGTTTGTTATTGGTTCATATGACATGTGAAACATGTGACACATAGGGGCAGATCTATCAACGTTTGAAGTGAAAGTTCGAATTTAAAAAAAATCTAATTTTGAGCTAATTTCTTTAACTAGGAAATAGTCCAAAGTTTCAAATTCGAAAAAATTCGGAAATTGGAATTTTCAAACTTATCATGTACTGTCTCTTTAAAAATTAGACTTGATCGTTCACCATCTAAAACCTGTCAGATATGCTATTTTAGCCTATGGGGGACCTCCTAGAACCCATTTGGCTTCAATTGGTGAACTTTGAAAACGTTTTTTTTGGGGGGGAGCTTTGAATCATATGATTTGTATGCACTATTACTTTGATTCATACAATTCGAATTCAATTGAAAACTGACCTATTCAATTGAAAACAGACCTAAATTCAGACAAAAAAAACTTCAATTTAGTTTTGGTTTTTCTTTTTGAATTCTAATTTTGAGGTTTTTTAAATTTGAAAATCGTCCCTTGATTAGTGATGTCCAATATCCACCTCTAGTCTTACTAAAATATATATATTAATAGATGGTTATAGGATTTCTTTGTATCTTAACTGTGCCAAGAGCAGTAGGCATCAGTAGGCCTAAATCTGGTTACTGGTTCAATACCTTGGGTTTGAAATTTAGCTGAAATTCATGCACAAAATAGGATGTAGTGTGTTCATGTATGTGTGTGTATGTGTGTGTCTGTGTACAAATGATAGTACATTACAAACATTTCTAGATATCTATCTTCCTGCTGTCTACCTAGCTATCTAATTTATTTTAGTCTTCTACATTATCAATCAAAATAGACTCAGAGATAAAAATAATATAAAGAATTACCTTGGTGCTTATCTTGAATTTTCCACCCTCCTTTTTCTCTGAAGCATGAAAATGTAAAGACCAATGTCCTTCAATATGAAATAGGTTGATAGATAACAATGTCAGAATTTAATCAGTAGGAGGTTTTATTGTGTGTCCTTCTCTGTCAAGAAAATAAACTACTGTGTTTTGCAATATACTCATTCTCTAGTAGAGGAGTCATTAGGAAAAAAATATCTGCTTATTTGACAGTTAAAATATATAATTGGTTTAAAGGTGTTTCATGCATGTGTTTGGAATATTTTGATTCAGAATAAGTACCTGATGTAAAGACAGAAGACCATATAATATTATATTTATACTTTAAAATATTTGTATGTTTGCTAGAATAACTGCACTGTTAGTTTTAATCCGTAATTTATTTTACATAAGTGTCAAAGTTCAGTTTTTTATAGTACGTAGTTGGTTATTTCAAGCACCTGCATAAACACTACAGAGGCTGTATGTATGAATTGTATGCGTTTACATTATGATTTTGCCATCCTATAGGAATGTTAGTCTATCATATTTATCTCCATATTTTTATTTTGTTTTTAACCAAAAAAAAAAAATCTCGTACTTGAAAAAGTTTTTTATGTAAAAATTAAACCACTAGTAACAAATAAATGAGGAAAGTTTTTGAAAATAAATTTGCAGATGATGTAAAGACCTAAATAAAGTAATCTTTAAGGGGCCTGTGTAATAAATGTCAATCAAATACTGTACACCATACATCGCTACCGAATGCCATGCATTGTCACAATAAATCCGATGTACTCATAAAACAGAGTGCAAAGTTCTCGAATAAAAACCAGCAACTACTCAAAAAATGCTTGTGATGAATAGAATAAAATTACAAAAATACAAAATGGGCTTTTTTTGTAAATTATTTCACTAAACATCTAAACATATATGAATACAGTTAATATTGATGAGTAAAATTTTTCGACATATTTCGCTGTGAAAAATTTGTCGCTCCAAAAAAAGAAAAATAGACTTCAATGCATTTTTTCGCAGTTTTATACATTTCATAAATTCACCTTTCGCTAAAGTTAATTGTGGGTGTTACTAGCTCACTAAGAAAATATATATGCATTATATGTACATTCAAATGGAAATTCTCTACCAGGTCTTTTATTTATACATACTAATTACCACATCTCTTTAGAAAATATCATATAAAGCATGCAAAATCTTTCAAACCAACAGAATGTACAGAGAAGTGCAAAGTTTTTGGCAAGATTTTTCATAAATAATAATAATTAATATTATGTTCTTTATACTTCTAAAATCTGACAGATGAGTAAGGCTACAAAATTGTATATTTCCTTGGAAAACTATGCATTATAAAAAATAATGTACTTGCATATAAAATTATATCTGAAGATAGTAACACTTTTGAGTTCATATGCCATAATTAAGCACTTAGTCAGCAGTCTCTTCCTCCAGTCTTTAAAATACCTTATTTCACACTGTATGGGAGTGCACTATACCTATGTAGTCAATATGTTATCAGTGAATATTACCTTTGGATACTTTCTAGGATTACTATTTTTAAAAGTTTTACAGACCCTTTATAGCAACTGATCTTAACAGACTGGTTAATGTTCTATTCATACATAGCTGCATTTTATTAAGTGCTTTGATGCCTTTATTACAGATGTCAACCAAATACTTTTCTTTCAAAAACAATGTCCTTTCACCCATTCTGTGTGCAATCTATTTTAGAAGTCTAAGATCCATGCTGTTCCTTACTACTTTTAGGGGCACTTATCAAGGGTCAAATTTCAAATTGAAAAAACTTCGAAAGTCGAAGTCTTTTTTTTTGTCGAATAGATCCGTTTTCGATCGAATAGGTCCATATTCGGTCGAATTAGAAATAATAAATTTGATATTCTAATTTTCTAATTTTTTTCAAACTTGAATTGAATTTGGACTATTACCTAGTCGAAGCACACAACAAATAGCTTGAAATTAAAAAGATTTTAATTCGAAAATTCACCTTGACCCACAATAATGAGCCTGACCCACACAATAATATAATAATATAATATAATATTATATGGTCTTCTGTCTTCACATCAGGTAATCAATTTCTAAACTGATCTCTAGAATACATATTTTTGAAGCAAAGCTCCCCTATGATTAATGTAATGATTGTGAACATGCTACTGATTCTTCTGAAATACTACATCTTGTTTGGGATAGATTACAATTGCAGCATTCTGATCCAACAAAGGAGGGCAAATAATCTGTACTGATAGTGATGTACAAGTCTATTTGCCCTTCTGGTTTTTCAGCCCTCCTTTTTCTTGTACTTTCCTTGTCTGTCTGACATCATTGTTGTCTATTTTATATTTCATTAATTTGTAAATGAATCAGTACAGAATAGTTAAAATTATGAAACACCTTCAATATGTATGAGTGACTACATTGGCACTAAATAAACAACAAATAATAAACATTCATACAGTGCAATGTGTAGTAATCAGAGATAAAGTTGATTTCCAGTGTGAACTTACAAAAGCTATAGGAGTGATCTCATAATTAGTGAAGGGCGACTTTGACCTGTTTCAATTTGCCGGAAAATTAGCAAATTTAGCGACGGTGAAAAATTTGCAAAACTTATTGAAGTCAATGGATGTCAAAATAATTTTGAAGCGCGTCAATTTCATTCAATTGTTATACGCGCACCTATTTTGGGCAAATGCAATAGTCAATGGGCGTCCGAATAATTTTGACGAGTGACAATGTTTTTGCACGAGACTATTCTGCCATACACCATATTTTTTCAACGCAGCAGATTTTTCCAATTTATACGCTACCTGTGAAATTAGGAAATTCACAGTGAATTTGCGCCTGGAAGATTTATTCACCCATAACTAATTATAATAGTTCTCTGAAAATCCTACAACATAATGGAGTAGAAGCATTAGAGCTTTAATTTTGTTTTTTTGTTTGTCTTGTTTGCATTTTTGAAGAGCTGGTTTTAAAACATTTTTGAACCACTTTTGGACTTGTTTTGGATTGTAAAAGAAACACAAATATGAATGCTTTATTAGAAATGCCTATACAGATACACAAGAAGAGAATATCCCAGATAAAACTGAACAGGTGCACCATGCATGTCTTTACTTACAGCAAACACTGACATTTCATGGAGTATACTGAAATATGAACAACGTGATCTGTATATGGATGGGATATTACCTTTAAAGTAAGATGAAAGAAATATATGACAACATATTTTAAGGTTAGAGAGCACCATGGTTCCATCATTTTCTGGCACATTTTGGGCTATAGAACTGTCATGTCTGCTACTTGATCCATAAAAGAAAGAAGCTAACACCATGCACAGCAGTCAATCAAGTAATATTTTTCCAGTATTGTCCATATAGCATAGACCATGTAAGTACAGATACATCACTTGCTAGCATTTCATTATTTTAGTGTACAATATTGTATGGAAAACAAAAGAAGTATGTACCACAGTTTTGATTTCTGTTTTTTTTCAGCACTGTGTGTGTTTAGAATTACCCAATTTTGGTAAATTTACTTTGGTTTACATTTAAAGTAAACTGTTATTAGACAAATATTTTTGTTTATTTTCATATTAAATAACAAAACAGCTAATGTATTTGTGCAAGCAGCTATTTGTAAACTTAGCCCCAAAGCATTGTGTGCAGAATATCCAGATAACTTTAGAAGCATTAACATTTTTGTTTCAACGTGTAGTAGTTATTTAAAGAAAGAACAAAACCTACTTCATTCTCTGAAAGTTGATGTAAAAGAGCCTTCTGTTGCAGTAATAAATAATTGACCGCCATAGATGCAAATGTTCTTCTCTATTTCACAACTATAGAGCCAGAAGCCAGGTTACCACCATCAAAATGACTCTTGATGAAGCAAGTCACAGCTTTTGTACATTAGTAAGGCTACTTACAGGATGTCTAATTAGCCAATAAACCCCCCAAAAGCTTCCATGACATCCTTTTGAACATATGTTTATTCTAAACATAGCTACTACAAAATTAATGCAAGATTAACAGCAGTACTAAAAATGCTAATGTGTTTATGTATCTTTTACCATATTTGTACAAAACATGACCAACTAACAGCTTTAAATCAAATTTTCCCTGTTTTTTTTTGAATCCCACTAAAATAAACTGCCCAATCAGGACTCCAGCTGAATAGTACTTACAAACTTAATTGGCAGATGTTTAACCATTATTAATTACCCGACAATTATATAAAAAGGATAATTTTTCCCTATACCAAACCATACTCTATCTTTTTTTTTTTATTAACAATTTTAGTTTTTTTACATAATTACAGAGCAAAAGAAAGAAAGAAGAAAAAGAAAGAGAAGGGGTGGCTGGGGAATACTGGCATCGGTTTGGTCACAGGTTAAGACAGTCAATGGTTGATTCACTTAAGGGGGGAGAAATAAAGAAAACTGTTTAGTCTCTGGGTACTGGCATATCTACAGCTTTCTGAATTATCGATCTTGAACCATGAGTTTTTGGCTTTAGGGACTTTGGATGGACTGAGTAAATGTTCGTTCATAAACTGTATGTGCTCCAAATCTAGTATTATTTCCTTTGTCATTGAGAGATAGCTTTTCTTCCAATTTTTTGCTAGCAGGCTTCTACTGGCCAACAATATTTGAGTCGTTTTTGTCCAGTTGTTGCGTAAAGTGTCCTAAATAAGGCCGCTTCAGGCTGGATTGAAAAATGGGTTGATTAGCTCTTTGCCAATAATTTTGCCATTACTCTGTCATGTATCATTCTATTGCTGTGACAAATATTGCCTTCCAGGATATCATTCCTTATCTCTACCTTTACATTAGCAACTTCAACTTCAAGACAGGATGATGGTTGCATAATTAAGCAATATCATGTAATGTCATCACTTGTTATGTCATATTAAGCTTATTTAATTAAAAAATATGGCAAATTAAGCATTTAAAATGTTTCAGTGTTTTTATGTCTCATAATCTCATGAAGATATCTCATGCAGTTGATCCACTGGCTTTATCTAGTTTGCACCTCTAGTCAACTAAAGTTATTAGGGTTCATTTACAATGAAGCAATAGAAAACCAGTCAGCTCTATACTACATTTCTAACAATCTAGTGCCAGGGGAGTCACTCACTTCCTGGTTACATGCTGCTTCACCTGGTCATGTGATCAACTCTTGACATCCTTCCCCTACTCTCTAAACATAGTTTATTAAAGTTTAAAAACACAAATGTCATAAAAAAGCACATATGCCATTTTAACGGTAACAAATTCAAATCCCTGCCACCTCAATGGAAGAGCAAAACAGGTGACAGGGAATTTGAATTTATATTAAAATTGGCCTTTTATGCTTTTTGCCCACTGCATGGAACATTGTGTGAATAGCCACAGGTTCTGTTTTGGCGCACAAAAGTCTGTGGTTCCCTTTCCTGCTACAGAGTTAGTCAGTGCTGTATTAGTGAAGAGCATGTGGGTGGAGGCCCTGTACCTTGTGCTTCATTTAGGAAACACTTTGCTTCCTCTTACCCCCAATACTGTCCTGTTATTGTCCTGTATCTTCTCTTTAGTGGTCTTCTTATACGGAGTTAGCCATTTGTGCTTTTGTCTAAAAGATACATTCACATCTGAAAACAAATGCACTTAGTGTACAGGAAGCCATAATGTAGTTTGTTCCCTGATGTTACTCAACGTTCCATTTTATATAAAAAAAGACATACTTAGAGCTGCTTAAATATTTCAAGACGGACAAAAATGCTAAGTGTAAATCATGCTGTACATCAGTGTCAACTAACTGACTTGAATGCTAAGAGTATTTATAAATTAGACTGTTCTTCTAGAAAAATAAACCCTTTTTCCTCAGCATTCTGACTGCCTTAACATATGCAGAACAGCAGTTTTCAGCTGCTTTACCATGCTTGAATTTTCCAGTGTTTGTTTTGTTAGAGTCTTTGCATGCTAAACATTATCTATTGCATGTCTTTACGGTGAATATATCTTTACTCTTTTTCCTCTTGCTATTTACTGGTGTGTCTCATGCTTCATGCTTTCTGATGCCCTTGAGAAGCGGTGGCTATTCTTTATGTTTGAAAGAGTGCCAACTCTTTTATTAAGATAGAGTCTGTGAGACTAAATAAATTCATCCCATCTTGCATTTAATACAAAATTAAATTAAAATTTGACTTATGCTGTGACTACCTTTGGTATTGCACTCCCAGGGTTTCAATTCATGAGCTATGGGGTCCCATATTTGAAACATGATGTGTCATCAATCTTTTGCTTTAGTGACAAGGCCACTGATATCTTCTCAAGACAGTTGTTTAATAATTAATTTTTCATTGCTGAATTGTTGAGTTAAAACATTGCAGCATTTAAAGTCAAGTAAAGATAGGCAAGTAGCATACTATTATGCAAAGTTAATTTATCCTATGTTGCTGGGAAAAAAATAATAAAAAAGCAATATAGCTTTTCCCCCTCAAGTCAATTGATTGCATTGAACATAATGCAAATAATGCAGAGTTTTGAATCACATCTTTTAATAATTGTTTCATACAATTGAAATCAGTAATCATCAAATGTGAACCATACAGTGGATGCATACTAAACCAATAATGTATTGTAGTTAACATCTCAGAAAAGGTCTACATGTGTAGAGGTAACAAAAAAATCAATTTACAGAATGTAAAGATTCAATTAATTGTAAATTATTCTGAATCTCATTTTTATCTATATAAAAGGGATATACTTTCAAGAGACTGGGATAATATTATGCAATCTTGGTAGGAGAACATCATGTAAATAAACTAAAGGACTAATTTGTAAACATCCTTAGTAAGATCCAAAGCTAGGCAGTTATCCATGTGTCTATGCTTATACACTATTTATTCAGCATTGTAACTGTTATAGTAACTATTAAGCATTCTCGTTATTAATTATGCATTGTGCTTAAAGCTCGATTTGCTTTTTCTACAAATGTTTTTGTTTTAAGTAAAGCAACACTATATTACTATATTTATTTAAAGTTTCACTGTATTTTATATTCTAAACATGATGTCCCTTTGGCTTTAAGAGCCTTTAAAATGTCAGTGTTGCACATTTAAAATAACTTGGTCATTTTGGCTAAAACTTACAGAACTAAGAAGATTGTAATGACTTAATACTGTATTTACTGTGGGGTGCAAATTTATACTTTTAGCATAAATTATTGGACCTGGAGCAGTGTCTCCTTATTAGTCAATTTGTTAGTGAAACCATATCTTATGTGCACTACTTGCAACCCCTTCTATGACTATTACACTAAATTAGTAAGGATCTACTGTAAAAATTTCACTTATGCATAATAAGGGGCAGACATAAGAAAGTTCATATTTTTCTCATCATTAATGATTTTTTCAAGTATACCATAAATTCCATGAATACAAAAGTATGCCACGTAAAACTGTCAAGGTCATGTAGAAGTCAATGGAAGTTGCCCTTTTATTTTTCCAAAGATCTGTCATTCGTGTTTTTAGAGGTTTTCAGTGATCCACATGTTTGTTTTTGTTTGTTCATGGTTTTCATGGTTTTTGGCCACTCAGTGGCTATTTTCTTTATGCTTTTTATAATTGGATCTTTTAATAACATTCATAGCATTTGTGGTTTTAGAGAAATAGAGTTTAACCATGGTTTCATAGACCTCTATTAGCAGTAAAAATTTACTTTTAATGAAAGGGCCACAACATATTTTAAGAACTGCTTACAGGTGGTGTCATTTTGAGCCAAAAATAACTTTTTCAGTTAGATGTTTTATTATGCAAACTGGGTCTTGGTGCATATAAAAGGTGCAGTCTTTTCCCACTAGTGGTTGTATCAAAGGAAAAAAAGGGATGATTGCATCATACTTACCATGATCTTCCTAGACGAACTCCATGTGATAGCCCCTCCTCCTTGCTCCCATTAGAAGGACCCTCCCCAAACCTTTAAAAGGCCACCCACACCCACCTACCAGTGTCTTTGTAACAAGCTTCTAAAATTACCAGAAAAGGGTGGGCTGTACTGACAAGAGTTAATCTAGGAAAGGAAGAACACGGTAAATATGACACAATCTTCCCTTTTGTTTTGTCAAACTCAATGTCAATACTCATCGGGATGTAGCAATCTACGATTTTCCCAATGGGAGGGCATAGTCTTTTAACAAGTCTGTAATCAGGAATGGAATAACACTGAATAGATAGCCCACAATCATGCAACTTCTATAAGTTATATAGAGACTCCAGGTGAAACCCCAGACAAAAGTTTACAAGGATAAGATTAGTCCTATAGTATAAACTCACTACTACAGAGAGAGAGGTGTTAGCCCACTGTCACTGTTTCGGCAGCACGGGCCCTTTCTCAAGTGTGTACACTTGCTGCCCGAAAACATGTAGTGTGGAATGCACAATAAAGACTGAATAGCAGGTATTCTGCTTATTGCTGTTTTCTTGATTTGCCACTTTAATACATTGAAGTTAATCCTGTGGTTGCCGGTGACGGAGCACCAGTGCAAATCAAGAATATCCAACTAATGCTGGGTGCATGTGTGTTACCTTTAAATATGAGAGAGAGGAAAAAAATACGTTTACTAACATAACCCTTCCAGAGAGAGAGCATGCCTAGTTTCAGTGCAGATTGCAAGGCACTTGTAAGAAACACTTGGTAGGAGTAAGAACCCAAACACAGACCCTTTGTAGGTATGACCTATTTAGGATATTACAACAAGCGCAGGGCATACAATGCACAATGAGGCACACGAGGCAAGTATCAAACACCTACTGTATGTATAGGAATGCCTAGTAGTCTGAACTGTTCTAACTGAAAACAGAGCCTTTAAGAACATAGTCTTGTAAGAAAGGTAGAACTGGATACCCCTAATGTTTCCAGATACAAAAATAAAATAACCCAGTGATGCAAAAGGGTAATCACATGATTACCCTTTTGCAGGCTGTAACACCTGGAGAGATGTTTAGAATCACACACAAAACCTGTCTTCATTCCACATGTAAGGAACATATCTATATGTGGAGAAAATTAACTATCCTTTACATATGAACTCTATCAATGAAGCTGACCTTAGGACCCAAGTGGCCATATGGATGTTCTAGTAAGAAGGTTTATAATCCACTAGACTAGACCCATACTGGGTCAGAGGTATCAAGAGTGTATCCAGAGTGGCTGAGCCTCACAAGGAAGTCCTACTTCTACAGACACCAACAAATGTGCAATCCAAAATACAAGCAAGGCTAATAGGAGTGTCATATCTAGAAAGTTACCTGAACAGAGAGCCCTGTGACTATGTAATATAGACCCACAATGCTCAGCCAGTGTAAATGGGAAATCCCCACAGTATAGGAAACAATGTGTCAGACTTGGACAAAACAGACAAACACATCCTAACATCTTGTTGGAAGCTGGACAAACTTGCAGCACAGATGACTTAAAATCTCCTCAATGTATCCACAAGACTTGCAGATGTAGGAGATTGCACTATCCTGCAATAACTTCAAACGTATCAGGCAAGGGAGGACTGTGATCCTCTTTAAAGGAGAAATAATAAAGCTTAACTAAAGAAGTAGCCAGAAATGTTGTACATTATGTTTTGAGCTTCTGTACCAGCCCAAGGCAACCACAGCCCTTTAGCAGTAAAGATCTGTGTCTCCAAAAATGCCCTAGTAGCTCCCCATCTTCTTTTCTGTTGATTCACTGCACATGCTCTGTGCTGTTGTCACTTACTGAGCTTAGGGACCCACTAACAATATACAGTACACATAGAATAGAAATGTCACAGTATAAGGCTGATTAAAAATTAATACAGATAATTACTACATGGCAGCACAGAAACCAGTGCAATTAGCATCAGAATTGAATAATCCGCATTGTAGCATCAGTTTATATTACAGGCCAATCTCGTTTTCTACTTGGTAATTTGTGATGGCCCCTAAGCTTAGCTTCTCAACAGCTGCTCAGAGCCCACTGAGCAAGTGAGTGTTGCCGACACTTTAAATGATGGTGACCCCTGTGACAAGTCCTGGATCATTGCTGCTATTGACAAGCTGAAACTTTAGGCTGGTGCAATAACTTCATTATATTAAATATGGAATTTTTAGCCATATTTATTTTTAGGGTTTAGTTCTCCTTTAAGATCTCCAAGACATTATAGCCTGAGAAAATAGAACAAGTAGAAACACACAAGGATGTAACCGTAAGGAGGCAGTTTCCAATACTCCTGGTGGTTCAAGAGGGCATTGCCTTATAAGAGAGGAAGAATCAGCACTCATTGGATGCTTCCATCTTCTGTTGTCTAAATAAGTTACCTATCTGGTATGGAAACATACCAGATAGGTAACTTGTACCTATCTATATCCTAAATACCAAATAACTAGGAGATTGGAAAAACTGAAGAAAAAACAGACCCAAAAATAAGTCTGCCTTCTAGACACAGAGCAGAACCATGGCCTTTAAGCCACAGTGATGCTCAGCTTTGTCAGCAGTATAACCAAAAGACTCCTATCCTGGACCAATTAGCTTATACCAATCAAATTTTGTAACCTGAACAAAGGTCTGAATAGACTTATGCATGCACCAGGCTTATTTAAGACAACACCTAAAACTCCCAGAATGACCTGATGTCTGTATGTACACTGTCTTTATAGGCATCATACCATACATAGGCATCATACCATCATACCATACATACAGTATGCCATCTGTATAACAGATAAAATGACAGATATGTAAAATGTTATGAGTAGTGATGGGCGATAAAATGAGTCAGGAATGGATTTGCATCAATTTGCATTGTGCAAATTGTTGCACGTCAAAGTTGGTATGGGCATAAAAATTCTCTAGTGTAAAAATTAGTCAGATGGCAATTGACTTCAATGCATTTGAACAAAATAGTTGTGTGTATAAAAATTATCGCTGTACTCCTTCTTCCCCCATTATCTCTGTCACAGTTAGAATTTCTCATGTATTATATGTATATATACACAGTATATGTATACACACACACACTCACATATATTTACACAAATGCCAATGTGTGTGTGTGTGTATATATATATATATATAACAAAAAAGTCAAGACAACTTTGTGCAAATAAAAAAAGTTCTTTACCAACAGGTAACAGCAAACATGTGACTTTTCGAAGCTCCCGCTTCTTTCTCAAGCATTAATAAGCAAATGCTTGAGAAAGAAGCGGGATGTAAGGAACTTACCCTGGTGGTCTAGCGGCAGCGGGGTCCACGCGTGTCCTCGGCGTGGACGCCCGTTGTGCTGCTTCCTTCTCCTGTGCCGGCTTCCTCTAGGGCGCTCGACGCGCGCATGCTCGTTATTTAAAGGCGCAATTGGCGCGAAATTCAAAGGTATATAAAGCCCATTTAGATAACAGGACCTTGCCCGTTGTTAGGTTCAATTAGCTTGTTCCTGGGTGTTTAGTGTGATTCCTGACTTGATCTACTGTGTTTGACCCTTGCCTGCCTGCTACTATTCTGACCTCTCTAATCCTGACCTTGCCTGCCTGAAACTACGTTGTTCTCTCCAATCCTGAAACCTTGCCTGTTCTTAGACCATTCTACGATCTCTAATCCTGATTCTGGCCTGTCTGACTATTCTAACTGCTTGTGCTGGCCCGGCCTGCCTGTTCCTGGTGGCTTCCTATCTTCCAGCATTCTTGTAAAACAGTCGTGCCCCATTGCCTGCCAGAACTTATGCCTTGCACCTCTCGTTAAGTCCAGGTGGCATCTGAGTACGCCGAGGGCTCCTCCCGAGGCCAAAGGCGGTCACTTAACTGGTGAAGTCGAGCCGAGACCAGGGTGCTTGGCATCTGTTCTGGTGTAGGGTGCCGACCGTGACACGGGAGCTTCGAAACGTCGCATGTTTGCTGTTACCTGTTGGTAAAGAACTTTTTTATTTGCACAAAGTTGTCTTGACTTTTTTGTTGGTTATATAATTTGTCCACAACGTGGACTAAGTCATGGACTAAGGGTGAGCTCCACTCCAGTTTGTAAGGATATATATATATATATATATATATATATATATATATATATATATATATATACCTCTTTGGTAAGACTCTGTACTATGGTGCTTATAGAGTTAACCATTGCTAAGCATTCATTCTGAAGGTTTTGGCTTTTCTTAGGATAAGCATATATTCTTCAGGTGACAGTAGATATCCTAACAATATTAGAGCAAAACATAAAATGATCCATTAGAATCCACATACAGGGCGTGGAGCCATGGTACTAGCATGTGTTAAAAAGTATGCTTTATCATAGCAGATTATTACATATGCCTCAGTCAGGGCCCTGACATACTGCTTTCTGGCAGAGTACAATGCCCAGCCCTAGAGCCCCTGCAATGGATAGCAAATTACACTGCACTGGAATAAGAAACAAATTGCTTGGCCATCCATTCATGCAGACAGCAAATTGCAACACAAGGCTGCTGAATCTGGGAAAACTTACATTCAAGGGCTCTAAACAGTTTGTTGTGTAATACATACCTGCTGTTTATTGCTAACCAAGCAATCCTTATAACAGATGGGCTTCAGAAGCGCCTGCTGTTTGTATCATGCTTGCACCTAATGAATGACACCAAGAAATAAATTGCACAGCAAACACCTGACATGCCACCAGGCAGATGAAGTTGCCATAGACACATTGTAGTTTCACCAAGCAAATTGCACCGCTACATACGAAATTATTATTAGAAGTTTGTGGAAAATGCATTGTGGAATGGTGAGTGCATTCAAAACTGTACTTTTCAGTTAGCATTAAAGTAAGTCAATGAGCCCAATAGTTTGCCATTTTCCAAAATATAGGAAACAATAGGTTTTACCAAATCTGTAAGGAACAACATATTTCATAGTTTCTAATAAATATATTGGTGAAATAGTTAAACTATTGTTATAACAGAACTATAATTATTTGCAAAAGTTGATAACTGAGATAAAGACCTAATTAGGGATGGGCGAATTTGACCAAAAATTTGCCGCCGGCGAAATGTCGCAGACGCCCATTAAAGTCGATGGGCGTCAAAAAAATGTTGTCGCACCGAAATGTTTTTTTGATGCGGGCCGCCATACAAGTCTATTTATTCAGCGAAACGAGACGAAAAAATTTGCCCATCCCTAGACCTAATAACTAAACGGAGACTGTAGTATGCATTTGGTTGTCAATATAGACTAATCTGATCAGTTCTAACTCAAACACAGAAACATGCTAATTATAATTATTTGTTTTACAAATGAACATTATTTATTGGGCTTTATTTTGAAAGAACCCAAATCAAAGAGCCAATGACACATTATGGGGCAGATTTACTAAGCTTGGGTGAATTTTCGAAGTTAAAAAAGTTCGAATTTCGAAGTAATTTTTTGGGTACTTCGAGCATCGAATAGGATACTATGATTTTGTATTTACTTCGACTTCGATTCAAAGTAAAAATCGTTCGAATATTCGACCATTCGATAGTTGAAGTACTGTCTCTTTAAAAAAACTTCAACTTCAATACTTCGCCAACTTAAACCTGCCAAAGTGCTATGTTAGCCTATGGGGACCTGCCAGAGCAAGTTTTTTGGGTATCAAAGGAAAATCATTCGAATCGTACGATTCGAAGTACAATGGTACGATCGTACGATGAATAAAATCCTCCAACTTCGAATGTTGGAGGATTCTATTCGATGGTAGAATTTCAAAGTATTTTCCACTTTGAAATTCGACCCTTGATAAATCTGCCCCTATAAGTAGAAAAGTGGCAAATAATTACATTAGCCTGGATGTTTCATAAACTAAAAACATTTTACAAATAGATTCTGGGACATTGTTTGTTTGCCTACTGTCCTTCCTAATATGTTAAATTGTATAAATAAAGTTGTTGCTGTATAACATCTCTGTCTTCCATTCAAAATATACTTAAACTGGGGGTAAGCATTATTTAATATAACATTTTATTCTTTAGAATCATGCAGTCAATTATACACATTTAAATACCACATAACAACACATTTCATATATAACCTTGGGTATTTATAATTATAGTGTTGATTTACAAACGTAGCCCCACACAAAATGGAATGCACTGAAATGCCTTTCATAAAGATATTCCATCTATACACTCTTCGTTTCTTAAAATATTGTCAGTTGCATCTACTATGCTGAATAAGGTCCTAAGTAAATAATACAGGGGCATTGAAGCCAAGAAGTCCTCTAATTAACATTGCCCTTTGTGTGTAGAATTTACAAACGTACCTGATACAAACCCAATGAATCACATACAACTATCAGCTTTAAAGAACTCACTCACACTTCTACTACTCAATATAATGCCAACATTTCACAGTATACACCAATGTGGATGCCAATTAGCATCCACTTTGATATGCTTGCAAGTTGCATTGCTTGACACTTAGCTGGCTTCTAGAATTATACTGACATTTTGGGAACACTGCTCAAGAAAATGAGCATAATGAGGGCATATTCATTTTCTGTTGATACTTACCTTTTGTGAGGATACCTGGAAGGTGGCGGGACACATGCTGCCTCCTTTTCTGCACAATATCACACGCTTGTGGCGTTCCATCTATATTCGCCATGCTTGGAGCTGAAATCAAGTATTCAAAGGCACCTCATCCAGTTTTTCCTTGCCTAATGTAGGTCTATTGTAAGATAGTGTCTAGGTGCACTTATTGTATGGTTTCTTGTTCTTGACCCTTGCCTGCCCCTAACCCCAACTTTGTACTGCGTTACTGATTGGTTTGACACCAGCATGTGTCCTCGAATAAGCTTCTGCTTCCTGATTACATACTGTGCTGCCTGATTGGTACCTAGCCTGTCCTGTGGTTGTTATAGGCAGACGCGTAAGCCCTGCTTGGAACCTTGGCATCTGTTTTGGCATACCAAATGTGACACCTTTTAATTATCAGTTATAACTTATTTAGTTTAAAAAAAAAAAAAAAAAAAATATATATATATATATATATATATATATATATATTCAATTATTATGCAATATACGCCTGTTACTGTTTAAAAAACATTGATCATTGTTAGTCTAGACTAAACTGTTTGTTTTTCATAGCATGCATTCTTTTACTGTAATAAACAAATGTTTCATGTCTGCTCTTAAATGTTATCAATAAAATGCTGGCCTACATACAGAGCTGTTAGACGAGAGACATATTTACAAATTAAAAAGAACAAAACAAACAATTAGACATTAAATCAAATACATGATGTTTCTGTAAAAACAGGTTCAGGATTTTTTTCAAGAATGTTCTTGATCATGTAAAGGCTTTTACATAAGAAATAAGAAGCCATTTATAAATGTATTCTGATTTACTGAAAACCCGAGTCAATTTTTCTTTGCAGTAACACAGGTGATGACTTCAGCAAACAACATCACCGTAAAAAATTATGTTTGTTGATGTCATTATCGGTGTCTCCACAATAAAAAATTGAAGATGTTTCACACTTAGGGGTATATTTATGAAAGAGTGAAGTTAGAGATCACCACAGTCCACTAGTGTGAAATTCTGACACTATCCGTTAATTTCTATTTGATTTTTAAAGGCATATTTATCAAAGAGTGAACTTTCACTTTTACCAGTCAATAAATAATCTTTAAAAAATCCCTTAGAAATGAATGGAGAGTAGTGGAATTTCACGCTAGTTGACTAGTGATCTCTAACTTCACTCTTTCATAAACATACCCCTAAGTTTTTAAACATCTTCAATTTTTTATTGTGGAGACTGAATTTGTCCAATTTTACTTTGTCACAGTATTCTCGAAACTGCAAAAAAATTCAATAGGTGTCAACATTTTTTTTCTAGCAACAATTATTTACGTGTGCAGCATTTTTTTTTTCTCACTCCAAATGCATTAAAGTCAATAGGCATTTTTCTTGTTTCTACTTTTTTGTCATAATGCATTAAAGTCAATGGGGGGTTTCTCTTATGGTGATTTTTTTTTATTTTTGTACACTATTTGTTGCCCTCTGTTCAGCATTAGACAGCATTAATTGTTTTTATAATCTCATCCATGCTGCACAGTCCTTAAGGGATCACCACCCCTTTAATTCACAGTCTCTGCAATATTATACTGCCTTTTATGGCTTTATTTTGTGCCCGCATCCTCCACCATATGTCAGGAATTAGGTAGCTGGGATCAGCTTTCTGGGGTTAAAGCAGCCACGGCACAATCACAACTCATGAGAGTGTAGTCTATCTTCAGCAGTTTACTTTTGCTTTCAGCAAATAAACAAAATAAACAGTTCAAAATAAAATCCTTGCCACTTAATGGGCTTCTAACTAACACAGGTCAGTTGTCCTAACTAACCAGGAGTAGGCCTACTGCCTGTTTCCTCCAAAAAAGAGAACAGAAACTAACAAGTTCCCAAACCTTGTGGTGATTTTATTCCTCTCAGTGAGCTCACACAGGCAGCTTTCCTGTGTCTTTCCCCAGACCAGAGCTCCCTCCACTCCACTGGCTTGAGATGCCTTTTAATTATCCACCTGAGAGGCCTCAGGTAGACCCAAAACACCTGGGCTGGACTAGCAGTCCTGGAAACAGTCTGTTAGGAACCTGAGACATAAATCCTGGTAGTGACCTCATCACAATGTATTTAAGTTTACTGGGGGAAAAAAGGAACAGTGTCAGATTGGGCTGCCATCGGCCCACCAGAAAACCTTAGACCATGGGCCCATTCTCCAAGCTAATTTTCTTCCACTTCCACTTGTCCTTTTTATTTTCTTAGTATTTTTTCTTTATATGATATACTCTATTTTCCATATATGTGGCCCTTTTTTTCCATTAAGAATTAGGGAATAAACATGACATTTTTACAAATGCTTAGAAGCAGGAGGGACCACTGACACCTGGGATCACCTGGAATTTTCCTGTTATCCTGGTGGGCCAGTCCAACACTGAAAAGGAGCATAATTAGAAAAAAAACAATAATGTTATTACAAATCAAATGGATCCTTACAAACTTTGCTATTTTCCCAAGCAGCATGTGACTTATTGAAAAAATGCACCTGAAAATATTTTGTTGAGTTTTGACGTAAATAAGCTAGAGTTTAAAAAAAAAAAAAAAAAAAAAAGGTTGGTGAGTTTTGTTGCATGTTTATTGTTGCTTTTTTTATTCCCCATGACCTTGAAAAGGATTAAACATCCCTACAAATATTAAGTCAGATCGCAGTGAGTGCAATTATCCTAAAACTGAATTGCACAGAATTTCACAGAATTTGCACTTTTTTTGATAAATGAGTAATTTTAAAAAGTAATACCTGTTGTGGATCATTCATAGCAATATTATATAGTAGTAAGGTCTGTATCTCATTTACTTAGCATTTACTAAAACATTCTGCCAGTGGGAGGAGGGTGGTCTGTGGGTAACTGGCAAGGCAGTGATACCGTTAGTTAATCAAGTCAGTGGCTAACACGTGATGCTTGGTGAAACGTACTTACATTATTTAAATATGCTGCTGTACTGTCGCTTTTAAATAAATCACTGACTGAACTTTGGAGAATTCTTGTGAGGTGACATTTTAATTTCTGTCATAAAACTCAAGAAGCAGTAAATGTGCAGGCAAGCTTCTCACTTTCTTTTGGTAAAGTGTATATATTTTCACTTTGTCATGTTTCCTAGATTTGCATGTTTCATTGGTTTTAACACTGAATAAACTATACATTGATTTTTATAGATATGGACAGATTTAATAATGAACATTGTTTTCCAGAGTAACATCTTATTAAAAAATTGCCAAACATTTGATATTTACTAATCATTTACTATGCTACTACTTGTCAATAACATGAAAATACTTTAGAAATACACTTTATAGCTCAGCTCTGTGACTGAACAATATAATGGAAATAGTGAAGTTAACTGCCTTAAAGGAAAACTATACTCCCCAAAATGAATACCTAAGCATTTTTTTTTCTGTGCTGCCTCAGCGATCACCTGACCAGAAATACTGGAGTTCTCACTGTGACAGGAAGGTGTGGGAGTAAAAGACAGAACTCTGTCTGTTAATTGGCTCATGTGACCTAACGTGTATTGTTTGTTTGTGTGCACAGTGAATCCTAGGATCCCATGGGGTGGCACTTATTTTTTTTAAATAGCAATTTTTTATTTATAATTACTAAATGGCACATACTCCTAGAAAAGTATATTATTGTGAAAATTGTTTATTTACATGAAGCAGGATTTTATATATAAGCTGTTTAATGCAATATATTTTTATAGAAACTTACATTGTTTTGGGGTTATAGTTTTCCTTTAACCTAGCCCATTCCAGGCTCCCAGAGCCATAGAATGCACTGCATCAGCTTGATGCCATTTAGCCTGGCGCCATTGATTCTACAGAATGCAGCACTAAAACAGGTAAGCAGTCACATAATTTCTTTTTTTTTTTTTTTTTTTGAAAATATTTTATTTGATTTTCATGATAAACAAATAATAACAGTATGACAGCAAATTTTATGCAGATGAAAGACAAGTTATAATCGATACAATGGGTCACATAATTTCTGATATATTCTTCCTTTGGGAAAAAGCAGAAATCGATTGATAAAAGAGTCCATTTGTTAAAAACTTTCATAACTGTGGGGTCATTTCCTTGTCAGTCAGGAAATACAGTAAGTTAATAAGTTTGATAGAATTTGAATTGCCATTGCTAGCAATTCCTCTGGAATCCCAAGTTTGAATTTTAATAGATGTGCCCTATAGCTAGCAATAAACATTCAAATTATTGTCACATTTGTTGTGGCTAATTGATACTCTTAAATGTATTTTGACCAAAAACAAATTCCCACATTTCACTACATGAACTTCTAGGGCCACAAAGACAAACTCCATTGTAATATTTTACAGTTAAACAACATTTGAAAGTTGTGCAATATATTTTGTGCCAGACTAACATTAAGGGGCTGGTTTATCAAAGGTTGTATTTTAGTGGTTTTAGAGGTTTTTTGAAACCACGATTAAACTCACAAACTCTAAAACCTTTTTGTTTTTGGCAAACAGAAAAAACATCAAACAAGGGAAAGTTGTGCTCACCACTACTTTTTAAACCCATTAGGTGGGGGTGCAATGAGGCTGTGACCACAAAACACATATAGACAAATACAAGAGTCCTCTGCACTCAACCCATTATCAATATATTTAAGACAGAGACATTTGTGCATACTGCTACTGAAAAATGCCTTACCCTTTAAACAACACAGGGATTGTTTGTCCATATATTGCAATATATTTAAGCTGGCCAACTACGTCAAAGTCATCCCATATCTGGCCAGTCCTACACTCAATTTTCATCTGATTCATTAAGAATTCTATTGCTTCATTATACATTTTACAAATGTTTTACAAAGTTTTACCTGCAACTTACTAGCTGCTTTCAAAGTAAAACTCCCAAACTTGGCTGCCCTTTTATTAGACACTATGTTGTTAAACAGAAAAATATCCCCTATTAGTTTTTCATTATACTAAAGAAAATTCAGCAACAATAAAGATAAAACTGCTTCTGCTGAGAAAATATTCACGCACATGCAAAAAATCCTAAAATCTATTTTAACTGTAGTGTAGGGAAAGTGAATACTTGATGTGGTTACTAATTGAAGATATACTCTACCAAAAGGAATAATGAGTCTGGCTCCCACAATAATTTAGCCATCTGAAACATTTTCAAATGATGCATTTGGTACTAGTTTATTATTCATGAACTGTGTGGCTCAAAGCAGACACTTGGATTAGTGTTAGGTAAAATAAATGTATAAATGGAACATCACAGAGATAAAGCCATTAAAAATAGTAAGCTTTAAAATACCACATACATTATTGGTACCTAACATTATGTGGAAAGAACACCTGATAATCCATTAAATGAGACATGTGCAGCTGCTTTTCTGGTAAAACCATACAAGGTGTTCTTATTATCTTTCTGAAATAAATTGGATATCTCGTCATTTGCAGACGCTTTTGCTGGAAGTACATAATAGTAGTGGATTATTAGTAAGTGACTATCAAAGATAATTAGCATTTTCTCTTTTTATTTTATTTTTTTAGGACTATTTTTAAGTTTTCAGAGAACTATTCTGAGTTGGTTTCACAGCTGGTTGCTTTTAAATAAATGGTATAGTCTAGCATGTATAGATAAAGTCACCAAAAGGAGCTAAATACTGGATAACAGCATTAATGAATGAGATAGTTTCCAATTTATGTCATAGGCAGATGTTTTTGACACAATGTGCAAATGGTAAAGTGGGTTTGTTTGAAATCAGTTGACATACAGTGGAATCTACCAATGCATTCAGAATTCTAATATCTAAATGAATGTAAACATTTAAAGCTAGCTGCATGGTGGAAAGGGAGCTTAAGCACATAGAATTAAGTTCCATTAAGAGTGTTTAATCTTCCATCATTGTACAGGGATGGGGCCTGTTATCCCTGTTATTCAGAATGCTTGGGACCTGGTGTTTTCAGGATAAATGATCTTTCTGTAATTTGGATCCCAATACCTTAAAGGAGAACTATAGCTTAAGTAAAGAAGTAAACTCGATTTGTTGTACATTATGTTTCGGGCTTCTGTACCAGCCCAAGGCAACCACAGCCCTTTAGCAAGGAATATCTATACCTCCAAATATGCCCCAATAGCTGCCCATGTTCTTTTCTGCTGATTCACTGCATCTGCTCTGTGCTGCTGTCACTGAGCTTAGGGATCGACACACAATATACTGCACACATAGAATCTAAATGTCACAATGTAAGGTTGACAATTACTACATGGCAGCATAGAAACCAGTGCAACTAACATAAGAATTTAATAATCAGTCTTGTAGCATCAGATTATTTTACAGACCAATCTAATTTTCTGCTTGATAATTTGCAATGACCCCTAAGCTTAGGTTCTCATCAGCTGCTCAGAGTCCACTGAACATGTGAGTGTCGCAGACACTTTCCAAGATGATGGCCCCCTGTGACAAGATTGAAGTCCTGGATCATTGCTGCTGTTGAGAAGCTGAAACTTTAGACTGGTACAATAAGTTCATTATATGAAATATGGCACTTTTTAGCCATATTTGTTTTTAGGGTTTAGTTCTCCTTTAAGTCTGCTTAAATATCATTTAAGAAATAGTTTAATCCAATAGGATTATTTTGGCTCCAACAATGATTAATTATATCTTAGTTAGGATCAAGTACAATGTAATCCATTCCAATATACATTGAGTAAAGCTATCATGCAAACTCTTTAGTCTCTAGCCGCCATAAAGTTGCACAGTGTCCAACTGGGTTGACTGGGGCCCACCATCCCTATCCTGAGCTTGTCATCCAATCATTAAACCCAATGCACCCCATTGTGCACATCGCACGCATTCCTCATACCGTTAACTTCCTGCTTGCTACTGCAAACATGGGAGGGAGGAGCAGATCGGGAGGCATGACTGTTACAGGTTTTTACTGATGTCCCACTGACCCAGTTCTATGCTGGCTGAACAACAAGGTTCACATTGATTGATATGGGATATCACAAATAATGGTGTCAAAATAGTATAAAGGTTCCATACTGTTTTTTGTTTTCCCATACAAAATGTTACAGTTTGGGAAGGTACTATGAGAATCTGCCCCATGTCTATTTATATTTCCTTGCTCTTTCCAAATGTTTTATGTTGTACAGGTATGGGAATAATTAGTCCCATACCTGGATTAATTATAACTTCGTTTGGATCAAGTACAAGCTACTGTTTTATTATTACATTTTTTATTATTATTATTATTATTATTATTATTATTATTATTATTATTATTATTTATAATTATTAAAAAGGAAACAATTTTTAAAAATGTGAATTATTTGGATAAAATGGAGTCTATGGGAGACAGCCTTTCTGTAATTCAGAGCTTACCCCTGCTTTCCTGATAACGGATGCCATACCTGTACTGTGAATCAAATACATCAACAGAACCTGCTTCTTGGGCTTCCACTCCCTTGTTTATTCTAATTTGGATGTATAGCAATGTGTCATCTAAACCATAAAGTAAGCACTGTCTTTTGTTTTTTTTTTTTGCTGCTGCAATCTATGTCTTATTAAGGAACATTACATCCTTACAACTTGCAAGGAAAAAGTGTGTGCAGCATAATTGCCAAATCCGTTTCCTGAGGTTTAGGCTTGTAACATGAATTTTAATGGTGGTTTTCATTTGACACGCTTTCTTCTTTTAGTGCTGTTATTTGTTTGCATTTTATCATCATGCCAAATTATCAGGGTGCTTTAGGTTCTGTATTTTATCATCATGCCAAATAATTAGGAGGTTTGGACACATTTCCTGTTCTATAAACCAAAATACACAGTGGAGTGATTTCTGAGATTTCTGATGATATGTAAACATAGGTGGCTGTACAATTCTATATTTGTTTTAAATATAACAAATAAAGGTATGCTTTATAGTATAACTATGCTGTATAGGTGATGCCATTTATGTGAAACATAGCTTCTGCAGTCACTGGAAAGTGTATTTTAGTAACACTGAAGGTCAAATGCACATTGGACTATTGGATAATTGTGTTTTTCCTCTGGGAAAATTACAATGATTTAATAAGGAAAACAGATTATTCCCTTATTTTGCCAAGAGGAAGTGTTAAACTTATGGCAGTGACAGAAAGAAAAACGTATTTAATCATTTTATGGCACTAACATGAGCCATATTGTCCTACTGACAAGAAAGGAAAGTAATAAGCAATGCTTCCCCTAGTGGATTGCTGTCATTGTCAGAGAGAAAAGCAGTGGTCTTCCTACATCTACAGTATGCCATTTTCCTTGCCATTGTAAAACTCTGATTAGAAATTAAATTAAATATTTAGCATTTGCATATTAAATATTTATCATTGTATAAAAGAGTTCAAAGAAGGAAACAAAAATGAATAACTTGTAGGGACCCATAAGTGTAATGGCCCTTATAGCTTAATTTCCTGCCAGTGCCTCCTTTCCCTGTTGCTGGGTTAACCCCTATGTAACATATTATACATTATTTGCATACCCTTGGTTCTACCACTTTTTTACCCGTGAACCACATTCAAATGAAAAAAAAAAGTTTGGGAGCAACACAAGCGTGCAAAAAGTTCCTGGGGGAACCAAATATGGGCTGTGATTGGCTACTTGGCAGCCTTTATGTGGACTGTTTGGCAGTACACTTGGTTTTTATGCAACTAAAGCTTGCCTACAAGTCAAGGATTCAAGAATAATCACCTTAATTGAGGCCACTGGGAGTAACATCCAATGGGTCGGAGAACAACATGTTGCTCACGAGCCACTGGTTGGAGACCACTGTTCTAGGTAGTGACCACTTCCTGCAGTGCTGTAACAAAGTGCTTTGCAGGGAGAGGTCCTTCCTCTTTGCCCTGCAGCAGCTCACCTGGGCAGTTGTTCCACTGAGCCTGGAGTCAACAAGGCCCCAGAAGTGTTAGACCCTAAAGGGACTACTCATTTAGTGAAGTTGGGGTACAGGGACCCCATGAATGAGGTGAAGCCAGTGTACAGGTTAGCCCTTGTAAGAGCACTCTCTAGAGAGAGTGCTCTTAGAGAGGCTTAGCTAGTAAGAGCAGCTCAAGCTCCACCAAGGAGGATAAAAGGTAATAGCTCTCCCTCAGGCTCTGCTTTACCTGTAGTGAAGGGACCACAGTACTGACAAGAGATTCAGGCTATGTTCTAAGCCTGTTCCACATCCGCTGTATGGGATCCAGCCCACATAAGGTACTGAAACCCTGGAAGTTGATCCCACCAACTTCCTGTGCTATGCCTTTGTTGGATGTCTTTCAATGCACTTTGAATGTACCTGGTATTGTACTCTGATCTACCTCATCTGTGAGTATTATATCCCTGTGGTGCTTTGTATGTAAATAAAGCCTGTTCTATCTGTTTTGCAAAGAACCCCTGGCATCTAACTCTATTCTTTGTACTTTTGACAGCAGTGAATTGTAGTTTAGCAACATCAACATGTGTTCTTTCCATTTAGCAGAAGCCCATCCTGGTGAAAGAGGGTCGTGTAGAGCCGGTGCCCTATCACACTAGTTGGTATTTGTATAAATCAGCCAAATAAGGGTTACAAACCCTTTCTGTGATAATCACACAGGGTCCATGTGTTGCAGCAATGGTGCCCTAAATGCCAAGAATGGATCATGATCCATTAGCAGGTAACTATGTGGCTCAGTTCATCTGCCCTCCAGCTTCCGTAGAATTACTGTAATTAAAAACTGATATGAATACCTGAGATCTGAGGAGTTATATGGAACTAACGTGCTTCCTAGGAGCAAAGGAAATTCCATAAATAGTACTGCACATATGTATCTCCTCATTCATAAAAGCTTTTCCTAGCAACAGTGGTATTAAGGAAAGACGCCCCCAGTAGCTGGGATGTCAATTTGATGCTTGTAATGTTTATATAGGGTTGTGGGTCTACCTTGCTATCAGGGGATTTTTGGACACATAAAAAGCTGAAATCAAGGCTCATTATAAAATCATGTCCCAATTAAAATACAGTAGCTAGAAAAAACACACAATATATAGTTTTCTTGGGAGAATGAAAAGTTCTCTGAATGAAAAGCACAACATCCTAAAATGTGCATATGCATTTGTTGAAAATTGCTGGTGCCCAAGAGGGTCAAGACAAGGAAAGACTTAGTTATGATGAAAGGCGTGCAAAAATTAGCTGATATTATTAACTACACTTGGTTTCTAGAATTATGCAAATGAATTGGAGCTATAGCCTGCAAGCTAGGGAGGGAAGATTTAAAAATCAGCATTTTGGTTAACACAAAAACCTGGAGTTGCATGAACCTCCTTTAAAACTGTAGTATACAATGGGATTCTTTAGCACTTATCTGTTACCTACTATGTGTCCTATGCTTGAATGGCTGCCTCCATGGCTACACAGAAGCTTGTTTATATATACTATAGTTGTTAAACACACCAGTTTTGCCAGTGCAAGGCACCTTATATTGTCTTTCCTCTAAAACAGTTTAATTTGTAGGTGTTACTGTTCATTTGAGGAGGAATTAGTATTGAAATGATGACATTTCAGAATATGTAGAAATAAGAAAAGGAATTCAAAATAAACAGCTAAAACATTAGAATGTAATGAGAGGATATCATTTTGATCCAATGTGTGGCACATTCTTTTAATAATGGAGCAACATCAAGTAGATATGTTTAAATGTTTATTGGCCTACAAACCAAGCCCACAATATAATCAATCCCATGTGCCTATGGGAAAAACTGAAAGTTATTTTGACCTTGAATATGGCTTTTGATATGATATATATAGTAAATATTTCCTTTTAAGCACCCTAGCACTTTTCATGCTGGTTATCTCTCCTTATGTATACATTTGTGTTTCTATACCATTTTATCCTCTTATCTTGCTAGACACACAGTTGCTTTTATATATTCAGTCTATCACTTGAATAGAATTTTAATCAAGATTTCATCTCTTAGTAAGAACTTTCTTTGCTGCACAAGCATGCTTTAAATTAGCATTAGTTTTAGATCTTTTTTTCTAAGCTTCCCACTTTGCCCTCTTTATCCCTGACCCATTGATGTTCTAGCCCTTGGTTGTAATGAATAAACTAATACACATTATGCTGTCATTCTTGACACTATGTGGGCTGCCTGCAGATTTTGTATGAATAATAGATAATACATACATATATGGCCTTGTCATTGAATAATCATACCATGACAATACAAACCACATGTATGTATAAAGGAACTGATAATTAGATTCAAAAATTGTTTACGCTTCTATCAAATATTTATTTTAAAATGTCAGCAAAGTTAATACAGGTATGGGATCCATTATCTGAAAACCCATTATCCAATAAGCTCTGAATTATGGGAAGCCTGTCTGCCATAAACTCCATTATAATCAAATAATTCTGATTTTTTAAAATGATTCCTTTATCTCTGTAGTAATTAAAATGCACCTTGTACCTGATCCCAACTAAGATATTATTAATCCTTATTGGAAGCAAAACCAGCATATTGGGTTCAATTAATGTTTAAATATTTTTTTAGGAAACTTAAGGTCTGGAGATCCAAATTAAGGAAAGATATATAAGCTGGAAAACCCCAGGTTCCTAGCATTCTGGATAACAGGTCCCACACCCGTATCACAAATGTAAAGAAAGAGGTGTTTATATGCCATGCCTGTTCTTCTGTAGTATCTGCGCATAAAGACAGTGCAGAATAGATGTACATAAAGCTAGGACAGTACATCTGAGATAACAGCATGCAGATCCCCTGAGGGTATAGTCAAGGCAGTACAGCATACCTCCAGGCAGAAATACCTCACATATGGTCTGAATCCCACCCAGTGGAGTGGTCAGGGAGAAGGATCTAACTGGTATATGTAAATTACAACTAGATGCATGGGCATCTGCCCAGCAACTAGGGAGATCAGGAAGTGTAGGGATTTAACGCCATAGGGGCACATTAACCCTATGGATCCCTACACTAAAGGTGGCCATACATGGAGAGATCTGCTCGTTTGGCAATGTCGCCAAATGAGCGGATCTCTCCCTGATATGCTCACCTTGAGGTATATGTATAGAAGACCACTTTATCTAGAATTTTTCATTGATTTTGTTTTTAGACAATGTGTGAGGTGCTTAGCAGATGGCATAATATTTCTGTCATACTCTCTTTAGGGTGCATTGTTTTATTTTACACATGGGGCAGTAAAAGTTGCATTAATTGCTGCAATCTGTTGTATATTTTCCATATAATATTTTCTGTTATACACTGATTCCAGTAAAATACTGTACATGATGGAGACAATGGGGCAAATTCACTAACGGGCTAATTTTCAACTGCGAAGGCTTTGCCACAATTCTCGCCACTTTGCCATGTGCAAATTTGACAATTCAATGAAATGCCAAGTTGTCTCTTCGGCAGAATGCTGGCAAAGTTTTGCTAGCTTTAATTCGTCAGCGAGAGCATTTCATAGCTAACTTTCACTACCCTTCATTTCTGTCTAGCGAAACTTCGTTAGTACACTTACACTTAGGTCTTTATTAAAGATGTTGGTATAAATGCTTGAAGTGGCCACTTATTATTCAGAATGTTCAAAGAAGCAAAATAAAGACAAAAGAGATCCTCTAATGACCTAGACGAGAGCCCACCCTAAAAAAATGTTTTTTTAAAAAACATTTTTAATGGTTGCAACTTTTAAAGACAATCCAGCTTTAAAATATGAAAATGTTTTGCATTTTTTTAATTTTTATGACTTTTCCGCATATAGGATATAATGTCACTAACATAAGATAGAGGAGGATGTAGCTTCATCTTATCAGTTTGTCAGGTCTAAGCTGGTGAAGGAAACTATGGCAAAAGAGGTAACATTCTGTACAATTCTCACTTTAGTGAATTTGTGGAGTAACGAACATTCACCTGAGCGAAAATTTGCCTGGTGTTTGGGTGCAAAACTGTGCTAACAATGGTCTTTCTCTCTAGTGAATTGTCCTCTACACCTGTTTGTGGATTGGCAATGTCCCTACAAATGGGATTTCTGGCAAATTTTCGCTAGCAAAGGCCACTTCACCCTTTAGTAAATCTGCCCCAATGTGTTGATTGCCCTTCCCTACCCCACTGATCCTGCAGATTTAATGTGATACTTTTGATCAGCTGCAAACTCCATTATCTATTTTAAGTACATGTTGATTTTGATGATAACCCCTTCGCTGAGCTATTTATCTAAAAATAAGTATTTTCCCATTTGCTCTGTAATACATTTAAGAACGAAATATGTCTGGATCTTAAGAACTTTTACCAAGTAAAACCTTGGGGAAATAATTGTAATATTCATTGTATGTAACAAGCACAGCCCTTGAAACATTTCAAGTTAGACACATTATATCCTGCTGAGACCATATTAAAAATCTAGCAGCGAAGAAGTGTCCAAGACATTATACTTTCTCATTATTGAAATAAGCAATCATATAAAATACATAATAAGAGGCAGGGAGTAAGTGCAGTTTGCAGTACAGCTTATTACATGTCCTTGTTTTGTGTTTTGTTCTTCTGTTTTGTATCTTCATATGGTTGATTTATGGTCTACAAAACTCACAAAGTGTTTGTTATCTTTGTTCTTTTATTCAGTTTCACCAATTGAAAATAATATATAATGCATTACTTTTATAGAAATCCCTGTTGACTAACAGACAAGAGAGCTGGGAAACAAGATCACAGCAGAAAGAAAATAGATAAAGCATGTTTATAAGCTTGTTGATCTACTACTATAAAGGTGCTGTGCAGCTCCCTGGAAATCACTGCTTCACTACATTATTTTCAGCTCCACTTTAGAAAATGTAATTTTTTAAACACATTTCCACCATTACCTGAGTATATATAAATGAAGACATATGAGATAAGATATATTAGAAATCATTATGAAGGCTAAGCAGGAACTAGCAAATATGGCACTGGGTTTGAGATTTTTTTTGTTAAGCTGCATTTCACATCCTTAATTAATAGAAATGCAGGTGCTACCCCTCTCCAAATTCAACAACACGCAATATTTCTGGCAGAATTTGAAACAGTCTACAGAAAGTCCTCCATGATTTTTGAAATAGTGAAGAATTTCCTATACAGAGGGGCAAATTCACTAACCGGCGAAAATTCGCCAGCGCAGGCTTCGCCAGGTGTAAATTCACCTGGACAACGCTGATTCACAAAGATCCGAAGTTGCGCACAGGGTACCGAATGCTGGTGATATTACGCCAGCGAAATTACGCTCAGCAGTTCGAAGTTAAGCTAGCGTTGGCTAATTAGCATACGACGTCCAGTTAAAGTACAATGGCTGTATATGCTGCAGCAAATACAGTACATTACACTACACAAGGCCAGGGAACCTTAATACAATTATATAAAGTTGTTATAATGCCCTACACATGTGCCTGCAGTATAGTTTAGGTGCCATATGTTGGCAAATGTAGGGGGGAAGGAAGTTACCCCAAAAAATATTTACTATCTTTTTCAGTCTATCACCCTTTAAATAGGAAAAGATGCCAGCATTTTTATGGAACTTTTTTTCAACTTTTTTTTTGAGGAACCCCTACCTACTCTATTGCACTTTGCCTGGTCTGAGGTGGCGAAGGCAAGTCTGGCGATAGAGGTAACAGTCAGTAAAATAAAACGTAGTGAATTTGCGTAGTAACGCTCTTTCACCAGACTGAAAATTCGCCTGGCCTTAGAGTGCAAAGTTGCGCCAAAGTCTATCTCCTTGGCGAAATTTCGCCAGCGTTAGCCACTTTGCCCTTTAGTAAATTTCCCCCAGAGAGTTTATGTACTGTGCATCCACCGTTTCATTGTCTATTGGGCAAAGTACTCACTATTGTACATGAGATCAGACATTTGTTCCTTGGTTTTCAAAGTGTTCAGTTGAAACTGCCTATTCACACATTCTGGGCCTGATTATGTGGCTATTTGGAGACTGGGAAAGGAGAACCTGTGCTTGAAAGAGAGCTAAAGCTTAACTAAAAAAGTAGGCTAGAAATGTTGTACATTATATTTTGGGCTACTATATCAGCCAAGGGCAACCACAGCCTTTTAGCAGTAAAGTTTTGTCCCTCCAAAGATGCCCCAGTAGCTCCCCATCTCCTTTTCTGCTGATTCACTGCACATACTCTGTGTGGCTGTCCATGAGAGTAAGTAAAAAGGTTACAAGGGGCCCAGCAGTGTAGGGGGTCTAGTAAAGCCCTAATTAACAATCAATTTCAATACACCTTAGTAAATTCTGTGAATTTACCAAAGTTTTGGGGGCTTAAATTACATTTGCTGAGGGGCCTAGTAACATCTATTTGCACCACTGCGGCTGTCACTGTGCATTACTGAGTTACTCAGCTTAGGAACCAAAAAATATACAGAACACATAGAAAGCTGATTGGTAATTAATACAGCCGATTACCACATGGCAGCTAGAGATGGCGCGAACTGTTCGCCGGCGAACTTGTTCGCGCGAACATCGGGTGTTCGCACTCGCCGGAAGTTCGCGAACGTCGCGCGACGTTCGCCATTTTGGGTTCGCCATTGTTGGTGCTTTTTTTTGCCCTCTCACCCCAGACCAGCAGGTACATGGCAGCCAATCAGGAAGCTCTCCCCTGGACCACTCCCCTTCCCTATAAAAACCGAAGCCCTGCAGCGTTTTTTCACTCTGCCTGTGTGTGCTGAAAAGATAGTGTAGGGAGAGAGCTGCTGCCTGTTAGTGATTTCAGGGACAGTTGAAAGTTTGCTGGCTAGTAATCGTTTTGATACTGCTCTGTTATTGGAGGGACAGAAGTCTGCAGGGGTTTGAGGGACATTTAAGCTTAGGTAGCTTTGCTGGCTAGTAATCTACCTTCTACTGCAGTGCTCTGTATGTAGCTGCAGCGGGCAGCTGTCCTGCTTCTGATCTCATCTGCTGACTGCTGCAATAACAGTAGTCCTTGTAAGGACTGCTTTTATTTATTTTTTTGTTGTTTTACTACTACTACTACTACTACTACTATAAGAGCCCAGTGCTATTAGTCTAGCAGTGTTGGGGAGTGGGACTGGTGTGCTAATCTGCTGCTCCTAGTAGTTCAGCAGCACCAACTTTAATTTTTTTTTTTTTAATATTCATTTTTTTTTTATTTTACTTTTTTTTATTTTACTACCGCTGTAGTAGTGTATAAGTTGACCTTTTAGGCATTATTTGCCCTGTAGGCATTTTTTGCCCAGTGTGTTATTCAACCAACTGCCATCTAGCTGTGTGACCTTGTTCACATTCTGTCTAAATATCCATAATATTACCGTCTCCAGAAAAAACACCGGAGTGACTTTTTTCAAGCAGCCATAATAAATTTTACGTAATCCGTATCCATCGCTGTAGTAGTGTATAAGTTGACCTTTTAGGCATTATTTGCCCTGTAGGCATTTTTTGCCCAGTGTGTTATTCAACCAACTGCCATCTAGCTGTGTGACCTTGTTCACATTCTGTCTAAATATCCATAATATTACCGTCTCCAGAAAAAACACCGGAGTGACTTTTTTCAAGCAGCCATAATATATTTTACGTAATCCGTATCCATCGCTGTAGTAGTGTATAAGTTGACCTTTTAGGCATTATTTGCCCTGTAGGCATTTTTTGCCCAGTGTGTTATTCAACCAACTGCCATCTAGCTGTGTGACCTTGTTCACATTCTGTCTAAATATCCATAATATTACCGTCTCCAGAAAAAACACCGGAGTGACTTTTTTCAAGCAGCCATAATAAATTTTACGAGATCCGTATCCACCGCTGTAGTAGTGTATACGTTGATCTTGTGGGCAGTATTTGCACAGTGTTTTCTTCAAACCGCCATCTAGCTGTGTGAGCTTGTTCACATTTTGTCTAAATATTGATAATATTATCGTCTCTAGAAAAACCACTTGAGTTACTTTTTTTCAAGCAGCATTCATATATTTTACGTAATCCGTATCCACCGCTGTAGTAGTGTATACGTTGATCTTGTAGGCATTATTTGCACACTGTTTTCTTCAAACCGCCATCTAGCTGTGTGAGCTTGTTCACATTTTGTCTAAATATTGATAATATTATCGTCTCTAGAAAAACCACTTGAGTTACTTTTTTTCAAGCAGCATTCATATATTTTACGTAATCCGTATCCACCGCTGTAGTAGTGTATACGTTGATCTTGTAGGCATTATTTGCACACTGTTTTCTTCAAACCGCCATCTAGCTGTGTGAGCTTGTTCACATTTTGTCTAAATATTGATAATATTATCGTCTCTAGAAAAACCACTTGAGTTACTTTTTTTCAAGCAGCATTCATATATTTTACGTAATCCGTATCCACCGCTGTAGTAGTGTATACGTTGATCTTGTGGGCAGTATTTGCACAGTGTTTTCTTCAAACCGCCATCTAGCTGTGTGAGCTTGTTCACATTTTGTCTAAATATTGATAATATTATCGTCTCTAGAAAAACCACTTGAGTTACTTTTTTTCAAGCAGCATTCATATATTTTACGTAATCCGTATCCACCGCTGTAGTAGTGTATACGTTGATCTTGTAGGCATTATTTGCACACTGCTTTCTTCAAACTGCCATCTAGCTGTGTGTATTATCGTTTCCAGAAAAACCAACTGAGTTTTTGTTGTTGTTGTTTTTTTAAAAATAATGCCAGGCAAAGGCAGGCCGCCACGCAGAGGCCGTGCTAGGGGCCGTGCTGCTATGCAATCCTGTGGCCCTAGCAAATTGCCCAGTTTTAAAAAGCCAATGACCGTGAACTCCCAAAATGCTGAAGAGGTAGTTGACTGGCTTACACAGCACACCCCATCCTCTACCGTTTCTAACTTTACCACAACATCCTCCTCATCCTCCACTGCTATGGCCACCCCACGTAACACTTCCTCCACCACCGGTGCCCCTTCTTCACTGGAGTCGGAGGAGTTATTTTCCCATGAGTTTCTTGAACTGAGTAATGCGCAACCATTATTGCCAGAAGAAGATGAAGGAGATGAGGATGTTACACCAGATTTAATTCTGGCAGAGAACACGACAGAGATGGACATAATGAGTGATGAGGAGGAGGTCCCCGCTGCTGCTTCCTTCTGTGATGTGTCAGAAGAAATTGATGCATCTGAGGAGAATGATGATGAGGAGATTGATGTTTTGTGGGTGCCTAGTAGAAGAGAGCAAGAGGAGGGTAGTTCAGATGGAGAGACGGAGAGTCAGAGAGGCAGTAGGAGAATAAGACTTAGAAGAAGCAGGGAGGACAGCCCGCAGGGATCAGTAGGGCAACAACATGTATCGGCACCTGTGTTCAGCCGGCCAACGCACCCGCCATTGCCGCCAATGCCGCCAACTTCTACTGTTACCGCCAGATCGCACACTTCCAAAAAGTCAGCAGTGTGGGATTTTTTTAATGTGTGTGCCTCTGACAAAAGCATTGTAATTTGCAATGAGTGCAGTCAGAAACTGAGCCTTGGTAAGCCCAACAGCCACATAGGTACAACTTCTATGCGAAGGCACATGAGCGGCAAGCACAAAGCACTTTGGGAGCAACACCTCAAAGGCAACAGGCAAACTAAAAGCCACACTCCTTCTGGTCCAGCATCTTACTGCTCTACCTCTGCTCTCCTTGACCCGTCTGAATCACCCTCCACTCCGCCTTCCACCTTGACCACCTGTTCCCATTCCCAGTCATCTGCCACCAGCCAAGTTTCTGTGAAGGCCATGTTTGAGCGTAAGAAGCCAATGTCTGACTGTCACCCCCTTGCCCGGCGTCTGACAGCTGGCTTGTCTGCACTCTTAGCCCGCCAGCTTTTACCATACCAGCTGGTGGACTCTGAGGCCTTCCGCAAATTTGTAGCAATTGGGACACCGCAGTGGAAGGTACCCAGCCGCAATTTTTTTTCTAAAAAGGGAATACCACACCTGTACCAACATGTGCAGAGCCAAGTTACCGCATCTCTGTCACTTAGTGTTGGGCCAAAGGTCCATATGACTACTGACGCATGGTCCTCCAAGCATGGTCAGGGCAGGTATGTCACCTACACTGCCCACTGGGTGAACTTGGTAATGGCTGGGAAGCAGGGAATGTGTGGCTCAACAACAACAGTGGAGTTGGTGTCACCGCCACGGTTTGCACGCGGTTCTGCCACCACCTCTACTCCTCCATCACTCTCTACCTCGTCTTCTTCCTCTTCTTCTTCTTACTCTGCTGCTGGGTCCTCCTTCTCCTCCTCCACACCTGTGCACCCCCAGCTCCCCCTAGGCTATTCGACGTGCCAGGTACGCCGTTGTCACGCTGTCTTGGGGATGACGTGCCTGGAAAGCAAAAACCATACCGGATCTGTACTCCTGTCATCTCTGCAGTCACAGGCCGATCGGTGGCTGACCCCACACCAACTGCAGATCGGAAAAGTGGTGTGTGACAATGGAAGCAATCTGTTGGCAGCGTTGAGACTGGGCAATTTAACACATGTGCCCTGCATGGCACATGTGTTAAATTTAATAGTCCAACGTTTTGTCTCCAAGTACCCAGGATTCCAGGACGTTCTCACCCAGTCCAGAAAGGTGTCGGCCCATTTCAGACGTTCCTACACAGCCATGGCACGCCTTGCTGACATTCAGCAGCGCTACAACATGCTAGTCAGGCGTTTGATTTCTGACAGCCAGACTCGCTGGAATTCAACGCTCCTTATGTTGGAACGTCTGCTGCAACAACAAAGGGCCGTCAACGAGTACCTTTTTGAACTGGGTGGTAGGACTGGATCTGCAGAGCTGGGGATTTTTTTCCCCCGTTACTGGGTGCTTATGCGCGATGCCTGCAGGCTCATGCGACCTTTTGAAGAGGTGACAAATATGGTCAGTCGCACCGAAGGCACCATCAGCGACCTAATACCCTTCGCTTTCTTCCTGGAGCGTGCCGTGCGACGAGTGACAGATGAGGCTGTAGACCAGCGTGACGAGGAGCTGGAAGCGCACGATTTCTGGACGGAATCACCAGAACGAACCCAGGCACCTGCTGCAACGCAGGGAGAGGTGCCAGAAGTGGAGTCAGAGGAGGAAGGTGGCTTTGTGGAGGAGGAGGAGGAGGACCAACAGGAGCAGGCTTCCCAGGGGGCTAGTGGTGACCTTTTTGGGACCCCTGGTCTTGTACGTGGCTGGGGGGAGGAGACCGTGGATGATGCAGTCCTTGATAATGAGGAAGCGGAGATGGATAGCTCTGCATCCAACCTTGTGAGAATGGGGTCTTTCATGCTGTCATGCCTGTTGAAGGACCCCCGTATCAAGAGGCTTAAGGAGAAGGACCTGTACTGGGTCGCAACGCTACTAGACCCTCGGTAGAAGCATAAAGTGTCAGAAATGTTACCAACATACCACAAGTCCGAAAAGATGCGGCATTTACAAACCAGCCTGCAAAACATGTTGTACAATGCTTTTAAGGGTGATGTCACTTCAGGAACTCATCAACATTCCAGGGGCAGAGGTGCCAGTAATCCTGCCACGAGCACACCTGCAAGGACAAAGCCCTTTGGCCAGTCTGTAACGTCAGACATGCAAATGTTTTTCTGTCCAAGGCAGCGCCACAACCCTTCTGGATCCACCCTCAAAGAACGCCTCGACCGGCAGGTAGCGGACTACCTGGCATTAACTGCAGATATCGACACTCTGAGGAGCGATGAACCCCTGGACTACTGGGTGCGCAGGCTTGATCTGTGGCCAGAGCTGTCACAATTTGCCATGAACCTCTTGTCTTGCCCAGCCTCAAATGTGCTCTCAGAAAGGACCTTCAGTGCAGCAGGAGGGATTGTAACTGAGAAGAGAACTCGCCTAGGTCACAAAAGTGTCGATTACCTGACCTTTATTAAAATGAATGAGGGGTGGATCTCGGAGGGTTACTGCACGCCGGAAGACTTGTTCTGACTTCTATGCAGCTGTCCTTCTCTTCAAGCCTCATGACTCCACACACAGCTGTCCTTTAGCGTCCTCCTCCCTCCGCCACCGTTACAAACTAGGGTGCAAACCCTACTGGTTTAATTTTTTCTGGCCTCTGTGCTTCAGTGGCTGCAACCAAAAAAACTGGGCAAACAATGTCTACAAGGTCAACGTATGGCAAAAAATGACTATTTTCAGCATTTATATGGCATATTTTTTCTGGCAACTGTGCTTCAGTGGCTGCGTCCAAAAAAATGCATATTTTCTGCATTTATATGCCATAATTTTTCTGGCCTCTGTGCTTCAGTGGCTGCGTCCAAAAAAATGCATATTTTCTGCATTTATATGGCATAATTTTTCTGGCCTCTGTGCTTCAGTGGCTGCAACCAAAAAAATTTATATTTTCAGCATTTATATGGCATATTTTTTCTGGCAACTGTGCTTCAGTGGCTGCAACCAAAAAAACTGGGCAAACAATGTCTACAAGGTCAACGTATGGCGAAAAATGACTATTTTCAGCATTTATATGGCATAATTTTTCTGGCCTCTGTGCTTCAGTGGCTGCGTCCAAAAAAATGCATATTTTCTGCATTTATATGGCATAATTTTTCTGGCCTCTGTGCTTCAGTGGCTGCAACCAAAAAAATGTATATTTTCAGCATTTATATGGCATATTGTTTCTGGCAACTGTGCTTCAGTGGCTGCAACCAAAAAAACTGGGCAAACAATGTCTACAAGGTCAACATATGGCGAAAAATGACTATTTTCAGCATTTATATGGCATATTTTTTCTGGCAACTGTGCTTCAGTGGCTGCGTCCAAAAAAATGCATATTTTCTGCATTTATATGGCATAATTTTTCTGGCCTCTGTGCTTCAGTGGCTGCAACCAAAAAAATGCATATTTTCTGCATTTATATGGCATAATTTTTCTGGCCTCTGTGCTTCAGTGGCTGCAACCAAAAAAAATTATATTTTCAGCATTTATATGGCATATTTTTTCTGGCAACTGTGCTTCAGTGGCTGCAACCAAAAAAACTGGGCAAACAATGTCTACAAGGTCAACGTATGGCGAAAAATGACTATTTTCAGCATTTATATGGCATATTTTTTCTGGCAACTGTGCTTCAGTGGCTGCGTCCAAAAAAACTGGGCAAACAATGCCTACAAGGTCAACGTATGGCAGTTGTTTAAAGAGAACAGTAGATTACTAGCCAGCAAAGCTACCTAAGCTAAAATGTCCCTCAAATCCCTGCAGACTTCTGTCCCTCCAATACAGAGCAGTATCAAGCAGATTACTAGCCAGCAAACTTACTATCATCTGTCCCTGAAATCACTAACAGCTCTCCCCCTACACTATCTCTTCCAAGCACACACAGGCAGATTTTTCAGATACATTTTTGCCCTTGATCCCCCTCTGGCATGCCACTGTCCAGGTCGTTGCACCCTTTAAACAACTTTAAAATCATTTTTCTGGCCAGAAATGTCTTTTTTAGATGTTAAAGTTCGCCTTCCCATTGAAGTCTATGGGGTTCGCGAACCGTTCGCGAACCGCTCGCATTTTTGCGCAAGTTCGCGAATATGTTCGCGAACTTTTTTTCCGACGTTCGCTACATCCCTAATGGCAGCACAGAAACCAGTGTAACTGACATCAGAATTTAATACTCAGCCTTGAAGCATCGGTTTATATCACAGGCCAACTTAATTTTCTGCTTGATTATTTGCGACAACCCCTAAGCTTAGCTTCTCACAGCTGCTCACTGAGCATGTGAGTCTAGCAGACGCTTTCCAAGATGGTGACCCCAAGTTTAAAGTCCTGGATTACCGCTGCTAAAGAGAAGCTGTAACCTTAGGCTGGTGCAAAAAGTTCAGTATGTACAGATGAAGCCACTTGGATTTGTGAGTTAAATGCGTCATGACTCAGGGGTAATTGAAGAAACTGTGTTATCTTAAGTCATCTTAACTCATTTAATGCATTTAACCTTTTCATTAGCATACCAAAGCTCCATTGTTCACAATGGTGAATGCTTTAATTAGATGGGATGTTGTGACGCAGTTTTCTGTGTTAAATGAGATAAATGGGATATCTGTGTTTAGTTATTCTGTGTCAAACAGACAAACCAAAGTGGCTGCATCTGTATAATATAGCATTTTCAGCCACATTAATTTTTAGGGTTTAGTTCAACTTCAACTACTGAGACTGGTGTGCAGTAATATACTGTAGACCATTTGTTCATTTCTAGGACACTGGTATCCTATATCCGCAAAAGTTTTGTAAAACAAGTTGGTAGGTTATTGTATATAGGGAGCCTTGAATAGTTTATTAAAATCCAAATGTTGCATGTGTCAACAAAATGTCCAGTTAAGAATTATGAAGTACTCTATAACGCTACTTAAAACTGGTTTTATATGATGCCCTAACTTAACAGAGGTATGCTTAATATAAAATAACATGGGAGCAGTAGCCAATAGTAGAGTGGTAGCCATAGTTCAGATAAAAAAGACTGCTTATTGGCTGACTGATATAAGTAATAATTCAAGTCTATTAGCCCGCACCTCTGGTAGGAGAAACAGTTTTTGGGTAGATCAGTACAACATGTTAACTCTTACAACTTATGACACAATGGTGTTTAAATGTGTAAGGTAGTCAAACACATTCAGGGCCACCATTAGAAATCATGGGGCCCCATACAACAAAATTTTCAGGATCCCCCTGGGCCCTGCCCATCACGGCCCCCAAGCCCCACCCCAGATCCCGCCCACTCCACACTACAGTTAAAAGACCACATAGACATCAGTGCTAAAAAAAAGTAACCCCCCACACAAGTTATAAAAAGCTATTGATTGTCAGGCCCCCTTATAAGTTAAAAAAAAATTGGTGCCAGGGCCCCCCATAAATATTATTTTTTTAAAAAAAAAATTGGTGACAGGGCCCCCCCTTACAAGTAAAAAAAAATTATGGCCTGGGCCCCCCTCCACAAGTTATAAAAAGCCATTGGTGATCTGGGGCCCCTCCCTGCAAGTAAAAAAAAATTGATGGCCTGCCCCCCCCACAGGTTATAAAAAGCCATTGGTGATCAGGTCCCCCCCCCTGCAAGTAAACAAATTAAATTGATAGCCTGGGCCCTCCCACAAGTTATAAAAAGCCATTGGTGATCAGGGGCCCTCCTGCAAGTTAAAAAAAAATTGGCTAGATATCCCCAATTTTTTTAAAAAAAATACTTGCCAGGGCTTTGTGTCTAAGGGGGGGCCCGGCCATGCTTCACTTACTTTATTAGCCGGCCCCTCCTGCTTTCAGCGTGATGCCAGCAGGACACTGCAGCTCTGTGCACGGAAGCTTTTCTCCAATTAAGATTTCCTGTACCCTTGTGGTCCTTTAAAAAATAAGTCCCGGTAAAGCTGTACAGGGATTGGACAAGGGGATCCAATCCCAATGCAGATTTACCGGGACTTATTCTTAATGGACCAATGAGGGTACAGGAAATCTTAATTGGGAAAAGCTTCCATGCACAGAGCTGCAGCGTCCTACTGGCAGCATGCTGAGCTGAAATCAAGTAAGTGAGCATGGTCGGGCCCCCCCTTAGACAGGAAATCTTGCGGGCCGGGACAACTGTCCCCCCGTGACCCCCTGATGGCGGCCCTGAACACATTCTAACAAACTGACAGGTTAAACAAAAGCAAAAAAAAAATGTATTTGAGAAGTGATATATAGTTACATAGTTAAATTTGGTTGAAAAAAGACAAAGTCCATCAAGTTCAACCCCTCCAAATGAAAACCCAGCATCCATACACACACCCCTCTCTACTTTCACATAAATTATATATATACCCATACCTATACTAACTATAGAGCTTAGTATCACAATAGCCTTTGAAAATTATGTCTGTCCAAAAAATCATCCAAGCCATTCTTAAAGGCATTAACTGAATCAGCCATCACAACATCACCCAGCAGTGTATTCCAGTGCATTCTACTCTGAAGGGGTGGCCTCTAGTGCAGTGATCATCTTTATGGGTAAAAAGGTCCCCTGCTATTTGTCTATAATGTCCTCTAATGTACTTGTAAAGTGTAATCATGTCTCCTCGCAAGCACCTTTTTTCCAGAGAAAACAACCCCAACCTTGATTTTGATTCGAATTCAGCTGATTACGGACCTATTTAATCAAAAACGGACCTATTCAAAACAAAAAAAACCTTCAAATTAATTTCGGTTGATCTTTTTGAATTTGAATTTCGAAGTTTTTTCAATTCGAAATTCGACCCTTGATAAATATGCCCCTAGGTGTATAACTTGCATTTTTATTATTTTTGCCAAAGTGCATAACCTTGTGTTAATAACTGTGATAAAATTTGAACTGCTAGAAGTCCATCAGCATTTACTAAATTATTTAAAGACTGTTACTATTTATTCATTTATTCTGTTCAGATTGTCAGATTCCAACTGCTTGTTAGCTGGAGTAGAGGATTAGGGATTTATCCTTCCCACACTTTCTATAAGCATAGAAACAGAATTCTGGGGCTCCTCATTTAGGGTTGTCATGTCCTGTTGGTTGTGGAGTGGTTCCCACTGGTACAGGTGATTTCACATGTAAAAGGTTAGCTAGCTACTTTGTGCTCTTAAGATGCAACTTTTAGAGTGAGGAGGATAGGGTATAAGGAGTCTGAGGCAAGAGATACCAACAGCGACCTTGGAATTTAACCTTAGTGGGAGTCTGGCAGGAAATTTAACCTTAGTGGGAGTCTGGCAGGAACAACAAGTGTTAGCTTCTAGAAGGCTACATTCTATGGTGAGTTATCCTAGAGTAACTAGCAGATCATCGAAAGGCTCAAATGAAGACAGCATAAAGATTAGGACACAAATGAAAATAAATGAAATACAAGCGACTGAACAGACTACTCATTAAAATTATAATAATTATAGAAAAATATAATTATATAGAACAAAACATTCTAACAACACATTCAGATTTTTTGACTGTCACTGCAATCCGGAAAAAACATCAGCCATCAAACCCTTCCTGTCCATTTATCCCTAGCATTTTTGTTTTAAGGGCCAATTATATCAAGCTGGCATGCATCATCCAGGGTACTTTTCTGAGTGTCATTATAACTGGCAACAGATAGACACAGGAACTTTTACTGATGGTTTCCACTGGATGGAAACATTGGCCAAAATGTCTTATGTGCCATTAGCATTACAGCTGCAAAGTTAATACATATACAGTATCTTGAGCATTGCGTGCAGTGATCCTCTATTAAGTCCAAGTAGGGCCAAAATCTCTATGTTAGACAAAAACTGTTTGTTGGATAATAAAAGAAAATGATATGCAGCATTTCAATACTGTACATTAATTAAACATTTTTAAGTTCTTGAATACAGTAAAAAAAACAGTGTAATCTAAACTTTAGCTTACCCGTGGTATATAAAAAAAATCTTATAATTTACTTATATGGTGTGCTTATGCATACACCTATACACATAGTAAGAGCATGGATTTATATAATATGTGCTAAAATACAAAATAGATTGTTTATATACGACATGCAGAAGATTCCTAACAAATAGGGTATGTTTTATGTTTATGATGCTATCCTAGGTGTAAAGGTGAAACTTATTACTCAGTATATTACAGTATAAATCTATTTTACATTTTTAGCTACTGTATGCTATGCAATACCTAATCTACAGCCTATTGCATTATTCTAAAATGACAGTTTTTATATACAGTATAGGTGTAAAGTCAACTCACATTTTTAAAGCAGTTTAAAGAAATACAACTGCCGTTGTCTTCACATCTTGAAGTTACTGCATGCATAAATTCAGTCTGCTGTGGCTTGACTTGAATAAATGATAACATTTTTCAGAAACACATATATATATTGATGAAGGCCCATGATAAATCAGCCTGCTTTAAGACCACCTGAACACAGTATGGACCTGATAATTGTTTTTCAGTCAGTATGTTACAAATGGCTTGCTAATGCAGTTATTTTACATGCAACTATTGTCATGGCGCTGTTAGAAGGATCTATCATGAAAGAATAACAATGTATCTTTTCCTTACCTTAGTACACATATGGTAGAAATTGATAGATTTAGGTGGTCTTTGCTTGTCTGTGAATGTCAATAAATTATTGCACACACATTTTTAAGCAGTTTTCTTACATATGTTGTTGAATAAAATTTAGATCATATTTGCAATGGTTAATACACAAACATAATTAACTGAAATAGAAGGTTGTTTAAAAAGATCCCAGGTTAGGATTTGTTTTAAAAATTCTTTGTTTCTTTTTGTCTCAACTCAAGGTGTGCTTTGTCCAAGTAGCAATTCTAGTCTTTTTATGTCCCGAGCATTTAGTAGCTCTGCAAAAGCTAGTAAAGTCTTATTAAAGGGATACTGTCATGGGAAAAAATGTTTTTTTTTTCAAAATGAAGAAGTTAATAGTGCTGCTCCAGCAGAATTCTGCACTGAAATCCATTTCTCAAAAGAGCAAACTGATGTTTTTATATTCAATTTTGAAATCTGACATGGGGCTAGACATATTGTCAATTTCCCAGCTGCCCCAAGCCATGTGACTTGTGTTTTGATAAACTTCAATCACTCTTTACTGCTGTACTGCAAGTTGGAGTGATATCACCCCCTCCCTATTCCCCCCAACAGCCAAACAAAAGAACAATGGGAAGGTAACCAGATAACAGCTTCCTAACACCAGATAACAGCTGCATGGTAGATCTAAGAACAACACTCAATAGTAAAAACCCATGTCCCACTGAGACACATTCAGTTACATTGAGAAGGAAAAACAGCAGCCTGCCAGAAAGCATTTCTCTCCTAAAGTGCATGCACAAGTCACATGACATGGGGCAGCTGGGAAATCGACAAAATGTCTAGCCCCATGTCAGATTTCAAAATTGAATATAAAAAAATCTGTTTGCTCTTTTGAGAAATGGATTTCAGTGCAGAATTCTGCTGGAGTAGCACTATTAACTGATGCGTTTTGAAAAAAAAATGTTTTCCGATGACAGGATCCCTTTAACTTTATTACTATAACCCAGAACCTTGTGGGTCAGACGATTGTTGCTCAAAAACACTATTTTCAAGCAACTAGCATCTGACCAGTGAATGCAGCGTAAGCCACGGAAGTGGCATCACGCCAAGATGCCATGTGCCTTTTCTTATAAGCTGCAGATATTAAGAATTGATAACTTTTGTGTAACTTTGTATGGGACTGATTTACAAACATTTGTTTTTTTCCAAATCAAACTTTTAAACTATTATGCTAAACCACAAAAAATTTGATATCTATTAAGTGTAAAAACCGGAAACAACTCAGTACATACAAATACATATATACACAATACAAAACTTTGTCGCAATGCAATAAGTTTAGGGAGGAGAATAACATTGCGGAATGCAAATTTTTATCTGTGTGAATTGTTTTGCTCTTTGTGACTTTTATTACATTCCCCCCATAAAGCTCTAAGTGAAATGTTAGATGTTCTAATTTAATTTAAATGATTTTAACCTTTGAATTTGGGTTTACAGAAAAGGTACACATGTTTGATCTCCTTTATCTCATCCTTGTATCTGTTGCGTTAGCAATTATCTAAAAATGATAAACAGATCTTGTTTTTTTGGGGTCCTCGGCCCTGCAGGTAAAATATATATTATCAACAACATCCCATTGTTGTTGATCTCTATTAGTAAAAGCAAATTAGCAAACATTGTAGTAAGTAAATAAACGTATTAACATCGCTGGTCTTTTTTAAAACTTAAAAAAAAGAAACCATATTATGTTTAATTTGACAATGCCAGTGATTTTATTCATCACAGCAAAAGCTAATACAATGATTACTACCATTGTTGACACTGGAATCTATATTTGTAACAAAGTAATTTGAAATATCTAGGTAATGATACTGGATAATAAATCACTTAATAGAATCAATATTCATTTTTCATATTCAGACAGGAATTTATTGTTGAGGGTGATCACAGAAAGTTCCTAATTTGAAAGTGTTGTCACCTGATGGCACAGACAGAAACCTTTGTTCTTGCTCATAGTAAAACAGAAGCATTTCCCAAAGCTCATGATATGTTCAAGGCCGGATTTATATAGCAGGGGCCCCTAGGCCCGCTGCCGTTTGTCACCCCTGCCCCCCCCGACTTCATTCATGCACATGGTCAGGAGCACTGGGAATTAGCACATGGGAAATTTAATAAACCATTGTATCTCATGAGTAGCCCCAGAGCTTCCGAGCCATGTGGATGTGGTTTTTTGGAATGCCGCCCCTTGAAATCTTGCTGCCCTAGGCCCGGGCCACAAATCTGGGCCTGGATATGTTGTTTAAACGTTTAAAATGTCATTCATATTTGTACATTTATTTATACTTTTAAAATCAATTTAACTATTATTTGACAGTTATAATCGGCATGCTATAGCATACTATAGTCAGTCAGTGCTTACTTAAAAGGAAAAGGAACTGGAGTTATTTTTCCAACTCTGGAAGCTATTATCTTTATAGTACAATATGGATAGAAAATTAAACTTCAGGAAAAGGAAAAGAGTACTAAAAAGGCCACATAGGGCAACGTTAAAACTCTTGGTTGCATAATTCAATTTTAAGGTTAAAAGGATCACTAGATTATTGATGAAAAGATGGAAAACAAATATGCAACATTGAGCAAGGAAACATGGGTGTCAATATTGTAAGGATTGCACATAAGATAGATTTATCTATCATATACTACACACAGAAACCTATTGCAGTTCAATGCATGAGACCCGAGAACCCTGATGGCTATGGTTGAAAAAGCCATACCAATAATTAGACTTCCATGTACAGCATGATAAGAGCATGCCTATGGCAGTTGTCTTTCCTATAGAACTGCTAAGACAATGACCACAAAAGTAGCTGGATGAGGCAGCAATTTAAAGGAAGAATAATTTCTTGAATTTCTTGAGATGTAATATCTTTACATGTATACTTAATCTTCTTTTGATGGCCAAATTCCTGTGTATATGTAGATTATCTATTAAATTAAATTGTAATATGGCAAATTTAAATAAAAATGAGAGATTGGCTTTAAGGCAATTGCAAGATCGAAAAGACATAGTGATAAAACCGGCTGACAAGGGGGGGCAGTGGTTGTAATGGATAAATCTTATTATACGGATAGTATTTATGAGATGTTGGCAGATAACAAAATATATATTCCATTGCCCACTGATCCCCTCCCTAATATACAGCGACAAATAAAACTTATCCTAAGGGAAGCAGTTGAAAACAGGGTGATTGATATGAAGTTGGCAATTTTTTTGGAACAATCTAATCCTGTTACACCGGTACTGTACACCTTGCCGAAAATTCATAAAAATTTGGAGCATCCTCCGGGACGGCTGATTGTAGCAGGGGTACAGTCCGTGTTTAACCCGATTGCAGTTTTTTTGGACAAAGTGTTACGACCATATGTTGAGAAACAAAAATCATTTGTCTTAGACACATCTCAATTTTTGAGGAAATTGAAGGAGATCAATAATGTTGATAAAGATACTTATCTTGTTACACTTGACATCGAGAGCCTGTACACAAATATACCGCATACAGGGGGGGTTGAGGCTGTAGAACAATGCCTGAACAATGACCCATGCTGGGATGGGGCGCAAAAGCGCTTTATTGTGAAATTGTTACAGATGATTCTTGAGAAAAATTATTTTCTCTTTCAGGACACCTACTATGAGCAACAGTGTGGAACGGCGATGGGGTCGAATGTGGCCCCCACCTATGCAAATATTTTTGTAAATGATTTTGAGGAGAAGTTTGTATATCAAAACAGTAACTTTAAGCGATACTGCAGATCATGGTTTCGCTATATAGACGATATCTTTATAGTGTGGGGGGGGCAAATTCCTCTCTGATTGCCTTCTACAATGAATTGAATGGTTTTTTGCCATCTTTGAAATTTACAATACATGCCGATCTATATAAAATCGATTTTCTTGATGTGATGGTGCATAAAAGGGATAATGGTGTTGAAACTGATTTGTACTGTATGTAAAGCCCACAGACAAAAATACATTGCTGCTATATTCTTCATTTCATCCAGCCCATGTAAAGAGAGCAGTACCAAAGTCTCAATTTTCAAGGGTAAAGAGAATAGTGTCCGAAAATGATAATTTAATGGTTAAGCTGGATAAAATGGAGAATAAATTGGCAAATAGGGGGTATCCGAGGAAGGCGTTAGAGAGATACAAAGGAGAAATTTTGTCTGATAAAATTGTTCCTAAACAGAAAATGGGAGAAAGAGTAGCTTTCACCAGCAGTTACAATATCCTATCTAAACGAATTGGGGATATTGTGAAAAAACATTGGGCGATTTTAAAAGTTGAATGCCCGAATGTAACAGCATTTCAAAAACCACCGCTGTTATCATATAAGAAAGCACGGTCTTTGCGTGATAGACTGGTGAAGGCGGACATAGGACCAAGGAAAACATTACGTCAAGGGACGATAGGTGAGGTCAAAAATGGTACCTTCCCCTGTCTATCATGCAGACATTGTAACAGTTGTGTAAAAGGGGATACTGTATATCACCCCCAAAAAGGTACTGCTTAAAGATAAAAGGATATCATACTTGTCTGTCAACTTATGCGGTATATGCCATAAAATGCCCGTGCGGGCTGATGTATGTTGGTCAGACGACTAGGCATGTAAAAGATAGAATTGGGGAGCATAAATCAGACATAAAAAGAAATGTGAGACAAAATCCAGTAGCAAGTCACTTTGTAGATATGGGCCACAAGGTGGCACAATTAAGATTTCAAATTTTACAACATATCCCCAGGTTGAGAAGGGGGGGAGATAGAGTTAAGCAACTTCTGAGGTGTGAAGCAGGATGGATTAAGAGATTGGGAACTCTAACACCAGGAGGCTTAAATAAGGAATATGAGTTAAATTCTCTATTATAACGATGTGGCATCAGTATAAGTAAGGTATTGGTTTTAATTGATTTTAATTATTGCCTTTGTCTATTTGTTTTAATCTCTAGTGGAGATCAAGGATCAACAAGTGGAGTTTATAGGCTACAAAGCTAAGTGTGTTCCAGTGTTATATATTTATACATATCGGAATAGTCTATGCAAAACTTTGATGCAACCCTGATGTAACCCTGACATATGTAATCAAAATGATATGTTATGACCACTAGAGGGCATTATTCTTGTTGTTATATAAGGAAGCTGTGAAATAATCATTTTTATTCTTGTCAGCTTGAAAAAGGACCATTGTAGGTCCGAAACGTTGCTGTTGTTGCCATGTATGTAAAAGAATAAAGGCGGTTTTATATTACGACCGGGAGTGCTGCCAATTTCGTCTTTTGGTTATATGTAGATTATCTATACTTGGGTAAAATTCAAAACAATTATAACAATATTCCTGCACATTGTTCAAGGACAAAGCTGAGAGAGATCAGAACTGCAGGCTGTAGTGTCCATTTCATTTAGCTTGCAATACTGAAATTTCTTGAACTTGAAAAGTACCTTTTTTAGGGACATGCCTTTGTTTTCATTTAGTAAACAATACTTTTATTACTACTACTATATACTGTATATATGATATAGTGATATATGTGATTTCAGGTGGGTGGGTGAAAATTCCATGATAATGATCATTCTGCTGTTTTCATGAAACCTTTGTTTGCTTTAAGTGGTTTTACTTTTAAACTCATGCATTCCCTAATGTCCTACTTCATAAATACAGTATAGTTGTATTTGTATATATTGGATGGGAACTTTTTTTAAATATTGGCTGTACAGAACACCTAAAGGAAAGGCTAGATGCATCAAAGCAGTTGTATATCCCTTTTTGTTGAACACATAGAGGATTCATCAATAATTCAGTGTATGGCTGACATAAAGATCACAGTGATTAGAAAGATGTTTTAAAATACTGTACCAAGAAATCTGATGAACACTGCACTCCTAAAACTATGTTTTACCATAACACATGCTCCGATCTAGTTGTGCTAAACTGCAGTCACCAAGCCCTACAAAGAGAATATTGAGAGTTGTAGATAGTGTACTTGCCATTAATCAAATGGTTACTAGTAGTAATGCTCATGAAACAATGCCACAGTACTGTATGTAACCCATTTTTGGCCACCCCCTGGTTCCAAAGTGGTACATCACAATATTTACCGACTTACAGGTCCTGAGTCCCCTTTGCTAGGTGAAAGGGTACTGGGAATTCTTCTCTCTAGTATTGCCTCCACCTAATGGGATCTAGGAATGCACCTGCGGATGGCCCCATAAGGAATAGCATGAAACACACACTTTATTATATAAAAACAACAACTTTATGTAAGAAAAGTGTAATTTAAAGGGTAAGTAAAAACACATTTACATCAATCAAATATAACCCACTCCCATGGGAACCTGTGGCAGTCCACTTCCTGGCCCTCCATGCCAGGCAAAGTCCCGCACTACTCATTTGCAAACTGAAGTCTCAGCCCTAATCCCAAATGAGTACCTTCGGTCCCAAGTAGCAATAGCAGCCCAAGATACATTTCCCTCCAGTTAGGTACTGGCTCCCTCGTGGCAGGCATAAACAAAGCCTGTGTCACACATGGAAATATGCTGGAGCCTCTCTTTTCCACCCTCCCCTGGCATATGCAGCTTGTATTAGCTTCCATGACATAGCTCCCAGCACTGTCTACAGTGCAAGCACACTGTTGCTGAATCCATAGCTGAACTGTAGCTCCCAGCACTGTATATAGCGCAAGCATTTCACTTTCAGTTGGACAAATCTGAGCTTCCGATCCCCTTGATCGAGCTCCCAGGCATGGGGTCGCACACCAGCCACCGAGGTCTTCCTGCCTCTACATAGTGCCAGCTGAACTCACTACTCCTTAGTGAAACATGATCAGCACAAATCCTCCAGCAGTAATAGCTGACCACATGGCAGTCTCCTTTTATAGGGCACAGCGACACCTTGTGGTTGCTTTTGGGATCAGCCATTCTGCACCAATCCAAGAGCTCTGCCCCTGGAAAACTCTGGGAGACCCCACTCTCAAGCCATGACCAGACCATGAAGTTTTAGACCGTAGGATTAACACTACGGGTCCTTACATGTATATTCTTACCATTGTGTTTAGATAATGAAAAATATAAAAAATATGCACGCTGATTTCTGCAGTAAATTACAGATGGTATGCCATTAAATTGCTATTGATCTGAAATTTAAAATATAGTGGAGGACTTAGATATATATATATATATATATATATATATATATATATATATATATATATATATATATATATATATATATATATATATATATATATATATATATAAAATATCAAAACAGGGGGGTTGTGGAAACACTCTAAAGGCTTTAAAAAAAAAAAAAAAATATATATATATATATATATATATATAGAGATGATACACTGCCCTGTAGTTGATTGGTAGCTATTTCAACTGGAATGGTGTAGCACCTAACATACTTTTTCAGTATTACCTGTTATTACAGCTATGCAATTATGGTAGCTCAGAGGGTGCCAAGAATCAGTAAGTCAAATACAGCTTTAGTTTCAATGCATTTTTCATTTGTTCGTCATACAGTGCCCATCCTGAGATCACAGTTTAAATTATTTCCTGAATTTATTTTGTGCTTCTGTATCTAATATATCTAGATTGTATAATGCAGCACCATGAAATGAAGTCATTTAGTCCCAATGTACTGTATGTGGACAATCTAATAACATTAGTAGTAGTGATGTGCAGGTGAAGAAAAACTCAACCTGCACCCAACCCTAACCCACAAAGCCTTAACCCGTACATGTCCCTAACCAGCAAAATGTTGCCTGTAGGATCTGCACCCAACCCATGCCCATGTCTTCCCGCTCTGTACACTATTTTCTGTGAGTGCTCCTGATTCCAAAACAGGAAGAGGCGTACTTGCCCAACCCTAACCTTCAGTGATTGGCCAAATTTCAACACAAACTTGCCCAACCAGTGGTCAACCCTCAGACCACCACAGGTTTTGGGTCAACACACACATCACTAATGTGTAATGCTTATATTGGCTATGAGGTGAGGGTAGAATGGCAGATTTTGTAAAAAGCACTAAAGGATACAATCAATCTTTTTGCTGACTGATATCTGGAAATAAAGGCCCAGATGTATCATCTATTTACAAGCTGTAATGTTGTGTACTTTTAGTAGAAAAAAACAACATAGTTTTAGATTTAACATCTTACCTCAATTTTCAACACTGAAACGATTAGGGGTTACAAAGGGGGTTACATGCATACAATTTGCACCAGTTAATATATGTGGATGCGTAATAGTGCTTAGTGCTGCTGCATATTATCAATGTGCTGTGTAACAAGGGATAGATTATTTTTTTGTTTGCTATACATGTAACTGTTTTGATTTACATTCTATTTACAGTTTTTGAATTCCCAATTCCAGTTTTTTAAACCCCTTTTTTTATTTTGCCTCTTTAAAGCCTGTATCTTGTAACCTGAAATTTGGGATCCAAAACTGCTGAATAGTAGCTAGGGTAATTCAGGCTTAAACCCATAGTAGATTATAGTATATTACAGCAGAACTTTAAAAATGTACTTATATGGCACCTGGCTGTCACACACACATAAAATAATTTGGATTTTTTTTTCGCAGGGTGACAGGTCCCCTTTAAAAATATGTACACCTTACATAATATAATATATTGTATAGTTGGTACTGTATACCAATCTGGGAGGCTATTTAAAAGAAATTAGGATTTTTCCATGGTAAAGAAATTGAACCATTGAGCCTATAGGCAGAGAATAATTCTCATTGGTCCATTGGTCCAGATGCTGCTATAATGTCACACAGGGATCCAGTTTATAGATGTGACTTCATTACATTAGTTGGAGCTATGCAGGTTACCCTGCTATGTTTTGCCTATATACAAGGCAGTTGCCTTGATGTGCTATTAGAATTTACTCTTTGATAACATAGTCTGCCACATCTCTCTACAGCCGCTACAACCTCTCTTAGTTACCCTTTAGAGATGTGTCTAGAGATTGCAAGTCAGACTTAAATTCAGTGGCAAAAAAAATTACAATAATAAATAATTAGTAAATGGAGAAGAAGAGAAGACACCTGTGGTATACCTCTAAGATTTGGGACCTACACAGGGGTCTGACTAGGTCAGTGTGTAGACTTGGTTTGAAAGGAGAAAAGAGAAAGTACCCCATATATTCCCTAATTGCTGGTTATTAGAAACCCTTAAATTAAATTAACTTGACAAATCAATTCATTAACCTACAACCAATCAAATCACCAATTTAATTAATTGTATGTAATAGCCATATGCACTGATTTTTTTTCGCTAAAAAAGATTTATCAAGGCAGTAGGGAGGGGCGAATTTGACCCAAATCGTTTTGACAAAAATTCACCACCGGGGAAATGTCGCGGACGCCCATTAAAGTCTATGGGCATCAAAAAATTTTTGCAAAATTGTTTTTTTTTGACGCACAACGCCATACAAGTCTATGGGCGTCATTTTTTATGGTGAAACAAGGCGAAAGAATTTGCCCATCCCTACAAGTCAGCAAATTGATTTAGCTTTTTTAGCGAAATGCACGTCGCCAAGATTTATACTTTGAAAGCTATTTTTTAAAACAATTTTCTTAATTCGATTAGAACTCTTTTTTTACTTTAGTGCGCCTTTGTCCTATCAATAATCGAAGCTCTGAAGGGTCCCTTTTTCTCATAGAAGGTGGGGCAGCTGATTACTCGGTGGGGCTCCCTAGGATTTGGATTGGCATTGGAATTCATTATCTTCTCTCTCTAATACTCTTAAAGGTTGCTGGATTTGTGGTCTTATCGTTTAGACAGCTCTTCATGAGTTAGCTTAAAATAATATCACGACTACAGTCCAGTATACTTTGACTGCCTTTACTTTGTGATGTCCCTGAGAAAAAAAATTGAGATAGGGATCTTGAGACAGCTCCACCCTCTATAATTTTTCCTATTTTATCTATTTCAATGAACTCAAGCGCTTCATTAATTTAATTTTTAATTCGCTATCTGATCATTAATTCATTTGTGTGGCATAATTTAATCAGCTGCAGGATAATTTGATGTAATCAATTGAGGCACCTGGCACTTTATATTTATTAGAGATTAATATTGGGGATAGATCAATTCTCCCTTGGATTTAAGCATTTTGCACTTTTTGTTTTTAGTTAATGAATCACAGCTATCTATCTAATATCTAACTATTTTAAAAAGGGAATAATGTTGAATTAATGAATGAGGCAATAATTAATTACTAAGCACTTTATTATTTAAGTCGACGAAAGCAATAATCACAGAACCCAATTGATGCAAATCATTCAAAAAATTTAAAAAAAAATTCAGTGCATAAGGTTATTGCATACAATTAATTAAATTGGCAATTTGATCGGTTGGAGATTAATGAATTGATTTGTCAAGTAAATTTAATTTAAGGATTTCCAATAAACAGCAATTAGGGAATATACTGGGTACTTTCTCTTTTCTCCTTTCAATAATAAATAATTATCAAAAGTAGTGATGAGCGGAAAAATTTGCCATAGTTTGATTTCTTGGTGAATTTTTTAGCAAAAAAGTGAGGAATTTTAATAAATAACCACCTACATGTATGGAGATTCAATTATTGCAATTGAATTTAGGCCGCACTCACTTGTCTGCAATTTTGTTCCCGGGTGCACTTTTCCCACGTGTCCTTCCACACGGATGTAACTCTTGTTAGAAATTCAAACGGGCAGCACTCCGATTAAAATAAAAAGCCTTTATTTCTCACATGCAGGGCAACAGCAGAGCAACGTTTCGAGCCACCTGGCTCTTTAAGGAAAAATTTGCCATAGTTTGATTTCTTGGTGAATTTTTTAGCAAAAAAGTGAGGAATTTTAATAAATAACCACCTACATGTATGGAGATTCAATTATGTCAAGATCCCTTATCCAGACAATGCCAGATCCTAAGCATCCTACACTTGTGTTATGGTATACAGTTATGGGATCTGTTATCTAGAAACCCGTTATCCAGAAAGCTCTGAATTACAGACAGTCATCTCAATAGACTCCATTTTGATCAAATAATTAAGAAAAATTAAAATGATTATTTTTCTTGATATTAATAAAACAGTACAGGTATGGGATCCATTATCCAGAAACCAATTATCCAGAAAGCTCTGAATTTCTCTGTAATAATAAAACAGTACTTTGTACTTGATCCAAATTAAGATATAATTAATCCTTATTGAAAGCAAAACCAGCCTATTGGGTTTATTTAATGTTTACATGATTTACTAGTAGACTTAAGGTAAAAAAAAAAAAAAAACTACAGAATGAGTAAGGTATGAAAAACCTGTACCAAAAGTATGGAAAGATCCATTATCCAGAAAACCCCTTGTCCCGAGCATTCTGGATAACAGGTTGTATACCTATACCTTGAACTTGGTCCCAACTAAGTTGTAATTCATCTTTATTGCAAAACAATCCTCTTGGGTTTATTTAATGTTTAAATGACTATTTAGTAACACTAATCTATAGTGATCCAAATTACAGAAAACCCTCTTATCTGGAAAACCCTGAACATTCTGGATAACAGGTCTCATACCTGTATATAGAGAGCCATTTATTATATGCATTAAAGTAATGCATAGTATTCCAGTCCTGTAGAAGAACTTCAGAAGCTGTTTAAATATTACCGATACCTGTAAGTTCACATATCATGTCTAGGCTCTTGTGTTCCCTTCTGATTCCAACAAAATGTATTTCTTTTCGGGAAGCAAAAAAAAAAAAAAAAAAGAGATTTTTTGTGTAGACTTTTAAAATGTAAATACATTGTAACATCTATGGTTTGTAGGCATTTTCTCTCTTTGAGGAACAGTCTCTGGCAATAATTTGGGTATGAATCCTTGAACATTAAATCTGTGGGTCAACTAAGCTGTTAAAATCAATTCACACCACATAGTACAGCACTGTAGTGATAAAAGACCAAAGCCTCAGAGCTTTCAGTGTGAAGGGGTTAGGAGTGAGAGTATCTAGCAGTCAGCGCACACTTTCAGCTTTATTCCTTCAAGGAAATGCTACTTTCTTTCTGGTAATGAAAAAAGGTAACGTGAATGAATATTGATCCCTTAAAGATAAATAGCAGAAAGGTTCTTTGAAAGGATATTAAATGGCTTATTTTGTAAATAATAAGAGTTCTATGTCCAAAATGTATTAGTGAAAAATGTTGTTGTTTGACCCTCTACATAGATAATGAAAAACAGCACTCAATTAAGGTTTCCATTTGCTATTGATGAACTACAACTCACAGAAATGCAAAGAGCTCAACACTATTATGTTTCATATGGTGAGATGACATAGAAATCCAATTAAAAGCATTTCCTGCTAAGGTAGGGATCATTGGATTCTATGGGGCAAATTTATTTAAGGTCGAATATCTAGGGTTAATTAACCCTCGATATTCAACTGTCGAAGTGAAATCCTTCGACTTCGAATATTGAAGTTGAAGGATTTAGCGCTATTCGTTCAACCAAACGATTAAATTCTTTGAATCGTTCGATTTTGTTCGACCAAAAAAAGATAGCTTAGCCTATGGGGATCTTCCCCATAGGCTAACATTGACTTCGGTAGCTTTTAGGGGGCGAACTAGGGGGTTGAAGTTTTTCTTTAAAGAGACAGTACTTTGACTATCTAATAGTTGAATAGTCGAACGATTTTTAGTTCGAATTGTTCGATTCGAAGTCGAAGTCGAAGGTCAAAGTAGCCCATTGAAGTAGCCAAAAAAAAACATTCGAATTTCAAAGGTTTCTTCCCTCTATTCCTTCACTCGTGCTAAGTAAATGAGCCCCTATATGTTTCCTTAGTATCTTGGGTTGCACCATACATAATATCATAAGCCAGCAGCAAATTCATAATAATATACATACTCCTGAAAATAAGATGGTTAAATTATTAACAAAGGAATGTAATACGAGTCAAAGAAGTAGGAAAACTGAAAATACATTTGGAAACTAGTGATGTGCGGGCCGCGCCAAAGCCTGTGAGTCAGGCGAGTTCCTGGCAAACTGATAAGATGAAGTTATATCCTTCTCAATCGTATGTCAGTGAAATCATATCCTGTATGCTGAAAAGTCATAAAAAGATAAAAAAAAAACACAATCTTTTTTATATATTTTAAATATATTTTGTTTAAATTTTTTTTTAAAAGTTGTAACTATTAAATATTTTTGTTTTAATATTTTTTTCACCATTTGAAGGTCATGCCACATTTGGTTTAGGGTGGGCTCATATTAGAGGATCTCTTTTGTCTTTATTTTGCTTCCTAGGATATTTTCAATAATAAGTGGCCACTTCAAGCATTTGAACCAACATCTCTAATAAAGACGTATATATGATCTATATGTACCCACCCTACTTAAATTGACCTAAGCGTAAGTGTGTTTATGAACTTTCGCTAGGCAGACATGAATGGTAGAGAAAGTACACTATGAAATGCCTGCAGTGACCAATTTACACTAGTGAAACTTTGCCAGTGTTCATCTGCCAAGACTTAACTTTGCATTTTATGAATTAGTGAATGCGCTGCAAATTAACATCTGATGAAGTGATGTGAAGTGTGGTGAAGCCTTTCCTTTAGTGAATTTCCCTTATAAAATCATTTTTTATTTACTCATTTTACTTTAATTTACTAATTCTTGCCTTGTCCATCTGTAATGGAAGATGTGTAGGATTATATTCCACCTGCATTCTGCCACTTGCTTGAATAAAAAAAATGAATGTAGTTGAATAATGACCCTGTTGATAGATTATTAAGGGCAGTAATAATAAAGACCATTTCCTGATGGGATGCAATGCTTCTAGCTGCTCTCACTAGAGATCTGTCTGCTAAATCTCTGAGAGTCATTTATCAAAACCTGAAAAAAATGTTGATGCCTAAACTCACAAAACTCATCAAATACAGATCAATACTAATAATAATAGTGATTTTGTTTGCTTACGTATTTCTGCTTGTTGACCTCAATGGTGAATGGCTTTTACATTAAATTTAATATTTATACATATTTTTTTTCTCTGTCTTTAGTATAGTCGGTAGGCAGATTCATTTTGATCAACACTAAGCCTTATTTAATATAACAATTTAGGTTTAATGTATAAAATAAACAGTGACTCTGAAAAATAAATCACAACAGTCGGAGGTAGAGAAGTTAGAGTAACATGATGCATACATGTGAGAAATGTTGGACCAATTGGGACAAAGGAGATGAAAAATGTACCTTTCAGTGGGAACAGTTTAGTTACATCGGGTTAGCAAAGGACAGTAGAGAGAAAGGTGGAAAACAAAAAAAGAAATTCACAGGAGACACAAATACAACATTCACCATAACAAAGAAATGATTGTTCAGTTGAACCTATTGATAGATAGGGCAAGGGCCTTCTGTTCTTCCCTCCTGTACCTTTGTACTCATCACAAATAGGTGTCAGAAATCTTGATTACATGTGTTGTTCTGCTTTTGTTGTTGTTAACACAAACTCCCTGCCTTTGCCTTATAAATCAAGCAAATCTTATATCAGTTGTCCTTACGTCCTGTTCCACAGTGGTAATTTTGCATTTTTAATATGTTTAAGGAAAAGTATGCATAATGATATTTGATGTTTGTATTGTTTGAACTTGCGCATTCATTGATTGCATGATGACATTTCATTTGCATAACAAATGTATTCTCTTTTAGACTGATGAATAGTACAATAGCAGAGATAATATAATGTTGTTTTTATAATAGATCATGTTCTGAGAATCTTAATTTTTTTTAAAGGTACACTTATAGCAAAGCAAGAATCCACAGCAAATAAATAAAGCAGTAGCACATTTGGGGGTTTATTGGACTTTAAAAAGAGAAAGTATTAAGAATATGAAACTCCTATGTTAATGTGTTTCTTATAACATTCTTGTTGGGGCCTTTTTAAAATCTCAAAAAGAAATAACCTTTTATTTATTTCTGAGTAAATATAAAAAGCACCCAAAGTACTTTTCCATAAATAGGCACACATTCATTATACATTCAATAGGGAAACTATTATATTATTACATGGTTTCCCTTTGCTACGTTGGTGTCATGTAACCCAATGATTACACAGAGAGAAAGGCAGGTTTAGTAAAATGTAATCTGTACATGTTTGTATAGCCTGACAGGCAAGGATATACTACTATGTCTTGGGAGCCTATACTACATGCATGTGAGCTAATTATAAGCTATTAAGTCATGTCACTGTCCACTGCAGCAGATTTATAGAGGGGAGAACATACAATCCATCAGACAATGAATAATGTACATACATTTTGTCACATTATATTTGTGTTTAGAATAATAGCAGTGTGTTAACAAAAGTGAATAAAGCTCAAAATCCTTATAATAACTTTTATTTCCATACACTCAAATTCATTGGGAACACTGAACATTCTATTCCAAATCAAAACATGAAGAAATATTAGGCTGTTAAAAAAATAACAATGTCTTCATTCTTATTTACAAACATTCACTGTATAAACTGAAAAATATATATATATATTTTTTTTAATATTTAAATATTTAGCTTTTCTTTGAATCACTGAACTAATATTTAGTTGTATAAGCAGTGTTAATGAGAAGTGCTGCACATCTGTGTTGCAGTCGACCAACTTCTGGCACCTGTTACATTCCACAATTCTTCTGCATTTCTTGGTTTTGCCTCAGAAACAGCATTTGTAATGTCACGCCACAAGTTTTCTTTTGGATTAAGGTCCAAGAATTGGGCTGGTCACTCTATAATGTCAATCTTGTTGGTCTGGAAGCAAGATGTTGCTTGTTTACTGTGTGTTTGGGATTGTTGTCTTGTTGACACACCCATTTCAAGAACATTTTCTCTTCAGCATAAGGCAACATGATCTCTTTATGTATTTTGATGTATTGAAACTGATCCATGATCCCTGGTATGCGATAAATAGGCCCAACACTATAGTATGAGAAACATCTCCATATCACAAAGCGTGTGCTGCCATGCTTCACAGTGTACTGCTGTGACTTGAATTCAGTGTTTGGGTGTAACCTCTTCAGCATATGTCATTTTTTTTTTCAACAATGGGATTTTGCTGGGGGCTTCTTGCCTATAGCTTGGCTTTAAATAGGCATCTCCTAATGAATTAGACCCTGCCCCTTTAATTCTTTAACTCGTCTCTGTAAGAGATTTTACTGGACGTCACAGCCTTAGACTATAACAACTGGTTGCACATGCACAGTGTCGACGAGTCAGTAACGGGCAAATATACAAATCTAGCCACATTTGTTTAATGTGGTTCATATTGTGGCACAGTTAGTACGGCTGTGCAGCTTTATCCATTGGGGGCTCTACTTGAAGCCGTATTGGGCGCACATGCGCCATACATCTACTTGAAACCATTTGCTGGGAATGGGCACGTACTCCGCCCCATCTGGTTATACAGTCGGGTGATGTCATCAGGCATCCCCGGAAGTCACATCCAGCAAAAGGTTGCGAGATTTGCGGTGCACTATTGTAAACTCGACTATTTAAACTTGGAATTGGTGTGCACGCCACTTATGCCCCTGAAGAAGCCAATTTAGTCGGTGAAACGCGTTAGGTGGCATAGGTGGACGGTGGTTAGCCTAGCTTCCACCCTGTCCCTACGTAGACAGGCAGGTTTCTTTGCACTCGTTGGGCACAAATGGAAGGGTGGAATTGGGTAGCTATGCACTAAGGCTGCTCTAGTAGTTAACTCCTGGAAAGGTGCCATTTACTTTTGAATTTTGTTGTCGGCACCACTGTTCCACTATATGCAGTTTTTAATTGTTTGTATTTTAAGGACACGTGTCCAGCACTGCAGCTTTTTGGCTATGGCAGTGAATGTGTTTCTATGAGCGCTCTTATTTTAAGTATACTATATTAAAAGTTATGTCTTAACAGTTTAGGCACTTGGTGCATGTATTACACTGAACTTGTTTGCTTTGAAGTGTGTGGTTGGGATTGAAAGTTACAAGTATCAGTTTCACTTCATTGTCTTTGTATCTTTAGGCATCTCCTAATTGTAACATTACTCACAGGTAACTTTAGACCTTTTAGACCAATGTCTGGAACAACCCATGTTTAAGGAGAAATGCTCTATAACCAGCATGCACAACATTGCTGCCTTCCTTCCTTAAACAAGGGCCATAATTGACACCTGTTTTTTGACAGTATTAATGACCTCCCTATTTGAGAAACATGCTATTATTTGGAACAAGCTATTATTATTTTGAGCACTGCTATTATTTTGAACAAGCCTCAATCAATGACTCAATTACAGAGAATCAGTAGCATGCATGTCATGTCAGACTGGGACACCAGGGGCCCATCCAAAAACCATATATCAGGGTCCCATTTTCAGTACTATTATTCTTCTTTCAATCACTCAACCTCTATTCTCCTAGTCTCTTTTCTTTACATACTATTATCTATTATTCCACCTATTTAGCCTCTTTCTTCTCATAGTAATATGAATAACCATACAATAGACCAAATGTTTTGCAGCATGAGGGCCCACTGAGACCTGGGCCCACCGAGAATTTTCCTGGTATCCCGGTGGGCTGGGTATGTTTGTTTTCTATTACTCTACAAAACCTATTATCATTCTATTCTAATCATTAGTAAATGATTAATGTAGAAATATAATTAGTACCAAAAACAGTGAGTTATCAGGTTAGTGAGGTCAGACTGCTATTATTTTGAATGCAACTTACTGTATATAGGAGACAGCTTTATCCTACCAATGGGCTGTTACTAAATAAAAATGAAAGTTAAATTTGATTATTAAAAATAAGAGGCATGGTAGAAAATATGTAGAAGTAGACTTTGTTTTATATTACCTTCTTTTGCAGAACATCTGCAACCAATTACTTCACATTTCTAGTAAATTAATTGTTACATTTCCTTGTAAAGGAAATATATCTTATTATAACTATAGATGTAATAAATGTTACTGCACCTGTGGGCTTAGGCCCCCTGCAAGTACTTACTTCATTACCAATGCATTAGTCTGAAAAGAAAACAGGGCAAGTTAAGCATCATATTGTGCATGCCGTAATGCTTCTTTATCTACTCAGTAGGTAGATTCTACTGGATAATTCAGATATACAGTCTTCACATGTTCCGTTACTGTTTAGACATGTGCTGAACTGCTTTCAGTAGTTGTGGGTGCTTCTTTTTCATGCTTAGATGCTAAGAATCGATGCTAAGAATCCCTGTATTAAAGGGAAAGTTAAAAAAAAGGTGTTATGTTTGTTAATGAAATTACTACTTCTGTAGTTAAAGAACATATTGCTATTGAGGTCTAGACTAGAGAAGTCCAGTTGAACAATATTTTGACTTTCTAGTTGTATAATATTACTACTATTACTACTAGTGATGGGCGAATTCGCTTCGACGAAAAATTTGCGAATTTCCTGCGTTTTTTTGATGCCTGCGCCCATTTTTGACGCTTGCGTTGGTTTTTTTTGACGCTGGTGAATTCGCTGGCAAATTTTCACTGGCGTTTCATGAATATATTCGCTGGTGGCGAATCACGCAAATTCTCCGCAAATTCACTGCAAATTTGCGCCTGGCGAATAAATTCTCCAATCACTAATTACTACTACTACTAATAATAATAATAACAAATCATATTTTCACCTAAGCCTGGTCCTACTCCCCAATTTGCTATCTCTATTGATGATGCCCATTAACCCTGTAAACTGAGCACTCTGTATAAGGGTAATATTTGACTCCTATCTCTCCTTTTCTGACCATATTCACACCATTGTCAAAACCTGTCACTTTTTCTTACCAATATTGCCAAAATCTGTCCCTTTCTTTCACCTGCTACAGCTAAGATGCTCATGCATGTTCTCATCCTATCCCAACTAGCCTATTGTAATCGTCTACTAACTGGCCTCCCTGATTCCCATCTCTCCTCACAACAGTCCATATTGAATACTACTGCCAGAATTCTCCTCCTCATTCCAGAGGGAACAGACCCCTCTCCTGCTTAAGTCATTATCATGGCTACCCATAAAACAAAGAATAACTTACAAAATGTTCCTCATAACCTTTAAAGCCTTTCATTCCTCTACACCTAACTATATCTCATCTCTTATCTTTGTACGTTCCTGGCTGACTCCTCCATGCACCACCCCAACTACTACTGCTGTTTCCCACCTTAAAAACTTCTGTCTTGCTGCTCCTTGCATTTAGAATGTATTCCCTAAAGAAAGAATCATCAATCAGTCACTTTAGAACTAAACTCAAAGGAGCACTTGCATAACACCTGAACTAGGGCTTATATGTCACCCACTGTAACCTACAGCACTTAATATCCTCCTATTTGTGTCTGTAAGTTACCTTCCCATTTAGATTGTAAACTCTATGGGGCAGGGACCTCCATTCATCCATTTGTCTCTTTGACACTAAGCTCTTAATCTTTATTTTAACTGTACTTTGTATTTATTTGTATTTATTATTGCACTTGTAAGTATTATTGTAATACCCCTGTTTGTTCTAATACTTTACTGTTCTGCTGCAAAGTGCTAGAGCTATAAAAATAAAATATACATACATATATACACATAATATGAAATAGAAATAGGTACAGATATAGAAACAGTAACAGGAAATTGTTTGACTGAGGTTGTGCAATTTTAAGAGCTCTGGGTTAAATGATATCTGTGAGCATGATTCTGCTGGAAATCCTGGAATTACCACCACTTTCAGGGTGCTCTTTGCTCCAGGGGTCTCCTGCTTCAATAGTGCATGCAAATCATCAGAACAGACTGAGCCAGTGCAAATAAAAAGAGAAACACAGACCTTTAATGAATGCCGTCTACACATGCAACAATGGCTGCTGTAGTGCTAATGGCACTATTAAGTCCTGAAATAAACATGTCAAGGAAAAAAACACCCACACTCTGTGGTTTATAACACACTCACTACTTTACTAAACACAATGGCTACCAATAAAATATGCACAAAATGCTAAATTTATTTTAGTGAATAAAACAGTTATAACACGTAATAGTTTAGTTGGTGAGATACTTGAAGAGCTTTAGACTTTACATGAATATAGAATTCCTTGGGCCTTTGGTCAAAATAGCCATCTTCAGCTCATGATTATTTGTTCAGGCATGTTCCAATTCTTAGATGAGATTCCCATTTTTCAGTGCTGGATGGAATTCCTCTTTGATGTCCCGTGCAGGATCCTCTAGAGAACAGTGATGCATATGCTCTTTTCTACTTCAACTGTCAATAAGCACCACCACAACAGAACACCCTCTCCCATATTTCTTGATATCATAAAATAAGGTTTTGGTAGGGGCAGTGTCTCATGTATATTAAATGCTATTGTGTTGGGAGATAAAGACACCCAGACCTGGGTTTTTTTTACTGTAGATAGCCAGCCCAAAGTTTGTTGTTCATTGTTTACAGAAAATAGAAACCCAGCCCAGGGTCTTTTGGTTTAGAGATTGATGCCTGTAGGCTACTGTGTGATGGTGCTAAAGTGTAAATATCAGTATTTCATAATTTGGCCTAAACATGTGTAAAAGCCTACTTTTGCAGTACAGGTATAGGATCCCTTATCCGGAAACCCAATATCCAGAAAGCTCCAAATTACGGAATGGCTGTCTCCCATAAACTCCATTTTATCCAAATAATCCAATTTTTTTTTCCCTGTAATAATAAAACAGTAGCTTGTACTTGATCCCAACTAAGATATAATTAATCCTTTTTGGAAGCAAAACCAGCCTATTGGGTTTATTTAATGTTTAAATGAATTTCTAATAGACTTAAGGCATGAAGACCCAAATTACAGAAAGATCTGTTATCCGGCAAACCCCAGGTCCCGAGCATTCTGGATAACAGGGCCCATACCTGTATTTATTTCATCACACTGCAGCTGTATTGGAAGCAGTTTAAATTCTAGGTTGAAAGGAAGCAAGATTGTACATAAACATTTATATAATATATATTATGTAATAATGCCAGTTTACTCTCCCCAGGGCCCCATTTCTTGGGGATGAAATTTCTTTTTGCTAGAACAAAGGATTTTTAGCAGTGCAAACCCTAAACTTACAGGTTCAGCTTCAGGATCCAGGGAATGACATGGGCAGTATTTCTAATCAGTGTCTAAAAAATAAATACAATAAAAATAAAAGTAAAAGTTACTTAAACTACTCTTACCTACATAAATAGAACCAAATTAGAGGGGGAAATATTTATTTGCCCCAGTACAGTACAGTATACTGTATAAGGACAATTTTGTTTGTGAATTCTCTTATTTACAAATTGCTGTAGTCAGATCATACAGTTTCTATGAAAGAGAGAATGCTGTAGAGAAGTATGGGTTTTCACATCGATTTTTTTATTTCATATTGTCCCAATAAATTAGCATATTAAGACCTGGCAAACAAAATTAGCATGCACTTGAATAAGAGTGTTGAATTCTGAATGACAGAGGTGACATTAACCAAGGATTGGGAAACAAATACTTCTGCAAAAAATTATGGTATATCTGTCAAATATTTTTTTTTTATTCCAAATGAGAATCATCAAACACTGTGTGTAATATTTTAGGCTTTAATAATCAGAACTGCAAGCAAGATAAAATGGCAGAAACCACTTTGTCTGCCTACTGTTTTCCAATTCATCCCCTGTATTTAGAAGCATGCATCGACTATAAAGGCTTTACAATGCATGGATGATTACAATCTATGCTGCAGAGGTTGACTTGACGGCTGTAACTAAGTCATGCTGTGTAGGGATGTAGCGAACTGCCGTTAATGTGTTCGCGAACGCCGTTCGCGAACACCGCCAAAAAAGCGAACAGTTCGCGAACAGTTCGCGAACTTCGAACGCTCGATAAAATCGTTCGATCGAACGATCGAAGGATTTTATTCGTACGATCGAAGGATTTTCGTTCGAATCGAACGATCGAAGCTCTTCGATCGAATGATTTTAATTCAATTGAATGCTTATAATCGTTCGAACGAATGGAAATCGTTCGATTTTAGCGATCGAACGGTCGAATGGTCGAACGAAATTTTACTTCGAATCGAACGCGAACACCAATTGGCGAACGTCGCGCGATGTTCACGAACATTCGGCGGACGCGAACAGTCGAAGTTCGCGCGAACTAGTTCGCTGGCGAACAGTTCGCTACATCCCTAATGCTGTGCATTGGAACTAATAACAAAGCCCTGCAGCATGTGTATTCTATAGAACCTACTTTTTAAAGAGTGCAGCTTGTCAGAAAATCTTTTCAATTTGAGCATTGCAATACTACAACTCTTTGATTGCAATCAAGCTGAATAGACCGCCCTAGCTGATGCCTGGTAGTTGCAGCATTAGCTTCAGTTCAGCATATTAATGCAACCACTTTTGATCTTTAAAGAAAAAGTTCTGGAAACTAGTATTAGCAGGTCAAATGAGAATATCACACATATGTCATTTGAATCAAAACATGATGTGCACAAATCAGCAAATATTTTCACAATGAGAGTTTTTACAGCAACAAAACCCCCAATGTATTTTGCCCAGAAAAAATTGCATAAAAAACACCCAGTGACTCCAATGTTTTTTGCACAGAAAAATTAGCTGAAAAAAAAAATGCCAATTCACTCCAATGTATTTTTGCACTAAAAAAGTCACTGTGAAAAACAAATGGGCATTGACTTTAAAGTGTTTCACACATTTTCCTGCAGTTTCACAAATTTTTCAAAAATCAAGAAGCAAAATGGAACAGATCGGCTCATCATTAGTCAAGAATAAGGTGAATGATTTGTTTTTCCTACTTTTTAATAGGAAGTTACATCCACAAAATTGGATTCCTTTAAAATACTTACAGTATTTATTTGACAGATATAAGAGGCAGGCTGTTTAGGAAAGTAATTATAATTTCAATGGAGGTGTCCAGACAGCATCCAAGCATAAAAATAAGGCTTGAGATGTTACAGAGCAACCAGTTTAATTGGATGAATATTAATAAGAAAGTCATGGTTTAACCATTAAACCAATGTAACATTATTCCCCAGACAAATAAAAATGAGTTCCCTCTAGAGGAGACAAGATGTGTTTCACCTGTTCAGTAAAATATTCATTAAAAACAATTCAAAATTCAAAGCAAAACTCCTTGTGTATTTAGTTTCACATTTTAGAAAGAATTAGATTTGCTGAAATATGGAAAGGAATCATTCTTTCTACATAGGCATAGGCAGTGAATTCAACTGATTTTGGATTTCCTACTTCACTGACTATTCAGTTCACAATAATCACATTCTAGAAAGTTAATATTTGGATAAATGTTGAATTTAAGCAGATTTTGTTTTGAAAACATTGAAAATAGGGCACATTAAAAAAAGCTAATCAAGCTGAAATGGAAGCATTATGCTATAGTTTTCACTTCTGTAAAAGCAGATGGAGGAGCAGTTAAACACTTATCTGCTTGGTTTCATTTCATAACCATGGGATGTATTTGCACAAGTTCTGGTTCCATCCAAGTTGATAAAGGGATGCTGGATGATCTGTGAATTTAATGTGCTACAGTTCATTGCTCTGTCATTATGATTTAGTTACTAGAGAAAGAACAGATTGCTGCAAGGAGATTAGCAGACATGAGACTCTGAAGTCTTAAGTTTACGTTCAATTCTATGTAGTAGTAAAGAAAGGGATTTTATTTCAGAATAAAATTGAGACATAATTCATTTCAATAATCAACATGAATGAATTGTGTTGAGTCCTACTGTAATTTGGAGTCTTTTTGATGCCCCTGCTGGTACTTGGAATGCCAATTGGTAATTTTAAAAGAGCAACTGAGGTACTTTAAAAGCTACTGAGTATTTCTGGAACCTTACAGTGTGATTAAATGATGCAATTAATATGTGCCAGTGCTGTTGGTGGAATTTCAGCACAAAATACAGCAGATGTTTAAAATCCATAAAAAAAATAAATGCAAGATATTGCAAGGCATAACAACTGGTAGCAAACACATCTATCAAAACAACTAAATAAAATGTATGCATGATTTAAACTGTCATTTTGTTCAAATATTTTGCTACAGACACAAATCTTGCAAACTTGTTTATATGTTGTCATGTTATTCGTAAAGATTCTTTGATTTCTATTGTTAATTTAGGCTGTCATGTCAGTTTCATGCTAATACAAATCTATGCATAACATCATGTCTTGACAACTGCAACTCCTTCCCCCTACCAACATTACAGTACATGATAAACTTATCAGTAACTGTATATATTTAAAGCACCCCATAATCATGATTCTGATGTTTTATTGAAATACTCTCAAAGTCACTCCTTGATGAAATGTCACTCTCCTCCTTCATTTCTTCCCTTCAACCCATCTCCAGGGTCTTTGGAATATACCCCATTTCTACAAATTCAGCTGCATTTTGTTCTCAGAAAACTATCCCCATTCATTATACCAACAACCAGATCCACGTCCATTACCTTTATAAATCTTAACAACCATTTTGTTCTCCTAATCAGTTTAGCTCAGTATAGCAGTTGTGTTTTAGCAGTATCAGAAAATCAGATCCCTTACCCTTGTCAATAATCCCACCCCTACCCCCATACAGCATATGTTAAGAAAGATACCATCCAAGTTTCATTACCTCGTTTGACAAATTAAGAAACCAGTGTTTTGGATGGAATAGGCTACAGTTTTAATATCAATAAAGTACATCTCAAGAGGCTATACAACTCAAAACAAATTATGACTAATCCCTCCATGGAATGAGCCACCACATATGAACTATAGCCTACCTGCTATGCCAGCTACCCAACCCAAAAGGGTGAGGTGGGCAAGTGAAAAACAGGAAACCAAATGTTATCTTCTTGTGTGGCCTATGCCTGCAGACAGAGAGCATATCCTCTTCCTTTGGCTATTTTGCCAAAAGTAAACCCCAGCCCCAAATAACAAGCATTTTCTGACAGATGTGACAAAACAAAATGCAACCTTGAAACTTAAACACAGCACAATCACAACCCTTTACAGACCTAGTGGTGCTGATCTATATTACTACATAATTTTCAGTTTGGGGCCCTAATCCACCAATGCTGCCTTTTCCCTTTTTCTCATGCTCCACGAGAGACCCAAGTAATTACATTTTCCTATGTTTCTGAACAACATTCTGGTTTATTCCAATGTATTGTACAGTCTGTATTCAGTATACTGTGTGTAAGTTGGAACTTAATGATAAATACAAATATTTGTTGAGCTTTATATTGTGTGATATGTAAATTGTGGGTGAATCATGGAATATAAATTCTTTAGAATATGTTGATGCTTTATAAATAACAGTGATAATAATGATTGGATTCAATATTCAATTATATATTACATATATAACATATGTAACACTTATTTTTTAGCAGTGCCAAACCATGCCATAAATGAATCCATAGTAGTTCCCCATCATTGATATTGTTATTTTTTGGCAGTGGCACTGTAAATGCTCAGCATGGCCTGGGATAAAAGTTTTTGAACTGCCTGAAGCCATCAAAACATTAACTAAAAGTGAGTGTTAAGTCAATTTAGATGCAGGATGCACTGGTTTTTATGTTGTCCTAAAAGATAATTAATAGCTAAACAATCTGGTAATATGAACATTTTATGTATACTGTAAACGTTGAGTCTGTTCCTTCGCTCAAGTAGTTGAAGCTCAGTCCAGAGCATGAGAATATGTGGAAAGGCACAATGAATGATAAAGGGCTCTGTGATGGCACAGAAGCTCAGAACATGTCAACCCTAATTCATTGTTGAGTATTAGTCTCCATTTAAAATCTGCTTTAAATAAAACATTTTGCAGACTGAATATGTCATCAGTTTCAGTTTTCTGTGAGAATTCAGATAAGCAGCTCTCTGTAGATATATTTTTATTTGTCACTGTTTTCTTAGCTTAAATTGTACACAAATATATATAAAATTTGCTTGTCATAAAATATATCAGTAATAAATCCACTTGGCATGCGCATAAAAACTGGGAATAAATAACAGATACAATATATATATATATATTGTATATATATATTGTTCCCTCTTTCATGAATAGATAAAAAATTCACCAGCAATATTTTGATGATTGGAACACATCAACATTGGTCAGCCTCAAAATTCACTTGTAAATTTTTCACACCTCTTTAGACTCAAATTGATTATGCATTCTGTACTCTCTGGCATGATGAAATGCATATAATCTGCTTAGTAAGAGCAAAAGCCACATTTCACACTTATATATGGAGCAGCATTTGTATATATGTAGGCAACATATTTAAAATTTAGAGGAAATGTATATGTCTTTTGTGCAAAAGAAAAAAGTATTATGCATGGCTGTTGGAATTTTTATGAATTCATGAAAACTTGATTCAGTATATCTACAGAAACATGGCATTTAACTGGTGGTAAAATAACTGCATGTTGCATTTTACAGATTAAATAAAGCTATAAATATGGCTTTTTCTTAAATAAAAATACCATTTCAAGTAAGATGGCATTAAATGAATATTTTGGCATTATAATGATTAAGGTTAGACTTCGTTCTGCAAGTTGGATCGCTGGCATAATAGAATATATTGGCAACATAAAATAAGAAGATGGTAGAGGGCTAAACACCATGCAACAGTTTGTGTTATTGCAATATTGCACATGAAAACATTTTTCAATGTCCTCTATAATTCAGAATGTAGTGTGCACATCTTGCACACTGGTTTTAAAATATGAGCACACGTACTAATAAAATATAAGAAAAAATATACTTATTAAGTTAATGTTTCATTTATCAAAGGTCAAGGTGAATTTTCGAATGAAAATAAATTCTAATTTTGAGCTATTTTTTTTGTCTAGGGACTAGAGAATAGTCCAAATTAAATTCGGATTTATAAAAAATTTAAAAAATTTGAATATAGAAATGTATCATGTACTGTCTCTTTAAAAATTCTACTTTGACCTTTCCGAAAACCTGCTGAATTGCTGTTTTAGCCTATGGAGTCAATTGGTGGACTTTGAAAAATCTAAGGTTTTTTTTGGGAAAAACTTTGAATCGAATTCGATCGAATGTGCTATTCCTTCAATTCATACAATTCTAATTCGATCGAATATGAACTATTCGATCAATAACTGTTTGAAATATTTTATTTGGTTTTCACAATAAACCATAAAAATCAATATGATAACAAATAGTATGCAGAATAAGAAGATTAATACAATTAAACAACTTACAATGAAGTAATATGTAAAATAAAATAGAAACTAACAAGAACTAACTATCACTAACTAAGCCAGTGAAGGCATAGACATTCTTAAAAGAAAAAGAAGAAAGAAAAAGCAGATTGTCTTGGGAATGTTTAACCCCCCCCCCACACACACACACCCCCTATGAACATTTTACAATTGAAGAAACTGAGATATTTGACTTCTGGTATTGGAGTCACAGAACTCAAAGGAGACCATATAAGTCTAAATGATTCTTTGGAATTATTTCCTTTAGTTTATACTAATAAAGCTTCCTGCCAACTAAGCTGGTTCATATAAGCCATTGTGTCTGTAATTGAGGGAGACTCATTGTGTAGCCAACAGTTAAATAAAGCCTTTCTGGAGGCAGCCATATCCAATACAGCAGCAAAACAGATGTACATAGTATAGATATTGAAATCAGTAATCATACAAGGTGTGAAGTAGTACAATGTCCAAAGTCAGTTATAGTACAGAAAAATAAAGAACTGTAAAACTATCTTATCAACCATAAAAAAAAAAGAAAAAAGAAAAAAAAGAAGAATGCAAAAAGAGAAGGAGAGAGGGAAAAAAAAAAGAAAAAAAAAAAAAAGGGGGGGGGGGGAAGGGGAGATATGTATGCCAGAGATGTAACATCAAGAGCCATAGACAAAGATCAAATCAAATCTATCACCTAGCATATCTGGACCTCAGAGATGTCTCAAAGGTTCCTGTAGCTTAGAGATTCTATTATCTCCTATATATAGCAGATTCAGCGGAACCCATAAGATCATTATTACCCCACGGTAACCATTTATCATAATATTTACGTAAGGATTGGGTATTCTTTGCAATATAGTATTCCATAATACTGGTCTCATTCATCAAAGCAAGAAATTCGTTATGATCCAGAGGTTGTGATGATTTCCAGTTTCTAGCCAGGACCAGTCTAGCTACCGACAAAATATGTGTGAGCAAAAGCTTGTGTTTCCAAGAGATAAGTTCCATGTCCATATTTAAAAGAGCAAATCTCGGTGACGCTATTACCTCAATATTCAAAACAGACTTACAAATATCCAATATATATTGCCAAAATGGAACTATTTTCGGGCAATCCCACCAGATATGAGAAAATGAACCTACAAATCCACATTGCCGCCAACAGAGATTTGTGGTAGTGTTGGGGTAGATTGCATAAAGTTTAGTTGGGACCATATGCCACCTGTACATCACTTTAATACTTGTTTCCAAAAGTCGGACTGAGTGAGTGGTAGATGTAAGTAAAAGAAAAGCATCATTCCAGTCTGAATATTCAATGATGGAGTCAAGATCCGATTCCCATTTTAGTTGATGTGGATCTGGTGTTTGTGAATTAGCATCAAGCAATGCCAAATAATATTGAGAAATTTTAACCTGTTGTGAGAGCAATTTCGTAAGCCGAGTTTGAAGTGGAGACAACTGTTTAATCTTGTCAATCGCAGAGGACTTCAGAAAACTGTGAAGTTGGAGGTAAGTAAAGAATGTGTGTTTAGGCAGGTTGTATTTTGTTTGCAATTGGGTAAATGACTGTAGGATTGACTGCTGGAAAAAATCCTCAAATTTGGTAAGGCCTGACCTAATCCATGGAACAAAGTTAGACTGTGGAAAAGCAAATTGGAGCGTCGTTAAGGAATGCAAAGGATGTAGTCCCAACTTTAAATTGTCCCCAAATATGATTGCGTCCCAGACCTTCAAATTAGATACCGTCATTGGAAGAGATCGGATCGGTTTTGGTCTAAGTCTAGGATGGGACCAAACTAAATCTCCAATTTGACCAAACGAAGGGTCAAAAACATCTGTCTCTTGTTGTACCCATTGTGGGGGACGAGTCAAGTCCACAAATCGTTGCAGAAAATTCAAATGCGTGGCTTGAAAGTATGTTTTAAGTTGAGGCAAACCCAGTCCCCCTTTCGCTTTATGTTTTGTCAGAACCTTAACTGATGTTCGTGGTTTGGATTTCTTCCAGACAAATTTCGACAAAGTAGCTTGCATGGCAGAGAAAAATTTAGTGGGTAATTGTATCGGAATCGTCTGAAATAAGTAAAGAATTTTTGGTAGGATATGGCTCTTAATCACTGCAATTCTACCTAACCAAGAAATATCTTTGTACATCCAGCCCTCGAGCAGATTATGGAGATTAGTAATTAAAGGAGCAAAATTCAATTCATACAAATCTTTAACTGACATTGCTAAATTAATACCAAGATACTTTATAGAGGCTTGTTGCCAATCAAACGGATACTGTTTCTTTAGTGTGGAAATGCATGTATTATCAATCCAGATAGGTAAAGCTTCTGTTTTAGTGGTGTTAATTTTGTAATATGACACCGTAGAGAAACTAGAAAGGGTCTCAAACATTGCTGACAAGGAGATTTCAGGCTCAACAAGAGATAAGATTACATCATCTGCAAATAATGATAATTTATATTCCCGTTGTCCTATACGATAACCTTTTATTAAGGGGTTAGACCTAATCTTTTCAGCTAATGGCTCCATCAGTAAGGCAAAAATTAGTGGAGATAAGGGGCAGCCCTGTCGTGTTCCATTAGTAAGTCTGAAAGAGGGTGAGTAGTAACCTCTTGCACATATCCTAGCAGTTGGATTACTATACAAGGTTAAAATACTACTTAAGGAGGGGCCAGAAAATCCAAATTTCAAGAGAACATCTTTTAAGAAGGGCCAGGCAACCCGATCAAAAGCCTTTTCTGCATCTAAGGAAAGCAGTAGACAAGGACATTTATATATGTTAGCGTGAAGGGCGATATTAATCAATTTTCTAGTATTGTCTGGCGCCTCTCTACCAGCCACAAAACCCACCTGGTCATTCCCAACTAATTCTGTAATGATAGGGTTGGGTTGAGCCTAGTTGCCAGAACCTTCGCGTAGATTTTAATATCCGAATTTAATAATGAAATGGGTCGATAGTTTGTCACTATAGTTGGGTCTTTCCCTGGTTTTGGTATGGTAGTGATAGTGGCCTGAAACAATTCCTCCCTATGGGTGTGATGCATAGCAAAACTATTAAAAAGGGGAATTAAAATTGGGGTGATACTCTGGGCCATGTTTCTATAAAAGTTATTGGAAAATCCATCTGGGCCTGGGGCTTTGTTAAGTTTCAAAGTTTTAATGGTATCTAAAATCTCCTTATCAGCAATAGGTTGGTTCAAAATATTGAGTTGTTCCTCTGATAGTTTTGGAAGGTTTAAAGAGTCTAAAAACTGTTGCCTGTCCTGTGTAGTGGCTTGATAAACTTCTTTGTCTGTCTGAAGATTATAAAGTCGAGAGTAATAAGATCCAAATTCACTTGCTATATGATTAGGATTTGTAAGGTTCCTGCCATCTTTAGTCTTAATTTGGTAAATCCTGTTTTTGGCTTTAACCTCCTTCAGTTTGTTTGACAACAGCCTTCCTGCTTTATTACCGTGCATATAGTATTTTTGTTTCATCAATTTACATTGGTATGACACTTTTTCCATTTGGATTAAGTTGATTTGTCGTTTTAGAGCAGTTACCTTTTGGGAGCATGCCACAGTTGGTCTCGATTTTAACTCTCCCATTAGTGCTGCTAATTGAATGTTCAGATCTACTAGAAGTTTAGTTCTGCTTTTATTCAACTTAGATGATAAGGCTATGATATGACCTCTAAGAAATGCTTTATAAGCACACCACAGCGTATCAGGGTCCGTATCTGGCATGGAGTTAAATTGTATAAATTCAGTAGTGAGATCTACAAAGTGATCAAGATGATCTTGTGTCGCCAAAATAGAATTGTTAATTTTCCATGAGGATACCAGTGGGGTAAGTGAGGATAGTTTAATCAATAGACCAACTGGAGCATGATCCGACCAGGCAACAACTCCTATATAAGCTTTTTTAACCAAATGCAGTAACTGGTTACTTAAAAGGATTAAATCTATGCGTGAGTGAGACATATGTGTTGGTGAGAAATAAGTAAAATCACGCTCAGCCGGATGCCAAGACCTCCATGCATCATACAAGTCATGTCTTTTCAATGAATGTTGAAAGGCTTTAGATAAATTATTAACAGTCCGCATAGAGGAGCCTGATAATATTGGCGTTTTATCAACATACGGATCAATAACCATATTAAAGTCTCCAACTATAATGCAACGTTGTGGGTTAGCCACAGTTGTCGTGACGCGAGCCAATACTTTATTCACAAATTTCACTTGATTAGTGTTTGGGGCATATAGGTTAACTACAGTGTAGCATTTGGAGTCAACTTCAAACTGAAGGATTATATATCTTCCATGACTATCGGCTATCTGATCTAGAATTTTAAACTGCAACGAGTCCCTAAACAAAATAGCAACCCCATTCTTTTTAACTGGAGCGTTAGCATAATAGATTTGATGATAATATCGATTGGCCAATGAAGGGTGGGAGTCTGCTTTAAAGTGGGTCTCCTGTAAGCATAAGATATCAACTGAAGCAGTTCTAGCCCACTCCAAAACAGTCTTCCGTTTAGCTGGGTTATTTAAGCCTTTAACGTTCAATGATACAACATGTAAATGCATAATTGAGCAATAAAAGAATAGCTGTTACTGAATAGATAACATACAGATTAGGCAATTCTCTGAGGCCAGTACCTGGACATACAAACATCTCTGGAATCGTTACAAACAAAAATACAAAGAATAAAAAAGGAAATAAAAAAAAAAAAAAAAAAAAAGGGAAAAAAGTAACAGAGAAATATAGAAGTGAAAACCAAAAAAACCCATGGACAGCACCAAAGGCTTATCCGGGTGATATGTGCAGTAAAAATCATACTGCGAGTAACAGCTGCACAGTCCAGCCAGTGGGGGAGGGTGGCTAGGTAAGACAGGAGAAAAATCCACCAGGGTAAAACCAGCAAAAAAGCCCACAACAACATAGGGAAAAGTTAGCAAACTGGAGTTCCATTACTACAACAATAAACCTTTATAGGAATCTCTCCATGTTTCAAGTGGCGTCGCCTAATTGGGCTTGTTTTCCTTTCCTCTGGGAAACTGTCGACCAATCCAATGCACGTTTCTTCGGAATTTTAGGCATTGCAATGTCCATTGACTGCTCGGATAGACCCCATTCCGTCAATGCCGACATAGCTTCTTGGGGGGTATGAAAAGAGAGCTGAGTTCCATTACGAATAAAAAGTAGTCGTACAGGGAAACCCCAGCGATATGGGATTCCATGGGTCCGCAGAATCTCAGTAATGGAGGCAAATTCTTTTCTGCATAGTAAGGTGTGAGCGGAAAGATCTGCATAAACACGAATATTTTTGTAATGGTCTGGGCGATCAACACCAGCCCGAAAAGCTTGGAGGAATAGTTCCTTAGTAGAAAAGAAATGTATTCGTACAATCACATTGCGCGGTGCATCCATTGATAGGATCTTAGGCTTGGGGATCCTATGGATTCTGTCCACTTCTAGTTTAGAGGCGTCTAATTGGGGTAAGAGGGTCGTCAGCATTGCGTGGAAATATGCGCCCAGTTCCCCCTGGTTAACAGATTCAGGAATCCCCCTCAAACGGACATTATTGCGGCGGGAACGATCTTCCAAGTCTGCCAGTTTATCTTTAATATGCACGGCCTGCTTATTAACCAGCTTCAAACATTCAGTATACTGGTTTTGCGTCTGGCGGAGTTCATCCAAATTGTTTTCTAGGCAATCAACTCTGTTGCCAATTAGTTGAACATCTGAACGCAAAGTGACTATTTCCTCTTTAAGATCAGCGTGCAAGGAAACTCTAAGATCGTCTAATAGAGTTTTAAGGATGCTCACCGTTACTGGCATAGAGTCCGAGTCAGTAGCAGGCTCAGGGCCTGGATTTCTGGCCTTGTCAGAGCGTTCCGCCATATCAAACTGTGCTGCGTCATCCTGAGATTTCAGGCTTGGCGCTTTGGCTTTAGAAAGAAAGGAGGTAAGATCCGTCTGCGGGTTCTTTTTCACGTTCCTCGACATCACAAAACCGTTGGCTCTACTCAGAAGGAGAGTGTCAGGGAGCCGGGAGCCCCCTCTGGGGAGTAGTCCGGATCTAGGAGGAAGCCCCTCAGGAGGGATCAGGGTCGTGGTATCCAGGGGTAAGGCAAGAGAATAATCAAAGTCCAGGCACAGGTCAAAAGGCAGGCGGAATACAAACAAACTCCAGGGCCAGGCAGGGGGTCTATGGCAGGCAGAGAATCAGCGAAGTCCAGGTCCAGGCAAGGGGTCACACCAAGGAATCAGGCAGATTATAGCAGGGGAAACAGCAAGGGAACCCAGGAATCTCTTAGGGAACAGGATCCTATTTTCGGGCGCCATCTTGGCGCCTCAGGCGTTCTTTTATCTTTGAATTTGGCGCCCTTGCGCCAGCGTCAGCGCGCCTGCGACCGGCGCGCCGTGCTGGTGTCACTGCGCCGGCGTCGGAACCCACGTGGGTTGCCTGGGCGCCGCCATCTTGGATTCTTCGCCGCCGGGAGCGGACGCGACTCCTCGCGCTCGCGGCGGTCTTGACAGTACCCCCCCCTCACGGGGGGCCTCAGGACCACCGGGACTTGGTTTCTGGGGAAACTTGGAGTGGAAGTCTCTTACCAAACGAGGAGCATGCACATCACGGTGTCCCTCCCAAGAGCATTCTTCGGGGCCAAAGCCCTTCCAATGGATGAGGTATTGAAGGGACCCTCTGGAGATTCTGGAATCAAGGATTCTCTCCACCTCGAATTCTTGTTGACCCTCCACAGAGATGGCAGGAGGAGGAGATTGGACACCAGAGAAACGGTTGGAGACGGTGGGCTTCACCAGGGAGACGTGGAACACGTTGGGGATTCTCATCTCTGGTGGGAGTTGAAGTCTGATGGCTACAGGGTTAATTATCTCCAAGATGGGGAACGGACCCAGGAACTTCGGACCCAACTTGGGAGATGGCACCTTCAAGCGAATATTCCTGGAAGAGAGCCAGACACTATCACCCACCTTGTAGGGAGGAGAGGGCCTTCTACGGCGATCCGCGAAAGTCTTGTGGACTAGAGCACTCTTCTCCAGGTTAGACTTGGTTGCAGCCCAAATAGCAAACATATGGGCTGCCAGATCATCTGCAGCCGGGACGTCCGACAACACGAAGTCCTGAGGAAAGGCTTGAGGGTGCTGTCCATACACCGCCATAAATGGAGACCTTCCTGTGGAGGAATGACATGCATTATTATGAGCAAACTCCGCCCACGGGAGGAGGTCAGACCAATCGTCCTGGCAAAGAGACACGTGGTTCCTCATGAACTGTTCTAAGGCTTGGTTCACACGTTCAGCTGTCCCATTCGTCTGCGGGTGGTAGGCGGACGAAAATCGAAGTGTTATTCCCAAGTCTTTACATAGGGAACGCCAGAACTTGGCGGTGAACTGGGTGCCTCTGTCGGAGACGATCTCCACCGGGAAACCATGCAGGCGGAAGATGCAGGTGCGCTCCGCCAATGAGGCGAGCTGAGGCGCTCGCCTCAGGCGGCAGCGCCAGATTCGTTTCCAGGGGCGGCAAAAAGCCGCTCCTGTCACTTTAAAGAGCCGAATTTCCGGTTTTGAAACCGGAAATTCGGCTTTACTAGTGCGAGAGAGCACAGTTGCGCTCTCCGCACTAGTGTTTCTGCGAGGGGAGGGGCGGCATTTAAGGAGCCGCCTCAGGCAGCGTTTTCATTAGAATCGGCGCTGGGAAGATGTACTTAATAAAGAGTTGGGATAATTCCACCGCAGAGGGTAACTTCTTCAAAGGGATGAAATGGGCCATTTTGCTGAAGCGGTCTATGACAACCCAGATCACAGTATTCCCACCGGAGGGAGGAAGTTCGACAATAAAGTCCATAGAGAGGTGCGTCCACGGACGAGAGGGAACCGGCAAAGGCTGTAACAACCCGCTGGGGCGGGAATGGCTAGGCTTAGAAGTGGCACAAACATTACAAGCAGCCACAAAGTCCTTTACATCCTTGCGGATATCAGGCCACCAGACTAGGCGCCTCAACAGTTCAAGGGTCTTGGCCGGACCAGGATGTCCCGCTTGCCTGGAGCAGTGGGTTTGTTGCAGGATGGCCAGGCGAAGTTCTGGAGGGACGAAGGCCATGCCAATCGGAGTATCTTGAGGAGCCGAGGACTGCCCAGCCAGGATCTGGTCGGCAAATTGGGGATACAGAGAGGCAATGATCTTGACTGGTGGAATGATTGGTTCCTGCCTCACAGGGTCACGGTCCACCGGAGTGAAGCTACGAGACAAGGCGTCGGCCTTCAGATTCTTGGAACCTGGGCGATAAGTCAAAACAAAGTTAAATCGGGAAAAGAAAAGGGCCCACCTGGCTTGTCTGGGATTTAGCCTCTTGAGGGACTGTATAAACTCCAGATTCTTGTGATCTGTGTAAATCTGGACAGGAATTTCAGAGCCCTCCAGGAGGTGACGCCATTCTTCAAGGGCAAGCTTGACTGCCAAGAGTTCTCGATTTCCGACATCATAGTTCTGCTCTGCGGATGAGAACTTCTTGGAGAAATACGCACAGGGGTGCAATTTTCCATCAGTGGAGTGTCTCTGAGACAGGATAGCTCCGGCTCCGACCTCAGAAGCATCAACCTCGATGCAGAAGGGTAGTGCAGGATTGGGATGTCGGAGAACAGAAGCGGACGTGAAGGCCTCTTTCAAGGACTGAAAGGCTTCTATGGCAGATGGAGGCCACAGGCTGGGTTTACCCCCTTTCCGGATGAGGGCCAGGATAGGTGCAATGCGGGAAGAGAACCCCCGGATGAACTGTCGATAATAATTAGCAAATCCGATGAATCTCTGGATTGCCTTGGTACTCAGTGGGAGAGGCCACTCCTGGATGGCCGACACTTTCACGGGGTCCATCTCAAATCCCTCTGGAGAGATAATGTACCCTAGGAAGGGGATCTTGGATACCTCGAAGACACACTTCTCCAACTTGGCGAAGAGAGAGTTCTTCCTCAGACGAGAGAGTACCTCCTTCACCTGGGAGCGATGACTTTCAAGGTCCTTGGAGAAGATCAGGATGTCGTCCAAGTATACGACTACGAACCTTCCTAGGAGATCTCGGAACACATCATTAACAAACTCCTGGAAGACGGCAGGGGCATTGCATAGGCCGAAGGGCATAACAAGATATTCATAGTGCCCATCCCGAGTGTTGAATGCCGTCTTCCATTCGTCACCCTCCCGGATGCGAATGAGGTTGTAGGCCCCCCGAAGATCCAACTTGGAGAAAATCTTTGCCCCTTTCAGCTGGTCGAAGAGCTCGGCAATCAGGGGCAGGGGGTACCTGTTTTCCACGGTGATCTTATTCAGGCCCCGATAGTCTATACAAGGCCGAAGGCCTCCGTCCTTCTTCTCCACGAAGAAGAACCCAGCCCCTGCAGGAGAGGTAGAAGGGCGGATAAACCCCCGCTGGAGATTTTCTTGGATGTACTCCTTCATAGCGGTAGTCTCTGCAGGAGAGAGAGGGTAAGTGCGCCCTCTGGGGGGCATGGCTCCTGGCAGGAGTTCAACCGGACAGTCGTAGGAGCGATGTGGGGGAAGGAACTCTGCAGACTTTTTACAAAACACATCGGAAAATCCCTTGTAAGTGGAGGGCAAAGTCTTTAGTTCCGTAGTGGAGACATTCACCTTCTCGAGGGGTTTTGGCGGAAGGCAATGTTGCAGGCAAAATAAACTCCAACGAGAGATTTGCCCAGTGGACCAGTCTATGGTGGGGTTATGCAGACGTAACCACGGAAGACCCAATATTACTGGAGTAGAAGGACAGGGGATGATGAAGAATGAAAGTTTTTCTTGATGCAGCGCCCCAACTTGTACAGATAGTTCCGCCGTGGACATTGTGACAAATTCAAACTCCAGGGGTTTGTCATCTATGGCGGTAATTCACAGGGGTGAAGACAATGGGAGCAGGGGAATCTTCATGCGTTCGGCAAAGAAGGCGTCCATGAAATTGCCATCCGCTCCGGAGTCGAGGAAGGCCCTTTCGAAGATAGTCTTACTTGCCAGGTGAATCTGCAAAGGAAGGAGAAGTCTGCGTGAATTTTCTTGATACTTCTCCTGAGGCTCTCGAGTGATGCCCCTACATGAGAAACCTGAGACATACCTCGGGGTACAAAACTCTTGGCTTTGGCAGGACAGGCGTTGGCAAAATGGGAACGCCCACCACAGTACAAACAGAGACCTGCCATTCGTCTTCGGGATCTTTCCTGCTCGGAGAGGCGAGCTTTTCCTACTTGCATAGGTTCCTCCAGGGGAGACGTGGACACATGAGTCACAGGGACAGCGGGAGCTTGCAGAATCGGCCTTTGAAAGCGAGGGGCCAACATGGGAGAAAATCGTCTGCTGCGCTCTCTCTCCACCTGGTGTTCTCTGAGGCAGGTGTCCACCTTAATAGATAGAGCGATCAGTCCTTCCAGGGTGTCAGGAGTCTCTCTGGAGACGAGATCATCTTTGATGCGGATGGATAGGCCTTGGTAGTATACGGCCTTGTAAGCGTCATCACACCAGGAAGTCTCCGCCATCAGTGTTCGGAAGTCTATAGCGTACTCATTGACACTGCGGCTTCCCTGCCGGAGTTGCAAGAGACGGGCAGGGGCGTTCGTGACCCGACCTGGAGCATCAAAGACTATGCGAAAAGCTTGGAGAAAGTCTTTAACAGCATAAGTCACCGGGGAATTCTTCTCCCAAAGAGACGTTGCCCACTCCAGTGGCTTGCCTTCCAATCGAGACATCACATACCCCACCTTGGAACGCTCACTTGGAAACTGCGTGGGTTGGAACTCAAATTGAATTTGGCACTGTGTGGCAAATCCCCTGCAGGCTTGTGGGTCCCCACTGAAGCGAAGGGGAGGTGGAATGCGAGGCTCACCTGTCGGGTAACTTGCGTTCGTAGAGGCTGCCGCCATGGGGGGATCTCCAGTAGGTGGAGCAGCGGAGGGCGCAGAAGGCACTCGAGCAAGCAGGATATCGAGTGCTTGCCCAATGCGAACCTGCTGGTTTTCGTAGTCCTCCATGCGGGATGCCAGTCCGCGGAGCGCTCGTCGGACATCAGGTGTGGCTTCCTCAGAAGGATCCATGGCCCGAAAATAATGTCAGGGAGCCGGGAGCCCCCTCTGGGGAGTAGTCCGGATCTAGGAGGAAGCCCCTCAGGAGGGATCAGGGTCGTGGTATCCAGGGGTAAGGCAAGAGAATAATCAAAGTCCAGGCACAGGTCAAAAGGCAGGCGGAATACAAACAAAGTCCAGGGCCAGGCAGGGAGTCACACCAAGGAATCAGGCAGATTATAGCAGGGGAAACAGCAAGGGAACCCAGGAATCTCTTAGGGAACATGATCCTATTTTCGGGCGCCATCTTGGCGCCTCAGGCGTTCTTTTATCTTTGAATTTGGCGCCCTTGCGCCAGCGTCAGCGCGCCTGCGACCGGCGCTGTGCTGGCGTCACTGCACCGGCGTCGGAACCCACGTGGGTTGCCTGGGCGCCGCCATCTTGGATTCTTCGCCGGGAGCGGACGCGACTCCTCGCGCTCCCGGCGGTCTTGACAGAGAGACAGTTAGTAAATAATGTTTGTAGCCGGTTTGCAGCCAGTTCCAACCACGGAGCTCTTCACCGCACGTCCACTCGCATCAGCGTCTAAGCCCAGCCCCCTTCAGATTAATGTTTAGAAAACTGGTAACTTCCCTCCAAGATATACTGATCTTTGGACAAGTGAAAAAGGGACACATTATACTCATCACACTTGGGACAGTATGATACAGGACTAGAAAAGATACCTTTAGAAAAAAAATTCCCATAGCCTAAGTGAACTAACTTAAAATGTTGTATCCTCCAACTCTCTGCCAAAATTAATTTATTGTAAAATAGACTTCACCAAATCTGAAGAGGATATTTGACATTGTAGTCGATCAAAAACTGACCTATTTGACAAAATAAAAAACTTAGCTTGATTTCGGTTGGTCTTTTTGAATTCAAGTTTCAAACTTTTTTCAATTCAGAATTCGACCCTTGATAAATATGCCCCTAAATTTTCTGTTCTTGCACAGATTTTTTTGAAGAAAATTTCATTATGGAATGCATGTCAAACAGGAGAAGCCTTGTATGGGGCCATGGATGAAACTCATACCTGGTTGGTTTGCAATGCCACCCAAATGATTATTTAGATAATCTGACTCTCCACTCTATATTGCCTTGGCTTAGCAGCTTTCATGCAGAACCCTAATTGAGGTTCTAACTTTAACTCTGGCTTTTTATTGTTCTTGACTTTGTTTTAAATGTAGAATGAGATAAGAGGTTTTTGATGCACTTCCATCCTCCTCTATGATGGGGCTGCTGTAGAAAATAGCTATATGCCTATGTTTGCCGACAGATGTATTGTAGGGAGGGATTTGTTTTGTCGCATAGGTCAGTAAAAATACTCATATATACAGGTATGAACTTGGTTGGACTACTGCAACCTATCCCAGCATCTACATTCCCAAAAAAAGTCATCCAGCTAGGTAGGTTCCACATCCTTATACTTAAAGGAACAGTAACATCAAAAAATTAAAGTGTTTTAAAGTAATAACAATATAATGCAGTGTTGCCCTGCACTGGTAAAACTGTTGTGTTTGCTTCAGAAACTGTACTATTGTTTTTTTAATTGTTTATATAAATAGGCTGTTGTGTAGCAATGTGGGCAGCCATTCAAAGGAAAAAAGGCTCATGTTATACAGCAGATAAGCTCTGTAGAACATAATGTTGTTATCTGTTATCCACTATTCAACCTGTGTCATATAGCCTTTTTTCAATTCCCGCCATTGCTACACAGCAGCTTGTTTATATGAACTATGTATTTTAATTACTTTAAAACAATTTAATTTTTTGGTGTTATCTTTTGGTGATGGTGTTACTGTTGCTTTAACAGAAAGTACTATAACAGGAGCAAACTATTTTTTATAAAGTTTAATTTAACTCAATCTATTTAGATTTGCCCTGAGCAATGAAAGCAGCTACTGCCATTTATTTAAGTAGAGTCTCCATAACCTTCTTTGAACTAGCAAATTATTATCATCATAATTAGTAATGTAAAATTGCTCACAGTTTTGTAGGTGTCATTTTTAGAAACATTTTTTCATATGCTCTTTAAGACAACAATAAATGGATGCAACATAGCAGAGCATAAATATATCCAAATTAGTTTAGATATGATGAAAAGCATTGTTTGTTTACACTAGGGAAATTTGAGAACATTATTCTAATCGAATTATACACTCATATTGCCAAAACTTTAACATATCAGTTTGCCACAGTGCCCTTACTGAATATAGTTCACTGTGCCCAGAAGAGGTTGCACAAATGGAGCCTGGCAACTCTTACTGGAATACACGTTGCATATATTTCACTATGTGAAAATCTAGGCAAATGTGCACTGTTATGCCATGTGTTCAAAGCTACAATCTACACCAAGAGGTTTGCTGGTAATACAATCTACACCAAGAGATTTGCTGGTAATATTGTATCTAAAGCTATATTTCAAATACATCATGCGTTTGGAAGTCATACATATCTGTACAGTTTGTTATGCTGAAGAACAACTGGAGCCCTCAGGGGACATTATTATGTAACGGACTGCAGAGATATGAATTCACTGACAGGTGACTATGCATGGATGACAGAAAATCTATAGTACGATGTTGCTTAACCTTTTTCCCAGGGGACTCAAATTAAATCAAGGGAATTTGCTTTGTGAATGAAAAAATGTTTTGGAGTCATCTCATTTTCATTACTATTTTTCAGTAGGATGCATTTTCATATTAAAAGGGCATCCCGTTGATTACCCTTAATAGCACGAAGGACCCATTTAAAAACCCAACCTGTAAGTTAAGGACATTTCAATGGCAGTTATGCATTATGCTAAAAAAAAAATCTGTAGTTTACGTGACACATTAATTCAGACAACATCAGTATAATTCATAGTGCAAACTCACACAAATATTTGTTATAACCTCAGTTTTTTTACTTGTGGACATGATAAACATAAAAGGTGCCACCAGCTGTGACTGTAGGTATACTTCTGATTAATCCCAAAAACAATCAGATGATTACTAGTGACCAAGTTTGCTCTAACCAAACTAAACTCTAACCAAACTAAATAGATTAGGGGGGAATAGGATTATTCATGTACAAAAGAATTTCTTTCCCTATATCTAGTAGGTATAGTTCTATACTCCTTAAGTAGATGCATTTTTTAAATGAAATAATCACAGAGAATAAACATTTCTAGTTTTCAGACACATCACATGTACTGTAAATGAAGGCGCATAAATAGCCACACTATTTAGGTTCCAATCATGTCTTAATAACATAGCATAGGCTTCATTATCATCTTGACTTTAGTTTGCAATTGTTACTATGCAACCGCTATTACTGGTTAAAAAAAAACATTTCTTACCAATGTTAATACAGTATATTTCTTTGAGGAGAATAAGGTCACACTACCCACACATCATTTCCACCATGCATAAAAAAGGCCCTGGGCCCTAAACTACTCAGGAAAGCGAGATTGTTTATTGGGGAATTGAAAGTGATTTCTTTGCCACCGTAGTCCTTTGTCAGGTGCTTGATGAAAGATCATTGTGAGTCCCAAATGTTTGTAAAATCCTCAATAAATACATTTAGCTTCCTGAATGATTGAGTTCATTGGTCATATGCTGTGATTAATATTGCATCTAGTTTTGACCTGCTTCACATTTTCTTCAATACGATTAATTGCACACTCTTTTCTAGTGACCTCTAAGAGAATTTTACAGTTACACTTTTAATAATCATGCTAAGTTGATATTTTCTGTAGCTTTTAAAGTGTAGTACTTTAACATCCTGATATAGACATTTCTACAGTTTGAAACATAAAATATTAAGAGACATTGCTTTTGTATAAATGGAATATTTGTGCTGTCCTATAATACAAATTAATATTTTACTCTACCTTGTAGACCTTTTTTCACTACAATGCTTGATTTTCCTGTTTTGTCTGAAACCGAGGAACAGAGCAACCAATCACACACAGGCAGATTTAGCAAAAATCGAAGGCTTGGAGATCTGTGTTTTAGAAGGCTAATGCTAACAAATTTCATATTCACTTGACTTATGGGAGTTGAGCAGCTCAAAGCTCCGATTAGGAGACATTAGAGGGATAAAGTTCCAGGGTACTAATAGCCCAGAAGTAGGGACAAAGTGTTGAGACTAGGGATGATAGGAATTCCCCTAGATGGCAACTAAAGAGTTCCTGAAAGCTGGCTGTACCTTTCACATTACTGCTACCTCTGCTGACATGAACTTTTGTATGTAGGGATCCAACCCAATGCATGGTACTGTGAGTATTTGATTCCTTTATGCTATCTGATTGTTCTGAATACTCCTTTGTGGATCTGTGCTATGTTTAAATAAATATACTGTTCTGGTTAAGCATTAAAGAACTACTGGCGCCCATTTATTGTGCGATTGCACCTGGTTACAGTTGCACTACACCCTGCCTCCACCCTGTTGCGAGGGCTTACCCCTGAGAGAGAGGGCTTCATTTGTGGTATTACCCCACACTGAAAGTAGCTAAAACTGACCACAGTAAAGTCAGTTTACTATAGTGCTACACTAGGATTCGAGAAAAATACCTTGATCAAACTTGATTGAGATTAACACATTTAAGAAATTTTCTAAATATGTCCAGAAAAGAAAATTAAGATTAAAATTGTGATAGGAATAGGTTTGACATAAAATCATGAAATCAGTTACAAAAATTCTGCAAGAATGGACTATTTTTAACTGCGCAGAGGTTTAGAGGTTTATAATATAAATTGAATATATATAGCAGTGAGTCTTATCTCCATATGTATGGGAACATCCACTGACTAACCTAACACAACAGTTTTTTTATTTATCAGTAATGATACCAATTTGTGGTAAATTTCCGTGTTTCAAAACTGTGGCGACAATTCACCACTGAAAAATCAACCACCTTAAATATTGTCACGCACATCAAAATTGTTGCATGTCAAAATTATTCGGACACCGATTGACTTTAATACATTTGGACCAAATTGCTGAGCGTCCAAACAATTTTTACATTTGGACCAAATTGCTGAGTGTCCAAATAATTTTTACGCCCATTGATTTCAATGTGTTTTGCTAATTTTTCACCGTTTCATAAATTTTGCAGTCATTTTGCAAATTTCTTAGCGATTTGTAACTGCACAGATTTGCCCATTACTATTTATCAGTCCATGAGTCAAAAACTCTCTGCTATGTGGTCAAATTATACAAAAATTTACAAGAAAACAAAAGTTATCTGGAGAGCACAAAAGTCACCATAAGCTTTTCACAACTAAATATATAGTAAAATATGACCCTTAAAGGACCAGTAACATAAAAACTAGGGATGCACCGAATCCACTATTTTGGATTCGGCCGAACCCCCGAATCCTTCGTAAAAGATTCGGCCGAATACCGAACCGAATCCGAACCCTAATTTGCATATGCAAATTAGGGGTTGGAAGGGGAAAACATTTTTTACTTCCTTGTTTTGTGACAAAAAGTGACGCGATTGCTCTCCTCACCCCTAATTTGCATATGCAAATTAGGATTCGGATTCGGTTCGGCCGGGCAGAAGGATTCGGCCGAATCCGAATCCTGCTGAAAAAGGCCGAATCCCGAACCGAATCCTGGATTCGGTGCATCCCTAATAAAAACTAGTGATGGGCAAATGAATTTGCTGCGAATTTGCGCGTTTCACTGCCAGCGCCCGCAAATTGATGCTGTCATCAAAACTCTCTAGAAATTTGCGAATTTCACATTGAATCGACAAGTGGGACTAATTCGCCCATCACTAATCAAAACATGACATTTTTTGAAGTAATAAAAATATAGTGCCGTGTTGCCTTGCACTAGTAAAACTGCTGTGTTTGCTTCAGAAACACTATGGTTGTTTATATAAATAAGCTGCTGTATAGCAATGGGGACAGCCATTCAAAGGAGAAAAGGCTCAGGGTTACATAGCAGATAAGCTCTGTAGAACATTATGTTATCTGTTATCCACTATTTATCCTGTGCCATATAGCCTTTTTTCAATTTCCGCCATTGCTGCACAGCAGCTGTTTATATGAAATATAGTAGTGTTTCTGAAGCGAACAGATCAGTTTTACAAGTGCAGGGCAACAGTACATTATATTTTCATTATTTTAAAACTCTTTCATTTTTTGGTGTTACTGTTAACAATTTTTGTCTGTGCATATCTGAATTCATTTAACTAGGTTTAATAAAGCATATCACAGTTTGTGATTCTGGTCTGGAGAAGTGGATAACTTGGTTAAATACAATGTTCATTAGTTTCTTATATTGTTCAAAATGTCTTTTAATATTTGTGAATATAAAAACTAAATTTGTTTTGTAAAGTGAATCAGCTCATATTTAAGGTGTAGTGTATTTTTAAAGCTTGAATCAGGATGACATCCGTAGGTATAACTCTCTCCCAGCATGGCATTAGAAAATCTGTCTCCTAAAGCCTTTGTGTTTCAGACAAAGATTTGTTAAACTTGATCAAACAATTGTCTTACCTGTGTTCTTTTATAAATCACTCCTGGAACCTGTCACAAAACTTGATATAAGTAATGGCTTTTTTTGAAGCATTTAAGATAAAAATTTTGTGAGAAAGGGCTCTTGCACGCGGGTATTTTAACAAACTCATGCTGAAAGTATAAATGCATATAGTGTATTGCATTTACATGTGTTTTTGTAAATGCCTTTTTGACAAAGCTGTGTAAAAAAACAGGTTTCCAATTTGTCACTTAAAAAAGGCAGACATAAATCTTTGTACTGATTGTACTGTAACGCATACTGTACCTCTGCAAACAATCTAGCATACCTGTAAGCAGCCTCTTGAAAATGCCATAGGAAAATACAGCGATCATTCATTGCGGCTTTTTACTTAGTTTTTTCCTAGAGGGATCTTCACTAAAACTTGCTTGCCACTTGAATTTTCCCCTTTGACTTTAATGGATTACAAGAAGTCTGAAGCGGCTAATAAAAATGGCTTGGCATTTGGATTGCTTAGACAGCTTGATAAATTTTCCATTTATTTTACTCAGCTCTTTACAACTATTTTTTTATGAGATTTGTTTTATAGAACATAATAAATATTAAATGGTACAGGAGGGTCCCAATATTTAATTACACAATTCACCATATACTGGTGCACTGCACTGGGCTTTCAGCTAGGGGAGCACATTAAATTATATTGGTGTCAAGCAGGCACTCAAAAAACAAACTTGTGTGAAATCCAACACATAGGTACACATAGACGTAGCCTTATGCATTTCATGTTCTAAAAAAACACTTAATCATAGCCTTAATACTCTATAATCTATAGGAGTATAATTAAGTGTTTTTAGAACACAAATGGGGGAATGTAATATTGGTCGATAACGCAAAATCATTCACAATCCCTTTGCAATGCGAATAAATGTTCACAAAGTGCAAAATGTTGTCTTTGCAAACACCTTGCCCCTTACATGACAGTAAGATAGCAATTGCAAATTTTATAGTTTGCAATAGTCTGTAGCGTATGTAATAAAATTGCACAATCGCAAACTATTTTTTTGCGACAAAACATTTAACAAAACTGCAGAGCAGTTGTTAAAGGTTCACAATGCACAATTAAGATTCACAATGCAATAAAAGCCTAATGAAGTATATTATATTGCGACATGCAATTTTTTTTTCACAAAGTTTTTTTTTGCAAATTTTATTACATTTCCCCCAATAAGTATAAGGCTACCTCCATGTAATTAAGCACAACATTAAAAGCACACGAGAACAACTGGGACGAATATAATGGAATTATTTAGCCGATGTGTTTAGGTGTGCTCAAACCTGCATCTCAAACACAAGTGAAAAAAAAACACCTGTGTGTAAAATCCCTAAAGGCCATAACACATGAGGATATTTCAAATATTTCATTGTCCATAGCAAGGGTGGGAAAGAATAGCTCAGAATTGCCCATTACTACTATGGCAATAATCTGCAATTATTTCCCATTGCTACTTGATATACTATTGCTATAGAAGCAAATGGGGTGATTTTGAGCATTGGAGCCGGACTGGGACATCAGGGGCCCACCAAAAAAATCTTAGACCAGAAGCCCACTCTCAGTAATATTTTCTTCCTCTCCTCACTAAACCTCTATTCTCAAAGTTTATTTTCTTGACATACTATAATATATTATTCCATCTATTTAGCCCCTTTGGCAAAGAAATGACCATGAAATAGGCCAAATGTTTAGAAGCACTGACACCTGGGCCAACCAAGGGTTTTCCTGGTATCCCGGTGGGTCAGTCCGACACTCATTGGAGCCCCATCTGCCCAGATAAACTCAGCACTGATACCATTTCTTCAAATGCAAATAGCTTTCCTATGTTTTTATTGCATTGCTCAAATTATTCTGCATTGTCGCAATAACTTTTGCAGGTAGTTACATTAAGGAAAGGAGAAAATCCCTTGTGAATATACAGCCTACCTACATGCTGTCCTTTGCTAATTTTGTAGCAAATTTTTTTAAGTGATTTATTTCACACCTCTTCTTGAAATCATTGCTTTCTTATATCAGGCCTCAGGCCTTACTGAATATTTTCACAAAACAGGTGGATCCATAAGTGCATGAATCATTCTGACAGATCATTCTTTGCTGTTGACCAATATACCCTGCTGTTCTAAGGATAAAAAATAACCACTGAAAATATAGCCTCTAAACTGAAGCTAAGAACCGCTGAATTAAATAATTAGATAATGCCTAAATCACTATTTACTAATATAAAAGCTATGAGAGTCACAAAGCTCCATAAAGCAAGAGTGGATATATTTAATGTATGTTCTTTTAAAAAGAAAATATTAGGCATAATTAGCCACTACTTTTCTGCCTTTCATCCTATTATACATAATAATAATAATAAAATAGAATTTTCTGTGTTAACTGGTTCTTCTATTTCTACCAGTCCTAAGTGATAAATTTAAGGAGGAACATAACCCTTAGTGCTGGTAATAATATTCTCCTTCCTATCAAATGCATGCACATTTGTAACACACATATTTGTGGGATAATTATTGCTAATGGTTTACCACTAGACTTGTACTCATTCCACAGAGCAATAAAATGAGAATAAATCCGAGTAAATGCAGAGCGAGCTTGTAAAACGGCTTTCATTCTTAATAGCCCCTGTAAACAAAATTGCAATGCTGGTAAGTCTTACATACAACTGGCCAATAGTTTGGTAAAAATCTGCATTTAAGCAGCTGAGTGGCAAATGTTGCACATTTATTTTAAAGCAGAAATGAACACCCAGGTGCATCATACCTGCTGAACTTACCTACCTGAGTTATCATTATCAGCCCATGGAGGAACTTGAGTAGTAACAGGGCTGTAAACCTGGTAGTAATAGTATATTCGCTATAGAATGTGAAATAGTGCACATGTTGGCAACAGTAGCACTAATTCAGTAGAACCTCTGCTTATTATTGAAGAATGGAATGCTATACAAATGTAGTGATAGTGCCCCCACTCAACATAAGAATGTGCTTCACAATTATCATTGATGATGCATGATAGACTACAGAAGAAGCCACAGCAAGCACAGTTTAACAGCGAAAGGTTGTTATGTAATAAAAGGTGCTAAGTTTGCCCTGGGTGCAGTCACCCACAGCTACCATTCAGCAGGTAGAGTTTACTGGTCACCTATTTTAAAGCAAACTTCTTATTGGTTGCCTCTAAGTTCCCTCTGTGAGTTCTGCCTACACTCACTTGCATATAATGAATAACAAACTTGTACCATTAATGGTGATGGGAGCAACACTGCACTCGACATGAAGCCTCCACTGATGCAAAGAACACAACTTACAAAATACCTGCATGATTAATTAGTAAGAATGTTAGCATGCACCCCAATGGTAAATCACACACAAGTTTCACTACTCAATAGTTAGAGGTTATTAAGCTAGCATTCCTGGGGGGAGTGAGTCTGCTTTGTGGATGAAACAAAAAAATGACAATTTGCGCATTGCACTCCTGTTTGAAAATACAGATATGGGACCCATTATTGCATAATTTAAATTTCCATATCTTAAGTCTACTAAAATATAATTTATACATTAATTAAGCCCAATTGTTTTGCATCCAATAAGGATCAATGCTATCTTAGTCTCGCTCAAGTACAAGATACTGTCTTCTCATTACAGAGGAAAAAAAAATTGAATTACTATATTAAGGTGTATGGGAGATGGCCTTTCTGTAATTAATGACTTTCTGGATAACCTGTTTCTAGATAACAGACCCCATATCTGTAAAAATATTTTTTTTTCAATATCTGTTCACCAGAAATACAAATCCTGCAATGACTGAATTATATTAAACATTTGCATGATATAACCCTCCAATAATTCATTGTTGTAAAGAAAAGAACGTTTTCACCATTATAAAAAAAAATCAATGAATAGTTTAACTTGGGATATTGCAGTCTTTAAAGTTTTTTTGAGGACATCATTACTACAAGTCATTTGTCAGCAGTTATACGCAGCATGCAGGGTGTAAAACAACTTTGAAATTGATACGTTTAACCTTCCGTATGTGCTATAAAAATGAGAAGAACTGGCACATACAGTAATTGCAAACAAAATTATTACACACATATTTCTTAAACATTTTGGAGCCTTACATAGCGGATGGAAATTAAAGAGATTGGTCTCTCTTTCTAATGACGACTTAGCATCTAATGGATCAGATTAGGTAGCCCAGACACAGTAATTCGCTATGCAAAACAGACAACCTACTGTGGGCTTTTCAAGTCTAAATAGCTGAATATCTCAGAACTGTTTTCTAATTAGTGCTGCTGATGATCAATTTTCTAAAACAAAAAGAGAGAGGGGGGTGGGATAGCGTAACCATGGGTAAGCAATTGAGAACCAGGGAAACATATCCATGGAGCTGACTGCTCTGCAGACAGACACGTATCACTTATTCTGCAATTAATTACATTCTTGTCCTTGTACAGTCTAGCATGTCTTATTCAAAAGATTGATTTGCCTCTCATTTAAATGTTTGCTTTAAAAATCTTATGTTATTTTCTTTTTTGTACGTGCCCCACAATCCAGTTTTACATATTTAATTTTTTCCTGTTTGAATCAGTCTGCTGACTGGATAAAGCAACTTAAAGCAAACAAATCATCTGAAAGGGATAAGTATTTATTAACTGCTATTTTATATTAAGGTTTATATTTAACTACTGTGGTTTTATTTTTTTAAAGGTATATTTTTTCTTTTCTGTCTTGGGTGCTAAACAGCAAAGTTTGGTGTGCTAGTGTGCTTACAGCAAGTTTGTCACAACCTGCTTTACTTTGCAGTTTTCCCTCCGTTTGAGGGGGTGGGGTTTGATTAGTTGCACCTGAACAGACTGTATAAATAGAACCCCTGGCACTCCAGTGGAGCTTGCTCTAGTGTTAGCTTCTCTTAAGTGTTTGCTCGTTAAGTGGGGGATCTGTAAGTGGAGTTATAAACACCGGAGTTAAGTGGGGGATCTGTAAGTGGAGTTATAAACACCGGAGTTAAGTGGGGGATCTGTAAGTGGAGTTATAAACACCGGAGTTACAAACTAAAGGAGGTTCAAACTAGGTCAAAAGTTTGTTCTAAACCCTCATTTTTATTTTATATATTTTTATTTTTTTCCTGTTTTGATCTGTAACTGGGATAATGAGTGCTAGCAAGATTGAAGGTCTGACTCAGTGCACAGTCTGCCATATGTATGCAGATTTGGAACAAGAGTTCCAAAATGCTTACCTCTGTGGTGGTTGTGAGCAAATTGCCACTTTGGAGGCTCACGTTAGAGCACTAGAGCAACAAATTGCAACATTGCGGTCGATTGACAATCTTGAAAGGAGTCTTTTGCTCACTGAGCAGGACCTAGCGGGGTCAGATAGTTTGGGGGGAACAGAACAGCAGCAGGATGTTGAGGCAGCTAGCTGGGTGACAGTTAGAAAATCTAAGGTGGGCAAAAGGAAAATGGAGGCTGATCCGGAGATTATACATCGCAACAAATTTGCCAGATTGTGTGAAGATGATGGGAGTATGAACTCTGGATTGGCAATTCTAGATGGGGCTGATCTCTCTAACAGCCGGGAGACCAGTTTCTCTAGTAGTGGTGGGGAGGAGAGTAGAGTCAGGCCTAAGCAGATTGTGGTTGTAGGGGACTCAATTATTAGGAAAGTGGATAGAGATTTGTCTTCCGGATCGCTACAACCGAACAGTTTGCTGTCTACCTGTGGTTGATCGGATAGACAAATTATTGGGTGGGGCTGGGCATATCGGTACTAATGACAAAATAAATGGTAGATGGAAGACCTTAAAGAATGATTTCAGGGATCTAGGCTCTAAGATCAAGGAAAGGTCTTCCAATGTCATCTTGTCTGAAATTTTGCCTGTGCCTCGTGCAAGTTTAGGAAAACAGCGGGAGTTTAGGGAGCTAAATGCGTGGCTCAAGTCTTGGTGCAGGAAGGAAGGGTTTGGGTTCCTAGAGCACTGGGCTGATTTTTCGTTGGGGTACAACCTATACAGTCGTGACGGTTTGCACCTCAATGGAAGGGGGTCCGCGGTGCTAGGGGAAAGAATGGCTAAGAGGTTGGAGGAGAGTTTAAACTTGGCAAGAGGGGGGTGGGTGATATAAAGAATTATGGGGAAGCTAGGGAAGACGGGGCAGTGGGGTTAGTAAGGGGTCATGGGGGAGGAGTGAGGGGGGCATACATTTTACCAGCTAAGGAGGTCCCTCTGTTACAAGGAAAACAGAATAATACTAACTTAACGTATAATTCTTCACTAAGTAATGCAAATTTCAAAAGTAAAAGTAGTAACCTCTGCTGTATGCTGGCAAATGCACGGAGTTTGTCAGGTAAAATGGGAGACCTGGAATTAATTGCATGCTCTAAAAATTATGATATAATTGGTATCACTGAGACCTGGTGGGATGAAACCTGTGACTGGATTGTGAATTTAAATGGTTACACCCTTTTTAGGAGGGACAGAGGGATTAAAAAGGGTGGAGGAGTGTGTTTGTATGTAAAGCCTGGGTAGAGGTTTTGACTGGGCAAAAGGTAACAAAAAGAATTATCATTGGTGTATGCTATAAACCATCTCGTATAAGTGTCGAGTATGAAGCTCAGCTACTCTTGCAGATACAAGCGGCTTCACAGCTGGGTCAAGTTGTTGCTATGGGTGACTTCAATTATCCAAACATTGACTGGGGTAATGGGGTTGCTAAGACAGAAAAAGCTAGTAGGTTTGTAAATATGCTGAATGACAACTTTTTATTCCAGCTCGTTCAAGAACCTACTAGGAATAACTCTCTTTTGGACCTTGTAATAACTAACAATACTGAACTCATCTCTAGCATTTGTGTGGGTGAGCATTTAGGGAATAGTGATCATAACATGGTCTCCTTTGAGATTCTGTTGCAGAAGCAATTCTATAAGGGAGTAACTAAAACACTAAATTTCAGACGTGCAAACTTTGACAGTATAAGGGCATCTCTGCAACATATTAAGTGGGAAATGCTTTTCTCAGGGTTAAACACAGAACAAAAATGTGAAGTCTTTAAAATGCTGCTTAATAAATATACTTGTCAGTATATTCCACTTGTAAGCAAGGAACGTCGTTGCAAAGCAAAACCTTTTTGGTTCAATAGAAGCGTTGGTGTTGAGGTGGGTAAGAAAAGACGTGCTTTTAAAACTTTCAAGTTAGCTGGTACAGCCGAATCATTTATAAGGTACAAGGAGGCCAATAAATCATGCAAAGAAGCTATAAGGCAAGCTAAAATTGCTATAGAAAAGGATATTGCAGCAAGCAGTAAAAAAAATCCAAAATTATTTTTTAAATATGTTAATAGTAAAAAAATGAAGCAGGAAGGGGTGGGTCCCTTACTATCAGAGGGGGGTCAGCTGGTTGATGAAAACAAATTAAAAGCGCAGATTCTGAATTCATATTTTTCATCTGTCTACACAAATGAGGAATCAGTAAGTGAAGGTTTCCTTCTTAACAGTCCCAATTCCAGTAATACAACTAATGATGCATGGTTCACACATGATGAAATTCAAAAGAGACTAGAACATGTTAAGATTAACAAAGGTCCAGGGCCAGATGGTATTCATCCCAGGGTAATTAGCAAGCTTAGCTCTATGATTGCCAAACCTCTTTACTTAATTTTTCAGGATTCATTGAGATCTGGCATAGTGCCGAGAGACTGGCGAATTGCTAATGTGGTGCCTCTATTCAAAAAAGGATCCCGTTCTGAGCCTCAAAACTATAGGCCAGTTAGTCTGACGTCAGTGGTAGGAAAGCTTTTCGAAGGGTTAATAAAGGATAAGATACTGGACTTCATAGCAAATCATAATACTATGAGTTTGTGCCAGCATGGTTTTATGCGTAATAGATCTTGCCAGACTAACTTAATTTCTTTTTATGAGAATGTAAGTAGACACCTCGATTCTGGGATGGCAGTGGATGTGATTTACTTAGATTTTGCTAAAGCATTTGATACAGTGCTACACAAAAGGTTACTGGTTAAATTAAGGAATGTTGGCCTGGAACATAGTATTTGTACCTGGATAGAGAACTGGCTAAAAGATAGACTACAAAGAGTGGTGGTAAATAGAACATTTTCTAATTGGACCAGTGTTGTTAGTGGAGTACCGCAGGACTCTGTACTAGGTCCCTTGCTTTTCAACTTGTTTATTAATGACCTGGAGGTGGGCATTGAAAGTACTTTTTCTATTTTTGCAGATGATACTAAATTGTGCAGAACTATAGGTTCCATGCAGGGTGCTGCCACTTTGCAGAGTGATTTGTCTAAACTGGAAAACTGGGCAGAAAACTGGAAAATGAGGTTCAATGTTGATAAATGCAAGGTTATGCACTTTGGCAAAAATAATATAAATGCAAGTTATACACTAAATGGCAGTGTGTTGGGAGTTTCCTTAAATGAGAAGGATCTAGGGGTCTTTGTAGATAACACGTTGTCTAATTCTGGGCAGTGTCATTCTGTGGCTACTAAAGCAAATAAAGTTCTGTCTTGCATAAAAAAGGGCATTAACTCAAGGGATGAAAACATAATTATGCCTCTTTATAGGTCCCTGGTAAGGCCTCATCTGGAGTATGCAGTGCAGTTTTGGACTCCAGTCCTTAAGAGGGATATAAATGAGCTGGAGAGAGTGCAGAGACGTGCAACTAAATTGGTTAGAGGGACGGAAGACTTAAATTATGAGGGTAGACTGTCAAGGTTGCGCTTGCGAGGGGACATGATTACACTTTACAAGTACATTAGAGGACATTATAGACAAATGGCAGGGGACCTTTTTACCCATAAAGTGGATCACCGTACCAGAGGCCACCCGTTTAGACTAGAAGAAAAGAACTTTCATTTGAAGCAACGTAGGGGGTTCTTCACAGTCAGGACAGTGAGGTTGTGGAATGCACTGCTGGGTGATGTTGTGATGGCTGATTCAGTTAATGCCTTTAAGAATGGCTTGGATGATTTTTTGGACAGACATAATATCAAAGGCTATTGTGATACTAAGCTCTATAGTTAGTATGGGTATATAGAATTTAATTAAAAGTAGAGAGGGGTGTATGTATGGATGCTGGGTTTTCATTTGGAGGGGTTGAACTTGATGGACTTTGTCTTTTTTCAACCCAATTTAACTATGTAACTATGTAAGAGCATTGTATTCTAGCTGGCACGTTGCCCACAATTAATGATAAGCTGTCCCTTGTCATACTTTTTCTGCATCACTGTACACATTTGGAAGAAAGCAAAATTAATATGCTAGATTTGGAACATTTTTGGAGAAAGTTTTACTGTACGTGAAAAATGCAGATAAAAAAGTTCAGTGAGTCCATAAAAGCCACCTGATGAACCTATTCAGAACACAGATCAGTTGTACTTCCTCCACAACAATCTTTACTATGGTTTTTGTTGAACGCATGGCTGCAGCCCAGAGGTACAGTATGCAGTTAACTGTCATTAAAAATATATACATGGATCAGATGGCAATACAAAAGGTGGCAGCTTTGAGATTGGCAAACATGACCAATTATAAATCAAGAGTGGTTACAGTCCAGTAGAAATCAAAATATTGGCTTTGTTTAATTAAAAGCCGTACACTTCCCAAATGTTGTTTATGTAGAATGCATCCTTTAATTTCCTGTTCCATTTTTTATAGAGATAATTTAATAATCTGAAAGGATCTATGAAGTTGTTTTCTGTTCCTTCTTGTATCACACTGTCAGCAGCCTGTACTACACTTCTTTCATATTGATTTTGTTTTAAAATGGGGGTCTTCCAGCTCATATAGGGGCTGATTCACTAAAAGTCGATAAGGTGAGTGTTATTTATAGCATGGCGTAAAAATTGTATCACTTCTAATTTCTAGAATTAACGATTGTTTCACGAAAAGTTTACTTGTCTAACTTAAGAAGTGACTTTTTATGTTAATTTTAGCTGAATTGTATGCGGTATTTTATAGCATGCATTATTTTGTGCGATAATTTAGGGCATTTGATATAGTCACATGTTATTAGTGCAATTTATAGCACCTAAGACATTCAGGGTACCACTGGCAAAGTAGAAGTCTCTTTTTACAATATTCTAGTCATTCCTTTGCCTGGGAAACTTAAAATAATTCCATGACACAGAACACAGTGCATTCTGGACCTGCCCAAGGCTGTAGGTAAGGCTCCAGTTCCTAATAAAGCTCTTTAACTGCTGCTCTACAGCTCCTCACTACATATTCCTCTATTTATCCATCTGATGTTGTTTAGTAACGTCTACTCCTCGGAGGTGTTAAATTTCACAGTAATTATCACACTTTTTTATGCTTTTAACGCCCTTTTTTCTGTACCATAGTGACTTCCAGAACCTATTTTTTTTGCATTTATTTAATATATCAGATACAAATATCAGTATGGAGGTAAACAGGGGTGCTCTGCCAATGAGGCGAGCTGAGACGCTCGCCTCAGGCGGCATCACCATAGAGGACTTGGAAGTAATTGTGCATGCAACGCATAGCTCCAATTCCACATAAGATTGCAACCTGGCCGGTCCTTTACCGGCCAGGTGGCAAAAATGATGGTTGATCCCAATGTTATTAATAGGGAAAAAAGATATAAATATAGGAAGGCCGGGTATTTTTTTCCAAAAAAGATGGCAACCCTATTTCCAAAAGCTTGAGGAATATGCACATAAACAGTACATGGGAGCACAGCAATAAACCCGTCTCTCTCTTTGATGGACGTAAAGTGCTTTTTGTGATGGCAGAGGGGCTGTAGGGCCATTACTGTTCTGATGTAGCCATTAGTTTCAGTTACATGAATCTCACATGATTACATCTGAGGGTTTTGTCAAGCTGAGCCTATCATGAAATACTGGAGGACCATGCACTATGTCTATCATGCAACACAAGGGAGGGGGTCAGGACAGACTATGTGCCTATCCTGAAATGCAGGGGGGGCACCTGCTGTGAATATTATGAATGTTTCTCCACTGCATTTAACATGACATTTATGTGCTTCTTTCGTTGGAAGCTAGGCACATTCCTGGAACAGAGCAGTTTTGCCTTTGAAAAAAACTAGCTAGAGCCCATTCCTCTGTTTTGAATGTCTGTAACAAACGTTCAATGGTCACTCCCAGGAGACCATGATCCCACTACCCGGATTAAATATAACATTTACTTATAGGATTATAGGCTATAGAATTTTCTGTTCCTATAGTACATTGTTTTTTACTTATTATTTTGCCTTCTTCATCTATCATTTTCCTGTTTTCATTTAGGGGTCACTAACTAAGTGTAACGTTCACAACGGGGAACCGCTGTAACTGAGGATAGCCACTCCAAGGGGAGTGGATATGGTGGACGCCCAGGGGTGTAGCCATAGGTAATTGTAGGCAAAGACATGATGGTGATGAAGTTATAATGGGTTTATTGCAGTCGGGACACAGAAACACAAAAGGCAGGAACAAGCAAAATGGCTGATCGAGGAATCCAGATGGTGAGTGAAAAATGGGGAACACAGGAACAAGGTACTCACTCAGGAAACAAGGTTTTCAGGAACAAGACATACAAGGTTTCAAGGTTCAGGTTCAGATTCAGGTTCAGATTCAGGTTCAGGTTCAGATTCAGATACAGATTCAGATACAGATTCGCAGGTCAGGAACAAGCAGAATACAATCAATGACTCAGCCCTGAGCAAAGCTCAGGGCGGGGTTTATAAAGGGAAGGTGATTAGAAAATGGGAAACACATGAGGGTAAACGAGGTGGGTGGAAAACAGACTGTGAATGGCAGATAACAGAAAACAATACACACCAGAGTTCAGGATCAGCCCTGAGAGCCCCCAGTGGCTCATGAGGTAAGTGCTGCGAATAAGCAAAACAGCACTACCAGAGTTCAAGTCCCGGGCTGATCCTGACATTACCCCCCCCTTGAGGATCGACCTCTGGGCGATCCCAAGATCAAATGGTCCCCCATCCTTTTTAGTCCAAACACTGGGGAAATGGACAGAAGCCTCGCCAGAAACGAGAACAGGAGCTTCTCGAGGATCGACCTCTGGGCGATCCCAGGATCAAATGGTCCCCCAGTCTTTTTAGTCCCAACACTGGGGAAATGGACAGAAGCCTCACCCGAAACAGAAGCGTGAACAGGAGCTTCACCAGGATGGGAAAACAAAACAAAGAAGTCGCTGGGGTCAGGAGCCAGATCAGGAACATTGGCAGAATTAGGAGCCAGGACATCACAGCCAGAGTCGGAAGCCAGGACATGAAGACAGACAAGACCAATACAGGCACCTATTAAAGGTGGCGGACCAGGAGCTTGGACACCCATCACGGGTGGCGGACCAAGAGCACGGGCACCCATCACGGGTGGCGGACCAGGAGCTTGGACACCCATCACGGGTGGCGGACCAGGAGCTTGGACACCCATCACGGGTGGCGGACCAGGAGCTTGGACACTAGTGATGGGCGAATTTATTCGCCAGGCGCGAATTCGCGGCGAATTTGCGCGATTCGCCGCCAGCGAATAAATTTGCGAAACTCCCGCGAAAATTCGCGTCAAAAAAATTCGCCGGCGTCAAAAATTTTTTTTCGAAAAATGGGCGCCGGCGTCAAAAACGGGCGCCGGCGTCGAAAACGGGCGCCGGCGTCGAAAAAACGGGCGCCGGCGTCAAAAACGAGACGCCGGCGCCGTTTCGCGAATTTTTCGCCGTTTCGCGAATTTCGCGCGAAATTCGCGAATTTTTCGGCGAAGCGAAACGGCACAAATTCGCCCATCACTATTGGACACCCATCACGGGTGGCGGACCAAGAGCACGGGCACCCATCACGGGTGGCGGACCAAGAGCTTGGACACCCATCACGGGTGGCGGACCAGGAGCTTGGACACCCATCACGGGTGGCGGACCAAGAGCACGGGCACCCATCACGGGTGGCGGACCAGGAGCTTGGACACCCATCACGGGTGGCGGACCAGGAGCTTGGACACCCATCACAGGTGGCGGACCAAGAGCACAGGCACCCATCACAGGTGGCGGACCAGGAGCACAGGCACCCATCAGAAACAGGAAGAGGCAAGCCAGGACAGCAATACCACCACTTACAGCCATAGGCCTGATAGAGACAGGGTTAACCGCCCTACCAGGTCCAGTAGTCGGGGAAGTAGTACTATCCAGGGCAGGCAGGTCCTCAGGCCCGGAGGCCAGGGCAAACAGGTCCTCAGGCCCGGAGGCCAGGGCAAACAGGTCCTCAGGCCCGGAGGCCAGGGCAAACAGGTCCTCAGGCCCGGAGGCCAGGGCAAACAGGTCCTCAGGCCCGGAGGCCAGGGCAAACAGGGCAGGAACTGGCTCAGGAAGAAACAATCGTCTGGGAGCTGGCATGGGAACGGAGTCTGGCTGAGCTGCGGGCACGGAGACTGAGACCGTCTGGGCTGCGGGCACGGAGACTGAGACCGTCTGAGCTGCGGGCACGGAGACTGAGACCGTCTGGGCTGCGGGCACGGAGACTGAGACCGTCTGGGCTGCGGGCACGGAGACTGAGACCGTCTGGGCTGCGGGCACGGAGACTGAGACCGTCTGGGCTGCGGGCACGGAGACTGAGACCGTCTGGGCTGCGGGCACGGAGACTGAGACCGTCTGGGCTGCGGGCACGGAGACTGAGACCGTCTGGGCTGCGGGCACGGAGACTGAGACCGTCTGGGCTGCGGGCACGGAGACTGAGACCGTCTGGGCTGCGGGCACGGAGACTGGGACCGTCTGGGCTGCGGGCACGGAGACTGGGACCGTCTGAGCTGCGGGCACGGAGACTGGGACCGTCTGGGCTGCGGGCACGGAGACTGGGACCGTCTGGGCTGCGGGCACGGAGACTGGGACCGGCTGGGCTGCAGGCACGGAGACTGGGACCGGCTGGGCTGCAGGCACGGAGACTGGGACCGGCTGGGCTGCAGGCACGGAGACTGGGACCGGCTGGGCTGCAGGCACGGAGACTGGGACCGGCTGGGCTGCAGGCACGGAGACTGGGACCGGCTGGGCTGCAGGCACGGAGACTGGGACCGGCTGGGCTGCAGGCACGGAGACTGGGACCGGCTGGGCTGCAGGCACGGAGACTGGGACCGGCTGGGCTGCAGGCGCGGAGACTGGGACCGGCTGGGCTGCAGGCACGGAGACTGGGACCGGCTGGGCTGCAGGCACGGAGACTGGGACCGGCTGGGCTGCAGGCACGGAGACTGGGACCGGCTGGGCTGCAGGCACGGAGACTGGGACCGGCTGGGCTGCAGGCACGGAGACTGGGACCGGCTGGGCTGCAGGCACGGAGACTGGGACCGGCTGGGCTGCAGAGACAGAGGCTGGAACCGGCTGGGCTGCAGATACAGAGGCTGGAACCGGCTGGGCTGCAGATACAGAGGCTGGAACCGGCTGGGCTGCAGATACAGAGGCTGGAACCGGCTGGGCTGCAGATACAGAGGCTGGAACCGGCTGGGCTGCAGATACAGAGGCTGGAACCGGCTGGGCTGCAGATACAGAGGCTGGAACCGGCTGGGCTGCAGATACAGAGGCTGGAACCGGCTGGGCTGCAGATACAGAGGCTGGAACCGGCTGGGCTGCAGATACAGAGGCTGGAACCGGCTGGGCTGCAGATACAGAGGCTGGAACCGGCTGGGCTGCAGATACTGAGGCTGGAACCGGCTGGGCTGCAGATACTGAGGCTGGAACCGGCTGGGCTGCAGATACAGAGGCTGGAACCGGCTGGGCTGCAGATACAGAGGCTGGAACCGGCTGGGCTGCAGATACAGAGGCTGGAACCGGCTGGGCTGCCATGGTAACGGGCACAGGCAGCTTTCGGGGAGCCGGCACAGGCAGCTTTCGGGGAGCCGGCACAGGCAGCTTTCGGGGAGCCGGCACAGGCAGCTTTCGGGGAGCCGGCACAGGCAGCTTTCGGGGAGCCGGCAAAGGCAGCTTTCGGGGAGCCGGCACAGGCAGCTTTCGGGGAGCCGGCACAGGAGCAAGGACTGGCTGGGAAGCCGGCACAGGAGCAAGGACTGGCTGGGAAGCCGGCACAGGAGCAAGGACTGGCTGGGAAGCCGGCACAGGAGCAAGGACTGGCTGGGAAGCCGGCACAGGAGCAAGGACTGGCTGGGAAGCCGGCACAGGAGCAAGGACTGGCTGGGAAGCCGGCACCAAAGCTGGAGACTGGAGAGCCGGCACCAAAGCTGGAGACTGGAGAGCCGGCACCAAAGCTGGAGACTGGAGAGCCGGCACCAAAGCTGGAGACTGGAGAGCCGGCACCAAAGCTGGAGACTGGAGAGCCGGCACCAAAACTGGAGACTGGAGAGCCGGCACCAAAACTGGAGACTGGAGAACCGGCACCAAAGCTGGAGACTGGAGAGCCGGCACAGGAGCAGGTGACTGGAGGGCCGGCACAGGAGCAGGTGACTGGAGAGCCAGTCGTCGGGAAGATCCAGCCTCCTCTCTTGGGGGTACTAGGCATGGCAGAAGCCCCATTTTGGGAGGCACAGAACATGGCAGAAGCCCCTCTTCAGGGGGCACAGGACAAGGCAGAAGCCCCTCTTCTGGGGGCACAGGACAAGGCAGAAGCCCCTCTTCTGGGGGCACAGGACAAGGCAGAAGCCCCTCTTCTGGGGGCACAGGACAAGGCAGAAGCCCCTCTTCTGGGGGCACAGGACAAGGCAGAAGCCCCTCTTCTGGGGGCACAGGACAAGGCAGAAGCCCCTCTTCTGGGGGCACAGGACAAGGCAGAAGCCCCTCTTCTGGGGGCACAGGACAAGGCAGAAGCCCCTCTTCTGGGGGCACAGGACAAGGCAGAAGCCCCTCTTCTGGGGGCACAGGACAAGGCAGAAGCCCCTCTTCTGGGGGCACAGGACAAGGCAGAAGCCCCACTTCTGGGGGCACAGGATCAGGCAGAAGCCCCACTTCTGGGGGCACAGGATCAGGCAGAAGCCCCACTTCTGGGGGCACAGGATCAGGCAGAAGCTGGGCCAGTACTGGAGGTAGCTGTTGCAGAAGGGTAGCAGGACCGGGAACTGAAGCAGACTGCTGTGGGGTAGTGGGCCCAGAAATAGACTGCGGAGGGATGGCTGGTGCTGGAACAGGAGCAGACTGCAGAGGCATAGCTGGCCCTGGAACAGGAGCAGACAGCGCTGGGGATTTCAAAGGCCAAGAAACTGGAGGTGGACGACCAGACACAGGCCAGATAGCAGTTTGTAGCTCATCTTCGCTCGAATCTGAATCCTCCCAGCCCACATCGAAGACTGAATCCTCCCAGTCATCGTCAGAGAGAAAATCCTGCCAGACATCATCACAGAAATGGGAGCTGACTTTTGCCTCATTCTCCCCACCCCAAGGGAGTTGTAGTTCCACATCGGGACAAGAAAGCATGGAGGGCTTTCCCAAGGGCTTCTTGTTTGGCTGAGTCATTCTGTAACGTTCACAACGGGGAACCGCTGTAACTGAGGATAGCCACTCCAAGGGGAGTGGATATGGTGGACGCCCAGGGGTGTAGCCATAGGTAATTGTAGGCAAAGACATGATGGTGATGAAGTTATAATGGGTTTATTGCAGTCGGGACACAGAAACACAAAAGGCAGGAACAAGCAAAATGGCTGATCGAGGAATCCAGATGGTGAGTGAAAAATGGGGAACACAGGAACAAGGTACTCACTCAGGAAACAAGGTTTTCAGGAACAAGACATACAAGGTTTCAAGGTTCAGGTTCAGATTCAGGTTCAGATTCAGGTTCAGGTTCAGATTCAGGTTCAGATTCAGATACAGATTCAGATACAGATTCGCAGGTCAGGAACAAGCAGAATACAATCAATGACTCAGCCCTGAGCAAAGCTCAGGGCGGGGTTTATAAAGGGAAGGTGATTAGAAAATGGGAAACACATGAGGGTAAACGAGGTGGGTGGAAAACAGACTGTGAATGGCAGATAACAGAAAACAATACACACCAGAGTTCAGGATCAGCCCTGAGAGCCCCCAGTGGCTCATGAGGTAAGTGCTGCGAATAAGCAAAACAGCACTACCAGAGTTCAAGTCCCGGGCTGATCCTGACACTAAGGTTGCAATTTTATTGTTATTTTTTTATTGCTTATCCTTCTGTTCAGATACTCTCCTATTCATTGTCCAGTCATTACCTGACCAGTGCCTGTTTACAAGTCCAGTCCACATTTCTGGAGGTTTTAGCTGAGTCTCAATTTCCCCTAAGAGACTTGATCTAAGTGCCTCGAAGGCCTCTCTAATGTGTAAAAGAAAACGGATCCGCACACACACCGATTAGTGCAGTCGGGAATTATCCCCTTTTATTCAGCCACCAAACTGGCCAAACATGTTCTTGCTACTGTCATGTCACAATGATACACCCATCATGTCTGACATTTAGCATTATTTACTTAACATATTGCATCTGCTGAGTGTGCACTGCCTGTCCCTGCACTATGCTGTCCTGTCTTGCAGGAGTTGCATATTTTTGCACTTGCACTTTTTGTCTGTTGTCTGGTACATCTATGTTGCGTATAGCACCAAGGTCCTAGAGGAACAATGCTTAGTTTCACTGTGTACTGTACAAATGTATATGGATGAAATGACAATAAACTCACTCTTGACTCTTGACTTGACTCTTGACTCTATATCTATAATCCTGTTTAGGATACAAACTGTATTCAATCCCATTAAAGATACCGATCAAAGCAGGTAGCATAATTGCTTCTATGCTCAGGAACAATAAAAAATAGACATTAACTAAGGCTGACCATTTTGTTTCGCTAAAAAAAAATTGCAAAAGGCATTAAAGTCTATGGACAGCATTTTTTTTAACCCATTGAAGTCTATGGACGTCTTTTTCACAGTGAAACCAGGCAAAAAACTTGACTCGTCACTACATACTGCTCAGAATAACCGATGTAAGTAGATCAACAATGTGAAACCCCTTTAAAGTATGCCTGCTTTGTTTGAATGATTACTTGCTTCAAAAATGGTATTGCAACAGTTTGTATGCCAAAATATTTGCAATAGCGTATCTAAAACTTCTTATAGATGTACATTTATCATATACTGTGCCTGAGTTTCTGACATTTATTTCTCCGAAGTTCTGATACAGTGAAGCAGGAAAGCCATTTAATTCAGTCCTGCTGTTTGACACACCGTATTTCCTCAATTTAGAAAATATCACGGGGCATGTACCAAATGGCATTAGTACAAGTCAAACAATAAAGCATACACAAGCATTTTAAGATGCAAATGTTATAAATATTCCATATTCATAAATACCACACATTTTCTCCAAAGCCAAACATGAAATAAGGCTAAAGAGATTAAATAAAACCAATACAAAAAGACAGGCAGGTATCAGCTGCTTGTTCCTATTTATGTATCTTGAGGTTTTGGTACTTGGTGTGGGGGGGGGGTTAAGACCAGGTATCCAATTAGAGTCATTTATTTCAAGCAACCTTGTTGATTACTTGTTTAACAGATTATTAATAGAAAAGATAAAATGAAGTCTTTCTGCTCACTTTATTTATACTAGTCATGCTTAGAGTTATTCAAAGAAGAAACCTGCCTTTATAAAATGCTGTGTAGACATTCAAGTGTGTAAGTTTACTTCATTTCATACTGCTCATGTACGTTCCAGGATTGCTTTTTTTTTTTTTAAATATTCAACTATTGCAAAAAAGCTGCCAATCAGATGTCCGTCACATTAGCTATGGAATTGCAGCTGTCAGTGTCATGCTGAGCAGCTGGGAACAGATAGTGGGTTAAAGTCATTCACAAGGCAGAACTGATAAGTATTGTGGCTCCATTATCAAGAAGAAAATGTTTATTTTAGTACAGTAACCAAATTCATATCTAGTAAGAAACACACTCTATTTACTATAATTGGTGATGGGCAAATCTTTTTTGCTTCACAGAAAAATTTGCAAATATTGCGAAAAATTTTGTGAAACGGCGAAAAGTCAATGGCCGTCAATATAATTTTGAAACACAGCAATTTTGACGCAAGTGACAATTTTTTATACGGGGGAATATTTTGTCCAAATGCATTAAAGTCAATGGGCGTCCGATTAATTTAGATTAAATCCATGCCTGGCGAATTTATTCACCTACTGTATAACTTACTATAATATCTATTCTTACTTTATATATAAAGAGAGAGAGAGAGAGAGAGAGAGAGATGGGGACATACAAATACAAGGGTATGTGTTTTGCTGCGTGGGAGATAACATCAAATCAGATACTTAATATGTTGCAGGTGAAACATTCTAATGAGTATATAAATTGTAAAGCATATAGTTTTGTGACCAGTTGAATTTGTAATTTGTAACAGTCTTATTGTATCTTTCTGCACAGGCTATAAAAACAGTCGCTCCTTACCATGTATACCATTGTGGAAAATGATTTGTAACACACCCCATTGGCACATGTCTGCAACTCTGATAATTCCTTGCAAGAGAATTGTGACACAATAGGTGATTAGCAACTTTAAAATGTTCCAAAGACATGACTTAAAGCTGCATTTTGATTTCCTTGGGGTAGTGGATAAAAGTCAGTAGAGCAGATATCTCCAATGCTGTTTACTGAGCAGTGCTTTTCTATTTACTCTCCGAAGACCCATTTACCACAGACAACAAACAGTATAATCAATTTATGCTTATTAGATCTTGTCTGAAAATAAGGAATGGCTGAATGTGTCTCATAGGATGATGATGGCCTTGACTCTCCCTTCAAACTCCCTCTACCCGTAGGTGTAGGGTGGTACAAATTAATTTCCTTATAATTTGGAGGGAAAGGAGCACCGTTTACATCTACATTGTGGACATAGGGGTAAGTAAATAAAACCGGGTGTCATAATTAACTCCTTGCCTCTTAGCAGTTGTGAAACAGATCATAACCACAGTGGCACAATTAATATACAGGCATTGTGTCCTACCTGTTTCTCTGTATCATAGTTAGAGGCAATTATATTTACATAGATAGCAAAAAAACAAAATTCCATTAAGTTCAACCCCTCCAAATAAAACTCAGCATCCATAAATACACACACTCACACTGACCCCATCATACACTCACATAAACTATATATACCCGTATCTATACTAACTATAGATGTTAGTATCACAATAGCTTTGGATATTATGCCTGTCCAAGAAATCATCTAAGCCATTCTTAAAGGGATTAACAGAATCAGACATCACAAATCATCCGGCAGTACATTCCACAACCTCAGTGACCTCACTGTAAACAACCACCTACGCTGCTACAAATAAAAGCTATTTTCTTCAAGTCTGAAGGGGTGGACTCTGGTACGGTGATCGTCCTTATAGGTAAAAAGGTCCCCTGCCATTTGTCTATAATGTCCTCTAATGTACTTGTAAAGTGTAATCATGTCCTCTTTCAAGTTTTTTTTTTCCAGAGAAAACAATCCCAACCTTGACAGTCTACCCTCATAATTAAAGTCTTCCACCCCTCTAACCAATTTAGTTGCATGCATCTGCACTCTCTCCAGCTCATTTATATCCCTCTTAAGGACTTGAGTCGAAAACTGCACTGCATACTCCAGATGAGGCCTTACCAGGGACCTATAAAGAGGCATAATTATGTTTTCATCCCTTGAGTTAATGCCGTTTTTTATGCAAGACAGAACTTTATTTGCATTAGTAGCCACAGAATGACACTGCCCAGAATTAGACAACTTGTTATCTACAAAACCACTAGATCCTTCTCAGTTAAAGAAACTCCCAACACACTGCCATTTAGTGTATAACTTGCACTTATATTATGTTTGCCAAAGTGCATAACCTTGCATTTATCAACATTTAACCTAATTTTCCAGTTTGCTGCTCAGTTTTCCAATTTAGTCAAACCATTCTGCAAAGTGGCAGCATCCTGCATGGAACCTATAGCAACAATTCAAACAGTACTTTCAATGCCCACCTCTAGGTCATTAATAAACAGGTTGAAAAGTAAAGGACCAAGGGGTCTGTTTACTAAAGTGCGGTAAATCTGACTTTTAGTTTCCGCATGTTATCGCTGAGAATATTTTTACGCCAGAATATTTGCAGCGACTAAGTTTACTAAACAGCGCTGCGCTCAGAAGTCATTGCGATCACTTGCGGTAACTACGTTAAGGAACCAGCTTTCGTTAGCGGTAATTTTAGTGAGTTGCGAATTTTCTGGCGAAAAATTACGTTTTTGGGAATATTTATGCTATAAAATAGTCTTGTTTTATGGCGGTTATTATGGCAATTTTTACTGTGACATTTATGGCCAGAAATGCATCTTCAAAACTCATAAACTTTATTGACTGATGATTATACCATCCAACAACATCACCAGAGTAACACCAATCAAACATGTCTGCATCATATAAACCCTTCTGCCAATAGAATCATAGGAACAAGAAATGATACCAGTCAATTCTTTGCTTCATAGAAATGCACAGTTTTATGTAGCCAATCACAATGAAACCAAAAAAGTGAAGAGGCTGACGAATCCTTGGACTGTGATGCCCGCTGCCAATAATACGCCTCTGAGCTGAAACTGCTGCTGTTGCAACAGATAGAAGCAGAAGCCAAAACATCCTGTCAGCAGTAGCTACAGATCTCTCTCCTGTCAGCAAAGAATGATGGGTAAAAAAAACAGTATTATGGGATATTTCCTGCCCCTTGAGAATTTTCTGGCGAAAAAAATACTTTTACGCCACTACATAGGTGGCGGTAAAAGTTTGCGAATATTCTGGCGTTAATTTTGTCTTTAGCACATTTCGCTGTTTAGTAAACCATGCGTTAATGTGTACGTAGCGTTATTTTCAGCAAATGCGATAACTGGTGAACAATTACTCTCAAGTACAGAGACCTGCGGTACTCCACTAACAACACCTATGCAATTTGAAAATCTTCCATTTACCACCACTATTTGTAATCTACTGTATCTTTTAGCCAGTTGTCTATCCAGGTACAAATACTATGTTCCAGGTCAACATTCTTTAATTTAACCAGTAACCTTCTGTGTGGCACTGTATGAAATGCATTAGCAAAGTCTAAGTAAATCACATCCACTGCCATCCCAGAATCGAGGTCCCTACTCACCTTCTCATAAAAATAACTTAAGATCTATTACGCACAAAACCATTCTGGCACAAACTCATTCTGATTTGCTATGAAGTCCAGTGTCTTATCCTTTATTAACCCTTTGAAAAGCTTTCCTACCACTGGCTAACACAGACTAACTGGCCTATAGTTGTGAGACTGAGAATAGGATCCCTTTTTGACTAGTGGCACCACATTAGCAATTTGCCAGTCTCTCTGCACCATGCCAGACCTAAATAAATCCTAAATAAATTTGTTGAAGAGTTTTGGTAATCACAGAGCTAAGCTCTCTAAGTACTTTGGGATTAATACCATCCGGACGTGGACCTTTGTTTATCTAAACATGTTCTAGTCTCTTTTGAATTTCCTTGTGTGTTAACCAAGCAATAGTTGTATTACTAGAACAGGGACTAAAGAAGGAAACCCTAATTACGTAATTATGTGATTTTCTCTTCTTAAAACCTCCATCACCCTATGTCATTGTCTTTTTTGGCATAATATATGTAGGGGATCAGACAGGCCTCCCCCTGTTCTCTGTGACATCACAGAGACCAGTTACAGAAAGGGAAGTGACTGATTGGCTGAAGGCCCCAAACCTCTGGAAAAAAGATGCAAATACAGTGTCACATTCGGCACCCTAAATCCAGAACCCAAGCTAAGCTTCCAGGTCACGGCTCTCACTTCTGCCTTTAACCGCTGCCGTTCACCTTGGGAGGAGCCCTCGGCTAATTGGATGCCGCCAGGTCTTAACAGAGAGAGGAGCAAAGCTAACGGTTCTGGACGAGCAAAGGGGCACGATCGTCTCATCAGGATACTGGAAGGAAGAACACCACCAGGAACAGGCAGGCCGGGCCAGCACAAGCAGATAGAATTGTCAGACAGGCCGGAATCAGGATAGAGAGCGTAGAATAGTCGAAGGACAGGCTAAGGTCGGATTGGAGAGGTCAGAATAGTCACAGACAGGCAGGATCCGGATTGGAGAGATCAGAGTAGTAAATCAGGTAGGCAAGGGTCAAAACACAATAGATCGGTCAGAATACAAGTATGAAGCACCCAGGAACAAAGGCAAATTGAACCTAACAACGGGCAAGGTCCTGTAATCCAAATTGGCTTTATATACATTTGAATTTCACGCTAAATGCGTGCTGTGTCATCACGCCAGTGCGTCTGCACCTTTAAATGAAGAACGTGCTACCCACTAGGCCACCAGGGTTAGGCTTCCTTACATACAGGAAGAGCTTGGGTTGGAGTAAATCCAGCACTCAGTCAGAATCATTGTGTGTGAGACTGTCCAGGAGTTCAAACAGGCTGCTGTTTTTGTGCTATGCAGATCTGGAGACCTAGAACCAGATTTTATCTGCCCTTTTTGCAATTAATTTACATCATGCACTTATAAGAATGCAAATGCATTGGTTTAGATTTAGATAAACAGATATTACAATAAAGTTTGTGTGGAAATAAAATTGTACATTTAGATTAGTTTTTTTTAGTTAGGTTAGTTATTATATGCTAATACCTGTGCACAGCGGCCAATCATTAGGACACACCTTTGTGTTTCACAAAACCCTGGAGCAAACTGAAATATCTGTTCAGAAAACAGAACCAGGTAAAAACTCATTTTATATTATAAATGTTTTTAGGCTGCTACATTAAGGGGATAGGAATTTTCACACCATACGTTAGATTTAAACCCTTGAGTAAATAAATGCAATATTTAAAAGCTTTAGTGTTTCAGATCTGAAACATGTTTTTGCATGTTGTTGAACCTCTGAGTTGCTGGAAAAGCGAAGGTATGCTTTTTATTTCTGAGAAATGTGTAAAATAGGTGAGAAATGTAAGAGAGCGAAACACAAGGGATTTTGCTTGCCAACTGAAATAGAAAATACAGAAAGGAAAGCAAGAGTTTTAAAGAAATATTTCAGAATATCTATTTGCCACCGCCACACAAATTACAATGCCATTATGTTAATCATTTTCCTCTGTTTTTCCAACATATACCTTTAATTATATATTTAGTCATGCCTGCTAGGCCTTTGTAAGAAAAGAGCAAAAATCAGTTAAAGGACAATTAAAACCAAAATCACTGGCCTTGCAGATTACAGGAAACAATCTGCAAAGTGCACTGCCACCATGTTAGATAACTTCCCAACAATTCTTCTTGCCATCCTAAGCAAACACGTTAAATACAGAAATTCGTCAGTAGTTTCTATACTGTGCCTGTGCATACTGTAGCTTTATTTTAGAGATTAAGAAGGATAGATAACTGATTAACTCATAACTGAGACTGATAACTGAACATGACTCACTCTGCAAAATGAACCCTGAATTATTGCTTTATCTTAAAAGGGCTGCTGGCCCAGGGTCTCACATAAGCATTTAGAACGTATGTATGCATGCATGAATACTTCTATTTTTAAAACACTGCCAAAACAGAGACAGTGAATACAATAATGAAATACAGATTAATACAAAATATATTAATTTAATATAAATTGCTATGGGTTGATACAAGAGGCAACCTTACCTAACGGCTCCGGAAGAGGATGTGCGCCGCAATAGACACCGACGTTGGAATGGACGCCAGCTTCATCACGCCAGCGACGGAACAACAGCATCTGGACGCCAGTGTCATCATGCCAGCGGCAGAACACCAGCATCAGGACGCCAGCGGCAAATCCATTTTGGCGCCAAAGGAGGCCTATTAAGGAGTCTGGACACAGCAAACATTTTGCAATTATAGGTTTCACTTTGTGTGTTCCTGTGTGCGCTTTTGTGAATTTCTATTGATCCTGATATTGACCCTTGCCTGTCTACCGTGTATCGAACCCTTGCTGCCTGAACCAATCTTATTGCCTGGACTTGACTACACTTTTCTCTTAACTTCTTGAATACCTCAAACTCTGATGGACTGTGCTTCCTCCTTGGTCCGCAACTCCTGTCTGAGCCTTCGGGCCCTTTAACCTGTCTGGTATAGCTTTTGATCTACAGTAATGGGTTACTAACTTACAATCACAGATACCAGGGTAATAAGTGCTGCTTTTTTGCTCTGAATCTAAAGTTCCGAAGTGCCAAAATATCAGCTGAGCGATATTAGCTTTTAGCTTGCATTTTAGATTGCATTGGCATTTAATAATTACTTGTACAAGGATCTCTAAGGCTGAATCTTCATTGAATCAACAATTAAAAGGATTATATATAAACTCTAAACTCATGTGTAAATCACAAAATTGTGTTTGTTCTATTTAAGCCTCCCAACTCCCAAACACCATGTTTCTAAATGTATATACAATTTCTCTTAATTCTTTGTGAAAGGAAAAACAATAATGGCAATCAACAATCTCATCCTGTTTTCCAGTTCCCTTCAATTTTTTTTAATGTTCTGTAACAAGGAAATTAAAGCTTGACCTATAGTGAGTTCCTAAACAAGGATTTTTTTTTCTAGGGCTGACACTTGAAATTCCTGGACCTCTGGACTGCTCTGTTGGGGTCTTATCTAAGTGTGTAGGTATGAGACAGCTGTATAGTGTGTAAGTAGGGTTGTCCACTGCAGAGAAGCATGGTTCCTATAGGAGGGAAGGGAAGGCTAGGACCACTGTCTCTGTGACCTTTTGGATGTGTCAAATTAAATGTTGTTTTACCCATGTTACCCACACTGTGCTTATCCACTTAACAACCAGCATTTACAAGCTTTAATGTTATTTGCAAAGGCAGCTATACATGTCCTTTGAAACTTGCATCTAGCACCAATATAGCAGTTATTGTTAAGGTTTAATAAGCATGTTAGGTCTATACTCACAGCTATTTTTGAGAGAAATGCAACATTCTGTATACATTATGGGGTATTTACTTTTGCAATTCTGCTTGGCCACAGTCACTTGCACAAAACATTTCATTCAAGGTACATGGGTCAACTTGCACTCCTTGCACTTACTTCTATAGCTGCAATCGGCACCAAACTAGGCAGTAGCTCCAGGGTTCCCACAGTGGGCTTCATCAATTATACCCCACGCTAGTTAAACAAATAAGATAGCTAAAGAAATGTATTTCTCTGTTATAGCATTTCTTTGATGTAGCACGTTTCTTGCTACCCCATTGTTTTTTGCATTCATGACAACAGAAATAAAACATAAACAGGCTCTGCTTGAGGTCCCAAATGCCCATAACCATTATTATTGTTCCCCTGGAAAACCTAGGTACCCTGAAAGCTGCAGTCCATAAATCAAAATTTGAGGTGCAGTATTAAAACCGGAAAAGCTCTTTACACTCTACACCAATGTCCCCTGTTTGGTTTGGATTATAAAATGATATTGTCCATATAGTAGACAAACAGTGGGTGATTCAGATTTGCTTTCTCAGGGCAATTTTTCTTTTTTAAGTTAATGTTTAATAAACTCTTCAGCTTAGCACAGTTTTATATCTGTTATTAAAACAAAGTTACTATGAATGAAAAATATATTTACTCTACTAAGTCATAGCAAATGCACACTGTACACAGCAGGAATATATTATACTTAAATTCCTGCTACCGCATTGTCCCTAAAATACTGAAATGTCACTTCAGTGCAGGAATGGAGAGTCATTTACAGTCCATGAGGCGCAAAGGAGATCAGTAAGTGTAAAACTTATTATCTGTCCATATGTACTTCTTAAAAAAATTAAAAAAACATATTTTATTATTATTAGTATTAGTATTATTATTAGTAGAATTATTAGTAATAATAAGAATAATTCTACTATCTAACTTGGATATAAAAACTGGGATAAAATATTTGTTAACAGACAAAGACATCATCTTCTTGACTGGTACAGTGTCTGGCCCAAGGAACTGGTCTACACTTGAACACCATTCACCTTAAACCCATAAAACATGAAACACATTGCACCAGAGGCCACTCCTTCAGACTAGAGAAAAAGAACTTTCATTTGAAGCAACGTAGGTGGTTCTTAACAGTGAGGACAATGAGGTTGTGGAATGCACTGCTGGGTGATGTTGTAATGGCTGATTCTGTTAATGCTTTTAAGAGTGGCTTGGATGATTTCTTGAATAATATCAAAGACTATTGTGATACTAAATTCTATAGTTAGTATAGATATGGGTATGTATAATTAATGTGAGGGTATGGAGGTAGTTAAACTTGTTGGGCTTTGTCTTTTTTCAACCTAATTTAACTATGTAAATATATAACTATGTGCATTGTGTTACAGAGGGTTCTGGTTTATTTGCCCTCACAGTAGGGGTCAATTACTAGGAAATAACAAATATGCAAGCTGGCTACACAACATGAAACACATAGAGCAAAGGTTATCAGTTACAATATAATTTTGAGCAACAGTTGGGAGGAAATTGGAATACAAGTAAAGGGGCAATTAGACCAAAAAATAAAAGTATGTTAAAGTAATCAACATATAATTTACTGTTATCCTACACTATGAAACAGATACGCTCTGTAGAATGCAATGTTGTTTTATCTGCTGTCTGCTATGTAACCTGTGTCTTTACTCCGTTTTTACAGCTTGAATGGCTGCCCAATGGCTACGCAGCTTGCTTATATAAACAATAGTAGTCTTTCTGAAGCAGACAAACTACTTTTACCAGTGCAGAGCAACAGTACATTATATTTTAACTACTTTGGTACACTTTCAATGTAAGGTGTTATTGTTCCTTTAAAGCTTGACATACTATTACAGATTTTGCCCTCCAGATTATAAAGTTGTTTTATCACATTACCAATTTATTAAGTCCTAAAAAATGAACAAGCATTGCATTGGAAAACACAATGCCAAGAAGTATCCTTTAATACACACAAGATTGCCAACGGACTCTGCTGGCTAACAAAAAAGTGTATTTTTTCCCCATAAAGTATATTTTTAGGTTTTCATTGTTAGTTATTTTTCTCTTCTCAGTAGTTTTATGCAGTTAAATGTCACAGAAAACATATACATGTTATAAATGAGTGCTAATAATACAGAATCGTTTTACATTATTGCTGTAAATAGAACCTAAATGTGCTAATACAGTTCTAATGCTTCATACTGTATTTTCCAAGCATTAGTAGTTTTGTTACGTGTGAATATGCTTATGTTTTCATTGTATCAAGGTTTTTGCTAGTAAAGTATTTACAGTCTCTATTTAAAAGCTGTAAATGAACAATCTCAGATTGGCTGTTTTACCTGAATAAAAGCCAAACTGAAAAATTGAGAATGGCTGTCAAGTTTATCATATCCAAAACAATTGTGGCAAATTAGAGTTATCTGCGGTAGCAGAAGAAGCAGATTGCATTATAAATCATCATATCATTGACAGACAATTACACTGAAAACTTTTCATGCATAAGGCAGTTGTTCTCCTTGTTTATCAGGAAAACATATTTTTACAAACTATGAGTATTCAAATTTTAAACAGAAAAGGCTCCATAACTAGATCTAAATATCAATGAATAGGTCAAAAGACTTGGTACAACTGCAATTTTAAACTTGATGTAATTCAGCACTTCACTCTTATGACAGGCATCCATAAAAATTTTAAAAAAAATAGCATAGATAAGAATAATGTATTACTTTGCCTAACTCCTTTTCAATCACACTCACCTGAATGTCTTTAGGGATCTTGGCTTCTTCTTGTAGGTAATAGCAAAATTTTGCCTGTGGGAATACCTCCAGTCAAGAAGTTTGTCTGGATGAGCCTAGGCTATCCCCTCGAGAAGCTATGATATAGCAGATCACACTATTCAAGAGGGAAACACCTGAAGTACTAATGTAGTTTCATTTTTAACAGCACAGTAAGAATGTAAAGTTTTATAAAAGTAGATGATTAAAAATAGTATATTTGTTAAGTGCCAGGGCTACTGTCCTGGCTAAATGCATTATCTGCAATTCTTGGGTTTTCTAGTTAAGGGGTCTTTCTGTAATGTTGAGTACCATGCCATAGGGCCACCAACTATTTTAATATAATAATGCTAGTTATTATTTTGACACCATATGTATTATAGGATGTATATCATTAATATTTTACAATGCACAGGTCTTGAATACCCTTTTCTAAATGAAAGGATACTGGGAATTTCTATCAATGGCAGTGCCTCCACCTAGTGTGATCCGGGGATACACCTATGGGTGGCCCCACTATATAAAAATAAAGCCAAAAACAGAAGCTATATAGCAATAACACCCCTTCCCTAGGGATCCTGCATGGTAGTCCGAATCCTGGGAATCACAGCAAAGAGTGTCACAGTCCCTTTTCCCCAAGAGTTCTTAAACCTTCCCCAAGTAGTGCTACCTGCCTAAATATGTATTTTGCTGGACATAGGTAGTTTCTCCCGTGTAGCAGACACATGAACAACACCTGTTCTCAAACAGGGAACACACTCTGGAGCTTTTTAATACCCTCCCAAAGGCAAAAACTCACTAAGGCTCACACAGAGTTGGTTCAGGCATCCACAGTGTCTAAAATCCTCAAGCTGGGCAAATAGATCTTTACTGGAATCCATCCACAGGCAGCTTCTTCCACATTCTCTCTGCTGCCTCAGAGCTCTAAATCTTAACTTAACTTAAACCTATGGGTCACTACATTATATTAGCTTGATTAACATGGGTACAAGGCAAATTGATTAAAAAAACCTTTGTCTTTTTTGAAGTGCAGAAATTTGCTGCAAATTCATGCCTGGCGAAAAAATTTGCTCACAATGACACAAAATGTAACTTTGTTTTTAATACAAGTTGCTAAGAATGTTTGAACTGGAATTAATGGGTTAAGCAAATATCTTGTATATACCAGATGTGAAAACTGTGTTCATCCATAAATTCTATGATTGTATAACAGACAGCATCCACACAAGTCCTGCCCATACATTGCCCTTTTTCGTGATTTACTGTATATGTTTTGTATTGGTTTGTTTGTCTTTGTTTTGCACCAATACATCCTCTTTGCAATGTCGTACCCGCTCATGGTTACAATTTTGCCACTATATGAACACATTTCTAAAAGGGAACACCATAGATGCAAGGAAATTTTTTGAGTCAATTGAAATATATTCAGACATTAAGGGGTAAATTTATCAAAGAGTGAAGTTCCGCCACTAGAGTGAAATTCCGCAACTCTCAATTCATTTCTATGGGATTTTGAAAGGCGTATTTATCAATGGGTGAAGTGAAAGTTCACCCTTTGATAAATACGCCTATAAAAAATCCCATAGAAATGAATGGAGAGTGGCGGAATTTCACTCTAGTGGCGGAACTTCACTATTAACTTCACTCTTTGATAAATATACTTTAATTTGACTTTGCTCACCAAACACATCCATCCAAGTTAGCAGGGGAAGGCTAAAGAGAGGGATCATCCCTTTCCAAACACTAAATTAAAGTGCTCACAAACACTAAGGGGCCAATTTATTAGACCACAACTTTTTCAGGTCAGGCAAAAACCCAGAAACGTTGTGGAAATCTGGAATGGAAATGGAAATCAGGAAGAAAACCTCTCCTAATACTTTTAAATGTTTAAAACCTACAGGCAGGATGTTAATGGCTGAATTTCTTTAAAGAACATGTAAATATGTAATCAGTGAACAGCCTCTTTAAAATCGTTAAACATAAGGCTGCAGCATCTACTTAATCACTTAGGATTCCTTCTACTCCTCGGCCCTTCCCTTGGGAATCGACTTTGACTGTTGGCTACAGAGAATACTCAGTTCTTCGTATCTCAGATTAATAAACATGCCCTACAGTCAGGCAGCCAGTGAAGAGATAACCTCCTTTCCTATGCTCAACTTAACCATTCTAATCCAAGCAGATGTAAATATCACTCATGATGTGTCAGGGAGAAAATGGCTGCCTGGTGCAAGCTGGTATTTATTTAGGAATATGTGATGGTTCCGGTGAATGGAGCAGATGGATATATGCAGTACAAGATGTGGTTTGGGTGGTGGAGATTTGCCAAACGTATATACTTGCTAGGAATATGTAGGGTTTACATGTCTTTTAAAGGCTTTAAATGGTAAAGCATGGCATGATCATATATTTGATTGTTGCATTGCATTGTATCATAACAAATTATTATAAATCACTGGAGTCCAAAATGTTTATCTTCGGCACACCACTTATTTGTTTTCATAGGTTGCATTCAGTCCCAGGTTGCTTCCAAGCCAGGCAAGATGATTACTTTGAAGAAGGGAAAAGAACCACACCTCCATTAGGCTCTTGCCTTTTAAAACATTTATTACAACAGTAATGTGGCACACGTTTCCAGGCAATTCATTGCACCTGAGGAAGGGGTTGTTTCCTGAATGCTTGTGCCACATTACTGTTGTAATAAATATTTTAAAAGGAGCCTAAATATGTTGGTGTGCTTCTTTTCCCTTTATTTAAAGGAATCACTGGAGTGCCATCCCTGGGCAATTGTATCTCTTCTGTTATATGGTCATGGGAGCTGGGTGGCACCACGTTAGAGTGCTTGCAGTGGAATGTAAAAGTTTGGTCTGGGTTTGGTTTCCCACAGCAGTTAATAACTGTAAACAAGCATTTGATTTGTTGGTTACATGACCAGGAGCAATCCCATTACCCCATTAGCTTTCCATTGACCTGTACATTTTTTGTTATTCTGACATTCCATTTTCTCGTGTCAGGAAATATTTCCCCTGTGTTGTATGGAACAATACTCTATACCATATACCAATGCAAATTTTTTAAAACTGTGTTCAATCCTTGTAAACTGAGCATATTGTTCTTTTACAGCATAACTGTTTTCATTCATTGCCGAAAAAACAGCTATTGACTTTTTGTAAAACATATAAAGCATAGTCTGACATTTTCAGAAATGAACAATACAGCAAAATCATTCTGTAAAAAATAGTTTCCTTCTAGTTGGTATTGTTTGTTTTTGTTATTGAACAAACACGATAAAATAAATTAGTTTAGCAGTTCACAGTGACATGCTCATGGTTTTGATGTTCTCTGATGTTATTTTTAAGTGGCAATGATAAATAAATGACAACAATGGAAAAAGAATAATGTTGTAGGCAAATTTATTGTATAGGACACCCTGCAGCACAGGGCATGAAGTGCAAACAGTGCAACAGAAATTGGATCCATTTGTTGTCTCCATCAGTTGTCTCTTTCTGCTCAGAATAACACAATATTTCCCATTGTATTATCCCTCAGACAGGCACTAACCCAATGGCATCTACATTTACAGCTACTTATAAAAATTCAGATCAATTCATTCTATTAACAGAGTGAAAAACAATGACAGGCTTTTATTAATGTTCATTACATAAGCTCCAAAAGAATGCCAGTAATTATTGTAATTATGGATAAAGTAAAGTGAATGACTAATAATTTGCACTTAATTTTTTCTTTTGCAGAAAATATGCTTCACACATCACATTTACTTTCTTACAAATAAATTAGGGATGTCCAGACTACCGGGAATGCTGTATTGTCTGCTTGGTCATTTCTGAAACAAATGCTTATTATCATCACATTTAGGTAACATGTCAGTTTCAGCAATGCCTATAACGTATTAGTGATGTACCACTAGAGCTCCTGCAGTTGTACTGAACAACAAATGGCTGCAGTTATATGCTGGAACTTGTAGTTCACAACAGCTGGAAGGTTGTAGGACTGACATCCATTAAATGGAACCACTTTCCATAAATCAAGTTTGCCTTTTTTCATTTATTTCTACATGTCTGATTATTATGCATCAAACACACACACAGACTGTCTTTGTTTTTTTTTCTAAAGTATTGTAATGCATCCCCATCATAATAACAAATAGCCTGTCAACACATTTACTGGACCGGAGCCCTCTAGGGATAATTTCTGAATTTTCATCAAGACTGCAGTGATTAGTGTATCTTATTATCATAATCAAATAACTAATTAACCATCATGTTTCAAAAAGGACAGCAGTGTTCCTTCTATTCTGTTAGTATATAGGGGGGGGATACAAGATTCAGATCTAATAAGTGATGGGATTTTAATGCTTCTGTCATTAGTGAGCTCTGAAGGCATCCTTCCGAACAGAAATGTTATACTCTCTGACTTAATTGTTCCAAAGTTCAATCATTATTATGAGAAATATGCAAGAATGAAGGGTTATATGGGACTACACGAAAATGGAAAAGTTAAAGCATACTTGTCTCAGAGATTACACCTATAAACTTCACTTTGTATAAGAATACATTTATTGCATTTCCTGCTGAAGCTTTGTAACTTGAAACAGAAAGCAGTCAAAACATTCAGGAGTCTTTCTATTGTCGTTTGCTTTTCAAGATCAGTGAATTATATGCTTGAAAGGCAGAAATGGTGATTTGCGTTCCATTGTGAAATACAAGTGTGACACTATAAAGATTGGTCTAAAATCATACATCAGAAATGACAATTTAGGGCTTGTGTCTAGCTGGAAAATGATCAATGGCTATAAACTGGTCATTATCTTTTCAAACCTATCTACTTATTGATTCTGTTGACTTTTTTAATGATTAACATATACAAAATCAATTTAAGAATTTATTAGTAGGAATCTTTAGAGAACAATTTCATATGTTTCACTTGTTACACTGGCAAGAACATTTGAAAAAAGTTCAGCAATATTTTACGTTAGTATATCAGCACCCAGTCTATACTTTCAAGCACAGACAGGTTGGGGCTTCGCTAATTTAAGATGACAGTTAAAGGGAACATATACACCCCTTTTTGACATGAGTTCATTCAGCTGGGTTTATTTAGAGAAGCTATGTAAACACTGCCTGAGCTTTGAAAAAACAAAAATAAATGGATTTTCTTTTTTCACAGGGGACTTTACCTTGGCTTCTCTGCCGGAATTATATATCTGAAAAAAAAAACAGAATTAATAGACATAACTGTATTATTTGGTCAATGACTTAAAGGCTAAAGGGAATACAGGGGCTGCTCCTCGGGTTCTCACCGTCTGCATTTTCTCTGTTTGTTTATCTGGAGTGGACTTTGGAGCAAAGGTAAAAGCATTTTTGCACCCAAATATCACTCCTTGTTTCTGCACACAGGCCAACACCAAGCTATACAAAAGAGGGTCTGGAAGCAGATCACTTCTTTATATCTGCAGAAAAAACAGAAGTGAAGAAAAGCCTACCCACAGTATCTACCACTAATATTGGCAATTACTCAAGACTTTCACCCACAAGCAATAGCTTTAGCATGGTCCTGAACAGGTTTTGCAGTTTTGCTGTAACAAAATGTTATATACATGGTGCATGTGACTGATAACTATATATCTTACAAAAACCTAGATATAAAAGATGTATATTCCTAGTTTTAAAATAGTAGATACCTTACTAAAATCTGCTGTTTAATAAAGTTTTAATAATCCTTTAAATAAGGACCAGATAGAAACATTAATGAGTCATTTGTATATACAGTGAACCTGGCCACTCATCTCAGGGGATAATGTGTTGGGAATGGGTGTATGCTATTGGGCAAATTTATTAAAGGGCGAATTGGCTAATGCTAGCGAAAATTTGCCAGTGTGATGTCATTTTGGAACTTCGCCGATTTGCTAACAGTCCCTGTCGTAAATTTGCTAGAGAAGTAGACAGACTCTAGCGGTACTTTGCACCCTTACGCCAGACGAAGGGACGTAACTATGCTAAGTCACTAAGTTGTGGATTTTACTGAACGTTACTTTACTGACTTTACTTCGCCAGCTCAGACCAGGCTAAGTGCAATAGAGTAGACAAGAGTTTCTCTAAAAATAGTTGAAATTTTTTCTAAGTCCCAAAAAATGCTGGCGTCTTTTACTTTTTTCAGGTTAATAGGCTGAAACAGATCGTAATTTTTTGGGGGGTGCCCTCCTCCCCCCCCCTACATTTCCTAACATATGGCACCTAAACTATACAGTGGGCACATGTGTAGGGCAATATAACAACTCTATTTTACTTTATTAAGGTTCCCTGGGCTTGTGTAATATAATGTATTTGCTGCAACATATACGTCCATTGTAATTTAACTTGGTGCCATATGCAAATTAGGCATTGCTAGTGTAACTTTGCTTGACAAATCAATGCTAGCGGGGACTTCGCTACATTTCGGCTCCCTGGACGCAACTTCAGATTTTAGTGAATTTGCGCTGCCCAGGCAAATTTACACCTGGCAAAGTGTTGCAAAGTGAGCGAAGCCGCCGCTGGCGCAACTCAGGAGCTAAGTAAATTTGCCCCATATAGATTTAGTTAACTTTCATCACTGACTTGCACTATATTATACAGAACTGACAATACCCTTACCCTCCTAAAAAAATAATTTAATAGTGATTAACAATATTAATACTTAAATACATCATGGGTAGATATACATGGATAATATTCATTTATTAGCAGACTTAGAGAATTTTCCCTTATGCCTCCTTGTCTTTCCAGGTCAGACAGATGCTGATATTTTTTTAATGTGAAACATATATGTTAAGGCGAATATTTGTATGTGTGTTACTGATTCTAGATAAAATACATTTAATTTATGAATATTGAGTCATATATGATAGCACATTTTTGCTTCTGAATGTATTGGAGCTTGAATGCTGTGGGAAGCAGATGGAGTTCCAAGCTGACACATCCAAAATAGGGTTACCTTGAAAATTAAAGTTTAAGTAATTTATTATGAAACATAATTTATAGCAACTTTATTTCTGTTACAACCAACAGGCATTCTGTAAATCCCACAAAAACAAACTACTACTACAATACATCTGTGGTGATATAAAGAGCTGGTCAAATGATATGGGAACTTTAACTACACTCAACTTAAATTATAAGGTCGTTCTGCGGTTTTATTTTGTGTTCAATATATCTGAGAGCAATAATTGCAGTGACGTAAGAATAAATTACTGCTTTAGTTTCTGTGTCTTCAGTGCTCTTAAAATCAGGGGAGAAAGGTTTTGAATAAGCACAAGACTATCAAACACTTTGCAGAAAAGCAATTGAATGTAAATGATTTTACAGATGCAAAGATATTTGACAGGTTCATTTTATCAGCTTGATGCAAGCTGAGTTGGTGTAATAACTATTTTATTAATTGGATATCACACAACCATCTGTGGTCCATATTATGCCTTTGAAACCCACAGCTCTTTGTGATATTGACAAAGTAATAGATTTTTATTATTCCAGGATGTTGCAGCTACATCATAATCTCTGCATTTATTACATTTATGGTAAATATAAAGCAAGTTATTATCTCATCAGTAAGGTTATTTCTGCTGAATGCATTATCTCTAAGACACAATTATTCTAGAAATCCACATCTGGGAAGGTCAAATGATGTAAGCATGTTTTTTTTCTTGTTTTATTCATACTCCAGTAAATGTTGTGGGTGCCCTGTGACATAAGGCTTGGGCATAATTATTTAAAAAGAGAATGTCCTTTTCTTCTCTGTGTTTTATCAGTTTTATTTGTGATTCTTGTGTTCTTTATTTTTCTTTGTGTCTTACTTTTTTGGCTTGATGTAAGAAAAATGTTACAGATATGTATGAACAATGCTGTCAGTTTTTTCTTTTGTGCATATTTAAAGCAGGTATGGGATCTTTTATCTAGAAAGCCCTATATCCAGAGTTCTGAATTACCGGAAGGCCATCTCCCAAAAAGGCAATTTTTAGCAGATTATTCACATTTTTTTAATTTCCTTTTTAATAATAACAGTAAGGGGCACATTTACTTAGCTCGAGTGAAGGATTACAATGACCATCAAATTGGTTGCTTCGACCTTTGACTTCGAATGGAACGATTTGAAGTAAAAAAAGTTTGACTATTCAACCATTCGATAGCTGAAGTACTGTCTCTTTAAAAAAAACTTCGACCACCTACTTCGCCACCTAAAACCTACCGAGCACCAATGTTAGCCTATGGGGAAGGTCCCTATAGGCTTTCCCAGCAATTTTTGATCGAAGGATCGTTAGATTCGAAGGATTTAATCGTTCGATCAAACGATTTTTCCTTCAATTGTTCGATCGAACGAATTGCGGAAAATCCTTTGACTTTGATATTCGAAGTCGAAGGATTTAACTTCGACCCATAGTAAATGTGCCTCTAACAGTACTTTGTATTTAATGGTAAATAAGTCCCTTTCTGTATTGCGAATAATAAAAAGGCAATGGGTTAAGTCCATGTAATCAATATCTATGGTGAAACACTTAGGGGCAGATTTATCAAAGGTCAAAGGGAAAATTTGAATTAAAAAAATTCAAATTTCATGATAATTTTTTTGTTTTTCGACTAGGGAATAGTCCAAATTCGATTTGAATTTGAAAAATCAAAGTTTGTTTTTTTAAAAAACTTTGAATCGCACGATTCGAATGCGATATTACTTTAATTTGTACAATTCTAATTTGAATGAATACAGATCTATTCGGACAAAAAAACTTTGTTTTTTTTGATAAATTTTGATTTCTCTTTTTAATTTGAATTTCGAAGTTATGGGAGTGGAAAAAAACTCCCATTACTTCCAAATGTTACAGGACAGCCGTACTCACAAACACAGTATGTAACAACCATATCATAGCTTTCCTTTATCAGCCAGCATCTTTTTTTACCTCACCACATGGTATGTTGTTGGCAAAAGAGCAAGTCATGGGATATTAAAGAACCATAAATTGTACATTGACAGCGCAATTGCACTTTTATGCCAGTGCCACAGTGACATGTGACACTTAAAAAGGCAAGTCAACCCCAAAATAAAAATATGCCTAATAAAAGAAAACATAATTCTAAGCAACTTTCCAATATGCATTGATTAATTTTTTAACGTTTTTAAAAGTTATTTGTAAAAAAGATTGCTATTCAGAACAGCATTTGCTTCATGTCTGGTTGTTATTTTTTAAACAATGTTGCAAAAGTCTTGGTTCCCTAGATAGCATTACATATACAAATAACTTTAAACCATAGAAAATGTGCAATGAATGAATATTGCAAAGTTGCTTAGAATTATGTTTTCTTTTATTAGGCAAATTTTTATTGTGGGGTTGACTTATCCTTTAAAGGCTAATGAAATTAGAACGGTTTTATTATTGCTAAATTGCCCCAGTTTAGTTACACATAACAACCATAACAAAGATACTCCTTAACTGACCTTTTGCTTTCAGTCATCCCACTGAACCCCATTTTGCATACCTTCATGAAACACCAGGAGCCAGAAATGGTGTAAATGGCCACCACATTTATTCACATTGTATCAAATAAATAGCACTTTGCCAGCCTCACACCAAGGCAATATTCAAAGCCAGAATTCCATAAGAAATCGCTACTATACTCTGCCATTCCTCACTGAAGACTTGAGATCAGCACTAGTGATGGGCGAATTTGCGCCGTTTCGCAGAAAAATTTGCGAATTTTGTGTGAAATTCGCAAAATGACGGAAAAAATTTTGACACGGCATACAGTTTTTTTTTACTACAAAACTACAGAAACTACAATATAACAGTGCATGAAGGAAAAAATTGATAGCTCTAGGGCTTTTTCTTTGAAAGATTTGCTTACATTCTCTAACATGTAGAGGGTTATTTGCTAAAATCACAAAATGTCTCATTGTTTAGGAAAGCCACTTTGACCAAACTCCCATCCACGTTTTTATTTTATTTATCAATAAACTTGAAAGAAATCTGGTGTGGGAAAAGACTTGATAAAAGCGTGAAAAAAATCTTTTTAGTGTATCTTCCCATTGTAAAAGGGATATTTGCCTTTTACTTCTACATGACCTCGGCAGGTTTGAGATGAAGTCACTTTTTATCCTGACTTTAAGCCGAATCGGGGTTAAAAAATATTTTTTTTTCCCATGAAAAAAATAGTTTTAACCCTTTAAAACGCTGACCAAAAAATAAGACTTTAGATTTTTTTCTGTTTTTTGTACAATAATCCAATTAATTTGTGGTTTATGGGCGATAATCCGAAAAAATCTGAATTTTCGGATATCAAGTCTGATAAAATCGTACTATTCAGATTTTTTTCACGATTGCATTGTCTTTTCCCGCACTAGATTTTTTTCAAATTAATTTATTGTTAAATACAGGAAAAATGTTGGGAGTTTGGTCAAAGTGGTTTATGAAAATAGTGAGAAATTTAGCTACATGTAGGTAATTGAGTAATTGCTTACTGGTGTAATTTAGCCTCTACTGTAGGTTACTAAACAACCAGCCATGCCTAAATCATGTCAGATCCTCCCCTTGGTGCTCAGTGCTTGAGCAATCTGCAGCTTGTATGTTGCTTTAAAATTAATACTGAGCTATACTATTGTGTAGCCCTTTCTGACAGACAGGGGTGACGTTTGTGGAAGTCTTTGTTGGCTCCCACATATATAGAATTGTTGGCTATCATAGAATAAATTCGGCAACTGGAATAACTAACACACAATTCATAATAATAGTATAATATACTGGAAAATATTATCAAGTCTATGGGGTAAAGACCAATAACTATATAATTGCTCAAACTGGTTCCTAGACAACTGCTACTTATACTTACATATTCATGTTAATATGATTACAGATCTAACTGGTTTTATTGAAATGTATATTCAGTGATAATTGGTTATCTAGAAATGACATGTTGATTGTGTTTTCTTCATTATTATGGAGGATAACGGATATGCTTTGCACTACCCCTCCTTCCCCTCCCTTTTCTCTTCTAATCCCTCCACTTGTTGCCTTATAATGTCAAAAATAAAGCTTAAAGAATAATAAAAAAAAATGGTGACATTTGCAAACATTTTCTTCTGCATAAAATATACATTTATTCAAGGCCACCTTGGAGCTTTAATGATATGAGTGAAATGATTTTTGGAGATGATAATTACAGTTTCTTCATCTCTTTCAGAATTCGGCACCAGGGACTGGTGGGAAGACTCTATCTCCATGCAGAGTACCCTGCGGTCTCCCCTCTGTAAGTATTATGCAATTTTTTTCCACAGCTGCTATTTATTTAGAAGTCTTTTCAAGACGAACTTCACTTGGCTGGTGGGTTGCCTGCCTTTATTCCTGAGTGGCAGTTATGTAATAGATTTATATCCTCTACTAATGTTTTCATAATAAATAATTAAGTCTTCCACATTTTTTTATGCAGTAGCAACAAGTAGATTGAATGCATTTCATTATGTTATTTCTGTTGCCAATACATGTTTCATTACAAACGTGTTAATGAAACTAACTGTGTGTAAGACCTTGGCAAAGAATATTATTGTACATGATGAAGGAAAACATATCTAAATGATGCAACTCATGATTAAGCCATTTTTACATTTTGTTCACCAATACTAGCAAGAGAGGATGTGCATTAAATGTATTATTGAAACGCTAGGTTCCTGATGTTTTTGTTCATTTTAAGTGCACTAAACACCTTGACAATAAAAGAATAATGCAAGTTAATGTGGAGCAGAGGGAGGGGCGTCTATGTGCCTCTCCCCATCTGCCCTTTATGAATATAGCTTTCCAAAATGTAGGCAGTCCTGTATTCATAACATGAGTTAAATTGCAAAAACAAACACATTTTGCAAGATTTAAAGGAAAAGTAAAACCTCAGAATTAAAAAGGAAAACCCTCAGCTCTTTTTGAGACCAGCAGAACTTCTTTAATGTGCATAGCAGTATACATAGTGCAAAAAACATGAGCTGCACATTGCCTCCTGCCCTGCACATAATAAATGTACTATTAATTATAAGACTACTGAAAGCCATTCATACTCTGTTGCTTGTCCTTTGAGCATCATGAATGGTGTGCCAAAAGAAAGTATTCCTTGTCCCACCCAAGTTCAGCTCCACTTTTATGTAGCACTAGCTGACAGTTCTACATACAAACATAGACCTAGCTTTTGTACTCCTTTAAGCAGCAGGTGCAAGTCTGGAATGGAAAGGAACATTGTTTTGAGCCTATTTTTGCACTTTGCACCTTGCCTCAAATTGTAAATGAGTTTAGATGCATGCTAGCTTTATTTACAACAAGCACACAGTCATTTCTTATTAAACAGCAATGACAAATACGTCAAAAATACATTTGTTTGTTTAAGAAGAAGTATAAGATATTATATTGCCATGTATTGACTATTTATGGAATAACCCCATTCTTTCGAATACCTTCATAAATAAGCATTAATCCTTTTTGCTTGAACTAAAGCAAAATTAACTAAAATGTTTCCCCTCAGTGACTTAAAAAACAGTACTGCTAATTACTTTGAGATACTTTGAATCTCTATAGCTCTCTCTGTTTCTCTACACATTCAGCACATACACCTAACACATGCCCTTTGCCGGTAGCAGTGGAATAGGTTAAGGTACTACATTGGGTAGTTCAGGTATCTGGGATCTGTTATTCGGAAACCCATTATCCAGAAAGTTCCGAATTGCGGAATGAACATCTCCCATAGACACCATTATAATCAAATATTTTTTTTTTAAAAAATGATTTCCCTTTTCTCTGTAATAATAAAACAGTACCTTGTACTTGATCCAAACTAAGATATAATGAATCCTTATTGGAAGCAAAACCAGACTATTGTGTTTAATTAATGTTTACATGATTTTCTAGTAGACTTAAGGTATGAAGATCCAAATTACGGAAAGATCCGTTATCCGGAAAAACCCAAGGTCCCGAGCATTCTGGATAACAGGTCCCATACCTGTATATTAATACATGCATTGTGGTTTTAGTTGGTACACTTTTTATACTTTACCAGTAAATACTTAGGGGCAGATTTACCTAGGGTCGAATATCGACGGTTAATTAACCCTCGATATTCGACTGTCGAATGTAAATCCTTTGATTTCGAATATCGAAGTCGAAGGATTTACCGAAAATAGTTTGATCGAACGATCAAATGAAAAATCGGTCGATCGAACAATTAAATCCTTCGGTTCGATTTGAAGGATTTTACTCCATCGATTGAACGATTTTTCTTCGACCAAAAAAAGATTGCAAAGCCTATGGGGACCTTCCCCATAGGCTAACATTGACTTCGGTAGGTTTTAGGTGGCAAACTAGGGGGTCAAAGTTTTTTTTAAAGAGACAATTTTTAGATTCAAAGCCGAAGTCGTAGTCGAAGTAGCCAATTCGATGGTCGAAGTAGCCAAAAAAAACATTCGAAATTCGAAGTTTTTTTTATTCTATTCCTTCACTCGAACTAAGTAAATGGGCCACTTAATATAATTAGTAAATAAAAATCAAGTGATGCAATTTCTGGTTTTATCTGTCTTATTTTTGGTTTATAATACATATAGTTGCAACATTTTATTGAAAATGTTTCTTTCCTCAGGATTCATTTTTTCTGGCTTAGTTTTTTTCTGGCTTAGTTTTGTTTTGTTGAGTTTACTAATGAAAAAAATGTTAATGGATTTCTTGGCTGCGGTATGCTGCTTTAATATCAAGCCACACTACACAGTTTTACATATAGTTAATCTGTAGTAGATCAATGTTAATGCATGAATTATTTACTTATTGAACACATGCAAAAAGAGAAATCCCCTTGACAGAGAACATCAATAGTGAAAGTATATTTTGTACAAGTCCACTTTGCTGTTCTGCCAACTTTCCTAGTCCTTTATGCGAGAGCCTGGTGAATGAATAAAACATTTATAAGAGAAGCACATGCCACCATTACTTACAAGAGGGGGTAGAATGATTTGCATGATCAACTGTATATGAAAAAATAAATCAGAGGAAACAAAATTGACCCTTACACCACCTCATCCTCCACCATGTTGAAATCACTAAGTTAAATTTAACATAGCTTTTATTGTGTTAGTTAACCATTAAGTAAAATTGATAGTTAGGACAGGATAATAATAAAGGCAAGGTACATACGTATATATTTTTACATTCGACAGTCGAATATCGAGGGTTAATTAATCATCGATATTCGACCCTAGGTAAATCTGCCCCTAAGTATTTACTGGTAAAGTATAAAAAGTGTACCAACTAAAACCATAATGCATGTATTAATATACAGGTATGGGACCTGTTATCCAGAATGCTCAGGACCTTGGGTTTTCCGGATAATGGATCTTTCTGTAATTTGGATCTTCATACCTTAAGTCTACTAGAAAATCATGTAAACATTAATTAAACACAATAGTCTGGTTTTGCTTCCAATAAGGATTCATTATATCTTAGTATAGAGCAGTTTGAGTTGTTGTTCACGGGAATGGTCACCTACAGTAGGTAAGTTGAAGGTCTTCATTGGTGGACAGTACAACAAGGCAGTTATTTATTGATGTCCAAAAATTCAAGTTTTTTTACTTTAAAATCTGAATTTATAACCCCCCAAGTGTACACAGGATTGACCAGCCACAGGGATACTAGATTGTACAACCACCCTTTACACAACTACTAAAAGCAAACCTATGGCTCAAGCGCCAGTTCACAAATACGTAGTAGTGTTAGGGGGTTATTTACTAAACTTGGAATACAAAAATAACAAAAAAACAGTGTTTTTTTTTAATAAAATCGGACTTTTATAAATAATTTGATTGGAGTTTGTAGCAGAAAATCGTGAGATAAATTCGGACTTTGATAAATAACCCCCTAAAATCACCCATAGTCAACCTACCTATAAGTAGATGTTTCTGCTGCTGTTTTGAGCCTTTATGTTATTTGAATAAAACTTTTCTGTTTTGTAGTGGCGGCGATTACAAACAGCAAAAGTTTTTGAGGTGCTGGCAGATTGTGTTGAGCATTGTACATTTTGGCTGTTGCAGAATTATCAGTTACAATTGCTGGCCTTAGCTTTTAGGAAACTATGAATTGCATGTACATGGACAGGCTTAGGTCAGGAATGTATAAATATATATGACACTGACAATACAAGGATACTGTAGCTATTAAATGCTAAACTGACAACTCTTGAACTAGCCGGCAGTCTGTTTGCCCATGTACTGAATGCATTTAAAACAGTGCCTTTCCAAATATTTTGCTGATGCAGGTTTAGCTATACATCAAGCAGGCTGAAAAGTCTAGCCAGTCAATCTAAGTCCAACAGGCCTCTATAAGGCTCATTCATTGGCCAAGTAATGCTGATCATGGGCAATAATTATATTTTGTATAAATCAACCTGCAAATTGGTTCATTGTTGATTTAGGCTTTTGGGGGGATTTTGGGGTGTTTCCAGATAAGTTTTTACTTTTGATCATCTGGATCACCATGCCTCACCAACTTTGATAAAGCATCCAATGGCTCTATGCATATTAGAAATCATTAAGCAATAAGACACCTCAGTTGTTTGTTATGGAATTTTAGTATATACTGACTAAATAACGTGCACTGATGTATATAATGCGCCCCATAAATATGTATGTGTCAAATTGCAATCTTTTGCACATTCAGGAGTGGGGTTCATTAATAGGATGCATAATACAGGAAAGGAAGGAAAACTGTTTATGAATAGAAGAGCAATACATTTTATTTTCAACAAAACAAAAAAATCCTAAAATCACAACTAGTAGACATTAACTTTAATTTTTCCAGCAGGCTGAGCAGTAATATAAAAGTTAAAAAAAAAGTTGCATTCATTTGCAGCCAATACTAATTTAATTGCCATGGATTGTAAGAGAAGGTAATATATAACAGGGTGTGCACAAAGCATATAAAAGGCAGAAATAATTCTTAAGCACAGTAAGTTAATTTAATGCACTCAAATAGTACAGGTAGCATAGTGTATCTCTGAATACTTTCTGTCTGAGGTTCTGATAAGGAAATCAAAATACTTTTAGTTAAATCCAAGGAAATTGACTGCATATTTGTGATGGTAATCTAATAGCTTTATAGCTATTTAAATATTATATGTATTTCATTACTACACTTTCAGATTCTAGGTGGTATTGTGCATGAGACTATAATAGACCATTAAAATGTGAAGGGTAAAACCTTATAACTTCTTGCTCATGCAGATAATTTAGCTCAACTGCACAAATCATGTTTCAATTGATCCTCAGCCATTTTCTGCACAGTTTCTTTGGGTATTTAAATTGATGAAGTAGCCTGCTTGGGACTCGCAACAGTAGACGTGCTTTGCTATAAAACTGTAAATACTTTGTTTCCATTTTTTTTTATTTTCAATCTAGGAATATGTCTGTGACTGCAAACAACAACCACCCTACCCTGGCTGTTTTACTGATGTATTTGGTATTTACCAAAAGAAGTGCACAGCTTTGGATTCTGAATTACTGTCGTATTTATTTTAGGAATTGCATCACTGACTAAATAACGTTGGTATATTTTACTTACCAACCTTGAGGGATTCTGTCAGTTATCCATTGACAAAACCCATATGGCCATAAATTTAAAAAAAAATCAGAAACATTATACACAGAGTATAGGGTTAACAATTCACTTGTAACAATGCAACATTCTCATTATGGCACATTCAGCAGATGACCCACCAGTCACACAACTGACACCACAGCAGAAGTAACCACAAATACACAGTATAACTCCCCTTCCCTGTAGGTAGAAGAATTTGTTTCTGAAAGCTCATTCACCTATTTTTCAGCACTATGACCTATCACAAAGCTATTTTCAGTCCTTTTCAGTAAGATTATCAATTCAACTACTGCTCCTCTCTAGGAGAACTTTTTACTCTTAACTCATAATGCCCTAACATTTTGAAAATCAGTTCCAGTCCCACATCAACAGCGATGGGCGAATCTGTGTGAAACGGTTAAAAATTAGCAAAACGCATTGAAGTCAATTGGCGTCCAAATAATTTTTACATGCGTCAATTTTGACACGATCAACGATTTTTATATGCGTGACTATTTTGTCCAAATGCATTAAAGTCAATGGCCATCCAAATAATTTTAATGTGCAACAATCATATGCGCATGACTATTCTTATTTTTCACCAAGCAATTTTCTGCCGCAAATTCGTGCCTGGAGAATTTATTCACCTATCACTACACATCAGATGAGCAATTGATTACTGAGCGTTTATACCGCATACTGCAAACTATTTTGTGATGTGCATTTACTGCTAATATTTAATTTAAAAAACCCTCTGCTATCCCATAGGTTGCCATTTCCTTTTATTGGCCCCTTTTTAAAACTCTGTTTCTCCTATTATGCTCATACGCTATGTGCTTTAATTTCATAGACTTTCACCAAACTTAGACACGAGTAAAATATATTTTGTTTGGTTAACAAAAAATAAGGCTGCTGTGCACACTCCATTCAAGTTAATAATAAAGAAAGTAAGGTGCGGGAATTATTACTATGAAATGGGCCTGCTCTCTGTGGGATTCTTACACCATCCATACACATTATCACCAAAACAAGAAATCAATATTGTTTCATGGCTTTTGTAACCTCTGAAACGAAAAAGTCACAAGCGTAAGAAATTGTCCTTTATTACTGTTTCTAGCGTTTGCAGCAATATTTATCTTCTGATGCTGATTATAAGATATAGAAACAATCAACATATAATTAAGATTCTTTACTAAGATAATTAGATTTTATCAACGCATTTGCTGTGGTTAAAACAACAATAATAATCTAAATACAATGCGGGTTAAATTGCTCAGCAAAGTGCAGACTTAAATATAAAGTAAAGTATGAAAAGGCTTTAATAATCCACAGAATATAGAGATATGCTACTCTAGATAAAGGGGCAGACTTAAAAGGATTTTCTCCTCTGCATATCAATGAAATTTGGCATTTTCCTAAGTGCAAACATTTTGGGGCACATCTACTAATCTTGAGTGAAGGATTTGAAGAAAAAAAACTTTAAATTTCGAATATTTTTTGGGTACTTCGACCATCGAATAGGCTATTACGACCTTCGACTACGACTTTGACTTTGATTCGAACAATTCGATGTAAAAATCGTTTGACTATTCGACCATTCGATAGTCGAAGTACTATCTCTTTATAAAAAACTTTGACTACATACTTTGGTAGTTTAAACCTACCGAGGTACAATTTTAGCCTATGGCGTCCTTCCCCATTACTTTTCTATGGTTTTTTTGACCGAAGGAAAATCCTTTATGGTTTTTTTGACCGAAGGAAAATCCTTTGATCGATCGATTAAAATCCTTCAAAGAATTTTTCCTTTGATCGTTCGATTGTAGGATTTGCGGTAAATCCTTCGAATGCAATATTCAAATTCGTAGGATTTTACTTCGAGGGTCGAATTTGAGGGTTTATTAACCCTTGATATTCAACCCTTAGTAAATGTGCCCCTTTATGTGAATATTTTGTTTTTTTTTTGTTTTATTTATTTGGTCTTAAAATGTTTTTTAGAGTGACAAATGCCACTTAAAACTTATAGACAGAGTATTAGGGATCTGGTTGGTATAAAAATTTACAGAATTCAATCAAAATATTGACTCCAAAAGGTACATTTATGATTTGGGTCTGTATTTTAGATAATATTTTTGACCCTTTAATGTTTTACCTCTGCTTCTGTATTCACTCATCACTGCAAACATACAGTAGGTATATAGTGTTATCAGACCCTTTTACTTAGCACCTATACCATAACAGGTATTAATGGAGAATTTATTCACAAGGCATGGATTTGGGATGGATTTCCGCATTTCCTCACCTACGAATTGTTTCATGAAACCGCTGCAAAAATTCACTGGCAAAAAAATTTACTGCAACAAAAAAGTCGCTTGTGTAAAAATTGTTGCGTGTCAAAATAAATTTGACTTTAATGCTTGTGGACAAAAAATTGTTGTGTGTCAGAATTATTGTGATGCCCATTGACGTTGATAAAAAAGTCACACATGTAAAAATTGTCGCTTGTGTAAAAATTACTGTGCGTTTCTCAATTTTTTTGCTGTTTCGCGAATTTTTCAGCGAATCGAAATGGGACAGATTTGCCAATCACTAATGGTAGGTGTAAATTCCAGTGTGTCTCTCGGCATATTCATGATATTCTTTTAGGCCAAAACACAATCTTCCAATTGTAAAAGAGACATCTGCTTTTACTGCATCTGACTTTTACATCATGTTGGTTTTAGCTGGGGTATTTTTAGATTCTGATTTTTATCAGCTGTGGAGCATAATAAACATTGAACAAAAATTCAAATGTTTCCCTTTAAAAACTCATCCAGAAAAATTAAAGGCTTAATAAATAGGTCCCTTACCTGTCAGGTATTACTGGCATTATAACTGTATTACTTAGTAATAATTCTGTTCATATTGTGGACATGAATACAATTTAACCAGGTACATAAATGTTGTGCAAGTTACTATTAAAAAAAATTAAATTCTCAGGGGTTGTGTGATGCACAAGCAACTCTACCATACAATTGTGGAACTCTTATCGTAAGTAAAACAAAAATCTTCTACAGAAAATATTAACTTGGAAATTAAAATACCATATAAGTAGTGAATTCAATGTATCAAATAATATGCTAATGCTGTAACTTACCTGCTGTGAATTTAATTGCTTCCTATGTACTTGTTAAAAAGTTTTACTTTTTTTTCTTCTTCTTGTTTATGTTGATCATTTCCAATTATAAAAATACATTCAAGTGTTTCAAAGAAAAGAATCCTACAAATGTTTGAGGGGCCAAAGCAATTACAGTTTCCTAGACTGCTGCATGATGACTTTCATCATGATATCTGGGAGTTGCACTGACCAGTAGGTCAAAATACACAATTGTCAGCCCATTTAATCCTAATAATAAGCTATAATTAACACTGCCCCATGTCTGAGCCTCAGTACTCACTTAAGTGAGGAATGTAATTAAAATTGCAACTTTTAGAGGTTTTCTAACTTTTTTCACTTTTTTGCTTGAAAAACTTCACATGGTTTCCTTTTTTCATTTGTACTTTTTAAATTCAGGTATCAGCCATTATATGCAATAATATCTAGAATATAGAACAATTAATAGGATGCAATATTTGCCACATTCCACATTTGTAAAAACGCTGCAGCCACAGTCAGATTGGTTAGAAAGACATTACATACGCAAGTTCACCTCACATGTTATGTTAAACTCTATACAATCAAACAGTGTGCAATGTGCGCTTGTTAGTATCATAAAATATGCTTGCACCTTGGTATGAAACTGAATCTGGTGCTTGGATTTAATCACTGCCAATGTCAAAATCATGCCTGCGCTTGATACATTAGATGCAAGTGTGCTGCATATTTCAAAGCAACTAAATGTGGGAACTAGTGGTGGGTAAATTTTTTTACCAGGTTTCCCCACAAAGAAACACCTATAGACTTAAGTGTACTAAAAAAGTTGCTGCAAAAAAAGCCCATTGACATCACTGCACTTCATGAGTTTTCGTTGTTTTTCAAATTATTTGGCAAAGTGAAAAGGGACAGAGTTGCCAATCATTTGATTGGGATCCCTAAAGCTACCTACCACCGTTGTAAAGGGCAGAACAGACCAAACACAACTATGTGAAAATGCAAGAACCTCCTTTTGATGCATATACTTACAATGGATCTTTTCCTTGCACAACTGATTATGACAAACCTGTGCAACTGCAGTTAGCAGTCATAAATTACCACTTACATTAGGTATGGGAGTGTTCAGTGCAATTTACAGGATTGGGTAACACACTTATAGTATAGTATATAAAAATCTATATTCAATATTTTGTAACCAGGAAGATCTATAGCATAGGTCAAGATGCAATAGTAAAGAGTGAGCAATGGGCATGAGTTAGTGAGCCAGTAAAAGAGATCTAGTGGCATAAGTAAGGTATTTCTGCTGCTGTATTTGCCAATTAGAACAAAAAGAATAGGACTGTGTATTAAAAATCGCCAAGACACCAAGAATAAAGACTGATAGTGGGGTCACCCCCAAGTCCAGGGACTTTAAGTAATAGTGGGGTTAATTATACAGTTAAACCCATAAATCTTTGCACAGAGCCAACTTTTTTCTAATTTTGGTTCTGTACATTGCCACAATGAATTTTAAATAAAACAACTTAGATGTAGTTGAACTGCAGACTTTCAGCTTTAATTCAGTGGGTTTTATGGGCCTAACTGTATAATACTAGCATTTTGAATACAGAGGAAAAGCATATTTACCCAAGAGACCTAGCAAGTGGACAGATACAATAAGGAACTGTAAAACAAATGTAAATTCTATTAAATTAATTTTACTAAGATTGTCTATCATTATGTGTCTATTATATTTTTCATGGAGGTTAAGGCAAAATATGTGGACTACATATGATTGGTGGAACTAGTTAGAAAATTGCCGACATGTTATTTGGAAATAAGTCATTATTAGTAAAAGGAAGACAAGACAATGACCAGCCAAGTACTTAATATCACAAATGAAACATTAAAACCTTAAATTTTCTTAAGTTGCAAAGAAAACATGTTTTAAAAACAGAGAGGTTTCTAAAAAAAATCTCTGGGTGATCTTTGGTTAAAAAAAAGAAGTTAAGCTCTGGGAGGTCAATGCTGTCAGTGAGGTAAGACTCAACAATGGGACTTTTTAACCTCTTTTTAGAAAAACTTTCACAAACCTACAGTAGTAAGGCTCCATTCATGTTTCTAAACTGTTGTTACACTATATAATACCCCTTGTGTAGCCAAAGAAAAGTCTTTGATCCCTATTTGGTTACCCTTCCTAAACATGAAGAAATTAGAAACCTATATACGTTATGGGATTCATTATACAGGAACTAGTTGTCAATAAACTAAGAACTCTTTCTTTTTGACTGATTTGCTTTTTCTGTATTAAAAAGATAGCACCCGCTACTTGATGGTAATTTAGCTAGCATAAACCCATATTGATGATACATTTTAATGTTTCCTTTTTAATGTGTAATGCCCCTTAAAGTCTGCATAAATATAATAAGATCGTAAGTTTAAAGCAGTGATGAGCAAATCTGTCCTTTTATTTTTGCAAATTTATTCACTGTCTGAAAAATTCACCCATGACTATTAGTGACTCATTTGTCTTAGACTTTTTTGTCCAAATGCATTAAAGTCAATGGCCATTTTTTCTTAAGGTGAGTTTTTGCTGTGACAAATTTTTGCGCAAAAATTCGATGGTGGCAAAGTGCGGGATTTCGCAGCCAATCCATGCCTGGCGAATAAATTCGCTCATGACTAGTCTCAAGCTTTCCATACATGTAGTGTATAACATGCTGCGGTAAAACGTATTATGCCTGCAAACATTGGGTGGAAAACTAGATATTAGTGCCTAACTCAAGGTTTGTTATTATTTTAAAGTTATAGAGGTATACACAACAACAACAAAGAAGCATTGAATATTTATTTTACCCTAATTTATTCTAAGACTGACTCTGGCTGCTTTGGGACCCATATGTGAAGCCACCATATAGTTTGTAAAGCACTGTTAGTAAGTACAGTAGCTTTCCAATCTCTTCCTTTTTTTTAATTACTGCTAAAGGATATATGATTCCATTTTTAGTACTACATTTGTTAAGGATAGAAGTTTAATAGATAGCACTAACTTCTGACCATCAATAAAATCTGGGGATATCATTAAATGTTAAAATCAATCATATCTTTTTATATTTAGCCCCAGAATACATTTCTGTTTTACCATCTCGATCACGACAACTTGATGATGTTAATAAAACAGAGTCAACCTACAACTAGGCTTCAAGGAAAATATTGATGATTTAATGAAACATGGAATGCTGGAGCTTCCGCATGGGCATGAATGATTTTAGTGCACATTACTGTATGGTGCTTAAAAGAGCAATACCGTTTATGAATCTCTTAGGTTGTATGTCATAATCCTATAATGTATTTCAGTTTTCTATGTTTACTGCAGTATTGGAGTTTATAACTCTTTTAAGTTAAAGATTTGCATTTCCCAATATAATAATCTTCAATAGACCCTTATTTACATTACTAATTTGTATGTGTCTCATTTTTAATCTGGGGGCAAATACATTGTGATCTTGCACAAACTTGTGAAACTTTTTTTTTTTTTGGCCAGACTCGCTGGTTTGCAAATCTACATACTAAATACATGCAAAATAAAAAGAAAAAACGTTCAAACAAAATAAATTTGGTCACGTTGCATAAATATTTTCTAACATTGTTTTACATTCCTCCATTTTTCTCCATCACCAACGTTATGTTGTTCTTTCTTCATTCATCACTCTTCCTTTTTCTTCCACACCAAGTCTTTTACTCCATTTGTTTCAGTCCTTGACAAATCATGTTTCTTAGACCAAGTTCTAAGTAACTCAGGACAAACACAGTTTTTAAAGCACCTTGCTTAATTAAAATCTAATTTCCATTCTAATGAATAGGGAAAGGTTGCGTTCTGTCACACTGCATTGTCAGTAGAACTCAAGAGAGCAAGAGGGATTGTTTTTTTGTTTGCCGATGTACCATTCCCCTTAGGGAGTACTTAAAAATCATAATTTCAGTAATCACCTTTTTTGCATTGTGCCAACCAAAACTATGTTTACCTTTGTTCCTTGTTATTTTTCTTACCAGTTAAAAGTGCTGCTTAACACTTCTTTGCTGTAAGGTCCGTAGTATAAGGCTGCTTGTTTATAAATATTTATAACAATAATATAATAATATAATATTTATAATATTATAATAATATTATAAAAAAAATTATAAATACATGCAGTTATACACCTGCATGAAACTGAAGTGTGGTGAAGTTGTTTTGGGAAATTTTAACAACTAGCCAAAGTAAGTGTATTGGTTATAAATTGCTAAATAACAGAGGGAAAAGGCAATTCTCACCAGTATTGTATCTTGTGTAGGTAGAACATTTGAAAATGTTGCTGATATTGTGTGGTGATCTGTTTAGGCAAGTCTCTTAGCCTTGTTAAGCTCCAAGGCATTGCCTCTGTAAAGGGGAACTATATTTATGGCATGTAGTGACCTTTTTATTATATTTTATTACTTGTTTAATATTTATAGGGTAATGCAATACAAGGTGTAAAGTTTTAGTAACCTACAACAATCAACCCAATCTTTGTTTTGAAATAGCTGACCAATGCTACATGCTAATTGGTCGATTAGTTGCTATGAGATACAAGACCAGAAGCAGTAGTGAATATTAACTCCTTCAAAGGTTTGTTTATTCATGTTTTTGAACCTGCAGAAACACATTTTCCTGTTTTGAGTCAAGCTAAGGGTCTAACGAAGACAACTTACTGTAATGAAAATCTATCTATCAATTTGTCGATCTATCTCTCTGTCTATTTATCTGTCTATTACATCTGAGTTAACTAATTTTTATCATTCACAATAGAAATTACCATGTTCTCTCAATGCTCTGAAGCCAAGGTTTTGCAGCTGAGCTTTAATCAAAGTTTGTAATGCCAAATAAAGTACTTTTTCCATTTATCTAACTGCAGGCATGTGTGTCTAGGAAGAAAGCCATTATTCACATGGGAATTATGTTATTTCAGTCACTAAATCATGAATTAAATTGAGATTTGATCCATCACAGATTCAAATATCTTTGCTGTAAAACCCTGAGGAGAGAGCCTCTGCTGTCTTGATTTAAAGGACAAGGAAAGGCAAAAATAAATAAAATCCCATTTTTACATCTCCAATATACAAATGTGTACCATTTTTACAAGAAACCTGACTGTATGCAGTGAAATTCTACCTTCATTTACTGCTGTGGATAGGAATTGTCAGGTGGCCTCTAACTGCTGAGCAGGGAAACAGTCATTCTTATGAAAAGCAGGGGGAGTCCCTGCCTTAATTCCCAGCCATGCAGAACTCAAGCAGCTTTGTTTATGACGATCCCTAAGCAGCCCAGACCACACTGAGCATGTGCAGGGTCAGATTCAGGCAAAGATGTTTAACAAAGTTACAAGATGACAGCCCCCTGTGGCCAACTTTTAAATCATAAATCATTTCTTTGATTAGGCTTGTGGTGCAGTAAGTTCATGCTTATGTTTAGTATACAAAATACAGCATTTCTAGCCTTATTCTATTTTAGACTTTCCTTGTCCTTTAAAGATGAATATTCCTACAGACACACATACAGTACTTTTTTTATAATACCTCAGGTTCTCTCTTCTCTTCAAGATCTGATGGTCTGGGAAATAAAATAAAAGATAAACTCCTTGTCACTGCCAACATATTCCATCCTTGTTGACATGTTTAAAAAGACTAGGGGTAGTATGGGGTAGAGCTGGGGTCCCTAATTAGATGACCCACTGGTGTGTACCTGTCTTCAATCTCACAGATGTTATGTTATTTATAGAAATATATGTAAGTGTAGATATCATATAAAACCCACACTGCCAAAATCACTTAAACTTAACTCCTCAAGCAATTGCACACATCACACACTGTTCCTAAAAAGTTGAACATTTTTTTTAAAACAACAACATAAAAATCTAATGAAATCTAATGAATAGTATGGGCCAGAAGTGTCAAAGACATTGTTACTGGTACAGAACAAAAGAGAAAAAATATGTGATTCTTCATAACTATTTTGGAAAGTGGTGTTATTAAAGGAACAGTAACACCAACAAATGAAAGTGTTTTAAAGTAATGAAAATATCATGTACTGCTGCTGCATTGGTAAAACTGATGTCTTTGCTTCAGAAACACTACTATAGCACATATAAACAAGCTTCTGCATAGAAATGGCGGAAATTATATGGCACAGGTTAAATAGTGGATAACAGATAATACCATTATGTTCTACAGAACTTATTTACTATCTGCTGTGTAACCTGAGACTTTTCCCCTTTGAATGGCTGCCCCCAGGGCAACAATGCATTGTATTTGTTTTACTTTTAAACACTTTATTTTTTCTGTTACTATTCCTTTTAATGAAAAGATTGAAATACAATATGCAGTCCTGTGTAGTCAGGGGCCACATGTGAGGTTCATGCATTTTTGCATGGTACTCACTACTGTCCTAGAACATTTCATTCATTAACACAAAGGGGCTGCTTTATACACAATCAAAGATCAAATTCAGGCAATAAAAAGTAGGAAAACACAAGAGATATCATAACCTCACTTGCATGTTCTTGCATTCAAAGCTTTTTTTTGCAATCTTTTTTTTAAATGTGATCAGTTTTTTTTAATAACAAAATAAAAATCTCTCCAGGTTTTAGGTGGCAAGCTTTTTATTTGTAAATAACCAGTTAATTGCGATTTGTCTCACAATTTCTGCATATTGTTTGAACATGATCTTTGGCCATCCATAAATCAGCTCCAGCGAGGGAAGTACATTTCATGCATCTTAACTATTCTATCAAGACATAACCCTTTATTTTTCTTTGCATGCATTGTGACTGTTTTTGTTTTCTGTAACAATAGAGGTTTATATTTCATATACAGTTACTTTCAAAAAATATTGAGGGGCTTGACCAATTTTCTCTTTTATTGAAAAACAAATCCTATATCACCAGTGAAGACAAGAGCTGGTAGTTTTACTCTGAGGAGACAGAACTAAAAAGACTAGCAGCAACTGCTTAGATATGCAGTCTGTAGATGGGCACATGCAAAAACCATAGAATGTTGTACTAAATGTCTCCAACATAACTGTTTGTATTTATATACACTTACTATTGACCTGTCTAGCTGTTTGTTTTCTAGCCTTACAAAGGACTTTCCATTTCCATTATATATGGGCACTAATTATGTCTGTGCTTCTATAAAAAGACTTGAAACTCGATATAAATATATATATATGTAGGGACCCGTAGAGTTAATCCTACGGTCTAAGGGTTAATTCCCCTCCCTGGAGACTCATGGCCTAAGATTTGGGTTTTCTGCCTGAAGTTTCCAGGGGCAGAGCATTTGGATTGGTGCAGCATGGCTGATCCCAAAAGGAACCACAAGGTGGTGCTGTGCAACCATATAAAAGGGGATGCCATGTGCTCAGTCAGCCATTAAAATTACAGTTTACAGTGATTGCTGTTATCTACTGCAGAACTTTGTTTCACTGTGAGGATAGTGACATCACCGGCAAAATGTAGGCTACAGTGGAGTGCGATGGGCTTGCCAAAGGCTGGGCAGGATCATCCAGTGCCTTGATAACTCAACTAGGATGGTTTGGAGTTTGGATTTGCCGGATTTCTGTATTCACCTTTGGAGAGGGTGAGAGATGCAGTTCAGCATGGATGTCGTGAGAGCTCACGCTATAGACAGCAGGGAATCACCAGGACTGGACTGCAACATGTTCTAGGGTAGTGGGTCACCTTTACCTTTTACTTCCCCTTTAAACTTGCACTTATTTTATATAAAGTTATATAAGTTGGTAAGTTGGTACAACCTTGGCACCAGGGGGGGGGTCGCCAAGAGTGTGTGACACACATATATATATATATATATATATATATATATATATATATATATATATATATATATATATATATATATATATATATATATATATATAGTAGTCCTTCTCTGAAAGAAAATAAAACATTTGAATTAGCTTGAGATTTAATAAGATCCTGGTTAATATCTAACTGTTCACCTAAAATGATATTCATATCTACTTTACAATTGCTGGTAGGAAATTTTCCAGCATCAATTTCCTGCAAAAGCAATACTCAGAATCTGCAAACATGACATGTTGTAATGGAGATTCATTCACCTGCTCCAAAATGTTATCCTTTGTCATTGAAAACCTTTCATTTGTTTTTACTGCCTTGAAATGGATTGTGTGTTACATTATATGAATAGGGGATAGACAGAAAAAAATAGCTAGACAATCCGATCTGTGAAAAAGTTATTTTGCGCAGATGTTCATCCTGTCAAAGATGGGTAAATACACTTCTCAGACAAAGAATGTGGAGAATTTAAAGAGATGGACAGGAATAAGAATAACTGAAATGTGTCATATTCCTTCAAAGTAAGCTTCACATTTCTTCTGAATCATAAACAATACCTTGGAATTGGGTCGGTCAAAGATGCATTAAGATTGAAGTTGAGCCTGTAATTGAAAGTGAGTGATTTCAGTGTTTGAACTTTAGAAAGCAGATTAGATCTTCAATGAGCAAGGCTTGACTTCCAATCTAGTAGCTGGCCCTCTCTACACCTTTGCATTTCTCCCTTGGCACTCCATTGAAGAACATCTATTTTAGTTAATCTATTACAGAACAGTTAAAAAGAACCTGCTGTGTAACTTTCGCACAGAGTGTCGTTGTTCAGGCTTTAATTGGTTTACCTAGAATAGCGTTAACGATGGCAGTATTTTTATAGAATGCTGCTGGACAAAAAACAGTAGATGGTATAATGGTTAAAATTATTGCTCATTGTCTTTAAACATTGACAGTTATATACAGCATTTCATTTTTCCTCATTTTGTTATTTAGTATGATGTTGAACAAGACAAAACTGGCGCGCTGAAGTTTTGCTAAGCTTGTTTTAGGTAAGTGCCAGAGGTTAATCAGATAATAAAAAATGTTGTTTGCAAGTCAGGGTAATTAACGCAGCTTAGTTTAGGTGACAGAGGGCAAGCTGAGATTTCTTGCAGAATATATTTAAAGTCAAAAGATCTTTCCTGGGATACTGTTGAGGTTGTTGATACAATGCCTCTCTAATTAATGAAACAGATATAGACTCCGACCTTTTAAATGTAGTAGTTTAATATAAACAGAATTTGACTGCAGATCAGTTAAACTTGGAATAGATTGGACTTCTTGGATTTATTTAATTTCTGATCCTTTTTTTCATACAGAGGATTATAATAATTCATCAGGAGTCCTTGAATTCTTAATATTTAGCAGGTTATTGGTTAGACAGCGCACTCCAGGATCCTTTTCAAACAGAATCGCTTGTTTCCAAATTAAAGTTTAAAACAAATTTCCTTTATTTAGTTAAACATCTTGGTACACCATTAACATAGCGCCATGAGGTCTGACGCGTTTCGTGTCACTGCACTTCATCAGAGACCTCCTGACCATCTTGCACACATGCTATATATACCTTCTAAATGTTGGACACTCCCAGTCATTTAGTATCTTAACCCCTTTAGCAACAATGTTATTTTTAAAAAAGACAAAATGCACATGTGCAAAGCGTTAAAAGCGAACAATCCCAAACAGCGAATCCAATGTATTTTATAATTTAAATATCAGTTCACAATTCCATAGCTATAAATTAGTTAAAGTTAATATTCCTACACAAGATAATTTCATAGTTTAAAATAATACAAAAAAATCTAAATTAGCAGTCAATTCACTCAGTTTACAGTCATTTATTTTTGTTTCTGTTACAATGTTCGTTCTAGTACCGAGTTATAGTTACAAAACCATTCAACAATTTTAGAACTTCATAGCGATTCTGTTACATCTAGAATAGTGTTCCACCTACTACTTAGAAAAAACAGCTTATATCAAAAATCGAGTTCAAGTCATTCGGATGCCTAGTGCACAATTTATAAATCCATTTTACTTCTGCCCTCAATAATTTCTTTTGTAGATCTCCACCTCTTGGGCCTAGTGTGACCCTCTCTATACCCTGCACCGATATATATCTTGTATCACTCCCATTACACTCTTTAAAGTGTCTCGAGACCGGTGTAGTATCATTTCCGGATTTAATGGCATTCAAGTGTTCCCTGATCCTATTCTTTAGGTTTCTCATTGTGCAGCCCACATATTGTATTCGGCACTTTTTACAGGTAATCAAATAAATAACCGCTTTAGTATTACAATTAATGTAGCTGCCGATCTGGTATATATCACTAGTGACACTACACTTAAAGGTCTCCAATACAGTCACCACATCACATGTCACACAGCGCGTCGACCCACACCTATACATTCCCCGACTGTACAACCAACTCCGCGTTTTCGTTCCTATATTGGATAAACTCGGAGCTAGGAATGTCCTTAGTGTAGGAGCTTTTCTAGCTACAATTCACCAGGCTCCAAAATCCTCCTATAGGCTTTGTCACCATACAATGTTGGTAAATGCTTATTAAAAATATTTTTAATTCCATTAAACTGTGCACTATACGTCATACTCATAGTCAACTTATACCCCTCCTGTTCACAATCCATAATTTGTGTCTGTCTCCTCTGGTTAGTTTGTTCACTACTCCTTCTATATTTATGACTTTTTCTCTTCTCTATGTTCTTACCCTTAGCAATTAATTCTGTTCTCTCACGATTTAGAGCTGAGATAAAGGCACTCTGTAAATTCTTCATGTTATACCCTTTCTGTAAAAATCTGTCTCTTAGCTTACACGATTCCTCTAGAAATCCCTCCTCGGTACTACAATTCCTCCGTAATCGCAGAAATTGTCCTTTAGGGATACCTAGATTAAGGTGTCGTGGATGACAAGAATCCGCTCTTAACAGGGAATTCCCCATACAGGGTTTAGTATGGACTGTGGTAACCACCTTCCCTTTGTCTGTGCTAATTAATAGATCTAGATAAAGTATGCTCTCCACACTAAAACAACTGGTGAACTTCAAATTTAGAGCATCGTTATTCAGACCTACAATGAACTTTTTAAAAAGATCTTCACCTCCTGACCACACAAACAACAGATCGTCGATGAAGCGACGAAACAGGACGATGTGTCCCAAATCCGAGCTGTCACCTCCAAGTATGTGGGTCTCCTTCCACCAACCCATATACAGGTTGGCGTATGTGGGCGCAAACCGCGCCCCCATCGCTGTCCCACGCACCTGGAGATAAGCCAGCAAAAAAAGTGGATGCCGCCCCCATCGGTGTCCCACGCACCTGGAGATATGCCGGCGAAAAAAGTGGATGCCGGCGTCAAAAATAAGACGTTTGCACGATTTTTTCACAAATCACTCAGTAGTGATAGGCGAGTTTGCGCCATTTTAATTCGCCGAAAAAATTGCAAATTTCCAGTGAAATTTGCTAATTCTTTCGGCAAATCGAAACGGTGCAAATTCGCCCATCACTACCGAGTATGGGATGCGTTATCAGGAAAACCGTTATCCAGAAAGCACCCAATTATAGGTTGGCCATCTGTAATAAAGGAGTGAACCTTTATCAATAATAATACTTGTATTCATTAAAATAAATATATTAATACAAATATACAGGATCCTTAAACCTTTTGATATACTGCTTGTGAGCAATAACTTACACACACACAAGTAAAGGTAGAATTTAAAAACATTTACTTAATTTCATATGATGGTAATTACAAGAATAGCCAGTTCTGCACAATTGGGGAGCCCCACAACCTTTGGTTCGTCACCCTCAGGTTCCCGATAATCAAGCGATGATCCAAATCCTGGCACCCACTCATGGGTCCGAGGCAAAGCTCCCCATGTAAAGTGAAGGTGTGCTTTATAATCGACAGCTAGAGAGACCTTTAACCCCAAATGCTGACCTAGGCAATATAGTTGAAGAAATTCGGATGCACACCTGTGATTGCAATGGTGTCCAAAGCAGTGATTTATTTGAAGCCCAAAGTATACATCACAAAGGGGCCCCTTTGTGATGTATACTTTGGGCTTCAAATAAATCACTGCTTTGGACACCATTGCAATCACAGGTGTGCATCCGAATTTCTTCTGCTATTCACTCAATGACCCTTATGCGAGGGAAGGGTCTTCCGGATTAGCACCCTGCACTTACAACAAGTGTGTAAGGGATCAGGTAGAGCTCTTCATATTCGTGCATTCTAGGCAATATAGTTGGTTAGCCCAAAATGCTGTCCAATGGAATTCTAAAAGATCAGCAAGAACTTTGTATCTCTTTCACCAAGACTCAGTTTGTTACTCAATCTGAGTCTTGTCTGTCTGCCGTCTGTTTATTCATTCTTAAAGATGTTTGCTGGCCAACAATGCCTATGTTTGCTATAGAACGTTTGCCCAGCAATATAACTACATCAGGGACATTGGACTCAAAAAAATATCCCAAAATCTTATGCTTGCTCAAACTTAAGGTTTGATTCACTATAAATCAGATATAAATATTGTAAATCATTAAATCAAATATTCACCATGCTACACCATCTCACAAAGTTTCCTTTTTGAAGAAATAATTCAAATGTAAAATAATATTTAAAATAGCACACACACACATTAGTCTCAAACCGAGCGCTGGAAGATAGCAACCAGACTTAAGATTTTTAGAGCAACTGCATCCAATTCACAGCAAAGTGCATTTATACTGCATTGATTTTAATGCACTGGCCACAATTAAGTAAGGTGCATTCCTTCCAGGTAGGGATGTAGCGAACTGCCGTTAATGTGTTCGCGAACACCGTTCGCGAACACCGGCAAAAAAGCGAACAGTTCGCGAACAGTTCGCGAACTTCGAACGCTCGATAAAATCGTTCGATCGAACGATCGAAGGATTTTATTCGTACGATCGAAGGATTTTCGTTCGAATCGAACGATCGAAGCTATTCGATCGAATGATTTTAATTCAATCGAATGCTTATAATCGTTCGAACGAATGGAAATCGTTCGATTTTAGCGATCGAATGGTCGAATGGTCGAATGGTCGAACGAAATTTTACTTCGAATCGAACGCGAACACCAATTGGCGAACGTCGCGCGACGTTCGCGAACATTCGGCGGACGCGAACAGTCGAAGTTCGCGCGAACTAGTTCGCCGGCGAACAGTTCGCTACATCCCTACTTCCAGGTAGCAATGTTGGATTTCCTGGGACATTGCATTGTGGGTACAAAGCATGATGATTGCATCCTAAGAATTGTACTTTATACTCTGTGGCCATGGAGGAAAATGCCCCCCACCACTGTTTTTGTAGCTAGTGAAATCACAATTATGTTGATAAAGTAAAGATATGTTTAAAAATGATATTGCTTTGATACAGAACTCAACTGATACAAACTACATTCTTTTTATTATTATTTTTAGAACCTTTATTTTTAAGTTTAAATAATGTATAAACTTGTATAAACCAAAGATGAGACAAAGAAAATTCGTCCAGAAAAGATTTATTACACAAAATAGTATGAACCAATTGTGTGGATCAGCAATGCCACCATACTGCTGATCCCAAGCACATCTGTAATACATAGATTTAAACAATGTCAACATTACAAATTCCCATTTTTTAGAATTCATTGGATAGATGTTAACGTGGTATATTCTGATTGGCACATTTGAATATCGATCAGACTACTGAATATGCATAACTTAAGAATGTGTCTAGGTCAAAGGATAAACATAATCATAGGTGAAGGTATACATAGGACTCCTTATAAGGAAATTAAAGCTGAAATGTTTAACCCTTGTGTGTATATGTACAGTATTTAAAGCATTGGTCCAGAAATTAACTTTTTATGGAAATGGATAATTTTTCATTTGCAAGACAATCACCAAGGACGCACAAGCCAATAACCACACTACATTTGAAACAATGTAAACATTTTTCTCTAGTAGAATAAAGTCTAAAGTAACTGGCCTTTTCTGGGTTTTCTTGAAAAAGTTTCACCACCCTTCCAAGCAGTTCCTTATTCTTTTTCAGAAAAAGTAAACATAAGTCTACTAGATACTGTCTATCTATCATAACCTAGATAAATGAAAACTCCCATAGACCTAAAAAAATTTTATGCACATTCAGCGACTGGAAAATCTAAGAAATCTGTTACAGTCTTTGTATCCCTATACTTCACTGGATTCACAGTTCTTGGGTTGCCAATGGCAGCTTAGTGGGAAGTAACAGGCTCTTCACTCTACTTTGTATTGAAGCAATGAAGCAGAGGCCCAACTCCCAAATGCAAGCTCCTGTGATATATGCATTGCCAAAAAGTATTCCCTGAGTTCCATAACTTGCTTTAAAACTTTGCATGCTTGGTCTATTCTTTCCACAAATGTATTTCAAGGCATGTAGTGCAACGCTGAGCAAAGGGAAACCTGTAAACACATTTTGAGTAGTGATGGGCGAATTTGGGGTGTTTCGCTTCGCCGAAAAATTTGCGAATTTCCTGCAAAATTCGCAAAAAGGTATAAAATTTATGAAACAGCGCCAGCATCCATTTTTTTGATACCGGTGCAAATCCGCTGGCAAAAATGCGCCGGCGTCCAAAAAACAGACGCTGGCATCCTTTTGCAGCGAATTTGCGCCTGGCGATTAAATCCATCCATCACTAATTTTGAGCCCCTGTCATGCTTGTCCTTGCACCTTAGATTAGGGTTTAGTTACACTATTTATTTTCAGCAAAAAAAAAAAGCAATCCAAATATTTACTAGCAATAAACATGCTGGTTTTCTTTAAAACACATTTGCTGCCAAAAGTATTATTTATAATTATTAAAATGAAAAATGTGGTTGGGGAGAATGTGTTATTTCACATGGATATTTTGTAATCTGAACATTAATTATAAACCTAAATGGATTAGTCCAGTGGGGATTTGACAGGCATACACATTTATGATTAAAATGTCTCCAGAAAGTACAGGGAAGCAGAATGTTTTTAGTGCTTCAGTCTATTAATATTTTTTTCTGTCACAGAATTTAACTAAATTGTTCCTTCAACATTCCAACATATATTAAATTACTGTATGTATTTTTGTACATTGCAAAAGTTGCGTAAGGGCACATACACAGGTGCAATGCCTTGTTATTGAATACAGCCTGATCAAGGTGCATGGGCTGTGATTTGACTTCGGCATCGTCAACAGGGTAAAGGGGGGGGGATGCGTTTATCAACTCCTCACTCCTACCCATATCCCTTTTCCCTGCTGTAATGAGAGGGATTTTTGATCAATAATGGCTCATGGTAATACTTTGTTTGAAGCAATGTAGTGTAGCCGCTCGCACAACCCTGGCCTTCAGCAATTCAACGCCTGGTGCACGGTGTTGGAGGGATCGGCACCCCCCACAGCAAATAGTCCAAAGAAACACTGGCACACGGAGGCTAGTAAAAGCAGGGTTATACCCTTGCGTGTTTATTCTGCAAACGTGCAACGTTTCGGGGTCAGACCCCTTTGTCAAGCATAGAAAAAATGTGCAAGTGCAAGCAATTTAACACCCCTCACATAATTTTGATTGGTCAATCCCCACATTTACATACATAATTAACATCACAAAAATTAACCCTTGAGATTCCACGTGTAAAATCACATATGCGATTTAAAAGTCCACAATAAATAGTAATGTGTTGTGAAGATTTTTTTTAAAAAAGATTCCATAGAAAAATTGTTAGAAAAAATGCCGGTTTGTATTCACAAAACCGGATACCTAATAACAGGCAAAAATTGCTTAAGACACAAAAATTGATACAAAGGGAGATCCCTAAAGAATATATATAAAGTCCAGCACTGTTCAAGTCCTGTTGATCCATAAATTTGCAAAACAAAATATAATGTAAGCAGTGATGTGTCAGAGTCAAAGACAACCTGTTAAGCGCAACAATATATCCAAGTATTTATCATATCAGCAAATTGAAACATAGAAGCATCATGTAACAGTGTTGCAAAACCAAGGTTACAAAGGTTACAAAACGAGAGGGTTAGATCTTACCCTACAGATGAAAAATGGGTTCTGTCCCTGCGGGGGAATCATGCAGCACAATTATCTGAAAAAAGGAAAATGTATTAATTGAAAAATTAAAGATAACATGTCATATTGAAATCCTCATTTAAGCCTTTAGGATGCCTAGATTGAAGCAACCAGATCCAGTAACATTCACGCTGCAATAAACACTTTTTAATATCAAGACCTTGTTTGTGTGTTACTTTTTCTAATATTAATGAGCACAAATCCACAATCCGTAACTATAAGCCTTTGCCTGTTGATCAAACTAGTTCTGTGAAACTGGTGGAAAAAGGGAAATCAAAAAAAGAAACACTGCTTGCCAAACATTTTTTTACTAATGGCCATAGAATATCTCAATTACGTTGGCAAATATTAGAAAAAGTAACACACAAACAAGGTCTTGATATTAAAAAGTGTTTATTGCAGCGTGAATGTTACTGGATCTGGTTGCTTCAATCTAGGCATCCGAAAGGGTTAAATGAGGATTTCAATATGACATGTTATCTTTAATTTTTCAATTAATACATTTTCCTTTTTTCAGATAATTGTGCTGCATGATTCCCCTGCAGGGACAGAACCCATTTTTCATCTGTAGGGTAAGATCTAACCCTCTCGTTTTGTAACCTTTGTAACCTTGGTTTTGCAACACTGTTACATGATGCTTCTATGTTTCAATTTGCTGATATGATAAATACTTGGATATATTGTTGCGCTTAACAGGTTGTCTTTGACTCTGACACATCACTGCTTACATTATATTTTGTTTTGCAAATGTATGGATCAACAGGACTTGAACAGTGCTGGAATTTATATATATTCTTTAGGGATCTCCCTTTGTATCAATTTTTGTGTCTTAAGCAATTTTTGCCTGTTATTAGGTATCTGGTTTTGTGAATACAAACCGGCATTTTTTCTAACAATTTTTTCTAACAATTTTTCTATGGAATCTTTTTTAAAAAAAATTTTCACAACGCATTACTATTTATTGTGGACTTTTAAATCGTATATGTGATTTTACACGTGGAATCTCAAGGGTTAATTTTTGTGATGTTAATTATGTATGTAAATGTGGGGATTGACCAATCAAAATTATGTGAGGGGTGTTAAATTGCTTGCACTTGCACATTTTTTCTATGCTTGACAAAGGGGTCTGACCCCGAAACGTTGCACGTTTGCAGAATAAACACGCAAGGGTATAACCCTGCTGTTACTAGCCTCCGTGTGCCAGTGTTTCTTTGGAATACTTTGTTTGAACCCAGTAGTTTCTTGTATCATACTAACTTTGAACCCAACATGATATACAAAGCAGCTTTATTTTGTATAATGAAGCTTTGTCGTTGGGGAAGTTAATCAAAATTGATGTCTGGATGACCTAATACTGGTTATTTTTTTGACTTTTGGAAATTTCTGGATGTTCTCATATGTATTGTCTAATATGTTTAGGAGTTTTCAAGCCCCCATCAGACTCATATTAATTAAACTACTAGTTAGTCAGATAAGATCTTTGCTTTGGATGTGCTTGTTGGGAGTCTGGCCAGCTTTGGCAGAGCGCATGGGAAGCAGGATCTGTTATTAACAAAACCATTATATGAATTATATGAGCTATTGATTAAACTACTATATGAGCTCATTCTGTATAGTCACATATAAAACTGAGGGTCTCCATCCAGTCCGTTGAGATCTTGCTTGTGGAGTTAACGTGTGCAGCCACAGGACCTTTTCGGGCCGTTTGAGGGACTTAATCTGCTAGCTGTTCAGGATCTCCCATCCTTGGTTGCAGATTAAGGGTGCTTCACTCTTATCTCATTCGGTAAAGTATATCTTCTTCATCTATTGTTTGTAATATGTATGTAATAAAGCCTTTGCTTACAGGGGCGATCCTGGCCCCTCCACCGCCTGAGGCAGCAGCAGTTGCTGCCCCCCCTCCCCCGGAAATTCGCTCTTAAAGTACCAGGAGCAGCATTTTTGCTGCCCCTGGTACTTAGTGGGGCGCTGCCGCCTGAGGCGACAGCCTCAACTCGCCTCATTGGCGAAGCACCCCTGTTTGCTTATATGTAGTCGGAGTGTTTGAATTACTTTCAAGAGACTCATAGAACCACAATTAAAACACCTGCCCTCTATGTTATGTATATTACCAGCTTTAGGACTGAAAGGCCACAGCTATAAAATTACATAACAAATTTATATTGTACAAAATAGCAATTAAGTGCAATTTAATGCATTATAATAATAATGTATCTGACAAATAAGTTCACTAACCATAAACTGTAATGCAATTAACCGCTACAACCAAAACTGTGAGTACCTGCTATGCCCATCACCCAATGGAAGGAGTTAGGTGGGTGAGTTGGAACAGGAAACCATTTTTCATCTCCATGTGGGGCCTATTCCCACAGCAAGCATATTCACTGCCAGTCTGCTAGCTTGTCATAAGTACACCCGGGCCTCAGGTCCACGCATCAGACATAGCCTTCAATTCTGAGGATGCTCAATTTTCCAAGTGATTTCCTGAAGGTTAAAGTGTTAACCAGAATTAACCAGTGTTGTAATCTATATATATATATATATATATATATATATATATATATATATATAACAAACAAGGGAAAGTTGTGCTCACCACTATTTTTTAAAACCATTAGGCGGGGGTGCAATGAGGGTGTGACCACTAGGGATGTAGCGAACTGTTCGCCGGCGAACTAGTTCGCGCGAACTTCGACTGTTCGCGTCCGCCGAATGTTCGCGAACGTCGCGCGACGTTCGCCAATTGGTGTTCGCGTTCGATTCGAAGTAAAATTTCGTTCGACCATTCGACCATTCGATCGCTAAAATCGAACGATTTCCATTCGTTCGAACGATTATAAGCATTCGATTGAATTAAAATCATTCGATCGAATAGCTTCGATCGTTCGATTCGAACGAAAATCCTTCAATCGTACGAATAAAATCCTTCGATCGTTCGATCGAACGTTTTTATCGAGCGTTCGAAGTTCGCGAACTGTTCGCGAACTGTTCGCTTTTTTGCCGGTGTTCGCGAACGGCGTTCGCGAACACATTAACGGCAGTTCGCTACATCCCTAGTGACCACAAAATACATATAGTCAAATACAAGAGTCCTCTGCACTCAACCCATTATCAATATATTTAAGACAGCGACATTTTGTGCATACTGCTACTGAAAAATACCTTACCCTTTAAACAAAACAGGGATTGTTTGTCCATATATTGCAATATATTTAAGCTGGCCAACTACGTCAAAGTCATCCCATATCTGGCCAGTCCTACGCTTAATTTTCATCTGATTCACTAAGAATTCAATTGCTTAATTATACATTTTACAAAGGGACTAGGTTTTACCTGCAACTTACTAGCTGCTTTCAAAGTAAACCTCCATACTTGGCTGCCCTTTTATTAGACACCAGTGGGATCACCTGACTATAGTTGGGAAGGGTGGGAGCTACAACATGGAGCTGGTCACTGCTCCTGTATAACTATAACAAACAAGGGAAAGTTGTGCTCACCACTATTTTTTAAAACCATTAGGCGGGGGTGCAATGAGGGTGTGACCACAAAATACATATAGACAAAGATATGGGATGACTTTGACGTAGTTGGCCAGCTTAAATATATTGCAATATATGGACAAACAATCCCTGTGTTGTTTAAAGGGTAAGGCATTTTTTAGTAGCAGTATGCACAAAATGTCTCTGTCTTAAATATATTGATAATGGGTTGAGTGCAGAGGACTCTTGTATTTGTCTATATATATATATATATATATATATATATATATATATATATATATATATATATATATATATATATATATATATATAAAACACTGAATTAAGAAATAATATAAATAAACACAATTAATTAAGACCCCTTGGGGAGACAGTATTCAGAGCCTGCATCTAAAAGGTTTTTCTCTGGAGCAGCAATTTCAACCAATCACTACTTCTTTTAGGTTTAGTTACCATGTCAATGCCTATGAAACTAAGGGGGTTTTATATCAGTCCGATTTATCTCAGTATTTTCTGCTACAAATTCCGATCAAATATGCTCTGGTTTTTTACACTTATTTATTATTACATTTTGCTTTGTGGGGAAAAAAATCTGATTTTCACAAATTTTTCATCCGATTTCCACATTTTTTTTTTTTTAGAAAACTCAGAAAACTTCAGGGTATTGGCTGAAACCCAGACTTATATGCAACCTTGACAGGTCTGAGGTCCCAGATTTTCAGATTCAGACTTTTCTTTCCTCAGGGTTTAAAAAATTCCGAAAAATTCATGATTTTTTTAAAATTCTGATTTTACTTTAAAAAAGCATGAATTTTTCGTGATTTTTGCATTCAGAGTTTAGTAAATAACCCCCTAAAAGTAGGTGGCCCATGTCCTTTCTCCAAATAGTGTTTATGCAAAGCAGTGTCTCTTACCTGTATCACATGTCACTCATAATGCATAATGACATTTTCCCATCTGTTCTTTTAAACTGTTTTGTTTTTTCCACAACATATGTGAGACCACAGGTGAGTAACATATGAAAGGAGATAAAAAATTGTGGTGCAAAAAGGAAACAAATATGTACTTTCTCCAATGCACACAATGTCTTGAGAAAATTTGACCTGGTGTTAACAGAACTCATAAGTACAGAGAATGACTGTTACATATTTATTATCAGTTAATATAGAAACAAATTAACATTCCTGCAAATTCAGAATTTATTTTACATTTAGGCTGTTCAAAAATGAGGAATGCAGATAAAAAAGGGAAATAAATGTATTATTACTAGGAAGTCCTGCATACTTCCTTCAGAGGGATATTACTGACTCACTTAACTAGAACCTAAATCATACATAAGACTATGTCTTGCCTGAGGTTTTTTAATTCTACTTGGTCAGTTCTTGCTCTCTCCACCTTGCATGTTGTACCCTTGACTATAATATCAAAGTAACTTGTGCTCTGCATCTAGCATACACTTTGTACATATCAATATAATTGATGAAGGCCAGTGATGAGTGGATCTGTCCCATTTTGCTTCACCGAAAAATTCACGGTGAAAAATTTGTGAAATGCATTTGATGCATGAATTTTTTTTTTACGTGCAACTATTTTTTACTCGCAAGTTTTTTTTTTTCTCACTCCAAATGCTTTAAAGTCAATGAGCATTTTCTATGTGGAGACTTTTTTGTCTCAGCAACTTTTTGTCCAAACTGAATTTTGTTTGAATTCATGCCTGGTGAAAAAATTAGCTCACCAATAATTAAAACCTATTGTATATCTTTACATTTACACTGTACACTCTCCTCGATGTCTGAAAGTGTCTAAAACAATATTTCTTTTTGTCAGTCCTTTTGCTCTGGTATTCTATAGCAGTCTGTACAGGGCATCTCTAACTTTCCAAGACCATCTGTAGCAGCATAGGGAGAGAAACAGAGCCATTCCACTCATTTTGAAATCTATTTGACATTCCCAGGTGTGTCTGGTGTTCATCTCGCATCAAATGACAAAATCTTTGTTGCAGAACTTTGCTGCACACAGCTGCAGAATTCAGAATTCTAGAAATGTCCTTATTGTCACTTCATACATTTAGCCTCTGTGAGTATGCCAAATCTGATCCCTACTGGGACAGTTTAGTTAAGGAATAACAATTCAATAAGTTATGAAGCAACACTACACTGTGGTGACTTTTTTCTCTTTTAAGAGAAGTCTAAATTTACAGCTTGTTCCTTTGTAAGATAATTTATTAAGTACAGGGCAAATGTAGTAAGTAATTTGTACCTACTTTAATCTATTTTGTATTATATGTATGTAAAAAGAACGCAACTTCACTATTATGATGACAGTAGTAAGGTAAATGCTACTGCCCAATCAGTTTTCACACACATCATTAATCACATAACTATAATGTTATTGTTTTTTTGTGCAAGATTAACATTTCTTTTCCCCCATTCACTAAAACACATCAGACTTTGCATAACCCATTAAAGTCAGAAGGACACATGCAGACAGCAAAGACATTTTTGTGTGAACGGTGGTGTAAGATAATAATTTTGTTTAGACTTTTTAGACCAGAACTTTGGCTACACATATGCATAAGATAATTACAGGTCGGGGGGCGTGGCTAGCCGTGCTGCTGAACGGCCGCATTATCTTGGAGCTACTGGGGGCACCAGAGGAAATCTCTTGATTTGGGGCACCTCACAGCCTATCAACCCCCAAAGCATACCCACTGGACTGCTAAACCGGCTGGCTTTGATCTGGTCCAAAAACGAGCTCTCTAGCTGCTTCTGGAGCCGAACACGCACTGCGGCCTAGTCAAGTAGGTGAAGCCACGGACTCGAGTAAACAGGCCTCCCCAGACGCGAGTGTCCATCGGCGCGGTTCCCACCGAGAACTGATACAGAGCCTGTGAGGGGCTGTAAACTGCAGCCACATGGGGTAAGTGACCCTGCAACCAGGGGGACCCTGTATTTAAGCCACCATTTCATGCTACATAGCCCCAACGGACACTCCCCTACCATCCAAGACCTCAGGCCTTCAGCACTGCCTCCCACTTTCAGCCCTGTCCTGCTGGGCCCATAATTATTGTAGCTGCTACCACCTCAACGGCTATTACTACCAAGGGCAATAGCAGTGGCTCTCACTGAGAAGGAGCTGCTGTGCATAAGTAGCAGCACTCTCGAGTAGGGATGCATCGAATCCAGGATTTGGTTCGGGATTCGGCCAGGATTTGGCCTTTTTCAGCAGGATTCGGATTCGGCCGAATCCTTTTGCCCGGCCGAACCAAATCCGAATCCTAATTTACATATGCAAATTAGGGGCAGGGAGGGAAATTGTGTGACTTTTTGTCAGAAAACAAGGAAGTAAAAAATTTTTCCCCTTCCCACACCTAATTTTCATATGCAAATTAGGGTTCGGATTCGGTCCGGTATCCTTCGTGAAGGATTCGGGGGTTGGGCCGAATCCAAAAAAGTGGATTCGGTGCATCCCTACTCTCGAGTACAGGAGGATAGAGTCCCCCCTTACTTAAAAGGGCCTCTGATACCACTTACTGCAGCAAGCCTTTGCTAAACAGACGGCATTAAACATCGGAGGAGCAGCTAGCTCAGCTGCTGAGTTGCCTGCAGCAGTACAGACAGATCACAGACACAGTAAAAGAGATCAACCATCACTGTTTACAATGGCCGTTTAAAATAAGAGTGTTCACTCACGGGAGATGAAAAATTGGTGCTGATTGGCAACATTTATTAGGTTCCACATATAAGCAGTAGTGCATCTACCAATAGGCATGGGCAAACACAAGAAGAAAGAATCCCCAATGAAGATGACTGCATTCTACCCGAAAGCAGCCACGCTATCAGGAGCGAGATCTCCCTCACAAGATGGTGGCACCTCAGTAGAAAGCAGTCCCACACGCCGTGCTCCACAGGAGGGTCGATCCCCCAGACAACCTATAGCAAGGCAGATCGGGCACCACTCACAGCTGCAATACTGAGGGAATTTCTAACCGATCGTAGAACAGAGATCCAGGATGACCTTCGCACTGCCGTATCTACTCTGAGTAAAGATATCAGACAGGTGGGAGAGAGAACTGATCATCTAGAAAACAAAATGGCAGAACTGGTTAGTTCGCATAACCAAGTAGTAGATGCTAATAACACCATGGAGGAAAACATCTAAAAACTGACAGCTAAAATAGCAGACCTGGAAGATCGCAACAGACGCAATAATGTTCGGATATGGGGTATACCCGAACAGGCCACTGCTCAAGAGCTCAATGACTATGTATGCACACTGATCAAAGAAATACTCCCGGATGTTCCGCCAGACCATACACTGCTGGATAGAGTACACAGGCTACCACGGGCAAAAAATGCCCCGCCTGGGTCCCCGAGAGACACCATTACAAGGATACATTACTACTATGTAAAAGAGAAGCTGCAATACAGCTTCAGAAACAAGAAGTATATCCCGGATAAATATAGCAGCTTACAATGTTTTGCGGACCTCTCCAGCTACATGCAGCAGAAACGGAAGGAATTTGCAACCGCAACAGCCATACTGAGAGACAATAACATCCAATATAGATGGCTCTATCCTGTAAAAATTTTGATCACTAAGGATGGATCAACTGCAGTGGCGGACACCCCTTAACGCTCGGAACAGTTACTGAAGGACTGGAACCTATGGCAGCCGACTAACACCAAAACAGGTGATAAACCTCCAAAGAGGTCTTGCTTGCAACCTGAATGGACAACCCAAACTAGGCAAAGCAGGAAGAGCTTTAAAGCACAACCCACCTTGGAGGAGGTCGACACAGACACCTGAAGAAGCGATAGACTGTACGAGTTACAGGGCCAGCCAAAAAGCCTTACTTACAGCGTAAGAGACGTTTTACCTATCCTGTGAGCTGGACAGCTCAACTATAACCAAGAATATTTCCAAACCCCCCCCCCTTGAAGCTCGAAAACATCTATGCTTCTCATTGACAATTTTGACCCACAATGGAAGACCAGCAGAGGTCAGAGAGCTTCCCCCCACCAGGATCCAATACCTTTGCAGTATTGTTGTAAATATGTTGCATTTTACATGCTAATGTTTTTGTCTCACTCCTTTCCTATCTCTTTCCTTGCTACTTCTCTAAACTCTCTCCCACCCCCATTCCCCCACTCCCTAGGGGCCAAGAAAGAACGCAGTTTCTCAGCTCAGCCTGTCAGCAAAGATTCCTCGAAGGTCCATCCTCTGGTATCCTGCAAGACCTGAACGCCAAGAAGAGTGCAAACATGGGTGAGTCCAGTCTAATTCACCAATACCTCTACTCATCAACATGGGGATTAAGATAGTCTCACAAAATGTAAATGGCCTTAATAGTCCACAGAAGAGACTTAAGTTGACACAATGGAGCAGACAACAGATGTACAGTAGATATTCTATTAATGCAAGATACACACCTTACAAGCCACAAGCAAATGACTATTAACCTGAAACATTTCCCTACACAAGTATACGCCTCCAATGATGTGAAGAAAAATGGAGTAGCCATATGGATAAATAAAAAACTACCACATGTATTAATAAATCAACACTCAGACCCACTAGGTCGCTATCTCATCCTTAACGTTAACATATATGAGCAAACTTACACCATAATTAGTGCTTACAGTCCAAATAGACGTCAATCAAGATTTTATAATAGTCTTTTCAAAAAAATTAACAGAGAAAAGATGGGCCACATAATATTAGGAGGAGACTTCAATACCTCTCTACATCATGAGTTAGACACGAAAGCCTCAAGACAGACCACACAACCACAGGAAGCATTAAAACAAGCCAAAGCCTTGCAGAAACATTTAACACAGGGGCTGCTATATGATGTATGGAGAGTGCAACATGGCACAGAACGGGACTACACATTTTACTCTCATCCCCATTCCAAATATTCCCGCATTGACTACTTCTTTGTGGATAAGCATCTTCTTCAAGCTATCCAAAATTCTGCTATAGGGTCAAGCACCTGGGCAGATCACTCCCCAATTGAGATATTACTAGACACTACCCAAAGAATTAGGCAACAATACCAATGGCGATTCCTTACTCCAAAATAAAACCAACATCGAGGTCTAAGGGACTGCTTTCTTAGTAACACTACCCCACAAATAGGACAAACCACGCTGTGGTGTGCGCATTAGGCAGTCATTAGAGGGCAACTTCTGAAAATAGCCTCTACTACAAAAAAGAACAGGGAGAACACCCTTAGTCAGCTGTCGGCTCAATTACTAGACCTAGAAACCCGAAACAAACAACAACCTAACCAAGCCACAACAAAACGAATAAAAGAATTGAGACATCAAATTCAAGGTATCGAAAACAAAAAAGTGGAATGGCAACTGAAACGATTGAAACTATACAGATACACGAAAGGCAACAAAGCAACAAAATTACTAGCCCACCAACTAAAACAGAGGCAGGCTAATCAGTCAATAGCACAAATAACCACCTCAGACGGCAAATCCTTTACGAAACCTAAGGAAATAGCGATTCGCAGATTACTATTCCTCCTTGTACAATCTAAAACAAGATAAAACCACCCCACAACCCACCGAAGAGGCGATACGTAAATTCTTCACAGCAGCAAACTTACCCCAAATACAGAAACATCAAATCGACCAGATGAATATTGACATTACTGCAGAGGAAGTAAAGGAAGCTATACGGACTACCCCCATAGGGAAAGCTCCTGGCCCGGATGGTTTCACAGCCGCATATTACAAAACCTTTCAAGACATACTAGTACCACATCTCACAAATCTCTTTAACCATGTTTTTCAAGGAGGCGCCTTCCCAGAGGAAATGTTAGCAGCTACAATAACGACAATCCACAAGTTAGGGAAAGACCCGACAGCATGTGGAAACTACAGACCCATATCCTTGCTTAATACAGACCTGAAACTATACGCCAAAGTCATTGCCAATAGAATAGCAAAAATACTGCCCTCCTTACTTCACTTGGACCAAACCGGATTTACCAAGGGCAGGCAGGGCCCAGATAACATAAGGAAAATGTTGGCACTTATTGAAGCAACAGAGAGAAGGAAGGACCCAACTATACAGTTTAGATGCCGAAAAGGCCTTCGACAGAGTAGAGTGGACTTATGTGGACTCTGCTTTGCAATCTTATGGCCTACTAGGTCCGATTAAACATGCCATACTATCACTATACACCAAACCCTCAGCGAAAGTAAATAACATGGGATTCCTATCTAAATCATTTCAAATAACTAACGGAACGAGGCAAGGCTGCCCATTATCACCTCTCATCTTTAACCTTACATTGGAACCCCTTGCCAGAACAATCAGAGACTCAATGTCTGTAAAGGGCATACAGGAGGCAAATATACAGTACAAACTTGCAATGTTTGCAGATGACATCATTCTGACACTAACAGATCCAGAGCCATCCCTAGAAGCTGTTACACAAATTCTCAGAACTTTCAGCTCTATTTCCTACTATAAACTTAATGAGTCAAAATCAAATATCAAAGAACCATTCAAGACTTTATCTGGGCTAAATGGAAATTTATGCAACGAGGAATACATGATGGAGGCTTCGGAGTTCCCTGTCTTGAAAAATAGAGAGCCTGGAATCTTGCAGGTGAAGATCTACATTGGCTCCAACTGGAACAAGACTCCATATCTCCTCTCAAGCTTAAAGGGCTCGTATGGACTAAGAACATGAATGAAGCAGTAGGACAACACACTGCAAGCCATACCACTCGAACAGCAATGAATATCTGGGCTAGGATCTCTAAAAATGACCCACTCTTAAATTACCCAGCACACCAGGCAGGATTGGAGATGTTAGAAACAAACATCCCAAACCTCAACTTGCAGAACTGGAGAAATGCAAACTTAACTACGATAGGCCAACTATACGATGGCACCCTCATCAAAACCTATGAACAGCTAACCAAGGAATATAACTGGCCAGCACGCGATTTCTACAAATACCTGCAGATAAAGCACCTATTGGGAACCACCAGAACGCCAGGCAGTGCCACATGCACGCTATTTGAACCATTACTCACTCACAACCCACGTAGCCCCAAAGGCATAGCACGAATCTACAAACTGCTCACAGAAGACGACATGGAAGCCAAACCGAAGCATTTCGAGAAATGGGAGCAGGATCTTCAAATCACAATACCCACGCCACACTGGATAAAAATGCTTAACACAGCGTACAAACTTTCAAAATGCACAAATCATATTGAAAATTTGAGGAAACTATTCTACAGATGGTACAAAACTCCAACCACTCTCAATCAATACTATCCGAATGTCCCTAAAACTTGCTGGAGAGACTACAAGAGAGACGGCAATCTACTACATATATGGTGGCAGTGCCCAAGAATCAAAGATCTGTGGCTATCCACGGAGCAAATCCTGGAACAAGCAACGCACTTGCGAATTAAGCTAACTCCACCGCTGTCGCTGCTAAATTATAAACTCAATGGGGCTCATTTATTAACGCAGCGCAGCGCATAAGTGGACGCAAAAGATTGTCTGCGACATCACGAGTGTGATCGCTAATATATTTGCGTGATATTGCGCATAACACAGAGCTTTTGCGATGGTTTTGTTTATGCGCATTGCGCAAAAGATTGGGCATTTATGTCGCAAACGATGCCGTGGTTGTTAGGGGCGTGGCTGTGGGCGTGGCTACAATGCGCTTGCACTGCGGCCGTCGCAGATTTGCGTCTGTATATGTGCAAAACTGCACCCGGTCAACAGCACCACAATTTTTACGACTGCCTCTTTATGGCGTAATAGTAACGCTCTTCAAAATGCGCATTCCTGCCCAGCTGCGCTAGCAGAGCCACACTGCTAAACTGGGTTCTGGCAAATGGTGCTGCTGTTGGTGGGGATGTTTGTTAACTCAAAGTTTACTCAAAGATGAACAACCCCTGTAAAGTGCATATTAACCACACCTTCCACCCAACATGTTTATATTGACCAAGGTTCCTTTAAGGGTATCAGGTAGGCTAAACACCTTTGCAACCAAACAAATATTAGCACAGAAACAAATGCAGATGCGTCTAAGTGAACGCAATATGCGCAATATGTGACGCAACTAATTAAAGCAGCGCATTCATACATGAGCACAACTAATCCTTACCTTTGCGGTATCTTCCTGTGCGCACAATTTATTATAAGCACTGCGACAGCTGATACGCAGTTTCACACAGTTTCACAAGTCGCACCTACATTAGCGCACAAAATCGCACTGTTAAGGTATCGTGCGCTACATTATTAAATACTCGCATGCGCTGGGCAAATGTCAGGCCACTGCGCTCTTTTTAGCACTGCGCTGCGTTAATAAATGAGCCCCAATGAGTTTCTGAAACAATTACAGCACCTGATCTTTCACATACTGACGGCGACCAGACTCCTGATACCCAGATACTGGAAAACGACAGAAGTACCAAGTAAAAGGGAACTAATGATACTAATAGACTCAAACCTTACACATGAACAAATGGCGCTCGGGTCCAGCAGGCTTTTACAACTTAGCTCAATCTCTCTGCAAATGTGGAAGAAGTGGAAAGATGCATATTTCTTCCAAGACCAGACATGAGACTACTCCTCCCAATTAAACTAAACTATATATTGATGAACATAGGCCTATACCCTGAAAGAAAGAAGGCAGTTTGACGCCCAACTGACCTCATCTCTGTAAGATGACCCAATTCTGACTCTACTTGCCCCCCCTTTCCCTCCCCAACCATCCTCCTTGTTTTTCTGTTCCCCTTCTTCTTCTCTCAATTATCTTCTACTCTTTGTTCTTCTCTCTTAACAGCCTCTGATTGGACGTTAGTTCAGTAACAAGCCAATCCTAATAACTGTTTCCTCCTTTATACCAATGCTTGACTGGTGTCTACTGTGAGGTTGTTCTGAAAATGTTAAAATAATAAAAACCTTTGAATTTGAAAAAAAAAAAAGATTAATTACAGGTCTTTGTAAACATATGGAAATGTAATTTTTTCATGTATTTCAATATATAGACAGCTGTATAACAATGTGCTGTAATGGTCATTTATCCTTCACTTTGCATTGCTAAGCATGTTTCTAAAAAACAAAAGCAATTCACCAAATGCATTGAAGTCAATGAGTGACAAATATTCTTTTGACGTGTGACATTTTTTTCACCCATTGGAGTCTATGGACATCTTATTCACTGCAAAACTTGTGAAATTGTTTGCTCTGAAGTTTTTTTTGGAGGGGTGGGGAGATACAGTTCTTTATATGCATTATCTCAAGATGGCCATTTAAAGGCCAATACAAGCTGCCAACTCAGCCCCCTCCAGATTGAATCAGCAGCTTGTTAGCACATGTATTGGGGGACATGCTGACAAGGTGACATCTGAAGGTGGATCCCATCAGGACCACATCAGCCAGTTTAATGTTATCATCTGATTGTAACAACACAGAGCAATAGAAAAAAATGTCTTCTACTGTAGAAAAATTATTTTTACATGTAGAAATAAATTAAATTTAACATTCAATTAATAATTTGGCTTTGGCTGGTCTTTAATTAAAACTCCCATCACTGGCCAAAGGATCAAAGAAAGTGGGAGAATGTGCATTGGCAACAGCAAAAAGCAGTTGAAAAGTGTGCAAACACCATAATCTACACACAATTATTCAAATTAAAGCATAAACAGGATATTGTATGTATTGTATGAATATTTCCCACTAAAAGCATAATAAACAGTAAAAATTGCCTACAATATTGGCTAGTTAAAACATGTCACCAAACCCACTGTCCAAACGCATTGCTGCATAGCCACTCAGAGTAAGTAAATATGAGAAAAAGAAAAGAGGATTCATATATGTGAGCATTGTGTGACACAAGCAAATAGTGATATAATGTTATATGTATAAGGCAAGCATGATATTAGTTCAGGAATCAAGCTGTACACAGCCACAACCAACTTAAAATGGCTGCACATGATTTTAAAATACTCAAAAATTCAACAGGAATACTGTATCAATTTCATTGATATTAATTCTGATTATTGTCTAAGCTACCATTGTCTTTGTACTAAGAACATTTCTGTAGTAATTTAAGTGTATAGAACCATATATTTTGTGTAAATATAAATGGCATAAATGTTTGTAACTTTAGGAAATAATTTAGGGAAAGGGAAATCCCATATGAGGAGTTTTAGATATCTTCAGTAATTTTTTTCTGAAGGTCAAAAGTGAATAAGCCAGAAGAGTAAAGACTAGGCAAGTTTCAGCATGAATGTGATTGTACTTCACAAAACTTGGTATTCCGTGGAGTAACCTATAACCCTTCATTGCTGGCATGCTAGTACTTGTGTGTTTGTTGTAAGCCATGGATTCTATGATCTTTGACTTGGAAAGTGTTACATTAAATGGAACTTTTTATTTAAACAAAGAAATGTGGTTATATATATATATATATATATATATATATATATATATATATATATATATATAATATCAAAACAGGGGGGTTGTGGGAGCACTCTAAAGGCTTTAAAATATATATATATATAAGTATAATAAATGCTATTGCATATGTACCCAAATAGGGGTTATTTTGTTACAAAGTTATGATCATAAAATTGATAAGCCACCATACCACGTCAAGGTAAACCCCGAATGGCGGTCCCTAACTTGTTTTATTTTTTATGTGCATTCTAGCATTACCTGTAATCAATGTCCATTGAACGCTGTTTTTTCACTGAGGGCTAAATCCTCCCCAGCCAGCAATCAGGCTTTTAAAGGAGAGATATTCCCAAAACAATTTGGGTACATATGCAATAGCATTTATTATACTTATATATATACTTTAAAGCCTTTAGAGTGCTCCCACAACCCCCCTGTTTTGATATTGTATATTTAGCCGGAAGCTGTGGCATAGCTTCAGTGGTTGTAGCACCCCATACCCCCCCATTAAACTAGTGGTGATCCTATGCTTTTAAAATTGGGCGTTTGTTTTGGGAATATCTCTCCTTTAAAAGCCTGATTGCTGGCTGGGGAGGATTTAGCCCTCAGTGAAAAAACAGCGTTCAATGGACATTGATTACAGGTAATGCTAGAATGCACATAAAAAATTAAACAAGTTAGGGACCGCCATTCGGGGTTTACCTTGACGTGGTATGGTGGCTTATCAATTTTATGATCATAACTTTGTAACAAAATAACCCCTATTTGGGTACATATGCAATAGCATTTATTATACTTATATATATACTTTAAAGCCTTTAGAGTGCTCCCACAACCCCCCTGTTTTGATATATATATATATATATATATATATATATATATATATATATATATATATATATATATATATATATATATATATATATATATATATATATATATAGTCAAATACAAGGGTCCTCTGCACTCAACCCATTATCAATATATTTAAGACAGACATTTTGTGCATACTGCTACTGAAAAATGCCTTACCCTTTAAACAAAACAGGGATTGTTTGTCCATATATTGCAATATATTTAAGCTGGCCAACTACGTCAAAGTCATCCCATATCTGGCCAGTCCTATGCTCAATTTTATCTGATTCATTAAGAATTCTATTGCTTCATTATACATTTTACAAAGGGACTAGGTTTTACCTGCAACTTACTTGCTGCTTTCAAAGTAAACCCCCATACTTGGCTGCCCTTTTATTAGACACCAGTGGGATCACCTGACTATAGCTGGGAATTGTGGGAGCTACAACATGGAGCTGGTCACTGCTCCTGTATAACTATAACAAACAAGGGAAAGTTGTGCTCACCACTATTTTTTAAAACCATTAGGCAGGGGTGCAATGAGGGTGTGACCACAAAATACATATAGTCAAATACAAGGGTCCTCTGCACTCAACCCATTATCAATATATTTAAGACAGACATTTTGTGCATACTGCTACTGAAAAATGCCTTACCCTTTAAACAAAACAGGGATTGTTTGTCCATATATTGCAATATATTTAAGCTGGCCAACTACGTCAAAGTCATCCCATATCTGGCCAGTCCTATGCTCAATTTTATCTGATTCATTAAGAATTCTATTGCTTCATTATACATTTTACAAAGGGACTAGGTTTTACCTGCAACTTACTTGCTGCTTTCAAAGTAAACCCCCATACTTGGCTGCCCTTTTATTAGACACCAGTGGGATCACCTGACTATAGCTGGGAATTGTGGGAGCTACAACATGGAGCTGGTCACTGCTCCTGTATATCTATAACAAACAAGGGAAAGTTGTGCTCACCACTATTTTTTAAAACCATTAGGCGGGGGTGCAATGATGTCTTAAATATATTGATAATGGGTTGAGTGCAGAGGACCCTTGTATTTGACTATATGTATTTTGTGGTCACACCCTCATTGCACCCCCGCCTAATGGTTTTAAAAAATAGTGGTGAGCACAACTTTCCCTTGTTTGTTATATATATATATATATATATATATATATTTTTTTTTTTTTTTGGAGAATATATATTTTAACTGTTGCTTTCTGTTATTATATTAGCCTAGTGCTTGTACAAAATCCTCAATTTTGTCACTGGATAAATTAAGATAATGAATGTAAATGATTAGAGTTTTTATTTATATAGTTTTTTTTATTTTTATGTGTTTGTGCATTAGTCTCTTTTGTTTTATTCTGCTTTACATTATATTAAGCAAGCTGTTATACAGAGGAGAAATAGAGCATTCAAAGCTGGACACCTAGTGCAACCTAGTGCAGGGTTATTTAATCTTACCAGTATATTTTTATTGGCAGTTGCATGAGAAAACAAAAACGGCTGCAGGCTGTTCTAATTGTAAACTGCAAAATCATCTCACAGTAATGCCATGGTTTCTATTGCCAGCCAGAGTACTGTAAATCTGATCTCAATTGCCATATTGTTTCACCATGACAGCAAATCATATGAAGAGATTTCAGAATGAAATATCTAAGAACAGAAGGAACCACAGCACCATCAGGTATTTCAGTAACCAAAACTGTAAAAATGCATTTGTAGCAGACCCAAATAGAACTGATGGTCAGTGCTTGTAAAAGGAAAGAATAATATGTATCAGATGTTTTTCCATTTTTTAGGAAAGATGTTTTTATTTTTCAAACTCAGCTTTGAACACCTTGGGGTCACTTAAAAAAACACTGTGTAAATTTGCACCTAGGCAGTAACTTGCTTTGATTGTGCTATCTGCAGCTGCCTGAAAAAATATTCACTGATTGCTACTGGTTACTGCCCAAATGCCCACTTTTGCTGAGTGTTTATAAATGAGCCCTCATATGTTTAGCTTATTTAAATTGAAAAAAAAACTATGGGGAAGAATCACAATCCTTAACAAATGAAAATTATGTTTGGGAATTTTCAAAGTACTAAACCTTATACATCTTTCTAAAAATAACTGGAAACCTCAACACAACTGACACAACTGAACATTGATTAGAGCACCTTGACTATAGAGAGACTAGAATATATTGTAAAATATTAGTGGCTTTTTCTTCTTAAGTGAACTACTTATGGTCCATTGTGTACTTTTCCAGATTCCTCCATTACCATATGCCCGGTCTTAAAAAATGTGCTATGGGCATTTCCAGGAAATATGGATAACAGGAAAGTATCCATATCTCCTGTGTCATAGGATTCACATCCTCATTACTAACATATTGGTTATGAGGAGGTCACATGCTTTCTACTGATACCAAACAGGGCCAGCCTATACACACCAGTTAGGAGGGATGGTTCCTGGGGTACTGGAAAATGAGAAACCCTTCCTGTTTGGTACCGTTCCGACTGCCCACATATGGATCACAGCCTGCCCATGTTTTTATTATAATATAGGGCATTGGCAAGTACCCATATTATATTGGGGAACCTTGCCTGAAAATGCCTGAAAATAACAACCCCCTGCAGTGGGTCATAAATGACATGTTCCTGGACACTCCTACCTCATGCATAAGGCAATGAGGGGAATGTCCCAGCAGGCAATAAAAAGGTGATAGACCCAGTACCCACTGTCATGTAAAGGGACTCCATACCCGTGGATTGTATGCCCATTGTTTCCTTACTTTTGTTTCAGAGGACACAACAAGAAATTTTAAACTTGGTAAAGTACCTAGGGTTCTCTTTGTGTTTGCAATTCTTTTTTAATGTATGTCTTCTTTGTAATAAACTTTTTACATACATGCAGTGTAACTGCGGTAATATTAAAATATAATTTTAATAACTTTTGTCCTTGTGCTCTAACAAACTCATAGCCCATATGAATGCTTGTACCTAAGTGTATTAACTCTTTGTACGTGTAAAGGGAAAGTTGCCTATTTATATGTTGAATAACTAGTACGCAACTAGCAGGAAAGTGTGTTAGAATGTAAATGAACCCTTTGGCTGCTGGAGTGCTTGTTGAACTAGTAGGATCTTACCTTGACTAACTACCATAGGAGAGAGTATTTGATGCATTTCTGTAGTGTGAGTTATTACCTGTTATAGAGGACAGGGAAGTAGTCACATTAGAATTCTATCGCCAGTTAATGATAGATGGTGGCAGCAAATTCATTTTGTGGGTGTTGGTGTGTTTTGCGGTGTCTGATGTTAGTCTAATCTGTGTGTAAGGTGATTGAGAGACTGAGTGTAAACCCTTATAGCCAAACCCAAGAGCTATGTGTGGTTGAGAGTCCCGTTTTCGTGACAATCAGGTATAATCACTCCATCTTGTCAAAAATATAGGTCTATTCGCAGATGATATTTTATTGATCCTTAGTAATTCTATTATATCTTTACCTAACTTATTTATAAAAAAGTTTTATCATACTACCTATTAATATACAGAAACAAACACCTTTAGGGGTATCCCAGAATTACCAGTTTGAATGGAAGTAGCAATAAAAATTGCCCAAAGATCCAAATTTGATATATAAATTAGACTACCAACCACTGATTAAAACTGCAGAAAAATAATGTACAGATAATCCTTCCCTCCCAAAATATGGAACTCAACATCAACAAAACATTACAAAAGTTTGGTTACTTTCCTTCACCCCTATTGCTGCTGATTGCACTCATTAATGCTGCTTATTTCTCTACATAAATGGACTGCAGCTAATTTAACACAGCTTTGAAGACTACATGGAGAAATATAACATACTACAAACCCAATGGTATAATCATCAACAAATTCTGCATTTTCTCCAAACAGCAACCCCTGACTAGAATACGCTAAACAACTCAAGTCTGATGGAACATCTTTGTGGAAAAACCGAAAGTGGCAAAGCTATCCTCACAGACTGTTACAATTAGAGAGAGGTAGGAAACCTAGAAACTATCATATACTCTCCATTTTGGGGTGTATGCATTACAGTTCTGTAGCCTAGAGATGGTCTTTCTATGTGTCTAAAAAGAATTGAAGAGAGCACTTAATGAACTAATCCTCTGCCACAGTTATAGAGGTTGGGTACTTTTTCCTACCAGGTATATGGATGCTTCCATACGTTTTCCAAAGTAGATGTACTTTGAAAAACTGAACCTTCTTTTTAAAGACTTGCCATTTACCCATATTTTTGCACTTTTTCAAGAATAGTTATATTTTGTAAGTTCACATTTAAAATAAATAAAACTTCTCTTTAATTAAAGCTCCACTAAAATTAGAAATTACTCTGCACACAATTTACTGAACCATCCATTATAGAGTCCCATCCAGATAACATGAATAGTTAGAATAGCAATTGCTTTTTCAGGAATACAAATAAGGCGATAAGCAATCTTCCTCTTCTGACTGAACAATTCAGATTAATAAGCAGTAGTATTTAGATACTTCTTTAAACGTTTTCCAGTACCAGACATTGCTTAAATAATGATTAAATCATGTATGAGGAAAAATTGCAATTTAAAACAAATGAAATATATTTTAATACATCACTTTAGCATTATTCGGTTCAATTATTCCACTTTGTATTTAGTATCAGGGTGTTCCTGTGTGAATGATTTAAATGAATTTTATTATAAAGCCATTCACTGGGAATTCTAGTTAAGCAAAAAGCTAATTTGTTTTGTTCTTGATTGTGTAAAATGTTTTGACTTTTTTATATATTTTTCAAGGTAAAACGATTTTTAGAATACTATTGAATGCATTATGAGTTTGGTGACATATTGTTTGCATAAGAGCTTTACAAAATGTATAGTAACTGTGAAATATGTGTGTATGTAAAATCCATTTCCAAAGCACAATAAGGGGCAGATTTATCAAGGGTTGAATTGAAAATTTGAAGTAAAGAAATTAGAATTTGAAGCTATTTTTGTATACTTCGACTAGGGAATAGTCCAAATTAGATCACTGTCTCTTCAAAAATTCGACTTTGACCATTCGCCATCTAAAACCTTCCGAATTGCTGTTTTAGCCTAGTGGGGACCTCCTAGTACCCACTTGGGGTCAATTGGTGGACTTTCGAAGTTATGGGAGTTCAGAAGAATTCCCATTACTTCAAAATTCGACCCTTGATAAATCTGCCCCTATATGTACAGAGCGCTCCAAAATGAATAAATTATTTTTTTATTTTGTGCACCATGCACATCATTTGTGAAGAGAATGAGGAAAGTGCCAGAACTTAACTTTGGACATGGAAAATATGTTCTTAACTTTAGAATCATGAGAGCTTCCTGACAATGAATTGCTATTGTGCAGAAGTATGACAAGAGAGACTTTTTAGCATTGTTGTGGCCCAAGATGCTTCGTGTTGACTTCTTTTAATGCTGTAACAGCTCCCTTTTGCTTTGAGTTTGTATTATGACCTCAGATTTCCCATCAGGCAAAGGCTATTACTTCTGGATAGGCGTATTTACCTGGCCATGGTATTATTTGATGACTCAATGTTTAAATGGGCATTGCTTGTCTTCTATTTCCTCTCCCTTTATCCTCAACAACCCATCACACAAAGCCTGATTTGAGGAGGCTGTGGTTACATGAGAATTGCTTATTTCCTGTTGTCTATCCCTTTATCCTCAACAACTCCAAGTCTAATTTTATGAGGCTATGGTCACTTGGGCTTGGCTTATCTCTAGTGATGAGCACATTTTTTCTCTAGGCATGGATTTGCAGCAAAATTTCGCATTTTATCATTGCTGAATTCTTTTGTGAAATTGCACAAGTTTGCCACAACAAAAACATTTGGGTAAAAAAAAGCCTGGTTGCATCAAAAAAGGGTGTGGCTCATAAAAAAAGTCAATGGTCCATGGGCGACAAACAAAATTGTTTTCACCTATTGGGTGTCATTTCCAGGGCGAGACTTGACAAAAAAATTCTCTCATCACTATCTGCCATTGTATGGCCATCATAAGTTTTTAGTGATAGGTCCAAATGTTAACACATGGTAATATACTAAAGAATGATTTAATGTGCTTCCAATTTTTAATACCTTTATTACAAACATGGACATTTAGGGGGTTATTTAGCGTATCGCCAGAAAACCGTGAATTTTTTTAAATTATCATATGAAACCCAGCGCAGATCATGCTATCTTCCAATTGTAAAAGGGACCATTGCCATTGGCTTCTACATGACCTCAGCAGGGTTGAGATGGAGTAGTTTTTGATTCAAACACTTTTAGCAGCCTCAGGGTAAAATAAACCTTGAAAAATCTGAGGTTTTTCTTCCAAGAAAAAAATGTTGTTTTCCCCTTTAAAACTCCAACCAGAAAAAAACATACTTAAGTAAGTAACTCCCTTAGTGTTGCAGCAACTTGTTTTCTAATTTTATCCTTATTGGTTATTCTACTGCATTTCTGACAAGTTAATCATTGCCTTTCTGTTATGAATTGCAGTGACCATTTAATCAGTGCGGATTGCCTATTTTCAGTTTTGCACTGTTATTAATAATATACCCATCCTCAAAAAAATCAATTCCCACTATGGACAAAACTCTAAAGTGAAACCCTTGAATGAGCACTAAGTGGCACACATGTAGCCATGAAGTACAAGTACCTTTATAAACAGTATCACTTTTACCTACATTTTGCATCAATTTCAGCACTGGTTGCTTCTGATTGTAAATAAGCCTTATTGCAAACAAAGTACCGAAGATTCCAAAATGTTTTACATTATATTGGCAAAAGTATATGAACCTGCCTGTCAGGCAATCCCAATTATTAAAAGAAAAATTATTAGCATTACTACTGCTAAATATTGTATATCATGACATGGATAAATGTCATGATATACATATATTTTCTTCACTGAATACAACCAACTCAAGATAGCCTGAGCTTAAAGATGCATTTTACTTCACCAAACAAGTAAGTTCATACCTTGCTGTACCCCCTGTTCCAGTATTTCTTAAACCCTAGATGGTATTATTAGAATAAACATCAGTGGCGTAATTAGATATTACTGGGCCCCACCCACAGCAAATTATTTTTCAGGCCCCAAAAATTTTTAGCAGTTGACTTGTTTTACCAATATTTATTGAAACTGTATATGAATTAGGGCCTTGTGGGGCCCCTATACCTCCTGGGCGCCCCTGCAGGCGCAGGGTCTGCTTCCTCTATAGTTACGCCCCTGATAAACATCCCACAGTCTTTCAGTATAATATCAAAGTTTTAAGTATGCTCGTTGCCGTTGTCCTGCAAAATCTGCAATGAAAAAAAAAATGTACACTAAACAAAACTCTGACTATAATCTTGACTTTGCTTTCAAATTGGTCTTGTAATGGATAATATCACTCTTTTGGGAGCTGTTGTCCATTTCTGTCTTGCATATACAAGATATTGTTTTGTCCCATAAGCCTATAGCCATTTTCTATGCTTGATAATGGATAAATGGCTTTGGCAGTTCCACAGTCTTTTATCTCTTTGCAGGAAGCACTGAACATTTTTCACTTCTCTCTGAAAAGAGCACAGTTCACATATCATATAAAGTGCACATAAAATCAGCTTCTTATTTCACCTGCCTGTCAATCATGCACACATTATACATTCCCAGCAAGTAGCTAGCTTCCTGGTCTAGTCATTTTTCCAAATTCAGAATTTGCTGTCAAGAGAACTTCTTCCATAAACATATTTCCAAAATACACTTAAAATAGTTTCCCCCTAAAGATAAAGGCTACAGCTATTCAGTCTGACATATGACAACTACTGTCATGGAGAAAAATTAAATGATGTGTTCAGTATATTTCTGCATTTTGTACTCATTTACAGTCTTATATAGTAAACCATTGATACTTAAATACCTATTTATGTCATTTTTCTTCTAGTATACCTTTAAACCATGCTTCATAAAAAACTTACTAGGACCATTGTAGGAGATATTATTATTTAAAATATTAGAACAGCTTTAATAAGCATCTTGCTGTGCTCTAGAAATGTAAAGATAAAGACTTGTATTGTTTCCTTTCATGATCCAGTAACTGCAGCAAACATTATTATTGTCAGTATCTCTTTTTATCAATGTATTACTGGTAATGTATATTGTTTAAAATATTTAAACATAACATTTTTTTATATATTTTGTGAGATTTGTCTTATAGATGTGCACATGAAAGAGCTTGATGTCTGTTTTTGATGCAATAAAATAATTATAGTCAAAATTGTAGAAAACTGATGAATGCATATTTTACTTGCCTTTTCAAAGAAAAAGAACATCAACTCTTTTATTTTTATCTAACTCACAAGTGACATATGCTCTATTGAGTTTGGCTGGTGTTAACTTTGTTTGGAATGCATTCAAACTAACATGACTAAGAATGCAATTACTGTTAAAGAGTAACAGATGTCAGAATTGGTTTGCTTCAGATATTGCATTTGAAAAGGAAAAAAGCCTCATGAATTGTATGGTTGATGATAGGTGCGAACTGACTTTAAGGTACATTCATGAATATCAATAATGCATAGAAATAATTTTAAATAATTGCTTTCTGAACGCAACAGTTCTCTTTGACCATGCTGCACCATTGCCATCGAGAGCAGGCACTCAAGAGCAAGGGTATTTTTTTAAAAATACCGTTTACATATTTGCGATGACCTGTCAGTTTCAGAAGTAAAAGATCTCTGTCCTAGATTTTTTTTTAGAGAGATTTATATTTAAACCATTTTTTAACTGTACAGCGTTTTTTACATAGCCATAACAAAGGAATATTTAAAAGCATAAGGATATCAAAGCATGAGTTCACTTTTGCTTTGAGTTTATCTGTCTAAGCAATTCTTTTCTCAGCAAGTAAATTGATGTGAATATGATATATGACACTTCCACACTGTTCTATTAGCAGAACATGCTTTAGCAAAGTATCAGATCTTTTTAATAGTGATGGGCGAATTTGGGGCATTTCGCTTTGCCCAAAAATTTTATGCAAAGATACTCTTTGCACTTTTCCCAAGCACTAGTGTGTCTGTCTCACCTCCTCTCCTAAATCTCAAGCAAGTAAGTCTATTGATGCAGGGAAATCTTGGAGCAGTGGGATAAGTGTGATATTTGGACTGGTTAGTCATTAGTGTACTAAGTAAGTGACTTTTGGGTGTAGGCATCCACATACCAGCTTGGTAGATACAACTGGTTGCTGTGTCATAAGAATGTATCTGCTCACTGTATTTCTTATACTGAAAAGAAAATAATTAATTAGCATACCCCACCAACTTTGCCAGCCCCCCCAAAAAATATTCTGATCCATTTCAGCATAGGGTATAGTTTCAGAAACCTACATGTAGGTTTTTCTAATGGTTAAACCCAATGAAAGGGACTGATGACATTGGGGTGGGGCTATGATGAAAAATTCCTAATTTTTGACTGATTTGCTTTTTCTTTCTGTAATGATAAAAACCTGTGCTTGATGATAACTTAAGCCATGTTGATAGAAAAACAATCACAAGGAGTATCATAATATTTAGATGTTTCATTTATTGGCTAAATTATTGTTTGGATTTTACAAGACTAAAAATCAAGCAGACAGTTGAGACCCACACAGGCCACTGTTCAGGTGGCAACTCTACCTACATGAATGATTTGTGCTTGTTGTTTGGTCTTATTACAATATAAGAAAACCATATAGTAAACTGTCCCTTTAAGTTATTTCTGCTGAAGTTGGTTCCTAAAGCAATAGATGATTCCATTAACTAGAGTGTTGTTTAGAAAGATACACATTCAGTGATCAGGTGTTAATCTTGTTGTAAACAAGATTTTATACATTTTTTTAGAGCATTCTGTAGGACTTAGCTGCCTTCTAGGTTTAAAGAATGGAAGCTACCCTCAGGATTATCCAATCACTACATTTGTCTACTTGTAGATCCAAATATATGAGATGTATTTTTTGTGATGAATTTTATGTGATTTTTTTTTGATTCACAGATTCTATTGTTGCCAATTATATTTTCCAAGATATTGCATAAAAAGGATATGGTCTATTAATAAATATGGGGTTTTAACTTTTATTAACCTATTGCTTGGGTGTCAATTCAATATGAATAATATTTCACAGATTGAAAAAAAAAATCTGTAACTATAAAATTAATTTATCTACTTTATCATCAGAGGATGGTGCTTTTGAACATTGTGTACCCTAGTGTCATTAATCTCTCCTGGATAGCCATGCAACATATAATAACGTTTTATAGAAGGTGAAGGTGATGATTTTGTCTAAATCCTAAAACCAAGACACAGCAAGGAAAATCATTTTGGATTTATTTTATTTGGCAGCCCTATAATGCAATTCCTGCTAACACTGCAGTGTTTCTGGTAATTAAATTTTATGCTGTACAAGTGCTTCCATCACCTGAATTCCTTCAACTGGTTAATCATTGCATACTAAACTGCAAGATCCTGTAGCATCAGAGTCTTCCTCTAAACTTCTATACAAAGAAATATTTTTTCTTGTAGCATAAGAAAAACAAAAGTTTGTAATAAGTGGCCAAGGTAGGCAGCGTGTCAGAGACATTTGAGGGGTCATATATAATCCACAAGTGCAGCAACTTTAGACATAGTACTTGTGCATAATAATGCCATTCTCATCTCTATATAAACCTTTTTAAAAATAAGAACATACCGATAGTATTTTTTCTAGCTTAATTAAAATGTATCAAGGTATTAATCATCATCTTTAACTTTAGTTGTTTTCAAATTTTGCAAGAATAATTATGAGGAACATTCTGCAGCCAACTTTGCAGATGACTTGGGGGGCCATTAACTAAGGGTCAAAGTGAATTTTCGAATGAAAAAACTTTGATTTCGAAGTCATTTTTGGGTACTTCGTCCATCGAACTAAAAAAGTTTGACTTCGAAAATCGAAGTACTGTCTCTTTAAAAAAGTTTGACTTTGACACTTTGCCACCTTAAACCTGCCGAATTGCTATGTTAGCCTATGGGGACCTCCTAGAGCCTATAGCCAACATTTGGCTAAGTTTTTAGAAGTAGAAGTAAAATCGTTCGATCAATCATTCGAATGATTTTACTTCAACCAAATATGGTCAAATTCAATAAAAAACCCCATCGACGTTGCCTTCGAATATCGAAGTAATGCAATTCAATGGTCAAATTTCGAAGTTTTTTTTACACTTCGAAATTCAACCCTTGATAAATCTGCGCCTTAGTGTCATTCACAATGACACCTTTCATTTTATGTGTTTATAAGACTAAGCCTTAAAGAAGTAGTTGGCCTTTTTCCCCAAGCTAAGCTTGTGGAATTTTTTATTTCTATATCCTTACTAGTGATATGTGAATATTTTGCCACGTTTCACCTTGAAAATTATGCCCATAGACTGTAATGGGTGAAACAATTTGTCGAGTATAAAAAAATTGTTGCTCAATTTGTTGGCCATGGACTTCAATGGATTTTGGCAAATTGTCACCATTTTGTGAATTTGTGGCAAAGCGAAATGGGTCAGATCCGCCCATCACTAATCCTTACTTATTATGTACTGTTACTATGATATATGTAGACATGATATATGTATATATGGAAAATGTTAGTTGCTAAAAATAGAATATTCACCCTCTCTTTTGCATGCATAAAAGATCTCTTTGTAGATTTAACTTCACTTCATTTGTTTGTTTCAGGAGCTGCAACAAAACCGACTGTAACTCAAAATTATCTAACCAACTTAACTATCCAAATCATGATATACACGGCCTCATTTATAAACAATATGAAAAGTTGCCCATGGGCAGTAACCCCTAGTAACCACTCAGTGATTCACTTTTTTCATCTAGCTGCTAGTTAAACAATAAACGCAAGCATTTGATGCCAATGGTTACTACCCAGGGGAAAATTTGGCCAGTGTTTATAAATGACCCCCACAGTGTCTAGTATTAAGCACCTGGTCTTTCTTGAATACTTATTCTTAAGTGGGCCCCACAGTGGGTCATATAAATGTTGTATGTTCAAGAGAAATCATGAATGAAATTACTTTTGAACAGCATGAACAAAAAAAAAAAAAAAACAGACATTACTTGATACTTGTAATCACTAGTGTTACTAGAGTTTACATTTTTGGTTCAAATTGTGTAATACTATTAGAAAATTGCCCATGTATTGTACTAGGAACAAGCCTGCCCTCTAAGCAGGTACTGACTTAGTAGCCCTTAGCATTTCAAGTACAAATACATAGAGGCCAGACAGCCCAGCACATAAATAAATGATGTCTGACTATGGCATCTTAAACCAGCCTTGGTAGCATTTGCCACAATCTACAGATTACCAGTCCAGGCATTGCTCTAAGGATATGAATAATAGGATAAGTTATTTATTCTAGTGGAGATATGCATATGATTCATTTTTCTGAAGGCATTCGTTTGATGTGTCTATCCTTTTAACGACTTTTCCTTGAAATACAGATGTTGGGGACTGCTAAATCACAACCACTCTCTGTACTTGGTAATAACAGTGTTGTGCAAATTGTACATAGCAATGTCACAATGGATGGGGGACATCTGCTGGGACAAGGTGGTGGTTAAGGTGAACCACTAATGTTTACTCAGAACTGGAATATAGAGTCTCTGGCATTAAGTTATATTAAATGCTGCCATATGTAATATAAGGCACAAAGGCTGCCCAGGTTCAGTAAACAATAGCAACCAATCTGATGGACATAGACCTTTTGTCTTTCTACAAAGACTGATCCCAACAACAGTACCCATGTGGGGTAATTATATTACTTTTGAATTCCTTTCACAGAGAGGGTTTCTGACCACTTTCTACTCACTGCTTGTATTACTGAATAGTTGTTACTAATTGTACTGTTGCTTATACATTTTAATCCTGTTCAACAAATTATTCTGTACTAAGTACTCTCAAGTCACCTATCTTGTGAATGTTAAGATGTCATTCACTTTTTTTCTCCTGCTTAAACTCATGATCTATTAACTGCTTACCACTTTTATTCATTTTCATTGTGTATTGTAAGTACTATGTTATTTTCTGTATATTTGGAATAGATAAAATGAGGAAGAATTGATGTTTATCATGTTAACATTAGGTCTTGATATAAATATTATAAAAATATATTCCAATAAAAGGGTTTGAAGTGTTGGGATTTCTGTACAGTGATTGCGTTTGCAATGAATCACAGTTCATGTTTATTATCTTCATTGTTATATTTAACATTCTACATGGCAGTGACATTTTCATGAAATGCTAAAGTATAATAAGATGTAAAAAGAGTCAATAGTAAAAAAAAATGCCATTATTATAAGTATTATGCATACAATATGCATCCATTTAATCATGTTGATAATAAGCATTCATTCCTGACTGCACTCGTGCAATACTGACACAATATGTGTAGGAAAGGAAAACCACTTGAAAGAACAAAACATTTCCGTAAAATATATTCAGTATCATGTCAAATTAGTTGATGTATAATTCATTTATAATTAGCATACCACATACATTTACAAAGTAGGATCACTGGTTTTATGACAATTATAGCATAATGTGTTCTATAGTGGGAGGGGGAAAAGAATATATTTTTCCTTAAATCAAAAGAATTTTTTAAATGAATGTAGAAGTCTTGAGGCATTTGGGAAACCTAGCGAGTACACATTGACTTTGACCCATAAATCAGCCAGCTGTAGCTGACCATTTGTTGTGGTTCACTTCACTTCTGAGACTTGCTAAAGACTGTTTCACCATTACCACAATTCTCAAAAGTGCATTGTATTATCTTTTGCAGCATTTTGTATATTTAAAGCAAGCTTTTCAGTCGAGTGGCAACAGAAAGGAACATTTCAAGAGGTAGTAGTTATGACCGGATGAAAAACATTGGTCTGGTTGCCTGACTTTCAAGAAAATGACAAAGGCTTAGCCCCATTTAGTGCACACATTTTAGGGGTTTTTCATATATCTATTTTTTAGATGGTAGGCTTTCAAAGAAAAGGTCTTCCATTCAACTGTGCTGTCTATTTAATGCACATAAAAATGTTTAATGCATGATTTCATGAGAACAACCTTGTAATAGAGGGATTAACTTAATAAATAAGCAAACAAATGCAACTTTATAAAGTATCGGGGGAATGTAATAAAAATCGCTAACGGAAAAACTATTCGCAATGCGAAAAGTTAAGCCTTTGCGCGAACAAATTTTTTAATATAGCTTTTGCGAGCCCGGAAACTGTTTAGCGACCACTTCCAACAGTGAAAGACCGTTTTCGAATTTTATAGTTTGCGCCAAAGCGCAGTCAATGTAATAAAACTTCTTACTGAAAAAGTCGGTATGTTTGCTCCAAAAGATTACGACACCTTCAAGCACTTCTTATGAGTGCGCAATTAAAATACGCAATGCGCAATTAAAATTCGCATTGCAATAACAGTTTAAGGAACAATATTACATTGCGAGATGTGGAATTTTAATCTTATTGGTGCAAATTGTTTTGCACTTTGCGACTTTTATTACATTCCCCTGTAAATGCTGTTGATAGTAACTTTGCTTAAAACATACATGTTAATCAAAAGGATTTATGCACAAACATAGATTTTACCAGTAATATGCACCTTGCTAAACAGAAACATATTTCTCTATCGTAATATATACTATGAAAACATCAGGATGCACCCCTTTCCATATCATCTTTCTGCTTTCTTGCTTCAAAATCTACCATTCCCCCCCACGTTTCCAGCCCACATTTTCTCTTTTATTATCAGGTTTGTAAATACTGATGAAAGACCCTGCGGTGCAATAAAGCCTCTTTGTGTTGGGGGTGGTTCCTTAATTAAGAATCTTGTGTAGATAACTGACTTTGCAACTCTAGGCGTGTGAATGAGTGTCAAGTCAACTAAAGCTCACAAAGCACTTTATGGAAACCTCTCAAATTAGGAAATCCAGACAGTTCATTGAAAATAACGAATCGCTGATCACCATGCCATCTTCCCCAACTTCACCACCCCCAACATCACCACCTCCACCCCGCCTCCAATGTCATCTTCACCACTGCCTATTTTCTGGCTCCAGAAAAGGTGGCAACCCTAACTCTCTTGTATAAAAGGGCATTGTCAAGGGATGAAAGGATGGTTGTGTTTCTAAAATTCTTTATAAGACCTAACCTTTAGTACAATTTGGGAACCCAAAGTTCACAAGGGCAATTTGAGCACCTAAGCCACCCTGAGGTGGCTCCTGTGATGCTGCATCCCCCCCCCCCACTGCTCTTACCTTATCTTGTATCACAGAGGTTGGGAGGGTGGAACTAGTGCTGAGAGCTCAAGAACAGCCTAATTTTTTAAAAAAAATCTCCTGCCGCCCCTGGTTAAATTCCCTGTACCTCTGGTAACTTGTCGGAAACCATATGGCAGACGCACCCCTGACTGTCCATATTATTATGTATTTGTAAAGGAAGAAATGGATGGTGGTCACAAACTAGTGGAGCAAACTGCCTCTGCATTGTTTTATTGGAGCAGTCAGTGATTGAGGATACAAACTTAAGGGCCTCCCTAATCAATACATTGAGAAAGGGGGTGGGGGTAGTTTGGGTGCTCATGGCTACTGCAATAAAACAATACAGAGGCAGTTTGCTCCACTAATTTGTGCCATTCATTTCCTTATTTATTTTGCCATGAGTCATATATCTAAATTTGCATTTAACAATTTCCTTCTGAAATCCATGTGTCAAGGTTAGTGGCAGATAAGTTCAATTGAAATAACTGACAGGCCACATGGCTATGTTCAGGCATTTCTTCACAACAAAGAGTATGCCCCATGTGCATTGGCTTAATGGTCAGTGATGCTGGAAGATGCACCAAATAGTGTAACGTTTTTTCTTGCTTAACTATATGAAGCATGCAATTTCAGACAAATACAGTACATAAAGCCCTCGGGAAAAGAGACCTTCCACCACGGAAAGTTTACAAAATGTAAATACTGTTTTATGTACAGTGGCATCTGGTTTTAAATTGTTATGACAAGGGCTAAAATAAAGGCAGCTTCCTTGTAAAAGATCAAACAAAACGTGTTGTGAAGCAAGATACAAAGATAAAAACAGTTGTCTTATCCCACTTTGATGAATATCCTTAATCATGTGAATCTGCAGACAATCCACACAGATCAAAAGTACAGACAGCAAAAGAAGAAGCAAAAGTTGAAATCTAGATACTTAAGGTAAAGCTAAGTTTGGTCCAGGGATTTTTTTTGAATAACAAACAAACTTACTTCAGCAATATACAGTGCTGTATTTTGGCTACTTTTCTGTATCAGTTACTATTTATGAAACCATTTGACCTGCATTCATTCTTATTTTTACATTGCTTCTGAAAATTAAATATGAACTATTATAACACTTATAATAATTGCTTGTTTTATATGAAAAAATAAATGTCAAGAATATTGCATTTGCAACCTCAGGCTGCGCCTTCCCTTGAAGACTGCTGTGCTTTACTGTGGGTTGTATTTTAACATCACATTTTGAGAGCCACATCTTTGAGAAACTTAAAAAATGTAATAACAACTCTTTTAAGTAGGTAAAATCCACAGTTAGTATTTTTTATATTCAGGAATATTTTTAGAAAATATGTAAGTGACGTGTGTTTATGTGTATGTATGGATGTAGACAATATATTTATTTTACATTTAGCGACCTTTATATTCAGTCTTCAATATTTCCGGTTTAGTTTGAAGGGGAAAAACTCCAGCCAAAACCTGTCGCAGTCATGTAAAAGTCAAAGACAAATGGTCTATTTTTGCCTTTATGGTGTTTGAGGGTTTCAGGCTGTTTGACAGTGGTTTTCATTTGAAAAATGTTGACTTTTTCAAAAAAGTTGCACTATATGTATTGCTGCAGAATTTCGTCAAGGATTTTCCCACACATGTAATTTTCATTCTGATTTTTTGGTAAATTAAACCAAATCGTGGTTGGGAGTTAGTTCAAATTTATTTTTAATTTCTAATAATGAGAAAAATTCAGGTTTTGATCAATACTCTCCTAACAATGTTTAAAATATTAACAAAGTCATAAAAATAATAACTACTATGAGTTCTGCCTCAGATTATTGATAGCAGGGTATGCAAAAGTCAATGCCAGTATTCTTTGTTAGTGAAGGGTACCAGCAGCCATTGTCCTCCTATGCCCAAGTGCTCAATCACACAGCTGTCTGTGGCCCATTTTGCTGTACTTCTTTACAAAATATCTGTATCACACAGTCCTTTAACAGAACCTCACATTGATCACATTGCCACATAGAGAAATTCAAGAGACAAGATACTGAGGCAAGGCAAATTGCAATAATTAAGAAGTGGTTATGTAGAGAGATGCACAAAGATCTAGCCATGATGTTTTTGGTTCTTCTCTACATAACCAACACAAATATGAGGAGGGTGTGTTTTGTATGGTGAAATTGTATGGTGGGTCAGATTGGGCTGGGGGGATACTGGGAAAAACCCAGTGGGCTCTGCAGTCCCAGACCCACTCATAGTAATGGGGGGTTTCAGGCTACAACCCCAATGGGCCCCAGACACACCAGGCCGACACTTCTTGAAATGTTTTAAAAATTACTCAGGAAGTCCAGCTACTGGTTGTATGCTGAAGTAGTTTGAAATGAGGTTGTGTAAACTACTGTACAGCTCTCATTTAATCTGAAAAGAGAGTGTGACAAAAGTTTATTTTATTTACATTGCTATATGAATTTTCACAATATATAAAACAAATTGGCTGGTGGCAATTGCAGTTTTGAGCCTTTTTGAAGTCTTGAAAAGTAAGTGAAAATTTGGGGTATTAGATAAACAGAAGAAATAAAAATAAAATCCTTGAGGACAAATAGTAGAAAGATACTGAAGCAATCTAGCTCGAGCGAAAGACCTTCCTTGCTTATCACATCCTCTGCAAAAGAGACTTTGATGGTATCAATAATTCTTGAAATGTGATTAACTTCCTGCTAACATTCATGAAATCAGCGTCATATAACACTAATTTACCTTAGTAGCGGAGGCAGAGCATGATGGAATTTATTGCTTTGATGGTGGTAGTTATACCTAGAATGACAGCACAGTTAAAACCTAGAATGAAGGAATTAAATGCAAAAATAAATGTACAGACAGGCATGGTGATGACAGTCTTGTTTATCTCTTCTTTTAATGTAAAGAGAGGGAAAATAAGTCAGAGCAAATAGAAAGTAGTAAAGTTTCCCAAGGGCTTGAAGCAGCAGAAAATGTTAAACCCTGTTTGAATAAAAAAGGCACAATCCAGGTTTCAATTAAATAAACTAAATTCAACACAAATACTTTTTTTTTAAAACGAATGCTCCAATGCATCCTTCAGAAACAAGTTCTTTTCATTCCATATAACTACTGGCAAAATAGATGCATGGTAGGGCAATAAAATGGATTTGCAGAGATACTGTATGCTTCCCAGTCATACAGCATCTTTGTGAGATCCTCCAACTTACAGTAAAAATACAATTATTATTTCACATTTAAAAAACATCATATCAGGTTCACACCGAAAGATCCGACGCATTTCATGACTACCTGCCACTTTCTCAAAGATCAATTAACCACAGTCCCCACAGTCTTTACAAACATGCATGTGCAAAGAATGACATATGGGAAATATCTAGATAGAGTGGTGATTAATAAACACCTTTATATTCTTTGTAAGACCTGTGAGTGCCTCCTCCTTCTGGTGTATATTTATCCTTTTTGGCTTCTTTTTGCACCCAGGCAATGTATACCATTATATGAGTTGTGCCGGCAACCAGACACACACACACATATATACAGCATATGGAACGCACACCATAATCCTTGAACAAAGCCTGGGTGCCAGCCTGAAGAAAGGTAGACATCTGGAAAGGAAGACGGCACTCCAAGGACATATCAACAACAAGATCAAATTGAAAACACCATGAGGGTTTATTAGACCAATGAAAGTTCCTGTGAGAAACTGAAACGTTGGTCTAATAAACCCTCACAATGTTTTCAATTTGATCTTGTTGTTGATATGTCCTTGGAGTGCCGTCTACCTTTATATATATATATATATATATATATATATATATATATACTGTATATATATACTGTGTATATATATATACTGTGTATATATATATATATATATATATATATATATATATATATACTGTATATAGTACTCAGGGTAGGCAGCACTCACAAATAAAAGTTTAACTTGCCTGGGTGCAGTATCAAAAAAGTCAAATTGATATTAAGCAAAAAAGATCTCCACTCTCAGGACTTATATTAGTGTAAAAAGTTTTAATTGCGAGACTAACGTTTTGGCCTCCTCCGAGGCCTTTCTCAAAAAAAGAAAGACTCCGGAGGAGGCTGAAAAGTCTCGCAATTCAAACTTTTTACACATATATATATATATATATATATATATATATATATATATATATACACAGTATATAGTATATTTATTAAAATATAATCAATATTGCCAGCTACTACAGGAGCAACATTATGGTGACTGCCCCCTCACCCCCATACAAACATTTTTTCATGCCAGAGTGAGGGGGAGTCCATTGGACTTGTGCAGAGAGCGGGTCATTCACTATGTTCAGAGCAGTGCAGAGAATGGGATCAATCAGCTATGTGTTTTGCATACCCTGCACAAAGATGAATAGATGCAGTAGGAGAAACTTGCCTGGTGGTCTAGTGGGGGTGCAGTGGGGGTGCCCACTGCACACTCAGCCAGGATTTCCGCCACGTCCTGCTCCTCCGATGTCTTGTTGAATAATGGCACCGCATTTCTGGGTTTGCGACTTCGGCTGGGTTCGGCTTTATCCAGAAAGTGCTGAATGTGACGTCACTGGCCGGCACAACATTCAAATTATTTTATAAACTGTCTATGGGGAAATCATTGCCCAATGTAAAGGACTTTTCTCAAGTTCCTGGGTGCGTTCTTGTGTGTATTCCTGCCTGATCCTGCCTGTTCCTGGTCCTTGTCCTGTCTGCTGCCTTTCCTGAGTATTGGCCATTTTGACAACTCTCTTGGATTCTGATTTTGTACTGCAATTCTGGTGTGCTGACCCCAACCATTCCTACGTCTCCTGCATCTTTACCGTATTGACTGATTGTTACCAACTGGCCTTTTGACTACGTTCCTTGTTTCCTGTTCTACAACACCAAGCTAGGTTCCCTTGCTTGTGCAGAGCTCTCTCCTTGGTTCTCCCACAATAAGACCTGGTGGCATCTGAGTAGTGAAGGGCTCCACCCAAAGCCAAAGGTGGCTGTTAAAGGTGCAATAGTGGGCCGAGACCAGAACCTTGGAGTTTGTTCTGGGTTTGGGGATACCCTGCGATACATGCAGGTTCACGCAGAGAATTATTTTGGTATTGGCATTGCTGATTTATGAGGGATGGACCAGAGGCAGCATGTAGATCCTCCCACCGACAGACTTGCAAGCTAGGCAGGGCCAGTGGTCGCAATCCATGATAAGACCCTGTAGTTACATCTTGAACTATGTCAGGATGTTGGTACAGAACTGCCTTGCACACACTGGCCCTGCACCCTTGTGCCATACGTTTTAAGACAATGTGAGGTCAGAGTATTCACAGACCTCTAACAGAAGTGAAGAGTGCAGAATCTATACACCTATAAAGACCCAACAATCGGATTGGCAGTTAAATTACAAGTCAGAACAGTTGCCAGTTTAAAAGAGTGAAAATCTGTAGTTATTCTGTAATAATTACATTTTAGTTATTTTATTTGTTTGAAATAAATATTTAAATTGTATTTATAAGCTCAGTCCAGACCAGAAAAAACATCATTTTAAGAACCGAAAAAAAAAAAAGTTTATTATACAACGTTAACTTTTATTTGGTTTATGCATGAATTGAGATTTCTATGTTCATGTTTTTTTTTAATACTGGATGCTTTATTCCCACCTGCACAAGCAGTAGGCACATTTTCAAGTGACAAATACTTGACTAATTGCACCTGTAACTGCTGCACCTTTAACTGCATAAATACATTCCTGCATGGCCACTTCACTTCATTGCCACAATATGTGACCACATAGCTTTCTGCTTCTTTAGTATTAAATATAGCTTTCCCAGTCTCGCTCAATATTTAGTTTCATAGAATACTAAACATACAGTATGGTGGTAATAAAGCACATTTGTTTTACCATTACCTGTTTCAGTGTCTGATTGGGGTGGGGGCCCATGTGGCTTCTTCCTCAGGGCCGCCCACCCCAGTCATGAGCTTCACCTGCTCTATATACCACCTTTCCCCCGCCACACATTGCTTACCTTACATTACCTCCATGCAGCTGCAAGCTGGAAGTGGAGGAGCACTGGCACCCATAGTTCTCAGCAGGGGGAGTGGGTAGATAGGGGCCACAGCTCCCATATGGATTTTTCCAAGTGTCCCAGTGGCCCAGTTCAACCCTACAAGGCTCAGATCTATCTGAACAGCATTTATAGGTTCTCATAAATTACCCTAATGACTAAAAATACAGACTTTTTAACTACTGATACTCTACTATTTTGCAAGCATTGTCTAAGATTGTGTGATTGACATGTGAAGGAGGGTAAAGGTTTTGCCCCTTTTCTTTTATCAGTCCCGATAAGAGTTGATCCAGTTGATACTGGGCTTGCCTCAAAGTTAGGAGAAGGAGCTGTATTCATTTTTCAAGTTCTCTGGCAGTACAGTAACTGGCCAGGTTCAGGTATCCCTAATCCTAAAAAAGTCAAGTCACCATGTAAATGTGTCTCCTTGTGTAGATCAATATGGTTAACCCCATTCTCATTTAACTGAGTAAAATGTCCCATGTAACACATGCTCTGCCACGAGTAGTAGGGAGTTATGACTAAATCCAAGTTGGGTATAAAGAATTATGGCTCAAGGTACCAAGATAGAATCCAGATCCGAAATAGTATTGCACAGTTATGGAATCTATTATGCAAAAGGGATATGTGTAGTATGCCATTGCTTAAGGTTACTAAAAAAACATTTACTATGTACAAACTGTGTACAAGATACAAAGAATAAACAAATCAGCAAACTTAAAATCACTAAAAAGCAATATCCTTTCTGGATAACAGATTGACAGATAATGGATCCCATACTGCACATATAAAGACACTATTAAAATAAGTTATTTGCAAATGCCTGTATGCTAAATAATAGTGATGAGCAATTTTTTTCACCAGTCATGGATACACAGGGAATTTCTGCATTTTGCCAACTACAAATTTTTTCACGAAACTGCGGCATAAAAAAAGCCATTAAAATTTTTTACAGCTACAAAAAAGTTGCTAAGACAAAAAAAGTCTCCACGAGAAAAATGTCCATTGACTTTAATGCATTTGTAGTGAGAAAAAATTGTTGCACCTGTAAACATTTGTTACATGCAAAAAATATTTTGATGCCCATTGACTTCAATGCACTTCACAAATTGTCCACCGTTCCACAAAATTTTCATCATTAGACAGGGTGGAGTAACATACATGTACTGTATGATGCTGAAGATAAAGGGGGCTATTTATCAAATTCCGAAATGTTCTCACTATTTTCTGAAAACCACTCCTACTAAATCCGCATGGATCCCCCCCCCATTCATCAATAAATGTTTCCGAAAATGTATTGTGCGGGAAAAATCGTGAAAAAACCTGGATCATACAGATACTGTATTTGATATCGAAAACTGCAAATATTTTGGATTTTATGCCCGAAACGTGTGACTTTTTTTGGATTATCACCTGAAAACCATGAAATCGTATCATTATTATTGAAGGAAATTCAGCGCAGATAAGGATATCTTCCAATTGTAAATGGGACATCTGCCATTGACTTTAACATGAACTCGGCAGGTTTGAGTTGGAGTACTTTTTTAATCTGACTTTTAACACCATCAGGGTTTGATAAATCACGAAAAATAAAAAAAATTCCATGAAAAAATTGTGTTTTCCCATTTCAAAGTTCGACCAGAAAAAAAATCTGTCTTTAGTAGATAACCCCCAAAATGTTCAGTCATGGAACAAGAATCAAAATGCACATCAAGTACTTTCAAACTATAGACAAAACCTAGTCATAACCTACAATAAGATGTTTCTACATAAATTAAATCAAAATCATAAATTAAATCATTACGTTTTAATTTCATTTCATTTGAGACAATCTTTGTTTTTTTTAACACTTTATATTAATAAGATGTTAAATGTGTTTTGAGTCAGCATCATCTTTTTCTTTATTGACTAGGCCTGGAAACAGATTTCATATTAGAACTGCATTAACCTTTTAAATTCCAGATACTATATATATATAATACAGATAATTGTAAGTTTTATGTAATGGGCAGCAATTCATCTCAAAATCCATATTAAAGGAGAAGGAAAGCTACAGAAGCAGTTTATTGCCAATTGATTAGCCACACTAGTACAAGCTATAACCCTATATTAATTCTGCAGAATGCTTTACCGTGCCTGAGTAAACATCTCTAGACTTTGTCTCTGTTTGTTTATAATAGCAGCTGCCATATTGGCTTGGTGTGACATCACTTCCTGCCTGAGTCTCTCCCTGCTCACTCATAGCTCTGGGCTCAGGTTATAGCAGTGAGGGGGGGGAAGGGGAAGAGGAGCAAACTGAGCATGCTCAAGGCCGTGCCCTGGAGGTTTAAGCTGAATACAGGAAGTCTGATACAGAAGCCCATGACCACACAATAGAAGGAAAGAAATGTGGTGCTTCTTTTGACAGGGGGCACAGAGCAGCATTACTTTGATGATTTACTGGTATATTCATATAGACCTTTCTGATAAAGCTTACTTACTTTTTACCTTTCCTTCTCCTTTAAGGGGTTGGATTGTTGAGAGAGAAGGAGCAAACTGAAGGAAAGTAAACTTACACATGAAAAAAACAGAAAAATCATCAAAATCTAATTTTTTCCCACAAAGCAAATTTTCGGGAAAATGTAATAATAAATAAAAGCAAAAACCCGAGTGGATTTTATCGGAGTTTATAGCAGAAAATATTGAGGTAAATTCAGACTTTGATAAATAACTCAGAGGATGGAAGAGTCAAAATCTGAAAATCCGGCATCTCAGACCTGTTGAGGTTGCACATAAGTCAATGGGAGAAGTCCCAATGATTTTTTGATGTGTGCTGGGTTTTCGGCAATCCCCCAAAGATTTGCAAAAAATCTTGAAAATTGTGAAAATCGGATGAAATAATAGTGAAAATCTGATTTTTTTTCCCGCAATTTACGGGAAAATCGAATAATAAATAAACATAAAATACCTGAGCGGAGTTTGTAGCAGAAAATATTGAGATAAATTTGGACTTTTATAAATAACCCCCTAAGACTGAAATTATTTCTACTTTTTGATATGGTTCAAAACAAAGTCTTCTTGTAAATATATATCTGCCCTACATTAAGGCTGGAATTATTTCTTCTTTTGGATATGGTTCATAAGAGGTTTCTTGTGACACAACTGACTGTATGTTACTATTACAGAAATGTAGGCTCTAGTTTTCAAAAAAAAAAATTAGGTTAAAGTCTACAGCAAAGGAGAGGCTACTTTTTTATGCTTGCAGTTGTGGCAATAAGTGAGGGTGAGGGACATTTTTACTGTGTTAAAAAACTGCCGTCTCACTTTTGCATATAAAAAAAAGGATACAGACATTGTATATTCTTTACAAGCATATGCCAGCCAGCTTGACAGTCACTGCTGACATTGTCATAAGCAACAGCAAACATAATGGACAGCACCAAGCCTTGCTGTCTCATACCTTTCATTAATTAGTTGCTCTGAAGGACCCTGAGCACCAGCAGAATCTACTTATCAGCAAGAGTATAACCCTTTACCTTTTGTAACTGACAGCTGTAGGAAGCTCACCTCCAATGCTTAGATAAAAAATGCTCATACCTCGAGTAAATTGTGTTTCCAAGAAATTGGAATAATATTGGAACAGGACTGTTTGAAGTAGCAAAGAAGTGAGAATCAAAATAATTCTAATAACATTCTTGATAAATGAGAGCACAAGTTGTATAAAAGAGAAAAAAGAAAATCTTTTAGCTCTGCGAGTAATTTAGTAAGACAACTGGCGATGCATGCACCGTGATTAATGCAGAACCAGGGATTTGCTTATGGATTTAATGTACAAATGTTCGTGATTTTACCTAGATTTTGTGCATGTCTGTGGTTGTTAATAGGGAAGTATGCCAAGAAGTCCCACATGTGAACAAGAAGTGGAGTAGAGTGCGTATGAATAATTCAGCAAAGCCTTGTAGATCTGATGACTTCAGAGACAAGCTTAAAGGAAGAAAAGAAAAAAAATACATTTTGCAAAAAATTTTGTCTTAGGGTAGTATTTGATTGGACTGATGAAGGAATTTTCTTTTTAAAAAAGTTTGTGAATAATTATAAAATTTTATACCACATCATCATGAATTATTTAGCATAAAAAAATAAATTGTATTTATTTTTCAAATTCTGTGCTGCAACAAATAAATCCGGGTAATCCCTGTGTGATTGTTATTCTGTTTTTACTATTCAGACGAAAATTTTGATGGAAAAAAAGAAATGCACAATAAGTAAGCATTCACATTTTGAATTTAATATTCTGCATTATTCATTACACTGCAAATTTCAATTGTGCATTTTTGAGACCTACCCATATGACATTACCTCGGTATATACTGTAGACAGGCTTGAACACATATACTGGGTAATGTTATTGAATAAAGCCATAGGCAGAGTGCTGAAATAGTAGAACACTTTTGGTAAATGGATGGCATATTGAGGACATCATTTGAGGTTCTTGCTGGAAAAGATCAACATATTGGCCAGTGATCTTAACCAAGAAATCCGCAGACTTATATACAGTACGTCATTAATAGCTAGTTGATGGGCATCTGGCATTAAGTGGAGACTGTGAAGGCTGAAAGACTGGTGTAGGGAGGAGGGCTTTGGGTTTTTGGAGAACTAGAGGGTTGGAGGAGATTTTAAACTAGGTGCTGAGGGAGGGTGCAGAAAAGGTTACATGAGGTAGTGGGCATAGGAAGGGAAAATGAGGGAGGAGATATGGTTGGGGTTACTGTCAAGGACAGTGAGGACCTCATGGCAAATATGCAATATAGTAGCATTATTATGTTTGCAAATGCAAGGAGTCTGACATGTAAAATAGGAGAGCTGGAGGTGCTGGTGCTGTAGGGAAAATACTGGATGATGTCATTGGTGTGGCTAAGCTCCTGATGCAAATAGAAAAGGCTGCTAGTTTGGGGAAAGTAATAATAATGGGGAGTTGTAATTACCCATATATTGACTGGAGCAACATCCTGGACAGTTAATGGGAGCAAGTTTATAAACATGTTGCTTGACTATTTTATGACACAGGTGGTTGAGAAACCAACAAGACAAATTGCTATACTGGATCTAGTGATCTCTAATGACCCAGAATGTATAGCAGCTGTGCAAGTGATTGAACAGGTTGGACTGGCCAAGTTGGGGTTGTTTGCTCTGGAGAAGAGGCACTTAAGGGATGATAAGATAACTATGTATAAATATATATAAGGGGATCATATAATAATCTCTCTAATGCTTTATTTACCAGTAGGTCTTTCCAGCTGAGACATGGGCACCCATTGCGATTACATTAGATGGATGAGCTAGCAGTTAGGCAGGTTTTATACAGACTTAAGGGTGAACTTGATGATGTGTGTCTTTTTTCAACTTAACTTACTATGTTACTGTGTTAAGAATGGGCAAGTAGAATTGGTAATACAGATGTGTTCCAAAAGCTTCCAGTGTGTGAACTGAGAAATGCACTGCTAGTTCATCCCAAGGTAGAATCCAAACAGATCCCAACATCATTATTTTTTCCAACAACAAGAATTACTTTTTTAGTGACATTAATTTTCATGCATTGCACACATACAGATCCTTGATGTGGTATTTTATACCAGAGATATGAACTGCTGTGAAAATTAAGGTAATTTGATTTTAGCCTGAATGTTATCCTGAAAGGTAGTTGAAACCAGTGTTGGTAACGGCAGAGTGATGTTGCAAAGGAAAGTTGGCTGGTAAGGGAATGGGAAGGCCAATCAATAGAGAGTTGCAGTATTCAATATGTGGCATGATAAGAGACAGGAAATTTAATTTTGGTGCCATCTTGTTTTAAAGTGACACAGTTTAGTTGATTGGTTATTAGTATGGAAAAAGAGCAAAACCAAACCACAAGGCACTTGGCCTAGGTGGAGAGGGTGATATTAGAGTCATTCAAGGTAAGACACATTCTGGAATATCATGGTTGTTGGAAGGGAACAAAAGACATTTTCTCTGTTAAACAGGTTTAATTTAAGGCGACCCCTAAGGGTAGAACTCTGCGGTGTGCCTCAAGCTGAAACGTTGCCATGTGACAAAATGCATGCTACGAAATGCATGCGACATATCAGATGTCCTGAAGATACAGGAAGTGAAGGAGAAATCGCAGGTAAGAACTACATTTATCCGACTGTCGGATGAAAATGCTGCTTCTCCTTCACCTCCTGTATCTTCAGGACATCCGATATGTCGCATGTGTTTCATCGCTACCCTAAGACATATAAAAGAAATGTCTGACAAACAAGAAGAGACACCTGTTACAGGATCTGGATTACGACAGGGAGTGAAAAGGTATTTTGGAAAAGTTTGAGCTTTTACAGTACATGAGTAAATTTGAAAGTAAATATGATAAAAACAGGTTGTCTGAGTTAATTACTAACATTGCTCATAAACTGTCTATGATTTTCCTTCCTAATGAATCGAGTGAGAGAACAGCAAAAGTACAGAGCTCAAAGCTTAAAAGCATAAGAGATAATATTTGGCATAAATGTGTCACAAATATCCTTTAATGTGTTGTAAATTAACAACTAATTCCATCAGCTGTCAGCATACGGCTTATCTTTGGGTGATACCAAAAATACCAAATACAGATACCAGGCGAAGAATAGTATATGTATTTTATATACAAAAATATACCATTTATTAATAACATATAAAGTAGACTATTTAAAACTGTCCCAAATTCTAAAATTAATTCTGAGTGCTAAATACAAAAGAAAACATGGGTGTAAAAAGAAAAATGGATGGTGTGATAAGTGTTCCTAAGGTTAAAAGAGGGTGGAAAGAAGTAAATAATCTGTAGTATTTTATATACAACGTACAGTATCGCATTACACAAACAATCCAAACAATGATTTCCTGTCTGACATTTTGGTTTATTTTTACCTTTCCCTACTGGGAACTTGAGATTTGCTTTATCAACATTACAGTAGGGATGGGCGAATTTTTTCGCCTCGTTTCGCCGAAAAAATGACGCCCATAGACTCGTATGGCAGCGTTCGTAAAAAAAAAAGACGCGCGTCAAAACAGTTTCGCCGCGCGACAAAATTTTTTTGACGCCCATAGACTTTAATGGGCGTCTGCGACATTTCGCCGGCGGCGAATTTTTGGCGAAGCGAAACAGGTCAAATTCGCCCATCCCTGCATTACAGGTTACTGCATAAATGTAATACTTTAAGTACTACTTCACTTTTCATGATGTTCAAAGGAAATGTAAAACTTGTTAACGTAAATTGCAATTTTCTGTACTCTGACATTATTGTAAGTGAAAATGTCTTGACACACATAGGCTTTTTGAAGACAAGGACCTTTCTGTTGTTAATAAGGAACACGTGTGGAGAATTTATTATTGGTGTTGGCCACTTTAGTGTAGAAGTACTTTAACCTACTTATTACAACACAATGTACGTAATTAAAGTACATTTTATTGCTCCCTCTGCAACTTTTTTTTTTATTTTTTTAAATAAGTTGAAAGTTAAACATTGAACAAACTGATGGTGGAATTTCTGCTGAATGTTCTACAAACATCCTAAAATAAATAAATCACTATTATGTAACGTACACATTGACATATAAAAGTATTCAGACGCTTGACCAGATCTATTAAAGTAAGGGGAGGGAGGTGGTTGTTATTTTATTTTTTAATATGAGGCATAAGAATGTATGAGCCTTTGGTTCAAAACAAAAGAAGGTGAATTTGCAAAAAAAAGTTTAAAGATATTTATCATCATATTACAAAAAATAAATACATTGCAGGCTGTAAAAGTCTGTAAAATGATTCTAGGGTGTTTTGACTCTTGTAAGAAACTATCCATGATATGTAAGAACAATGTAAGAGGGAAAAATGTGCAAAAAGTTTGTTAACTGCTCAGATATATATTTTGCAAACATGTTGAAAACTCAAAAACAATAGAAAAATTATTATTCTACACACAAATAAAGTTTCCAAAGTAATGAACTGCATAATGAATTTTATATGTGGAATGCAAATTTGCATTCATATTTTTGCAAATGTTATTCCTTGTACATCTTTTATTACATAGCTCTCAACCTGTTCTTATGTTCAGTTTTTTTTTATTCATATAACTGCAAACGTTATTTATACAGAGAAACCCTTTTTTCAAAAGCAGAAAATTGTGTAAAAAAGCATTGTAAGCCTTTCTGTGCAATACAACGGAACCAACGTGTAGAAGTGGGTTTGATTTTCAAAAAGGTGCAAAAGTCACGCAAGATACATATCTTTGGTTTGATGGACATGATTGTTTTCTGCCAGAGTTAAGCAGTTTTTAACAGAATGCAATGTAGTTTTGAAAAGCCTTATCAATCAATAAAACTTGCACAAATGGGAGAGGGCGCATGCGCAACATGGAGTGAGGACGCATTTCCCTGCCGCTCCGTAGTCACAGGCCACGTATTCCCCAAATATTAACTTCAATCTGACATTATCAGCTCGGGGACCTTCACTATAACTACCCAGTATCATGGGGAAGAAGCTGAACCGCAAACAAGCAGGAACTCTGACGCCATACCTGCACAAATCATCTGCATCGACCAGGTCACGGAGGCCTCAAGATGGCGGCGCAGACTCGGACACGGAGCAAACTCCCCCAGACGGATCTTCTAGGGGCTCGCATGGGAAGTCACCATCGCTGTGCAGATCAGCAGCCGCAGACAAAGCACATAGAAACAGGCACAGCAGAGAGGAGCCACTCCATGGTCGCAGGTTAGTGGCGAGTCCTACCTCAGACCATGCAAATAGGGCACCCGCTCAGCATTCATACAAGACCCCAGAGAAGGTGCACCTTGCAGAGGTCGATAATAATAATGACGACCTAGATATGAATCACTCCTCAGCCTCTAGCTCTCCATTGGGGGATTCCTTACAGCCACAACCTCTACCTAAACGCATTTCCACAGAGGGGGTCTACAGATCCGAAGAGGGCAATATAGCCCCTGATGCAGGTTCCTGCTCCCCTTCTCGACCTTACACCCCAAACAATTGGATGGATCAACCACACAATATAAACAAAGAGCCACTCGTCTCTACACCTGTCACAGCTGACATTTTAGCGCAGCAACTGTCAGCCCTACATAACTCCTTTTCTGCAGCCATAACTGGTGCTGTTAAAGATGCAGTATAGGAGTTCAAGACAGAACTACATTCTCTGGGCCAACGAGTAGACAAGCTAGAGACTATCTCAGACAACTTAATCTTACGGCATAACTCACTAGAGGACGATCAACTCACATTACAAGAAGAAGTAGCCAACCTTAAATCACAATGTGAAGACCTGGAAAACAGAAACCGCAGGCAAAACCTCCGTGTACGAGGTGTCCCAGAGAGAATTCTACCAAAAGGTATCAGGCAATATCTACGAGCCTTGTCCTCTACACTTTGCCCAAATTTGCCTGTGGAAGCATGGAGATTTGACAGGGCACACAGGGCGTTGGGGCCAAAAAACCCTGGTCAATCAACATCCAGAGATATTGTGGTATGTTCTCATTACTTCGAAAGCAAAGAGAAAGTCCTCATGGTGACACGAAATTCAATGTATATTGATTTCCAAGGGAGTAAGCTGCAAATCTACAATGACATCTCTCCTATTACGTTGGCTAAAAGAAGGGCTTTTAGGCCACTTACTCGATGGGGGTTTCCCTTCAAGCTTATTGCCTCCATGAAAGGCCAACAGCATGTCCTAACTGATCTACGAAACGGAGACAAATTTTTGAGGGAGCTTGGCATACCATCTTTATCGACAGTCAAGGATAGTTCTTCCACACAAGCTCCTCGGATGACTCCAGAATGGGATACAGTCGGCCCTTCAAGGGTCCGATCACCGCAGAAACCTCCACAAAGCCCAATTCCACCTACTTGAGACATAACAGAAATTTTGGAAAGAATAGATTTGGATATCAACGGATGGCAGGGCTCCACCGCATCACCCTTCTTCAATATTTGCTTCCATCAGGCCCTGACTGCGGAGGTACAGGCCTCTCAAATTCCTTTTTTGCCGGGACGCTTCCACCGCCATTGGTCCTCTGACGAGGTATACCTATAATGTCTCAGGTTACTACATTTTTTTTGGTAACACTACTGTTTGTACATATTTGGATCTTAGTTCAGTTGGTTTTGAATTCCCTTTTTTTTTGTACCCCCTTTTTTTCATTCTGGTGGCTTTTCTGATCTATATTTGGGAAAGACCTCTAAGGTGCTTTCACAGTCAATAACTCTGGTCTTAGGATTTTGTTTTCTTACATCCTCTGCTTACTCTTTTTGGCATATTCATATGACATTCAGATCTTCCTATCTGGCAAATCACTACAGGCCTTGTTCCAGTTTCTTTGGTTGGGTTGTCGAGCAGCTGCTTGGGTTTTTTTCGAGTTGTCGACGCTTCCACAGATTCTAAAATAAATACGAAGCTGCCAATTAACATGGATGTTAAGACACAAGGTTATTTTAGGTCCCTTACTGTACAGTTATTCTCAAACATAGTTGCCGTGAATGTCAAGCTAATGTGTTATATTTGTTATATTTTCATATCGCCAACATATGAGCCCTACAGATTGGCCTCCCTCGATACAACACCAAGATGGTCCGCCTAATATCCTTAAATGTTAAAGGACTGAATAGTCCTAGGAAAAGAACTCTCGCCCAAAAAGAAATCCAAAGATTTAGGGCGGACATCACATTTCTCCAGGAAACCCATTTTAAGGCTTCAGATAATTATAGACTTAAATCCCACATATACACGAGAATCTATCAGGCGTCTGGACCCCACAAAAAAGCAGGGGTTATGATTCTGATACACAAGGATTGTCCCTTCTCAGTGTCAAAGCAGATATCTGATCCTCAAGGCCACTACCTACTCTTACAGGGCTCCTACGTTGGCACTCCAATTACATTATTGAATGTTTATATTCCTAATGTTAAGCAGATACGTATGGTATGCAAAACCCTAGCTTTGACTAACAAATATTTTTCCTCGACTTTGATAGCAGGGGGCGATTACAATTTGGTTTTCTCTGAGACCTTAGATAGGGACACCCGTCCCTCACGCACTTCCCAGGTTCCACAAAAGGCTAAGCAATTCCGGTCAGTCATCAGATCCCATGCCCTATTTGACCCTTGGCGTATTAATAATCCACGGGATAAACGCTTTACATTTTACTCTTTCCCCCACCAGACGTCTATGAGGTTAGACTATTTTTTTGTTTCCCAGAATTGTTTGAAATACCCTGTTACTACTACCTCTGTCCAAGCAATCTCATGGTCTGATCATGCCCCCATAACACTGACTGTTCAAATTCCTCCAATGATACAGAGGCAAACACATTGGAGAATAAATGAGACGATTTTAAATGACATTAATTCAAGGGAAACTATTGGGAACTGCCTGAAGGAATTTTTCACACAAAACAAGGGATCGATAGATTCGTTAGCTATAACATGGGAAGCTCACAAGGCAGTCCTCCGGGGCCAAATCATGTCACTCTCAGCTACTAAGAAACGCAATAAGAGAAAGGAAACATATAAGATTGAGAGCAATCTCCGTACTCTTGAGACAGAGTACTTTTATAATCCAAACCCCACCCTGGCACAGGAGATCCAGAAGTTACGCTCCTCATTAAAACAAATAGCGACCCAACATGCTGAGAAGACGTTGATCTGGTCAAAACGCAAATATTATCAAATGGGGAACAAAGCCCATACTATCCTAGCAAACCAACTACGACAACGTACCAGACAATACCAAATTCTAATAATTCAATCTGATAGAGGGGAGGCCACCCATAATCCTACCAAAATCTCACAAACCTTTCATTCGTACTACTCAACACTCTATAACTTATTCCCAACACCCAACCAGACAAATATCCTGAAAAGAAGGCAAATAGCCCAATTCCTGGAGGGATGCCACTTACCCACATTAACTGAAGAGGAACTAGAAAATCTTAACAGCGCAATTACCCAAGATGAAGTAATTAATGTATTGAAGTCACTTCCGCTCCACAAATCCCCGGGACCTGATGGGTTCTCTAACATATACTATAAGACTTTTCAGGCGACTCTTGCCCTCATATTGACGGAATTGTATAATACTTTCTTGCAGGGAAAAGAAAAAATCCCCGACACTATTCTTGCCTCCTACATAACAGTCTTGCCAAAAGAAGGTAAAGATACCTCGTTATGTGGGAATTACAGACCCATAGCACTGCTAAACAGCGACCTAAAAAATTTCACCAAAATACTGGCTCAAAGACTGACCCCACTTATGCCTAGACTGATCAATCCTGACCAAGTGGGCTTCGTGATAGGCAGGCAGGCGGGAGACAACACACGTAGAGCGATAGATTTAATAGACACTATCCAAACTCAAGGCATCTCTTCGGTCCTCTTAGATCCAGCTTAGATGCAGAGAAAGCCGTTGACAGGCTGGATTGGGCTTATATGACCCAACTATTACAGCACATAGGCTTTCAGGGCCCTTTCTTACAGGCAATCAGCTTACTATACTCGACCCCTTCAGCCTATTTAAAGTTAAACGGAGACATTGGTACACCAATTCACATTAGGAATGGAACGAGGCAGGGATGTCCCCTCTCCCCCTTACTATACGCTCTCAGTATAGAGCCTTTGGCAGCAAAAATAAGGGATCACCCAGATATTACAGGAATAACAGTAGGCTCTGAAATGTATAAAATATCGCTTTTCGTGGACAACGTCCTCCTAACACTTGGTATTCCACAGGTTTCCTTACCCAATCTTCATAACACCCTTTCGGATTATAGTAAGATAGCAGGATATGAAATAAATTGGGCAAAATCAGAGGCACTCTTGTTTCACACAGAGTGAAATATACGGAGGGCGCTGCAAACAAGTTTTCCATACAAATGGCAAAAATCCTATATAAACTACTTAGGGGTCAAATTGACGCCTCATTATCACCAATTGTTCCATGCAAATTTCTCCCCTATGGTGAAACAAATTACGAAAGATTTGCAGGATTGGACACAGCATCACATCTCATGGCTCGGGCGTATTACAGCTATTAAAATGACCATACAGTACTCCCTAAGCTACTATACCTGTTTGAAACTATCCCACTCCAAATCCCACTATCTCAACTGGGTCATATGCAAAAGCTGATATTTAAGTTTATCTGGGGCTCGACGAAAGCTAGATTTCTACGTTCAGTACTCATGGCAGGGAGGAACCAGGGTGGTCTCGCTGTGCCTGATATTGGTAAATACTATGAGGCTTCACATTTACGCCAAACCCTGGCATGGCTACAAGCTTCTCCACCCACTAAATGGGCCCAATTAGAAGCCACTTGGATATCCCCCTTTCATATTAGTAACTTGATTTTACCGGATAAACCCAAGATACAACTTTCTAATTTGGCCCCGAAACCTATGAAATTTACCTATAATATCTGGAGGCAGTGCCAAAGGAAATATGGGATTAGCAAACATCCATCGGCCCTAATAATACTCCGGGGGAACCCAGCTTTCCAACCTGGACAGATACAAACATATCAATCTCACTGGGAGGCTTATAACTTTGTGAGAATCATCGATTTCATGAATCCACTTAGACGGAGGTTGTATACCTACCAGGAACTAGCCAACAAATGGGAGTCGGGGAAGGAGATGGAATTTCTCCAAATCAAACACTACATCACCACACTCCTTGGACACCAATCCCAGCCGCAACTTACCCCGTTTGAAAAAATTCTGGGAGGCAACTTTCCATATATGGGGCTAATTTCACAGTTATATGCGTTAATGAACACCCTACCTGAGGACCCCTTTCCTGCCCATACATACATGCATTATTGGGATTCGGTATGGGACCATGGTTTTACTATATCCCAATGGAGCAAAATGTGGGAGAACGCTCGTACAATAACAACGTGTGTCCAACAAAAAGAAAGTGTTTATAAAACTATGATGAAGTGGTACTTAACCCCTGATAGACTCTCCAAAATGTACCCACAAAGCAGTCCATTATGCTGGAGAGGATGTAACCACAGGTTACCAAGGTACTTTACATCACATTCTTTGGGCTTGTCCCAAACTGATAAAGTTCTGGCAGGAAATTGTGGACCTAATAATAGCGGTCTTTAAATCCCCAATGAATATTGAAATGCCTCACTTGTTATTAGCTCTTCCTATTCCTAGATTGAAAAAAGCAGCCCAGAAATGGGTTAATCAGATATCCACAGTAGCCAGATTGGTAATTACCTCCAAATGGAAGACTCCGATAATCCCAACCATCCAAGAAATAATTCTTAGACTAGAGAGCAACAAGAAATTTGAGGAAAGGACTGCCCGCATCAACAATACATTAGATTTGCATAGCAATATCTGGGGCAACTGGGACCATTACATGTCGACTAGAATCGACCGCTCTTAAATTATTTGGTAATTACTGATAGGCTAAAGCTATGACGTATGACCGCGAGCTACATCTTCCCCTCCCTATGTCTTTTCATTTGTTTATATTGTATTTTCTCCCTTCCCCTTTTTTTTATGTTTCTTCTTCTTTGTTTCTCATTATACAATTGTTGTACTACCTTACAATCACTGTCAAATCCAATACTTAGACGCAGTCTATTGCTGTATTTAGAGGTATTGGATGGAACAGCTTGGACCTTGTGTAATGATGATGTACATCATAATCTGTTATGTCTACTTGTTTATTCTGAAAATTAATAAAAATTTAAATTACAAAAAAAAAACTTGCACAAATGTGATAGCATTGATAATATGAGGCTCTTCAATATTTATTCAGGTGAAACAATTGCAACTTTTATGTTGCTCCTCTAGCCCTGTACAAACTGCATATCAGCATCTCCAGGATATCTAGGAGCCCTCACAAACTGTCACAGAAGTTGCACCCTTATGACATACCCACCTCATGTATTAAAAATATTTAATACAAGGCACACATTATCATTTCCCTTACCATAGGCAAATAGGTAGTGGCAAAATTCCTTATACACGTACAAAAATACACAACCCATGTTATATCTCCAACTTATTAAAGGAATCCAGTAAATGTCAGGTGGCTTTTTTTTAAATAAATATCATCATATGACATATATATTATGTAAATCGGGGGAATAGTGCTAATGCTGTCAAGGGATTACAGGCTATGGTATGACATGTCATTGTAGAGCTATTTCTTAACAGGGAATTGAAGGGCCTTTACATTGCAAAAGATTGCATAACTATTGTGTTTTGTATGCCAAGGGATTTAGGAACTATTGTCTCATATTGCAGCTTTGTGGTTCATAAAATGATTCAAACCCAGTTATTTGTCAGGGGAATTCAATGCTATCCCATACTTCTCTTTCCATTGCTTCGCGTCTCTCTCTTGCCCCTTCTTAATAACTTTATCAGAGAAGGTGGGAAAACATACAGCAGGCAGAATAACTACTAATAAGTTTTTATTTTATATCCACACTACATGTTTCGGGCTGCAAAGGCCCTTTCTCAAGTGCGAAACATGTCGTGTGGACATAAAATAAAAACTTATTAGCAGTTATTCTGCCTGCTGTATGTTTTCTCACCTTCTCTGATACAGTTACATGATTTATGGATATCAGGACGGAGTATCCAGAGGAATTAAATACTAACAGCCTTCTAATCAAAGATTAACAACTGACTGTGTGCACCTTCCACTGGATCCTTCTTAATAACTTGTTTGGAGTTGTTAATAAGGTTCTTCTCTTTCCTTTGACATGAGGTCAGAAGCAATGATGTTAGTCAGACAAGACACACAGTGATGACTCTGTTTGGGTATGCTTGCATCCCTCAAATTATATTTTCTAATGTTAAGCTTATGTGGGTATAAGTGAGGCCTTAACAATATTCTGCTTACAGTATATAAGCATAAGGGTTACAAGCTGTGCCAATATAAGCGTAGACTCTTCTGGTGGAGTTTATCATATGCCACTTTTGGACTGAGAGTCCCTATCTGATGTGTTCATGGTAGCTATAATTGGGGATGTAGCTGTAATATGGTTAATTTGCTGTGATAATTCAAGGTGCTCATACACTTTGCTTTTTACATAGCAATTCTGAGTGTGTTTCACCATTAGCTGTAATTTGTACTTAGAATTACTTTACTGGTGGTTCTCTATATAGCTTCTAGTGTTTCCTCTTATTTCTAGTGTAGTATTAATGCATTCATTATCTGTTATTTATGTAGCTATAACACTTTTTCATATTAAAAATATAAGTTATCATTGCCTGTTCCAGTGGAACTTACAGTCTTGCATTTAAACACTGTGGGGTCATTTTTAGTAGATACCAATAAGCACCCCTGTATGTTTTAGAAGTGTGTGAGAAAACCCACTCAGACATAGTTACATAGTAAAATAGTTAAATTTAGTTGAAAAAAGACAAAGTCCATCAAGTTCAACCCCTCCAAATGAAAACCCAGCATCCATACACATACCCCTCCCTACTTTTACATAAATTATATATACCCATATCTATACTAACTATAGAGTTTAGTATCACAATAGCCTTTGATATAATGTCTGTCCAAAAATCATCCAAGCCATTCCTAAAGGCATTGAACTGAATCAGCCATCACAACATCACCCGGCAGTGCATTCCACAACCTCACTGTCCTGACTGTGAAGAACCCCCTATGTTGCTTCAAATGAACGTCCTTTTCTTCTAGTCTAAAGGGGTGGCCTCTGGTATGGTGATCCAGAGGCAAAACATAAACACTATTAGAAGTGCTACCCATATTTATGATTGATTCTGTGGTGCTATTTCCAATTTTGAAGCCCACAGTTAACTAAATGAATAGTTATTTATGGTTTCAAGATGATCTGGCTAGCATTTTCTTTTCAACCACCAACTAACACCACCATAGTTATGGTATGTTAGTTTGGTGGGCAGCAAGGTCTTTCATTCCCCAGAATTGACATAAAGAATGCAAAACTATGGCAAGAAAATCAATTACCGTATATACCTGAGTATAAGCCGAGTTTTTCAGCATCCAAAATGTGCTGAAAAAGTCTATCTCGGCTTATACTCGGGTCAGTGGTACCCGACCCGAGTAGCTGAGATTGCAGTCACTTTTAATCATTCCTATACCAACAGTACACTTGGGGAGAGACTGCAATATCCCACAATGCCCTCTGTTGGTTATATGAATGAATAACAGTGACTGCAATATCACACAGCGCCATCTCTTGGTTATATGAAAGAATAACAGTGACTGCAATATCACACAGCGCCATCTGTTGGTTGTATGAAAGAATAACAGTGCGCCTTCTGTTGGTTATATGAAAGATTAACAGTGACTGCAATATCACACAGCGCCATCTGTTGGTTGTATGAAAGAATAACAGTGCGCCCTCTATTGGTTATATTAAAGAATAACAGTGACTGCAATATCACACAGCACCCTCTGTTGGTTATATGAAAGAATAACAGTGAGCCCTCTGTTGGTTATATGAAAGAATAACAGTGACTGCAATATCACACAGCACCGTCTGTTGGTTATATGAAAGAATAACAGTGACTGCAATATCACACAGCGCCATCTGTTGGTTATATGGAAGAATAACAGTGACTGCAATATCACACAGTGCCCTCTGTTGGTTATATGAAAGATTAACAGTGACTGCAATATCACACAGCACCCTCTGTTGGTTATATGAATGAATAACAGTGACTGCAATATCACACAGCGCCCTCTGTTGGTAATACGAAAGATTAACAGTGATGACAATATCAAACAGCACCCTCTGCACATGGTAGTGGGACAGTGGGACAATGCACACAGTAATCCGTTTGGCAATTCTCTGTCACCATCAACTTTGCAAAGAAGTCCGGTTGATCGCTGGGGGGGTCGCTTTGGCAAAATATGCACTGCTGGGAGACAGGGCTGTAGTTCTGTCTAGGCTTATACTAGAGTCAATAAGTTTTCCCAGTTTTCGTAGGTAAAATTAGGTACCTCGGCTTATACTCGGGTCGGCTTATATATACGGTATATTTAAGTTATTCGTATGGTTGTTAGGTAGTTTATTATGAGGTTTATTAGCAGTACAGGACACTTTCACTACTGGTATGTTACTCATACATATGCTGAGGTACGCATTGTCAGTCACAGGGTAACACTATATTATATTGTTATTTCTTTAAAACACTTTAATTTTTTTGCTGTTACCGTTGAACTGGTATTTAACAACAATCCAGTTAATTCTGTGGTCTATTATAAAATCATGTAAACATTAAGCGGCAGATTTATCAAAGGTCGAGGTGAATTTTTCGAATTAAAAAAAAAAATCTAATTTCTAGCTATTGTTTGTGTACTTCAACTAGGGAATAGTCCAAATTCGATTTGAATTTGAAAAAAAAATTAAAAATTAGAATATCGAAATGTATCATGTATTGTCTATTTAAAAATTTGACTTTGACCATTCACCATCTAAAACCTGCAGAATAGCTGTTTTAGCCTATGGGGACCTCTTAGAACCTATTTGGAGTCAATTGGTGGACTTTTGAAGAATCTAAGGTTTTTTGGGGGAAAAACGTAAAGTCGAATTCGATCGAATGCGCTATTCCTTTGATTCGTACAATTCAGATTCGCCCAAATATGGATCTATTTGATTGAAAACAGACCTATTCGACTTTCAAATTTGACTAGGGAATTATCCAAACTCGATTAGAGGTTTTTTTTTAAAAAAAAATGTATTTGATTTTCGAGATTTATCCTACTCTGGCCTATTAAGAATTCAAACTTGACTATTCACCACCTAAAACCTGACAAATTACTGTTTAAGTCAATAGGAGAGGTCCAGGGATAAATTTGGAGATGTTTGCAGCCTTCCGGATATTCAAATTTTTTTTGGAGAAAAAACTCTAATCGAGTTTGATGGAATTCGATTTGATTTTTCGGGTCATTTCAATTTGTCAATTATATCTTAGTTTGGATCAAGTACAAGGTACTGTTTTATTATTAAAGACAAATTATTTGATAAAATGGAGTCTACGGGGCAGATATACTAAAGGGCGAAGTGACTAAGCCTGGCGAAGATTCGCCAGCGTTACCATCTTCAGGGACTCGCCGATTTACTAACAGGCGCAGGCGTCACTTCAGTAGCGAAGAAGATGTACGTTACTCTGCAAAGTCACTAAGATTCGGATTTTACTGAATGTTACCTCTTTTGTCAGACTTGCCTTCTCCATCTCAGACCAGGCGAAGTGCACTGGAGTGCATAGTTCTTCCTTATTCTTCTGTTACTTACATCCATTTTTAGTGGAAAAAGTTTCCAAGTCCAAAAAATGCTGGCGTCTTTTTCTTTTTTCAGAGTGATAGTCTGCAAAAGTCCTTACATTTTTTTGGGGGTAACTGGCTTCCCCCATACATTTTCTAACATGTGGAACATTAACTTTACAGTGGACTCATGTGTAGGGCATTATAACAACTCTATTTCCTTTATTAAGGTTCCCTGGACTTGTGTCATGTAATGTATTTGCTGAAATATATACAGTACATCCATTCATCTTTAAATTTCCCACCTTATGCAAGAGTGAAGACCTCTAACGAAGTTGCGCTAGGCAGAATTGAACACTAGCGAACACTTCACTTTGATTTGCTCGCATTGCCGAAGTAACAATAGTGAAAATTCACCAGTGTTCGGCGTCCGGGATGCAACTTCACATTATAGTAAATTAGCATTGTCTGAGTGAATTCTTCGCCTGGTCGCCTAGTCTGCAAAGCCTATCGAATATGGCCTTTCCATATTTCTAAACTTTCTGCATAATTGGGTTCCAAATAATAGATTCTATACCAGAAACAATTGGTATACTCATGCAGTAAAATAAAAAATCAGATATATATTTCCAGTAAATGTATAATATAATATATTTAAAAGAAGTGCAGCTCTGAAATCATCATAATGTTCTACTATTACTCAAATACCAACTGTGAGAGAAGCATATTCACCATTGCTGTATTTTAATAAAGCTTTTAATTAGACAATACTGTGATTAATGTGCATATCTGAGTAAAGCACTTATGTTAACATTCATTTTAAATTATTGCTGTAATGTGAAGGAAAACTGTATTTTGAATACCCTTTAATACTTGACCCTTTTTTGGTATTTGCTTCATGTGAATTTTTTTTCTATTGTTTGTATCACTTACAGTCAATTTAGTAATTTAAAAAAGGCATTTGAACTGCACTCTGCAATATATATCATTAGTTGTACTGTGGCTTTACTGTAGCAGATGCACTGGGCTGTCTATTTTCCCTTTCCTACTTGAGAGCGTGTCTCTGTTGTCCTTCACTAGCATTTCTGAATAATTAACATCTGTTGATTTCTGGCCAGGTTAAAATTGTCACTTCACACATTGTAAAAAATATCTACAAAAATATGAAATCTTTGATATTACAGATGTTTATATACTGTATGTATTAACATGTATTCGTTTATGTCAACTCAGTGCTTAACTGGAACTTATTTACATGGCAGGGGAATAATTTACTTTATTATCCTACATTTATATAGAGATGATCTATTATGGTGCTTTATAGAAATTGTACATCAACCTCAGTCCCAGTGGAGCTTACAGTCTAATTTCACATTTACGCACTGTAGCGTCAGTTTTATCAGGAGCCAATTCATCTGCCTTTATGTTTTTGGTGTGTGAGAGGAAACCAGAGAACCCAATTTGGTTGCAACCTTTCCAGTTTTAACTCGGACATCCTGGTTTTTGGAAAAGCAGCACGGGTCAAAACTGCCTGCCTGGTTTTCCAATTAGCATTCCCTGAGATTGATATGGAGATTGGCAAATTGCCGATCACCATGTCATAGCTCCATCCTGATGTCACTGATCCATCACCACCCACCACATCACCACCCCACCCATTATTAGCAGCTGTTGGTGGCAACCATAGCACCCAATTAAATACACACAGGCACGATTAGAAGATAAAAACCCTATTTAGAGAACCTGAAGTGCTATAAGTAGTTATTGGCGAATTTGTTCCGTTTTGCTTCGCCACAAATTTAGCGAAATTCACGAAACTGCCGAAAAATTTGGGAAATGGAAAGATATTTCGCCGGCGTCAAAATGGGCGACAGCATCAAAGTTGATGCCAGCGGCCATTAAAGTCAATCTGTTTATCGTCACCTGTGTCAAAACTGGAACTGGCATCGGAAATTTTTTAGCGGCAATTTGCAAACTTATTTGCTGATGGCGAAACAGGCAAATTCCCGCAAATTCGGCCATCACTAGCTATATGACAGCAGTGCACTGATATGTTTATGGGAAAGAATTCCCTTTATTGAGGATGAAGACTTTAATACTCATTTTCTAAAGCATTGTTTTAATATAGTATACTTGCCTTTTAAAGTTTCCTTGCAAACATTAGACAGGAACCCAATTCTGCCTTTAAATAATGAGATTCACATTACACCATTCAAATGCAATAAAGCTGTACTGATACTGCACACTGAGGCTTCCAAAACTTCCAGGTTGTGCCAACATCTCAGCATTAATCGCGCAAGCACTAAAAGTAGCACAATATAACTTGTGCAACTGTGACTTTCACTAAAGCTACTTTTGTGGTCCTATTTCCACAGTGCAACCCCTTACTTTAAATACTGAATAGACTTGTTGCAAGGGATATTGTATGAATGACTCCAACATGACTTATTGTAATGGGTATCCATAACATTAATCCGCTCCATATCCAGCTCTGTGTCATTGCTGTATATAATCCATTTAGGTTCACTGCTTTTAAATCAGTGGATACAGACACATATAATTTGCTGCATGCTAAAGTGCAAGGAAATCTCATTAAATTCTCACAATTGATATGGTTCTAATTATACTCATAAGTCAATTATTTGCTGTTTCAGTGAATGTTGATCTATTTATCTCCATATCACAACATTCTGCCTTACTTGAGCACAGAATAAAACCTTATCAGAACTGCCCAGGACTGCAGGTACATTTGTTTACAACTTTAAAGCAATGGTAATATAAGGAATTTAAGCAGCATGCCACACCTTGAGAATGTGTACTGTATTTTTTGGTAATGTAGCAGATATTGCCATGCCAGAACTCCAGCTTAGGAAATAAAACCATCTGGTTTCTTGGTTGATAAAAGTGTTTGAATTCATTTAGAGTTCTTATAATACTGTATGTTGAAAATGACAAGTCATCTCTACGGGGCCTTGAACATGACAAGAGAAATTGTATTACTTCAGTTTCAAAAGGTCTCTGTTAAATTTACCAACAAGGAGCATGCTATCACAGGGCAGCAGATACAGATAAGTGAAATCCTACATATGGGTGTTATTAAATGAGGTCAGTCACCCATTCCTGTAAAACAATTAATTCCTACAGCACCTTGCTGCATGTGTTTCAGCAAAGATAAATGTTCCTTTCTCCCCTCTGATTTAACCGTTGTTCATATTCATGTAAGGACAAATTGTCACTGTGCAGGTTTGCATACCCATTTATCCCTGTTTTGTACTAATGAGGCCAAATTTCCTTTGGGATATGACAGCAAAATAGGAATGTAGGGATACATGCAGAAGCTTTTGAAACACTTGCATAAATAGATTTCTGCACATCCTTTGTATTAATTCACTATGTCTCGGAATGCAGGTACTTCCTATAAAATAATGAGTAAGCACAAAATGTGTATACATTCAGCCTATGTCTTGCTCTGTGTGTACTGTATACACAAGAGTGAATAAAAGACAGACCGGGAATGAGGAGACATAAAAACATAGAGACAGTCTGAGTCAGAGAGAGAGAGAGAGAGAGAGAGAGAGACACATATATAATACAGAGAGACAGATATTACATTTTATCACATTAATTATCTGTAGATATTGAAGCATTTGACAACTTAAAGTGTCATTTAGAAAATTAATAGTGATGGGTTAATCTGACTCATTTTGCAAATTTGCCAAGAAGCTAAAAATTTGCCAAATGCATTGAAGTCTGTGACAATTTTTTTGGTGTGTGACGATATTTTTTTTTTAATTCAAAACAACTTCTATTAAATTGAAAAATTTTCAGTGGTTTGAAAGTTATGTGGACATGTAATTGCTATTAAAAGCACCATATGTCTGACTCCTTATATTATGTGCACTCCTGGCTCTGGTTACTGAAACAATGTTGCAAACCAGAGAAGAACTGGCCTCTCTCATAGGGGCAAATTTACTAAAGGGCGAAGTGATTAACGTTGGCAAAAATTCTCCAGCGTGACGTCATTTCAGAACTTCACCGATTTACTAACGGTTGCTGGCGTAACTTCGCTAGCGAAGGATATAGACTCTAGCAGAACTTCGCTCCCTGGGGCAAATTTACTAAAGGGCGAAGTGACTAATGCTGGTGAAAATTTGCCAGCATGATGTAATTTTGGAACTTCGCCGATTTACTAACGGTCACTGGTGTAACTTCACTAGCGAAGGAGATATAACGCCAGGCGAAATTGCACTCGGGCAAATGGACGTAACTACGCAAATTCACTAAGATGCCTACTTACCTCTTGCGCCAGACTTGCCTTTGGCACCTCAGACCAGGCGAAGTGCAATAGAGTAGATACGAGTTCCTAAAAAAATAGTTGAACATTTTTCTAAGTCCCAAAAAAGCGTCTTTTCCTTTTTTCAGGGTGATAGGCTGAAAAAAAGCGTATTTTTTTTGGGGGGGGTAACCGGCCTCCCCCTACATTTCTTAACATATGGAACATAAACTCTACACTGGGCTCATGTGTAGGGCAATATAACAACTTTATTTTATTTTATTAAGGTTTCCCAGACTTGTGTAGTGTATTTATGTCCATTGAACTTTAACTTCCCGCCGCAGGCAAATTAGGCAAAGCTAGTGCAACTTCGATTCGCTTGACGCAGTAACACTAGTGCAACTTCGCCATCATTTGGCGCCTTGGACGCAACTTCGGATTTTAGTGAATTACCGTTGTCCTGGCGAATCAACACCTGGCGTAGTGTTGCACTGTGAGCAAAGTCGTCGCTGGCGAATTTTCGGAGTTTAGTGAATTTGCCCCATAATATTTTTAAGAGTCAAACTAAGTGAACTAAAAAAGGGGAGGACTACTTTAAAGGGGCCAAGCATGACATTGAGTTATCCATATGTTTATGCAGGCAGTGCAGTTTCCATATATACTTACTGGGGAAGTATATATTTAGGATGTAATAGAAATATATAATATATATATTGGTGAAGAATATTTTAGTGTAGGTATGTTGTTATTTGATCACCTTGTAAGTAATGCGTAAAGGGGATGTGAAATAATCTGTCAGGTTCAGTGGTTACCTGAAATAGAAGACATTTGGGGGAGTGTAATATATGTTGTTAGCAAAAAAAAACATGCACAGACACCTTTGCAAACCGTAGCAATCATGTTTGCTTCCTTTTTGATCAGCCAAAGGTTACCGGTGCACCCTTGCGTCCTTTTTGAACAATTACATACCTCAATGGCTTCCTTGAAAAGTTTGTTACCAAAGGCTGTGGTGACCAGTCAAAGTGTATGTAATAAAATTTTGCAATTGCAAAGGGTTTTTTGCAACAGAATATTAAATGAAAATCCAGAGCAGGTATAAACGCTAACCTTTTGCTTAGGCATAATGCACAATGTAATATTCGCTAGTGAATGTTTCATCACGAGCATCACTAAACATTCACAACAACACAATTTTCAGTTACATTTTAATTACCTTCCCCCATTGTGTCACTCAGGATCAGGTCTCCTTGCCAGTTCAGTCTATTGGTACATTTTTTTAGGATGTCTGAAAAGAATATGGAGTAGGGATGCCTCAAATGAGAAAAGACTAGTAGTAGGGCTGGAGAATTATATGTGAATGTTCAAGGTTTGTACCTCAAAGCAGTTTTTAGGGGTCATTCACAATAATCCCAGATGAATTTCCTAGTGCTGGGACCTGTTGGCACAGAGCTCGTCGGTGTAAGGCAGCACTTTCCTTAATGGCTGTCATAGGACAGATGGTAAGTGTGCCTTAACTTGTGTAGCTGGTGGTGGGCATGTTAGAGGATGGGGGGCACCTATATGCCTCTCCCACTTCCCCCCCACAAATAGAGCACTGTCAAAATACAGGCAATGATGTATTCATGGGCAACACACAGGTCCCAAAAGTTCATTTTGCAGCAGAGACCAGTGTCAATTTAGATAAGTGTACTTTTTACACTATATGCCCTGCCCTGCACTTACACCAAAAAAATTTTGGACTCCATTTATATCTACAAAGAAAACTACACTTACTTAGACAGACAGTACAAAGTCACTGCATTATTTGTGTTTCTAAAGTTTTTTCCATTTTGTAGATAGATACCTGCAAAAATAACAGGGCAACTAAACCTTGGCATTACTAGTATTATTCTTCCCAGACCTGAAATGGTTACAGTACGGTACTAGGGTTTTTTTTTTGGCTTGTTTTGTTTTGTTTTCATTATATGATAAAGAATAAGATTTGTTATCTCATTCTCATATGGTCTATTTATATGAAGTACTGCCCTCAGCATCCCCAACATGAGCACACATAGAACAAAACACTTCTTATACAATGTATAAAATATACATAGCCATTAGAGCAAGAATGCCTGCATAGAATAAATGATCCAGATCTTTGCATTTGTGACACCTGCCATTGCTGACACTGGCATATGCATTCATGTAACCTCTAGCTACATTTCATTTTAGACTAGCGAGTGAGTAAGGAAGACTATCCACCATACTGGATACATTATTTATTAAATGTATTCATAGAGAAACAGTCAACCATTCTTCTACACACACAAAACATATATAATTGCTAACATTATCCATTCACCATTCCTAGATTGAATGTTTCTTTGAGTTTGGTACCTGCAAAAACAGGTAATTATTCCTTGTAGCCCCTGCCCGCCATGTGTAATTGAATGCCCTATATTTCTAAATTGTGAATCAAATTACAATTTTTATATGTATACTTCATTAAAATAAAGACAACCCCAAATACAGTTACTTTAAACCAATTTAAGGAATAGAATATTACCAAGTGCTCTCTGTTGTAAGTGCCACTTGGATTTCTTCTAAGTAGTTAAATAAACATTTTAGAAAATCTGGAATTAAACAGAGTTTATAGATGCAGAAATTAATATTTCACAATAGTGCTTTTCTAAGCATTTGTATTCTTGGATACAAATCAGATAAGGCATCTTGTGATCTTTCAATTGTGATAGTTGTATAAGGAAAAAAAATCCTTGAAGGGTACTGAAATGAATTTTATTTTGCAGGCATTGAGCCCATGTTATTTCCTTTCATTACCGGCAGATAGTGAGCAGCCTAGGATCTACAAGTACTTCAGGCAATGCTAAAAGATTATAAGCATTTCATCACGTTCTAAACATATTACTTTTTTTGGTATCAATTTTATCAGCTGAGTTTCTATGGTATTGGTCAAATGTTTTGCTTTATATTTATATTTTTTACTTGGGTCTATTATTGTGTTTTAAAATGCCTATAGGGCAGAAACTTTAATGATTGTAATCCTGACCACGGTATTGCCAGACATATCAGCCTTAATTCTGTTGACTTAACCATTACCGATACAGATTTTTTCTTATGTTATTGTTTACATATAGCTTTAAAATGCATTTCTTTTCTGCTCCCCTGTCTGGTTATTAAAGTATCTGAAAATAATTAGCTTTTAAATAAAAACATGGTTTCATTGATTCGTTAGATATCCATTTATACACAATACTGTATACAAAACCTTTTTTCCGAAGGGGCTCTACGCTCAAGGCACCTAGAATCCCTTGCAACTGTCTGACTGTTTATTATTTAATCACCTGGCACTGCTTATTAAATCAGATACCTCATATTTCAAAAAGAGTCCCTGGAAGGTATCTTGTACTGTTGAATTTATATAAAGCAGTAATCCACACTATTAAAATAGAACAGTATTCTTTGCTTGCAAAAGAATAAAACAAGTGAAATATGCAAAATCAAAACAGCTCAAGCAAGGGGAAATAGAAATATGGACACAAAAAACTAAAGTAAATTTTAAACACTGATTATTAAGGGCCTACTAATTAGACCCTATTTAGCGATGTTTTTCACTTTGCACTCGACTATTGTCCTCTTTAGCTGCAGGTCTTAAAACCAAATAAATTATTTCAAACCTAGCTGCAGGTCTTTGTGATCCCTTATGAAAACAGCATTGCCAGCATTCAGAAGCACTACATTAACCCTTTAAGTGCCAGCAGAATTTCACATTTTGGTTACGCGAAATGCCAGCCGTTTTTGAAACATTTTGTGCTCTCTCACTTTAGGGGCATTTTCTGAGGGGAAACCTATAGTTTACCTAGGAAAACTATACATTGTTTTTTTCGGTAGAAACTGAGCTTTCTAAATCTGCCTGAGTTTTCATGTATTTACACATGTGCAAAAAAATTTATAGTGCTAAATACCAAAAAAAATGAAAAATTACTATTTTTCATCGTATATCAATTTATACCAGAAAAATATTTCATTTTACGGATGAAAATCCAACTGATTTGGAAAGCCTTATGTCTCTCGAACGTGCCAATACCAGATATGTATAGTTTTAGGGAGATTTAGGATTTCTGTACAGCAAAAACTCCCGGCAGTATATTACCAAATTTTGAAAGCACTAAGGCAGAAAACGGCATGCTTTAGATTCCAAGGCAAAAAATCCTGAAACCGTAGGTTTATCCCAGAAAACCATACATTTTTGAAAAGTACACATTCTGCCGATTACAAAATGGGTAACTATGTCTCTCTACTCCCAACTACCAAACATAAAAGCTTGTCTGAACATAGCGGTTTTTCAACAAAAAAATTCAAAATTCTGAAAAATCATTTCAAAGGTTTTATTTTGCTGCTCCGCATATCCCAAACTATATTAGGTACCAAGAAAAAGCATCTGAAATATGATTGCCAGGGGTCCACTGAACAATTTGATACCCATTATGCATAGGTTTACCAAAGTATCTGGCATTTAGAGACACCAATATGTAGTTAGCACATCCAAATTGTTCAGGACTTTACTTCAGCTACTGAGAAATCAACACATTGACTGCATTTTTGTGGGGTAAAAACACAGAAATATATGTTTACCCCCCAAACCCATACATTTTTGGAAAGTACACATTCTACCGAATCTAAAATGGGTACCCATGCCTTTCTGCTCCAAACTACTGAGTCGCAAGGCTTTCCCAAAGTTGTCGGTTTTGGTGAAATATCTGAAAATTGCCTCAAAGCTTCAACTTCCCAGCACCATATCACCCATGTGTCATTACGTACTAAGAAAAAGCACCCTAAATATGATTGCCAGGGTTCCTCCGAACAGTTTGGTGGCCATTGTTCATAAGTTTACCAAAGTATCTGGCATTTAGAGGCCCCAAAATAAAGTTAGCGCATACAAACAGTCCCGTGGGTAACTTCAGCTAATGAAAAATCAACACATTGACTGCATTTTTGTGGGGTAAAAACACAGAAATATATGTTTACCCCCCAAAACCCATATATTTTTGGAAAGTACACATTCTACCGAATCTAAAATGGGTACCCATGCCTTTCTGCTCCAAACTACTGAGTCGCAAGGCTTTCCCACAATTGTCGGTTTTGGTGAAATATCTGAAAATTGCCTCAAAGCTTCAACTTCCCAGCACCATATCACCCATGTGTCATTACGTACTAAGAAAAAGCACCCTAAATATGATTGCCAGGGTTCCTCCGAACAGTTTGGTGGCCATTGTTCATAGGTTTACCAAAGTATCTGGCATTTAGAGGCCCCAAAATGAAGTTAGCGCATACAAACAGTCCCGTGGGTAACTTCAGCTAATGAAAAATCAACACATTGACTGCATTTTTGTGGGGTAAAAACACAGAAATATATGTTTACCCCCCAACCCCATATATTTTTGGAAAGTACACATTCTACAGAATCTAAAATGGGTACCCATGCCTTTCTGCTCCAAACTACTGAGTCGCAAGGCTTTGCCAAATTTGGCGGTTTTGGTGAAATATCTGGAAACTGCCTCAAAGCTTCAACTTTCCAGCATCGTATTGTCCATGTATCATTACCAGCATAAAGCATCCTAAATATAAACATATGGGTCTACTAAACAGTTTGATGCCCAATGTGCATAGATATACCAAACTATGTGGCGCACAGAGACCCCCAAATGACAATATGTATAGACATTTTCACTGCTGACGCTCTGGCTGCTGCAATATGAGCACCTGGAGTGTGTATTATGCGACATTAGACCCCCCTAACAGTACAGAGACCCCAGAAAACCATATATTTTCAGAAAGTACACATTCTGACAAATCCAATATGGGTAAAAAAGTGTTTCTACTGCAAACTGCCAAACTGCAAAGCAATGCTGAACATAACGTTTTTTATCAAATTTCTGAAAATCGTCACAAAGCTTGAATTTTACCCCATTATATGACCCACATTTCGTAACGTATCAGCATAAAACATCCTAAATATGAACTCCAGGGGTCTACTGAACACTTTGATGCCCAATATGCATAGATATACCAAACTATGTGGCGCACAGAGACCCCCAAATGACAATAGTGTATATACATTTTCACGGCTGACGCACTGGCTGCTGCAATATGAGCACCTGGTGTGTGTATTATGCGATATTAGACCCCCCTAACAGTACAGAGACCCCAGAAAACCATATATTTTCAGAAAGTACACATTCTGACGAATCCAATATGGGTAAATAAGTGTTTCTACTGCAAACTGCCAAACTGCAAAGCAATGCTGAACATAACGGTTTTTATCAAATTTCTGAAAATCGTCACAAAGCTTGAATTTTACCCCGTTATATGCCCCACATTTCTTAACGTATCAGCATAAAACATCCTAAATATGCACGCCAGGGGTCTACTGAACACTTTGATGCCCAATATGCATATATATACCAAACTATGTGGCGCACAGAGACCCCCAAATGACAATAGTGTATATACATTTTCACGGCTGACGCGCTGGCTGCTGCAATATGAGCACCTGGTGTGTGTATTATGTGACATTAGACCCCCCTAACAGTACAGAGACCCCAGAAAACCATATATTTTCAGAAAGTACACATTCTGACGAATCCAATATGGGTAAATAAGTGTTTCTACTGCAAACTGCCAAACTGCAAAGCAATGCTGAACATAACGTTTTTTATCAAATTTCTGAAAATCGTCACAAAGCTTGAATTTTACCCCATTATATGACCCACATTTCGTAACGTATCAGCATAAAACATCCTAAATATGAACGCCAGGGGTCTACTGAACACTTTGATGCCCAATATGCATAGATATACCAAACTATGTGGCGCACATAGACCCCCAAATGACAATAGTGTATATACATTTTCACGGCTGACGCACTGGCTGCTGCAATATGAGCACCTGGTGTGTGTATTATGCGACATTAGACCCCCCTAACAGTACAGAGACCCCAGAAAACCATATATTTACAGAAAGTACACATTCTGACGAATCCAATATGGGTAAATAAGTGTTTCTACTGCAAACTGCCAAACTGCAAAGCAATGCTGAACATAACGGTTTTTATCAAATTTCTGAAAATCGTCACAAAGCTTGAATTTTACCCCATTATATGCCCCACATTTCGTAACGTATCAGCATAAAACATCCTAAATATGAACGCCAGGGGTCTACTGAACACTTTGATGCCCAATATGCATAGATATACCAAACTATGTGGCGCACAGAGACCCCCAAATGGATATATAGTAGATAAAATTTACAAGGCAAAAGAAAATAAGGCAGTAAAGAGTGAAATGCAAAAAAATCCAATAAAACCACAAAAATCAATGTTTTTTTTCCAGACTAGCGTTATCGGCCGTCAGAATCACAGTTTGAATATTTTAGTGAACACAACATACGCAGAGCTGAAAATGCAATAAAATGGCTAAAAATTCAATAAAATGGCTAAAAATGCACCAAAATACCCAAAATTGCAATATAATCACCGAAATAACATAAAAAAGATATTGCACAGTACGGTTAGCGAATACGCTATTCGTAATGGCAATAAAACATTTTTTTCAGCCAAAAAAAGAGACGATGCGATAAGAAAAAAAAAAAAAAGCCACAATGCCATGTATGTGCGTGTGCGTGTGTACAAATGGTAAATTACATGTTATGTGCGCGTGGGTGCGTGTGCACGTGTGTGTAAGTGCAGTGAGTGTAAGTGACCCCCCCAATCCCCAAAAATGTATGTGTAAGTGTGAATCTAAGTGTGTATTACTGTAATAAGTGTGTGTTGGTGTGTTAGTGTGTGTAATTGTTGCACTAACCTGAAAAAGTCGCTGTAGACTGTTGCACACGATCAGGAAGACTCCCTGGAAGAAATCTGCGACGTCCTCTGTGTTCCTGTGCTGTGGGGGCGGAGATCTCCAGCGCCGTGCAGTCTGCAGCAGCAGGACACGTAAGTAGCACGTGCCTGCTGCTGTTTTTGGGCCCCTGGGCAATCGCGCCCCAGGGGCCACTTGATCCCCTGCTCTGCTCGTTGCCTAGGGGCAGGGGATCGAGCAGGAACGGAGCGAGCGGCTCTAACAGCCGCTCCTCCGCTCCTGAACCCGGAAGTGCTGCAGAACGTAGAATCTAAGTTCTGTGGCATTTCTAGTTACTTTTCCACAGAACGTAGATTCTACGTTCTGTGGCACTTAAAGGGTTAATCAATCCCCCAAATTTTGCATCATTTTGAGTCCTATTTATTAAACCTCAAATTATTTTGGTGGAGTTTTTAAAGGGGGAAAACTCATTTTTGGATTTAAAAAAATTCAAGTTCGGGGAGTCGGGTTTGGTGAATTTTTTTTTAATAAAGTGAGAAAAAGTCACGTTTTCTTAAATAACCCCTTACAATTTGTGAGTTAGAGAGTCACAGGCTCAAAGTTGCTCTGTGTTTACTGCCTGTCTTATTCAGATAACAGAGACAGGGCTGCTTTGTGAGGTGCAGAGAGCAGCATGACCCTGGAGGCTGTGCTCCTTGAATGATACTAAGGGGTATGATTTTACAAAGAGAACAGTGAAAACAGCAGAACCAAGGCCATAATTAGAAAAAAATAGGATCAATATCAGACTAGTTACAGTTCAATAACCAGAATTAGCAAACAGATTCAGAATCTTCATTCAGAATGAGCTGCATGTACAGTACATATAAATAGCCACCATCAGAATATAAGAAAAAGACCCCTCCCAAATACAGAACCACCAGGCTCATCTGAGCAGAGGATAGGAGAGAGTATTTAATACACAGAAGTCCGGTCTATCTAGGGCCAGAAAATACAATGTGGATGAAGCGGTGGTACATTCTGGACCAAGATAGTATATACAATATATGTATATGAAATGTGTACTGTATATTCTCTCCATATTTCCTTGTATTTGCTCATGAATCTTACAACAATATGAAAATATTCTGAATACTACAGTTCAGGAGCACATGCCACATGTTCTGATAAATGTTCAGGTATGCTTTACAGTACATCACCAAATAGCCTTGCAGAGATCTTCATGAGGTTGATACTCAATTCATTTGGTTATTATTTGTGGTTTCACTTTCTAATTTGGCTCTTGGCTATGTGAGCTGATTCTAGGATTACCTTTGATGGGCATAATGGGTCATTTTTAGGATAAGTTATAACTGCTTGTTTTGTTGAGTGATCCATTGGATTCTATGAAAAGTTTTTTGTTGATAAATGTGGAAATACTTTGCCCAAAAACTGTTCTACTGTTCATAATTAATGCTGACAGATATACCTAACATAAAGGGGCAGATTTATCAAAAGTCAAGATGAATTTTTGAATGAAAAAAATTTGAATTTTGAGCTATTTTTTGAGTACTTTGACTAAGGAATAGTCCAAATTCGATTCAAATTAAAAACATTTTAATATCAAAATTTATCATATCTCTTTAAAAATTTGACTTTGACCGTTCGCTATCTAAAACCTGCTGAATTGCTGTTTTAGCCTATGGGGACCTCCTAGAACCGATATGGAGTCAAAATCTAGTTTTTTTGGGGAAAAACTTTGAATCGACTTCGATCAAATACGATATTCCTTCAATTCGTAAGATTCAATTTGGCCGAATACAGACCTATTCGATTGAAAACAAACCTATTCGACCAAAAACAACCTTTGACTTAATTTCGGTTGGTCTTTTTGAATTCAAATTTCAAAGTTTTTTCAATTCGAAATTTGACCCTTGATAAATATGCCCCAAAAAGTATTTTAGCTGTACTTAGAAATAGAGGTATTACTGTATGTCAATTTTATTCAGAATTTAAGGCAATCTCAATGTAGTCTGGTCACATATTTAAAACAGTACAATCAAGGATTTTAATACCAATACAATTTAATGTATGCTTATTTTAAAAGACAGCTTGAAATTTGACAGCAAAGGGAAGGAACCATGTGGGACATTTAAATATAAAATCTGGCCTGTCCCTTGTAAGATTTCTTCAGTACTTACAGTATGAAACAAATGAAATAAGCAATATCAAAACAGCACAAGCAATGGGAAATCGAAATAAGGACACGAGAAACGAAAGTAGATTTTAAACACTGATTATTAAGGGCCTACTAATTAGACCCTATTTAGAACTGTGTTTTTCACTTTGCACTCTGTCTGACTATTAACCTCTCGAGCTGCAGGTCTTTGTGTTGTGATCCTCTATGAAAATAGCATTGGCAGCATTCAGAGGCACGACATTAATCTATCCCCCAAATTTTGCATCATTTAGAGTCCTATTTAATAAACCTCAAATTATTCTGGTTGAGTTTTTAGATGGGAAAAACTCAAATTTTTGGAGTAACAAAAACTGAAGTTTCGGTTAATTTCGGTTGGTCTTTTTGAATTCAAATTTCAATTCAGTTTTTTTCAATTCGAAATTCGACCCTTGATAAATATGCCCCAAAAAGTATTTTAGCTGTACTTAGAAATAGAGGTATTACTGTATGTCTATTTTATTCAGAATTTAAGGCAATCTCAATGTAGTCTACTCACATATTTAAAACAGTACAATCAAGGATTTTAATACCAATATAATTTAATGTATGCTTATTTTAAAAGACAGCTTGAAATTCAACGGCAAAGGGAACCATGTGGGACATTTAAATATAAAGCCTGGCCTGTCCCTTGTAAGATTTCTCCAGTACTTACAGTAAATGTAAATTCATTTTAACTTTACCCATGTGGATCTGGAAAATTAGACTCAAGCAGTTGTAAGGGACATGATTTCAGTTTCAGAGACATTTCTCTCTTTATTGTCCACAGCCTCGGTATTTTTACGAAACAATAATTTAGCATATGCTTATGCTATATAAGTGCTGCTGTATTTTACTGACCACTAATTTGTACTCAAATGGACAAAATGTCTCTACTTGCAGATAATCTCTTCCTTTTAAATGAATACTGAATTCCCTCACATCTAATTTCCACAGCAAATCACATTTTAAACTCTCTTCTGCAGAACCTCCCTTTCTAAAGAGAACAAACTAATGTTTGATGAATGGCTGCCTGTAATCCTTCATAATGACATAGGAGGGGAAAAAATAGGCAAGTCTCCATCATAGTGTTTTGTTTGATTGAACATCTGTCTTGGAATTTAATCCTTTTTCCCTGCTTCTCAGCATGTATTATGTGCTTTTTTTTTTTTTTTACAAAGTTTTTACTAAAAATGCCACCCATTGGTTTGTCCATCTGTTAAAATGTTAGTATCCATCTGCATTGCTGGTTTTAGTCTTTTGCCTTTTTCTTTCTCTTCCCAGGGAAAAGCTTTCAATTGGGCTGAAATGCTTACTTTGTATTAGAGATGCATTAAAGTTTGGTATGTAATTTAAAAACAAAATATGAAGTATGCTGTAAAGTCTGTTGGACGTCTACAAGTTCAAATTTAAAAGCCATCTTTTGAGTGATACACAGTTGATATACAGTATGCTTGTGTATGTGCGTACCGCATGTATTTTATATACTGCTGGGACGTAGAAGGGATCAAGGAGTCACAGCAAAATATATAATTCAGAATCAAATGAATGGTTCCCCCATTCCATTTGTACTGCAAAAGGAAAAAAAACATTGCATTGTATTTGGCCTTTTGCTTCCAAGCCTCTTATGCATTTTTTCTTCTGTCAAGTATAAAATCACAAATAATAATAATGTACTTCACAAAGCAGTTTAAATGTTCTACTTATGGGGGCAGATTTATCAAAGGCCGAAGTGAAAATTCGAATTTAATTAAAAATAGAATTTTGAGCTAATTTTTGTGTACTTCGACTAAGGAATAGTCCAAATTTGATTTAAATTTGAAAAAAAGATGTAAACCATGGAAGAGTAGTGTCAAGAATACCAACTGAGTATTGAATGTCTAATAGGAGTGGGTGGTCAAGTGCATCTGGGCAAACGTTGTGTCTTTTATTATATAGAGGGATAATCTATAGAGTCACCTGATTCCCTGACCTGTTGTGTACAACAGGAGGGAAAATGTGATTGATAGTAATAAAAATTTAAATTGTAGCCTACTTTGTGACTTCAGAATTCATTTATACATATATTTATGACCTTACTGTTGCCCTGGTCTCATTTTGTTTAGCTTATGTACTGTATATATTCTGCATTTATATATTTCTCCCAGCATACATTGCTTTTGATATGCCTTCATGAGTTTTTTACAGAACCTTCAAGTTTTGACTGAAGCAACATCAAACATACAAAATAAGCTGATAGTCCTATAGTAAAGCAGGGAACTGGTGTAAAGATGCACAAGGCTATCTTTGGGCTTTGGTGACATTCAGTAGCATTTATTTCCCACAGAGAGCATAGCATATCACTTTAATCCATAAGCAAAAACATACACACCTATCAACATAGCACGTCTTTATACTGCTATTTATCTCACTTTCAATTATTTATACATTTTGATGTGCCATGGCACAAATCAACATAAAATTCTGTTCTTCTACAAAGAAAAAGAAATGTTAATGAAAATATCACTCCTCCACCCCCTTTGGGTATGTTGCTGCAGTTGGCAAAAACCTTGACATTTAATGAAACTTTTGCTAACACTGTGGTGGTTTAAAGAATACAAAAAAAAATAAAAGTGACATATGAAAATAAATGGATTGATGTCTAAGTTGCCTGGTTCTTTTTCTTTTATTTATACTTCTTGTGACTTTTCCATCAAGGCCTAGAGAGATTTATTTTTCTGTGCTGACGACAATCTGTACTTTATTGAGAAGAGACAGAGATACGGGATGTCAGACATGGATTATGGAAACAGCCACACTATGGGATGTCAGTTTTCTAAAATGTGTTTAAACAAATCAACAACAACATCTTAGATGCCAGTATCAGGATATATATCCTATAATCCAACCCCTGCAAAAAATGATTTTCATATCAGTTCCAAAGAACAAAATATGCTTTATTATTACAAATATTGAAATATAAAATATTGAGAACAATAAGAACTGTTAAAATCATAATTTTGAAGGAAGCAAGGGTTCAGCACCCATTATGTTATCTAAAATAACTGTCATTTTAATTTACTTTATATTTATGGGGGTTTTTTTGCTCAAGGGATTTTAAAAATTTTATGAAGAATTATAGACTGTCCTTACTCCAAAATATTGTAACAATTTTGGATGAGACACACTGGGGATGTTTTAAAGCACAAAACAGAAGGTATATTAGGCTTGTCAAGGCCTGGATTTGCTAGTTATCCATGTCAAGAACATTTGCAGATAAAATAGCATCTAATAGGAAAGCTAAAATTATATCATTCTCACAGGAGTTTAAGAAAATCCGTTTCATAAATATTCTTCTCTAAAAATAGAAGGCAGTCTTAGCAACTCCTGGACAAAAAAAATGAAAAAAAAAATCAGATCACTCAAAACACTCAATAAAGTAGTGTCAGTTTTTGCCGGATACATCTATGGCCATCAAAAAAATGTAAAAACCTGTGACACTTGCAGTAATTAAATGACCATTTATATCACATTTTCATTATTTAAGTTAGCTCCCTTTAAAGGAGAAGGAACACTATGGAGACATTTTATTGCCAATAGATTAGCTGCAATAGTGCAAGCTAGAATTATATATTTATTCTGTAGAATGTTTTACCATACCTGAGTAAAAAGCTCTAGAAACTCTCTGTTTGTTTAGGATAGGAGCTGCAATATTAACGTGGTGTGACATCACTTCCTGCCTGAATCTCTCCCTGCTCTGGGTTTAGATTACAGTAGAGAAAGGAGGGGGGAGAGGAGCAAACTGAGCATGCTCTTGCCCAGGGCAATGAGGTTTAAAGGAAAACTATACCCCCAAAATGAACACTTAAGCAACAGATAGTTCATATCATATTAAGTGGCATATTACAGAATCTTACCAACTGGAATATATATTTAAGTAAATATTGCCCTTTTACATCTCTTGCCTTGAGCCACCATTTTGTGATGGTCTGTGTGCTGTCTCAGAGATCACCTGACCAGAAATACTTCAACTCTAACTGTAACAGGAAGAAGTGTGGAAGCAAAAGACACAACTCTGTCTGTTAATTGGCTCATGTGACCTAACATGTATGGTTTGTTGGTATGTTTGTGAGTACAGTGAATCCTACGATCCCAGGGGGCGGCCCTTATCTTTTTAAAATGGCAATTTTCTATTTATGATTACCCAATGGCACATACTACTAGGAAAGTATATTATTATGAAAATGGTTGTGAGGATTCAGCGCGCATGAGCGCGCACACCAAGACGGACGCTGGCGCAAACGCATGTGCGTCTTCGCAACGCCCCCGCTACTTTTCAACATTTTGTAAATGATATTTTCCGTGATTTACTGGATCAATTCGTTATTGTGTACCTGGACGATATTTTGATTTTTTCTTCTTCTTTGGAACAACATCGTGAACATGTTAAAGAAGTTCTTCATCGTTTGAGAAAACATCATCTTTATGCAAAGGCCTCTAAATGTGAGTTCGAGAAATCTTCTATTGAATTTTTGGGATTTGTTGTTTCTGTTTCAGGATTTCGAATGGATGGAAGCAAAGTGGATGCAATTCTTAAATGGCCTCCTCCTAAGAATCGGAAGGGAGTTCAAAGATTTGTGGGCTTTGCCAATTTCTACAGAAAATTAAGTAGATGCTTCCGAAGATGCTGTGGGAGCAATTCTTTCCCAGAGAATATGTGCTAAGGACATTGTCCACCCAGTTGCCTTCTTCTCAAAGAAGCTTAGTGCTACTCAAAGGAATTATGGTGTGGGTGATCAAGAGCTACTAGCTATCAAGTATGCTTTAGAAGAATGGCGGCACTAATTGGAAGGAACACTGCATCCTATCTTAATTTTTACAGATCACAAGAATCTGGAGTACCTAAGATCAGCTAAACGACTAAATCCCCGTCAAGCCAGATGGGCTTTATTCTTTTCTCGGTTCCAGTTCCACATTACTTATAAGCCCAGTTCAAAGAATGTGAAAGCCGATGCCCTTTCACGTCAATTTTCTGAAATAGAGACGACAATCTGGCCTACGACCATTCTTCATTCAAAGAATTTTTTATTGCTGCAGTCTTCTTTTCTAAAAGAGGTAGAAAAGATTTAGCAATCCATTGAAGACTACCCACATTCTAAGTCCTTACATATAAAAGATGGAACTGTTGTATTGTTGTGCCTTCTTCGCTTCGAGGTGAAGCTTTGAGACTTATGCATGATCATCCTTTGGCAGGTCACTCAGGAATCAGGAAAACTTTGGATCTGGTGAGGCGTTTTTTCTGGTGGCCATCTGTGGTGAAGGATTGCATTTCGTATGTACGCTCCTGTGAAAATTGTGCCAGATAAAAAACATTGCATCTTAAACCGATGGGACTCTTAAAACCATTACCACCACCTAAAGCACTGTGGAGTTCCATATCTATGGACTTTATTGTGGCACTTCCTCCTTCTAGTAAGTTCAATACTATTTTTGTCGTGGTAGATCGGCTTACAAAATTGGCCCATTTTATACCACTTCCCCATCTTCCTTCAGCGTCTTGATGTCTTCATCAAGGAGATAGTTTGTCTTCATGGTTTGCCCTGAGAGATTATTTCTGATAGAGGCACACAATTTACTTCCAAATTCTGGTCTACACTTTGTAAATCTCTGGGAATCTCTCTACTCAAATCCTCTGCTTATCATCCTCAGACCAATGGGCAGACGGTTGAGGACGAATCAGACATTGGAACAGTACATCCGGTCATTTTCTACCTATTTACAGGATAATTGGGCCCTCGATTCTTCCCCTGGCTGAATTTTCATATAACAATTCCATTCATTCTTCCACAAAACAGACACCCTTTTTCTCCAATTTTGGATTTCATCCTACGATGTTTCCCGGTATCTTGCCTGAAGTCTCGCTTCCTTCGGTCCAAGACAGATTATCTTTTCTGAAGGAGAATGTTGAGGTGTTACAACAGTCGATTCACAAGGCTGAACTCCAGTTTAAAGATTTTGCTGACCGAAAACGAGATGCAGATCCTGGGTTTCAAGTAGGAGAGAGGGTTTGGTTAGCTACCACAAACCTTCACCTTCCTCATCCATCGAAGAAGCTGGCTCCTAAGTTTGCGGGTCCTTTTTTAATTAAGAGGTGCATTAATTCTGTTACGTTTGAACTGGAACTCCCAGTTTCTATGAAAATACACCCTGTATTCCATGCCTCCTTACTGAAGAGGTTCCATCCAGGTCCATTTCCCAATCAACATCAGGTTCCTGCTCCTCCTATCATTTGCCAAGATGGGATTGAATTTGAAGTAGGACAAGTTTTGAATTGCCGGCTCTGTTGGGGGCAAATTACAATACCTGATCAAGTGGAAGGGGTTTCCAGATGAGGAGAATTCCTAGGAACCTGTTGGAAATGTCCACGCTCCAAGACTTATCAAAGCCTTTCACAAGAGTCATCCTGAGAAGCCTTACAAGGGTGTCTGGAGGCCAACCCTAATGGGGGGGCAATGTGAGGACTCAGCGCGCATGAGCGCGCACGCCAAGACGGACGCTGGTGCAAACGCATGTGCGTCTTCGCGCGTTGCGCGCCGAAACGGACGTGGGCGCAAAAACGCCCGCTAACGTGAACGTGCGCGGCGTGATGACGCAGGACGCAGGCGTCATTACATTTGCCACCAAAATACCCCTTTAAAAGGATGCTCAAGGAAAGGCTCTGTGCTTGTTGATAATTTAACCTGCTCCTGAATGTTTGGAAACGTTGACTCTTGATTCTGGTTTTGACTCGGCTTTGGATATCGACTTCTGACTGAACTCCGCCTGCATTTGACCCCAGCCTGTTTATCCATTACGACTGAACTCTGCCTGCATTCGACCTCGGCCTGCTTCCCGATTACGACTGAACTCCGCCTGCACCGACCCCGGCCTGCCCCTCGACTATTCTTCTGCCTGCTCCATCTGATTACTGTTGTCTGCTATATCTTGTGTCACTCCTGCTGGACCTCGTCTCCTCACATCTGGACTCTGGACAGGTGAGGCCTGACAATGGTTTATTTACATGAAGCAGGATTTTACATATGAGCTATTTTATGCAATATCTTTCTATAGAGACCTACATTGTTTGGGGGGTAAAGTTTTCCTTTAAGCTGAAGTCAGGAAGTCTGATACAGAAGCCCATGTGTACACAATAGTAGGAAAGAAATGCAGTGTATCTTTTGACAGAAGACTCAGAGCAACACTACTTTGGGGGTTTACTGGTATATTTAGATGGACCTTTCTGATAAGGCTTGCTTAGTTTTAACCTTTCCTTCTCCTTTAAAAACCTAACAGCTAATTTTTAACTGCAAGGAGAAGTATTAGGGGCAGTAGGAGCACAGACTTTCACAAAACACAATTCAAAGGTGCTTATAGGTCTTTGTGTTTGTCAGTGCAAAGAGTTAGGTGCCAAAAAACAAGTGCCAGTAAGCCGCTTGTTATGTAGAATAGGGTAGAATGTGAAACACATTCTTAGGCCAGGGAGCATTGTTCTTCCAGGCATTCATTCCAGGTTCCCTTCATGTATTGTACCACTTCGTGCCCTAGCACTCCCACATTGACATCACCCCAGCTTACAACTGGCTGGTGGACGTTTTTCACTCATGTTGGTGATGCAACCCTGAAATGCTAGTAAAAAGGCTGCAGTGTGCAGATTCCATTACATTAAATGTTGTACTTTGCACACAGTGGTGCCTATTTATTATGTTGTGTAAAATGAAAATTTGCCCAAAAAAAAGTGTAAAAAGCTGTATAAAGTAAATGTCGAATTTATAAAGGCGTATTTTATTTTAGGGCACATGAACATCAGATTTGCCACCCTTATTTTACAACTTATTTTTAGACCATTGTAAGTTAGTTCCGGTGGATATTGCTCAAAGAAAAAGCACATTAAATTTTTTTTTTTTTTTTTTTTACATTGTTTTTTTACATGGCGAAGTCTGGCCATGCATGGCAAATTATTCCACCATTTTTTATACCACATAATAAATCTGCCCCCTAGTCTGTCTTCTAATTTCTACTTTTCTATATTCTCTTTCACATACATAGAAACCTATATTGTCAGAGTGCATAACTCAGTATAGTTTTGCCTTATTCAGGAAAAAAATATGGTATTATAGAGATCATGGTCAGACTGGGGGCCCACTGGGGCTGCTGCCTCAGGGCCCCCTCCTCTTCTGGCCTGCAGGCCCGCCCCGCACCACTCACAAACTCACCTATGCAATGCCAATTCTGAAGAGGCTCCTGTAATGCTGCTGCCCCCCTTTCCCGCTTACCTGTCGGGAGTGGAAGGCAGGAACACTAATGCGGAGAGTGCAGTAGTAAAGCCGATTTTCCAGTTTAAAAAATGGAAATTTGGCTCTTTAAGGTACCAGGAGTGTCTTTTTGCCATCCCTGGAAACCTATTTGGCGCTGCAACTAGCCTAATCGGAGGAGCGCCCCAAAAATTACGTGCAATTGCGCGCACAGCAGTAAAAGCTACATCTATGTGCAGGGTGCGGATCTGGGGTGGTGGGGCCCACCAGATTTTTCCCAGTGTCCTGCCGGTCCAGTCTGACCCTGATAGAGGTTCCCAGTCTGATAGAGGTTCCCAGTCAGCTTACCGAGGACTTGCAAGATGGATGTAGTGATGTCCGCTGCCAGAATCTGTGACGTGGGGTAAGTATAAAGTATGGGACATTTCCCTTGGGGGTGGGGGCAGTTAGTCTGGGGGGAGAAGGGAGGGGGGGTCTACGTGGGGTGGGGAGTAAGGGTTTTTTTCTACAGGGTTTCCTTCTCCTTTAAACTGTTTCACACAAAAAAGCATATTTCTTTCTATTTTAAATCTCCCTGTCTCATCTGTTGGAATCTATTTAAAACAAAATGAACAACATACAGTTATTTTATAGGTTTCTTGTCCTTTAAGGGTGTTTTCTGTATTCTAGATATGCAAATTTCCATTATTCTGTTACTAATTTGGTTCATTCTCTAGCAGCAAACATTCAGTATTTTTACATGCATCAGAAACCAACCACTCAAGCTTTCACTGAGCTCCAGTATAACAGATGCCCTGTTATCAGTCAAATGTATGGTCTGCTGCAGCTAGTCATAAAAACAACAATGCAAGAAGGAAAAAATCTAATATGTCCCACAACATGTTGAAATAATATAATGCTTTTTAATGATAATGAGTGTACCTTGAACATTTATCTCCTCGCTTAACTTTAAAACATTTTAACCTCTAGCTATAATATTAATGGAGCTGATTTCTCAAAGTCTAAAATAACATTCTGTTTAATGAATCAACCCTTTAGCATAACATGACGTTTTGTTTTCATTTTGTGATAAAGCCACAATCTTACATCAGATGTCACAATAACCTGCTGGTAAGTCCAAATCATTTGGTTTTACACAAGCAAAAATCAGTGAATAAATCATGAATTCATTTTAACAAGGGGCTCACGATGATTTCATTATAAAGATGGACACACACTGCCAGATATGGTTGTTTGCAGTCCTCACTAAATGAGTGGAACTGTCCAGATTTAGACATTCATGTGCAGGGCCACATCAGGTCTGTCTGTTGACCATGGACCAATTGGATCATGCATTGGGGCTTATGGAAGCCTCTTGGACAAAGGCACATTAACTTAATTTATAGTAAACTTAGCCAAACTAAGGTGCCAGCAGATGGGGAAAATATTGTGTGATAGAATGGCCAAGAAAAACTGGAAAAAGGTGCCTGTAGCCTTTAATGTCTCCTCAGGGATCAAGAGATGCTCCAGGAATGGAGTTGATAAACAGAGAAGGAGTTCTCTGTTTAAGGATTGTAGTGGCCAAACACTCCATTCTCGGATCCAGTGTGGTCAGTGGAGCCCACCTTCCACAGGAAGGCTGTCCTTTGGAAAGGATATTTAAACTTAATTAGAATGTGGGAGAGAGTCTCTCAGCAGGGGACAGCAGGTAGGAGGCCTGGCTGTGTAAGGAACTCCCAGAGGAGCTGGGAGTTCTGCCTGCAGCTGCAAGTAGCAGAGGGAGTGTTACGGCTCAGTGGTGTAGAGAAGCCCATAACTGCCAGGACCTACCTCTTAGGTGTAGCAAGAGAGCCCTACCAACTCTGGTGTTCACCGACACCATTTTGGAGCCCCGGGCTTTCTGCTGCAAAAAAAGTTTGAAATTCAAAAAGACCAGTCAAAGTTTTTTTTTGGTCGAATAGGTCTGTTGTATGAATCGAAGGAATAGTACACTAATTGACTCCAAATACGTTCTAGGAGGTCCGCCATAGGATGAAAATTGATTTTTTTAAAGAGACAGTACATAATAAATTTCAAATCGAATTTGGACTATTCCCTAGTCGAAGTACAAGAAAAATACCCCTTTAATATAGTTTTTTAGTTACAGGATATCACAGTAAATAACAATGTTTAATCCCTTCTTGCATACTTTAATTTCTAATGAGCTACATACAGTATTTCATTTGGGACAGCATCAATGGCTGAAAGTCAGTATAGTTCTTGTCATATTTTGTGCTTGTCAGGGCCACTGGCCATCTGCATGAGAGGACTTAAAAGGTAACAAGTACTAGGAATGAACCAGAACAAACAAGACAGGTACAGTACTGGGAACTGGTAATACTGACAGGGAACATACAGTACAGACAAACATCCGATAGAGTGTTAAGCAGCATAAAAGTCCAAGCACAGTTCAGGCAGGCAGATTTCCACATACATAGTTAAATTGGGTTGAAAAAAGACAAAGTCCATCAAGTTCAACCCCTCCAAATGAAAACCCAGCATCCATACACACACCCCTCCCTACTTTTAATTAAATTCTATATACCCATACCTATACTAACTATAGAGCTTAGTATCACAATAGCCTTTGATATTATGTCTGTCCAAAAAATCATCCAAGCCATTCTTAAAGGCATTAACTGAATCAGCCATCACAATATCACCCGGCAGTGCATTCCACAACCTCACTGTCCTCACTGTGAAGAACCCCCTACGTTGCTTCAAATGAAAGTTCTTTTCTTTTAGTGCAGACGCTAATGTCTGCTCTATGTCAGACCACAAGTGCCCATTTCCATATGCAAAGTTACAGTACTCCCCACAAGCCTAATGAGCTAATCCTGACTAATATGACCCACACATTTGTAAGCAACAATAAAGTAGTTATAAAAATTATTATTAATTTTTTGGAGTTCATTTCATGTAAAAAAAAGAAGCTAATCAATGCAGAGGTGACAGTTCCAATTAGAGGAAATTCTTAGCAGTAACAGATGAAGGGTCTTGCTGTATGTGTTATTTGATGGTGTCAGGCAGACAGGGTAGGAGAAGAGAAAACTTGTAAAGTGAAGGTCACATCAAGCAGTTTCCTGTTGAATTACTACAAATTAAACATTGCCATCATCATTTGTAACCTTATTTTGTGACCTGCGTTAAATGTGTAATTAAGAATGAGCAAACATATTTCTAGAGAGTTTATTGGCATTATGTTTTTAACATAATATTTATAAACATTGCAACAGTATATTTATTAATATTTTTTGGTGAACCATATGATAGAAAATAATTAAATTTAATAATTAATTCAATTGCAGCCTTAAATTAGAAGTAATCAGTTTGTTGTAATCACATTAACCAGCAACAGATACTGCTCAGACTACAGATCCAGGCTTGCCAATCCAGAACGTGTCCAACATGGGTCCCAAAAGTCTTGTGTCAATATCTATGTAATACCCCCTACGCTTATGTTTATAGCAGCTATTCAAATTTTAAAATGCAGGCAAGGCCAAGCCTTAACATATAAGAACTAGTCCGTGATACATAACAGGTTAGACTGAACTGATCTATGGATATCGTTATCTTTTTTGTGTGAACCTTAAAGCTGAAAGATTAAAGCTAGCTGTTACAAGTTAGTTAGTACACGTGTAACTTGTTAGTTAGTAAATGGGGCTCACTATGTTTCTTTTCAAATTTCATGGCTATCTTGGATTGAAATCATGCCTTTTGAACCTTTGAATAATATCAAGAGCATAGACAATTGTTATGTTTTGGGTGAGTATAACAGTGCTTTATTAGCAGACTCAGACAGCCATTACACAACAGTAACTTTCACTTTTAAGCTCTCCAGGAAGTATGCACAGTATAAGTCTGAGCACAGTGACATCTACAGGCCATTTGTATAAACACCACATATTCCCCCTATAGTAGGATAGCATTTGGACAACCATAATAACAGCAACAATTAAACAGTATGCAATTTGAAACAATATTATACATTCTTCACATTACAAAGTCCTGGGTCCATGTTTTCTGATTCTCTCAGTATGCCTTATAGGTTCACTTTCTTCATGCCTATTGCAGTTGACATCAGGAGTAGGAAAATGTCCTTCATCAAATGGAGCTTCTCCAAAGTCATTCCTAACAGGAGCAAGACGACTTGCATTCCATATGCGTCCATCAGACAGTTCATATGTGTATGGTCCTCTCTGGCGTCTCACTTCAAGTGGTGTAGTAACTTTAGATTGTCCTTGTTTCAGTATTCCTGGTTTCTTAATTCTGACTAAAGAGCCAGGCTGAAAGTGCACTTCTCTTGTACCAAGTTTTCTGTCAGTATAGGCACAGTGTTTTGTGGAAGTTTGATGTCTGCAACATGTAACTTAGTGCACATTTGTCTGCCATGTAATAATTCAGCTGGAGATGATTGGGTTGTTGCATGGTGTGTTGCTCTGTAGTTATGTAGGAACTCTATTGTAAATACTTTCCAAGATTTCCCAGTAAGATTTGATGTCTGTAGTGCTTCTTTCAGACTTCTGTTGAATTGCTCGATTTCCCAATTTGCTTGTGGGTAATACACTGAAGATTTCCTGTGCACAATATTCCTCTCTCTCAGAAAGAATTCAAACTCAGATGAGACAATCTGTGGTCCGTTGTCTGATATTAACTACTTTGGATTACCTTCTCTGCTGAAGACTGTAGACAGAAATGTTATTACTGTAGCTGATGTTATATGAGAAACAAATGCAATTTCAGCCCATTTACTGTAATAGTCTATCAAGGCAAATCTGCAGTCTATAGGAGCATCTGTAAAAGGACCGACAATATCAATAGCAAGTTTTTCCCATGCTGAATCAGAAAATGGTACTGGTTTTACATCTGGTCTCAACTTAGCTTTGTGAATGTAAGGGCCCGAAGGCGCAGTATGAGTGCGGACCAAGGAGGAGGCAGGTAATCACAAAGTTCGTGGTACAAAGGATCAGGCAGAAGAGTAGTCATAGTTCAGGCAAAAGGTTCAGTCCAGGCAGCAAAGGGTCAATCCGAATAACTGGCTGGTTGGTACACAAGAAATCAGTCAATAATACAACACCCAGGAATCACGAAGATAAACCTATACTTGGGCAATGTTTGCAATGTCCAGGGGGTTTAAATAGGCTACTTTTGGCGCCAAGATTTTGGACACGATGACGTCATGACGCTGACGCCGGCATCAAGACGCTAACGTCGTGACGCCGACGCACGTTCTGACGCCGGCGACCATTCCGTCGCCGGCGACCAATCGGAGAGCGAGAGGCAGCCGACGTCATCATACTGGGACCAGCCGGATCCACATGGGGGAGGAAGGAGTCGCCATCTTGGACGCCATGGCCATCATGAAGGTGAGAAACTTCAGTTTCCATTACAGTGTACAAAGTTCTTTGCACAACCCAGTGAAGTGTTGCTTTGTGGTGACATTTTAGAGACTGGCTGTGTGGCAGGCACTGGTGCTGTAGTAATGAGACCATCAACTAATTGTAGGTTTAATGCAGCAAAGAGATCCCTTCCAAGTATAACCTTATTCACAATGTAAAAGTCACATTTTGCAGTATTTGATTCAAATTGTACAGTCACTTGCAAGTAACCAAGCACAGGGATTGGATCCTTTAAGTAACTGACCAGTGTCAGGGCAGGTGCAACAAGCGGATATTTTGCAAAGTATTTCAAGAAAATATCCTTTGGTAGTATAGAAACAGCTGAACCTGTATCAAGCATCAGGTAAATGGAGTGTCCTTTGTCAGCAGACACAGTATTGACACTGCCAGTGCATATAAACTTGACTGGAATAAAAGTGCCAGCTTTATCCACACTTAATACCGTAACATTTGTAGTAGTGACTTCATGAATATCTTTACCAGAACTACGGCAGATCTTAGCAAAATGTCCTACTTTTGTGCATTTGCGGCACTGTTTAGCTTTTGCAGGACATGTAACATGATTTGCAGTGAAAGTAGTATTTTCTATTATTTATTTGCTGCACGGTTTTGCAGTGTAGGTGAATCACTTTCCTTAGCACTGTATTTTGCCTGTGACTGTGCATTATTAGGCCACAGTCACAGGTACATTCCCAGCAGTTCCCTGACTGAGAGTTTTAGCCTCTGCCACTGCTGTTTCAATTTGGCTAGCAACTGTAATAGCCTTTGCAAGAGTTAAATCTTGCTCTAGGAGCAGTCTCTCTCTAATGTGAGGTGAGTTTGTTTTTTTACACTATTTGGTCTCTTAGCATTTCATCTCTTAGAGTCCCAAACTCATAGGTAACAACCAGCTCTCTCAAAGCTGCTACAAATTGTTCTGTGGATTCACCATTATGTTGTCCACATTGGAGGAATTTATATCTTTCAGCAACCACATTTACTCTTGGCATGAAAAAGTTCTTTATAGCAGTAAAAGCAGTTTCACAAGTATCATCAGGTAATGGTAATGTATAGAATATACGCTGTCCCTCTGCTCCCAGGCAATGAATAAGTAAAGCACACTTTCTAGCAGTAGAAATCTCCCCTTGGTCAGCAGCAATAATGTAATTTTCAAACATACGGATCCAAGCAATAAAAGGTATGGTAGGCTCACCAGGGTTTGAAGAAAAGGTGCAGGCTGCTGCAGAAGTAGAAGACCCATCTCATTTGTTTTGTTTTGGTAGCTGAGGATGAGTAGAGTATAACAGTGCTTTATTAGCAGAGACTCATGCAGCCATTACACAACAGTTACTTTCACGTTTCAGCTGTCAGGAAGTATGCATATTATAAGTCTGGGCACAGTGACATCTAGAGGCCATTTGTATAAACACCACAGCAATGATTAAAAGTTTGCAATATTTATTATAGATGGGTTGAACATTTCATATAGTTTCGTGGTTTGCTCTATTTGGTTTGTTTGATTTAACAAACCTCTAGATCAGTCTTATCCTTGGAAACTGGGAGGGAATGTTGTCCAATTTTGTTGTTACCTAACGCATTTGAATAGACATATTCATTTCAAGTGGCATCATATATGGTGTTTGTATGTGATATACAGTATTTCAGTGGATAAAGTTTAGCTGATTTTGAGTAAGCATGATAGCCCTCCTCTACCTGTCATGCATTCTGAAAGACATTTTCTGTTATACTGTATCATTGCACATTAGAAATTTTTTTTTATAGATTTTTTTTTTATAATCAATGACAATAATATTTGATATCATGAACAAACCTCAATGGCTATTTTTCATCTTTGACTTTAGGAAAACAGTGTTTTTAAAGAAAACTGCTGCATTGTTGTTCTTGTGAAATTTTTGACATTTGTTAAAATAATTGTAGGGTTTTTTTTACCCCTCATTCTTTCCTAGACTTAAAATGCCTAGTTGCCAATTGGTTGGCATGGACAGCTGCAACATTATGTGCAAATTATTTTCTAGTCCAGTGACCACAGTTCTTACAAAGGTATTATTTAAAATCATCATATAATATAGGCACAATGCTTATGTGTATAATTAAAGCATGTAAGCTTAGACTTCAAAGGTTCATATCGGGTGAAAAAGTGTTACAAAATAGTTTACAATTTCATTTGTTATGCGAAAAAAAAGAACTGTACAAAAATACACATTTAAAAGATTAAAAAAAACAAACACTTAAAGATAACATTAGGGACATTTCTCATCCCCCAATCCGCACAAGTGTGTGTTTTTATCTTTACTGCTCACATGTGAAGGAAGAGTCCATAACTCACAAGTAGCAATGTTTACACGAGCTGTAAAGTCTGTCCCCTCAGGAACAAGCATACAGAATAAATTCTACTGTACTCACCATTGTGCCTATTACTTGTCTGAAAAACTTGTATAGAAACATCTATAAATTTCAGGATGTCTTTTGGAACATAAACGGAGTACAGTGTTTTAATTTTCATTTCTTCATATCAATTAAAATATATATTCCAATGTTCCTTTCTTTTCCCTTCCTTTCCAAATGCTGGAAGCATATGAAAACTCTTTTTTTAAACTTATGTTTTAAGCCATAGGCTTCGATAGATAAGTAAAAGCATAGGCTTGATTTACCCCTTAATGTTCTTACGCTTCTGCTGGTGGGCTATGTAAATGAGCTCTAAACGCAAGTTGGGTGCACACAAGTGATCAGTCCCATCAAGACAGTGTCTCTGCATCAGTCCTAACTACTTTATTAATATTGTATGCTTATGCTTATACTTGCTTTTCTTTATATTCGTCACAACCTCTTCCAAAAAACATCTACTGAAAGATACATTTTCAAACAAGAAAGTTTGAAATGCCTTTTCACCAAGTGAGAAAATAAAAGGAAACTGAAATGAACTCTCTTAATAAAAAGTTGATCCAGGTACTGCTCCAATTGGCCTTGTAAGGTAAAAAACATGTTTTCCCCCAAGGCAAGTTAAACATTTAGATAGAATTTACTTGGACAAAATGTTGAACTTGATGGACTTTTGTCTTTTTTTTTATAACCATTCCCTATTACTGTATGTAAGGGCTAGTAGTGCTGTGAGAAAAGGACATAATATATCTCCATTTGTATGTATAAGACCTTTCACAGATTTCTATTTTATTGATTATAATGCCTTTATGACTTCATGGGTCATACAGTTTTTCAATAGCTAGTGGCAATTTGTGACAATGCACAAATAAAACGAAAGTGTTCCAGTGTGTGACATTATTAAAACTCTAATTATGACCTTCTGGATATCTTAAAGTCTGTGAAAAACAGAAGAAGACATTCCGCAAATGGCAAGAGGTGTTCTCTCAAAGGAAATTATGACAATTAAAAAAGAACCCAGATACTGGATTGCAGTACCTGTTTTGAGATATATTTGATTTTATTTGATATATATATATATATATATATATATATATATATATATATATATATATATATATATGTATATATGTGTATATATATATATATATATATAGGTATAGGATCCCTTATACGGAAACCCGATATCCAGAAAGCTCTGAATTATGGAATGGCTGTCTCCCATAGACTCCATTTCAATCAAATAATCCGAATTTTTAAAAATGATCTCCTTTTTTTCTGTAATAATAAAACAGTACCTTGTACCTGATCCCGACTAAGATATAATTAATCCTTATTGGAAGCAAAACCAGCCTATTGGGTTTATTTAATGTTTAAATTAATTTCTAGTAGACTTAAGGCATGAAGACCCAAATAACAGAAAGATCTGTTATCCGTAAAACCCCAATTCCTGAGAATTCTGGTGAGTATAGAGAATGCACAGTGTCAGTGTTAGAAATTATATTGCTGGGTAAAATAAAAACCAGTGTTCACATGCAACACTTGCTATTCTATATTAAGCAGCACATTTTCACTCACTGAAAATGATAAATATTGCCTTTAGTTTAGAGCAGGGGTCCCCAACCTTTTTAAACCGTGAGCCACATTCAAATATAAAAAGAGTTGGGGGGCAACACAAGCATGAAAAAGTCCCTTGGGGTGCCAAATAATGGATGTGATGGGCTATTTGGTAGCCCCTATGTGGAGTGGCAGCCTACAAGAAGCTCTACTTGGCACTATACTTAGTTTTTATGCAATTAAAACTTGCTTTCAAGCTTGGAATTCAAAAATAATCACGTACTTTGAGGACCCTGAGAGCAACATCCAAGGGGATCACTGGTGTTGCTCATGAGCTACTGGTTTGGGATCACTGGTTTAGAGTATATTGAAGGACCCAGTTTTCACTGAAATGGGCAGTGAGTGCATTTGCAAGTTACAAAAATTAGATGCAAATGATGTTCAGAGTTCAGAGTATTTTGATCATGAAGATTTTTAATCAGAGGACCATAGAGAGCAAAGTGCCTTCAGATTTGTCTGTGTCCATCTCCCACACTTTGAAACATTTTGCAACCAAAAGTTAGATTAATTGCTTCTATTTATAATAAACATGGTCAGCAATATTTGCATAAATTTTTGATCACCATAAGAAAAAAAATCTTTAAACTATGCAAAGGCAAAACACATCCAAGTACCTACAGTCAAATAACACTTATGACCATTCCTTTTCATTATTCACCATGTTTAATTAATTATTTTCTGGGGGGGGTGTCAATTAAAAGCACAAGCATAACATATTTTAAATACAAGTGGTATTTATTTTGTTTTCTGGTAAATATAGCATTTTCAGCTTTAGAAATATTAAACAGAAAATATAATGCATTTCTCTCCACATAAACAAGAGTCGTAATTTGATGACATAAAACCTACACAATACAAAGAAACACTAACAATGCATGAAAAGCTTTTGTTTTTAAAGGGATGGTTTACCTTCAAGTTAACTTTTAGTATGTTATAGAATGGCCAATTCTAAGAAACTTTTCAGTTGGTTGTCCTTATTTATTTTTCTATAGTTTTTAAATTGTTAGCCTTTTTTATTCTTTTTTTCCAGCTTTGAAATGGGGCTCACTGAAAAACATAAATGCTCTGTAAAGCTACAAATGTATTGTTATTGCTACTTTTTATTACTTGTCTTTCTATTTTGACTCTCTGCTATTCATATTCCAGTCTCTTATTCAATAAATGCATGGTTGCTAGTATAATTTGGAACCTAGCAATCAGAATCACAAATTGCAACCTGGAGAGCTGCTGAATAAAAAAGCTAAATAGCGCAAAAACCATAATCAATAAAAAAACTAAAACCAATTGCAAATTGTCTCAATATCACTCTCTAAATCATATTAAAGATGAACAACTCATTTAAAGACAAATATCAATTCCTGGCTAACTGATTTGTATAGACTGCTAGAACACCAGGAAGTGTGGACTAAGGATGAAGCAGTCAAATAAAATCAGTAAGGTGCCACACTTACACTAGATCGCCTTTTGCAGCGTCGGGTGCACAGCTGTGTTCCTCTCTGCCCAAGGAAAAACCACACTGTAAAGTAATAATTCCAGCAGCACTCTGATATGTGAATCAATGATTATTTATTCATGCCATTAGCACAGGATACAACAAAGTACCAAAATGATTTAAGCAAGAAGAGAAGTCACAGTCGGGCATGAGGCAAATCAGCATAAAAAGGAAATGGCCAAAAGTAAGGAAACAAGAAAACACGGAAAAACTGACAAAAAAGACATACAATATAAGGGTACTATATTATTTGGGGCTGTAAATATGTACATTTTGATCTATATTGCTTTTTTCCAGGGGAAATGAGGAGGCACATTTATCAAGGGTGAAATTTCAAATTCATATGAGTTTTTTAAAACTCCCATAAATTTGATAATAACATTGAATTTTCTCAGCTCGGACAAATTAAATCGACCCAAAAACTTTGATTCAAATAAGAAAAACTTGATTTGAACTTGATTCCAATTTTTTCTCTAAAAAAAACTTGAATATCAAGAAGGCTACAAAAATCACCAAATTGATCCCTGGACCTATCCCATTGGCCTATACAATAATTCAGCAGGTTTAAGGTGGGGAATAGTTGAATACAAGTTCTTAAAGTGCCAGAGTATGATAAATCTCAAAATAGGACTTTGAATTAAAACTCTAATTGAGTTTGGATAATTTACAAATCGAATTTGAGAGTTTTGACCAAAAAAAAGGAAAACTTTGGATTAAAATTTTCCCTTTGACCCCTAATAAATCTGCCCCTAAGAGTTGGTGCCAACATGAAGCAGAGCACTATCATAAAATGTTTAAGTTCCCAATGCAAATCATATTCATGGAAAACGTTTTTATGCCAGTGTGGAGAATAAATTGTTAAATTAAAAAGTATCTGAAAATGCACCAAATGTTCATAAATCTGCTAATCAAACCAAACTTATGCAATGATATTAATTGTGCTCAACCTTCAAAATGTACGGACACAGCTTCACTAAGCACAACTATGTGGAAGTTTAAGGAGTGACTTGGATGCAAGTTAACAGTATAACTTTACGAAAAGCCCTAATATATTTTCCAAAAAAACCCCAAGAAAATAACAAGATAATAAGTTAATAAGATAATAATAAGTGTACTTAGGATAAACAGATAATACATATTAGTCCTACATAATGTAGCACAGTCATAATAAATTCATTTTCAGTATAGCATGGTTTTCTAAAATTGGCTAAATGGAATGTGAATGAAATTGAAAACCCTTCAAAAACCAGACAAACCCAGGCAACAAAAGATAAATAGACAGCAACCTCTTAACTTAAAGAAGAAAATGTATGAATGTCCAACTTTTGCCCTCTACCCTGCAGTAGTTGCCAAAGGCTGGTAAGGGCTTTAATTCGGAAACTACTGGAGCAACAATTTTTTGAATGCTTATGTTCTCTTGTTAAGAATACATTTATTTTGCAAATGTCATGAATTTAGTATCTTCTCTATAAATCCTCAGTGAGATACCCCTTAGACACTTTAATCCAAATTCTTTTGCAAAGTCTTTTGACAAGCTTGATTTATTTGTATCTTAAACAATGATTCCCTTGTGTTATTACTTTGCCTCTTCCATTTGTGCCTTGAGAACTTCAAGCAGAAAAGCACACTCTGCTTAGTTTATTTCTGGGTCATGGGAAGTGTGTCATAGTCTTGGAATAAAAAGAAAAAAGAAAAAAAGAATGTATGCAATTTTTCATTTGAAGTGCTCACTTTCTTAATCATTTCCAATGCTCCAGTAATGACTTGCTGTACAGAATATTTTTGGACACAACATCCTCCTTTGGCTGGCACTCCCATTTAATAAATAAAATAAAATGATTGCATTAGAGCTCAAATGGTTATACTTATAAAGTGTCAGAAATACAACTACAGTATATAAAGTCTTCAAGAACAGTATATTGCTAGCAATAGTCAGAATGCTGCTCTGAGGTTGACCTTTTGATTTTGTTACTTAAGAGAAAAACCTGGCAGTTCATATTTGTCTATTTTTGGGTGCTTTGTTCTGCATGGAAATAATCCTCTGAGTGCTCTGCAATTTAATACCCTTATTTTGCAAACTACAATTCTTTCAAAACTATTGTTCTTAATAAAGATATTCTAATTTTTTTTTTGCATAATTCTCTGAATACAGTGAAAAGCAATTTCAAACTATACATAATTTAAGATGAACACTTTTTAATGAAGATTAATAACTATGCTTGATTTAAGGCATGTGAAGAGCATTGCCCTAAAGCAAACAATGGTGGTTTACCAATGTACATATTTTAATTGAAACTAAATATTGAATTCTCTCTGTTTTATGTTTGCATTTTTCCAGGGGATATAAATGAGCAAAGCACTCACCTTATTTCTTTCCTGTGCATGATTTATGTCAATTAAATCTGAAAATGCTAACAAAAATCAAGCTTGAAAGCCGCAGGTACATTTTTTTGGAAGCTAATGGTGCTATTCATTTGATGTTTAGCCCTAAGTATAACTTAGAGTAACTGTATTGATAATGGGGTTTACATCTTAAGAATCATATCAGCATTTGAAGATTTATTTTTTCTGGAGGGATTCTTTCCTCTTATTATTAAAGTTACTAGACATATTAAACCCAGTCCTTCTGTTTTAACTCTTTAATGGCCTATAAACAAAATTGCACATTGAAGTACTAATAATACCCTAATTACTCAATGCAAGAAACGTCTTTTTGAATTACAGTCAGATATCCACAGTCCATTTGCACTACTGCCTGATGGTCTGACTATCATGCATGAATATACAATTGCTTTTTCACCTTTGCTCATTTGAATTCCGAAGTTAATGCGTAGTATTTAGTAGGTAACAAACATTTTTTGTGTTTAAAGGTGGGCCAGATTTGATAAGAAATCATTACTTTTCATTAATAATTCCACCTTTTTTTGTTTGTCTTCCTGTTTGCTTTATAATTCATACGTTAGCGCTGTAATACATGTCTGATACAAATATGAGCCCATGTTGTACCCTAAAAGCAGATTTCACCTTTCCATTTAGAGGGTGAGTGCCACGTCTATAGCTACTTTATGTAATCCTATAAGTGTACTGTTTTCGCTCCAGGTCAAGTGCTGTTGAAAAAATAAGAAAGATTAATGTGTGCCAGTTGAAGTTGTTCTGACAGATTATGTCAAACATTGCATATTTGCTGGTCTGACCTCTTGACAAAATGAAAGCTACTCCCCATGAATGCATGCTCCATTTCATTGAAAATTTACATAAATGTTTAACAAACGATCTTTTACACTTTAAAATGAGGAAATGATTTGTGATTTATATAACTGCAATATCAATAACATGTATGCACTTTGATGTGGTGGAACAGTTTCCTAACAGACCTCTGTTACCCTTTTTATCTTGATTCCTTTCTCCGCAATACTTTCAAATGATTTTAGCTTATAAATGGCAACTTTTTGTTGCATTTTTGTTTGGTTAACATACTATAGAATAAATGATTTGTTCTACAATAATGCTGACTACACATAGGTCAATTCCTTTGGGAGTAAGGAGCAATTGTCTGTGGGGAGCTTTGCTTCTCTCATTTCCTGCCAGCTATTGACCTACAGTTTTACTGACTTTTCTTTTTTCCAGTTATTGCTCATGTTTCACGCCTACTGAATATTTTCATTTTTCTGGAGAGTTTATTTGGTAAGAGTAAGAGATGCACCAAAGCCAGGATTCAGTTTGGGATTTGGCCTTTTGAAGCAGCATTACAATTTGTCTGTCCAAGTCCCTGGTCAACCCCAATTTGAATCCTAAAAATCATGTGACTTTTCACAAGGAAGTCAAAACATTTTTAATTACATATAGACCACACAGATCTCTTTAAACCTTCCTGCACAGATGCCATTCGGGATTCGGCCAAATCTCAAAATAGTGGATTTGGTGCATCCCTAGTAAGAGTAATACCAGTGTCTTCCTCCTTGTCTACCTCTAACAAAATCATTAAGAACCATACTGGTAAATAAAAGCACTGTGGTAAAAAGGCCTTTTTTTAACAATTGACAGAAGGTATGTCCAACACAAACCCTGCGTTTGTGCTATATGGTGTTCTTTACCATAAAGAAGGCTGTGTGTGGATACAATCTGCTATATTCTATTCAGTTTTGTTACAAATCTTTTGTATGCATAGCCATTCTAAAAAATGAAAAAAAAAAATATATTTCTTACTGCATTATGTAAATCTCTGCTCTGCAAAGAGTTAATGGTGAGGAACTTCCAGTAATATCTCTGCAGCTGGAGATATTATACATGGCTGACTTTTTTATAGGGAAATGTTACAACTGTGTTCCTCTTAATTTTCAGAGGAAGGTGAAAGAATTATTAGTTACTACATAACTACACGGAAGAGGGCATTAAACTAGGAAAAGCCTGAAATGCAATGAAAACATTGATTGATGTTTATATGTCACAGGCACCTTACTTGTTTCTAAAAGTTTAAAATGCTCATGGTGCAGTAAATGTAGTCTTGTGAAAAAGTATATGAGGTATGGTGTGATTGTAGATTAGCAGATAATATATTCCATCTTCTGCAGAGATAATGTTAAATATCTCAAATAAGAAAGAAGCATTACCCTGCACTGAAATATAGTTCACACTCCTGTTATAATGTATCATGAATTATAAGGTGTAATAATCATGTTTCGCAAGCAAATGGAGTAGAAATTTCCTTTTTTGCATATTTTCCAACAAAATGTGCCTCTGAAATATTTTCTGTGCTTATTGATCAAACACACAAGATAAAAAAAAATGTCAATTCCATGCAAAATGAGATCATATGAAATAAAAGTGATGAGGATCATAAGGGGATATTTTGTTTGCTCCACTGCATCTCAGCTAGAAACATTCTACTTTAAATACATTGGCTCAAATGTTCAAAACCGCGCCACTGAAAATGTTACTTGGCAATTTTGCTATATTATTCTATCAATTTTTAAACATCCTTAGACCATTATCAAGCCTAAACCATTTACAGCTAACTGATTAAAGGATTTGTAGTTCTGATGCAGTGTTGCATCACCTTGCTATCTTGTTTTACCATATGTAGACAAATAGCTTGTCCTAGGGATGCACCAAAGCCATCATTTTTAGATTTGCTCAAATATGAACTCTTTGCAAAAGATACCATACTGAAGCCAAACCATCATTCAACTCCAATTATGCAATATTTTAAAGTAACATTAACATAAGGGTTCAGATTTAGATTTAGTTCAGAAAGCAATAGCATTTGGTTGAATCCAAATTCTGCACTGGAATTTGTCCAAGTAGCAATATGCAGTGTTGTACAAAAGAAGAATGTATACATTGAACATACTGATTATATACATATAATGGCAGATATAGGATGCAAAGAACGGCCCTGTTTGCTAACAATCTATAAGCAAAAGGGGGAATAAGACACAAGGTGAGGGGTTGGGCAAAATGACGAATTTGCAAAATGAGGGATGTACTGCTGAACATTAAACTTAGTAGGTAGCTGCAGCTTATAGTGTATGAACCGGTGTACGGCAGGATTTACATAGTGGGCACCCCTAGACCCACTGCCATTCATCACCCCTGTCCCCTCCCCTTTATTTGTGCAAATTTACATCATTTGGACTGGAGAAATGGGGATTGGCGCACAGGAAATTTAAAAAATGATTGTATCTCCAATGTGGGAGTGATTGGGCAGCATTGTGCCCCCTAAAATCCTGCCACCCTAGGCCTGGGCCTAGGTCGCATTTCCACAAATCTGGGCCTGTGTGTGAAGGAGAACAGCAATAGTTAATGTGTACAGAAATCTCTAAAGTATGAATCTATGAAGAGAGAAGTTTATGCAGGGTGGTAACAATTGACCAAAGGAAAAGGTAAATAAAAAATAAAGTTTTGCCTTTAATTTCTCCCTAGTAGGCGATATAAGATCCATGTAAGGTGTTTCTAAACAGAATGTTTTTTTTCTGTCAAGTTTTGTTTTGGAAGGCCATGGGTAGGCCAGACACTCCACTCCAGTAGTAATATTAGAGTTCACTTCCCATTTCAAAGCTGCCCCATGGAAAGGTGTTTTTTTATAAAGGTTTCTGAACAGGACAGAGAGCATGAAGACTACCTGTCTGTTGAAGAAACTGATTGGTGATTTTGCTGGAAGTCCACAAGGAGCCAAGTGTAGTAAGTGAACTCTTCAAGGTAACATCATATTTTTATGATTTATGTTTTGTATGCTAAGATGGTAGTTGTTTCAATAACCTGCATTATAAGAGAAGAAAATGTAATTTGTGAATCCTGTAAGCTTACAAGTGGGAAGGGAACCATTTCTCCCAAATCCATTCAGTTTCACTCCTACAAGATACTACAAGATATGACAAGATACTACAAGATAAATGATTAGTGCTACTGGACCATCTCTGTGCTTAAAAGGAAATACCAAAATATAACTTAAATATTTTATTATATAATTATGTAATTCTGCTTAAGATCTGTGGCATTTATTCTATGGGTACAATAAAACACCTTTAATGAAGAGCTTTAATCAAAATGCAGCATATGGTATAATTCAGGACTAAAATGCAACTTCACATTAAGTTAATTTAACGTGGCTTACTTATTAAAGGTAGTTATCTGCAGTGCTATTGCCTGAATAGTCATTGTTTGGTATCATGGGAACAGTTCTGATAAGCTGCTGATAGGGTTGAAGTACTGTATTTATAATTGTTTTTAAAAGGGGTGACATAGTTAAGTAAATGTAGAAAGAATTATTTGCAGCATTTTAATAAGATGGGTGGTTTGGGGGCATGCACAAAGTGTAACCTGCCAGACTATAGCTAATGAAGCTTGATAACAAGGCTGAAGTGAGATTATTTTAATTAAATTGAGTCGAGTTGGCGATTAGGATAGGCACTGAGATGTGAAGATTAATAAGATTATGGTTTCCTTAGAGTAAGGAGAGGTTAAGTATTCACTTTATTAAGTTTTGCTGTTGGTTATATTTAATAAGAAGTGACAAGTTGACTGCAATTATACTGGTAATATTAGTGATGAAATTAACTGGTATATAAACAGTGATGGTTTTAGAAGGAGGAAACAACAATAGAAAATTGATCTAATTGGTTTAGTTTTATGGCTAAAAACTGAGTTCATGTGGATTTTCTAAATTTATACATAGCAAAATAATCAGCTTTTGCTGTAAACTAACTTTTCACTGGTTTGTTGTGAATCGGGATTTGCTGTTGACTAGTTTCTCACTGTTCTATGTAAAAAAAATTGATATTGCCGTTCTTAATACTGTTCTTACATTCTGTTAGCTAGATTCTTAGAGATGAATGTCAAAAGAATGAACATTCCCCAAATCTACACAAGTACATTTTACATTGTAATATTATTCATATGACAATTATTTTTTATATTAATACAATATAAATTGTTTTCTAATACCTTTTTTAAAGTTTAAGCAAAATTATTTTCTATTTTTATTTTTTCCTGTAATGATACTCAAGGCTGTAAACTAATATATGGTTTTGAGTTTAAAATCTTATATACAACATAAGCACTAGTAAGTGTAATGAATCCTTACCCTGGTGGTCTAGTGGTGGTGCCACGTGGACGGCCGCTGTGCCATCGGCGGGGATGCCGCCGCGGCGTTCTGCTCCTTCCTTGCGTTCTGCGCCTTCCTAGTGCGCGCTGCGTGCACACTTCCGTATTTTATAGGCGCATGCTCGCTGGTGTGATTACATCAGCGCGCAATGGCGCAAAATTCAAGTAGTATTTAAAGGTACATTCATTTTTTCTTTAGTGATTGCCCGTGATAGGTTTTGTTCCTGGTGCCTTGTACCTTGTGCTGAAAAGCTTCTTGTCTGTTTTGATTCCCGTGTTTGACCCTGCCTCTGATCTCTGGAACCTGACCCCGACCTCGATTCTGCTTAACCCTCCTGATTGACGTTTTGGTTTGACCTCTGCCTGTTATTTGACTCCGATTCTGCCTCATTCCATCTGATTGATTACCCGGTTTTTGACCCTTGCCAGCCTGACGATTCTAGCTATCTGCCTGCCTCAACCCAGCCAGTCTGACCACGAATCTGTCTTATCCTGTTCTACCACGACCTTCAGCCTAATTGACTTTACTAAACAACTTGTGCCCCTTTGCTTGCCAGAACTCCTCGCCTTGCTCCTCTCAAAAAGTCCAGGTGGCATCCGAGTATGCTGAGGGCTCCTCCAGAAGCCAAAGGCGGTCACACTACTGGTGAAGCCGAGCCGAGACCAGGGAGCTTGGCACTAGTTCTGGTGTAGGGTGCCCTAAATCTAGCATTCAGTTTGGCATTCATACAAATCCCAGCACTTTTTGCAGAATGTGAATTTAAACAAATTATGAGTGCTTGGCCTAACCATGTTTGAATTCTTGATGTCATATGACTATAAATCACTGGGTAACTTGGCAAATTTTTATTCCAATAATGCTTTTTCTTTTGTATTTTGCTCAAATTTAAACATGCAACTAAGAGGATTTGGTTTGAAGTTTGGCCAAATAATTTTTAAAAGAGTTTTGAAAAATTTTTAATCTAATGATGCTTTTTTTTAAATTTTGCTAAGATTTCAATATGCAACTTTGGTGTTTGGATTTGGTTAAGAATTTGGACAAAAAGTGTTTTAGGTCAAGTCCCCATAAAAAGTTAGATTTTGGGCATCCATAATAGATGTACCTAGGTGTGTACCTTATAAAAAATGCAGCGCTGGCCTGCAGAGTTGACAGATGCCTTCTAGGTCCACGTTGGTCCTCTTCTTCAAGTGCTGATAGCAGGAGCCTGCATAGTTGAAGCTAGGTCTGGCATTAGCTTCAACTGCAAGCTCTGTCAACAATATGACAGAAGAGGATTGGAAGTGGTATGGATTGGTGTCTGCTGCGCAACTCTGCATACTGTATTTATACAGGAACATTTTTTACAGTAACAGGTCGTGCAGGGAGGGAGCGTGGGTTTGGGGGAAGGTGCGTTCTCTTTACTAAAGGAGAACGAGATTACTACAAGAAAAAAAAGCTAAATAGACAGATTTGACCAACCATGAATATACTGAAATTATTCTTCCTGGACAAAAATCTTGCCAGTGTATGCCTACTATCGGTATCTAAGACCATGGATTAATCCCATTTATACCTTCAAGATAACAAGCAAGCAGATGAGTGAATTTTATCCATTTATTATATTGAGCAAATACAGTACAATAACCCCAAACTTAGCCTATCTGTGTCTGCAATTACAAATATCAGTTACACGGAATTCAGTGATAATCAGTTAGTTGGTTTATTACTTGTGAGGATAAAAATGCACATCCGCGAATATAACTAACCACTAAAGTGATAGACTAAAATTAAAGGATAAATACATTTAGTTGTAAATGAATAGCATAGAATTAATGGACAAATATGAAATAGTTAATGATTGGTATGTATTGTATGTATTTAGAACATATGACATGTGCATATAAGTTTCAGAATTTTGTTTTGACAATTACACTTTTGGAAAAATATTTTTTTTAAGATAAATACCTAGCAAAATATTTTTTGGGGGTGGGTTGGGGTGTGTTTTTTGCAGGTTGAACATAATCTGTTTATGAGAATTTGTATTCAGCGGCCAGTGACAGAGCAATAACATATATTAATGCATCTACATTAAACACAGATTTAATTGCACATTCAAAGATCTGCTGTTGTTGCTGTTCAGAGACTCAGGTTTCATTAATATCATCTTAATAAAAAACTTAATAGTGCATTAAATTAAGAAAAAGTTTGTGCCTTATTGCAGGCCACAACTGTACTTGATAGTTTCTGGAGGTAGATAATAAAATAATTTCGGCTTTCCTTATTTTATTGCACGGTAAGAAACACATTCTCTACATTTTAACCACAAATGTTATTTACCAAATTCCCCGTTTTTTTTTCATTTAAAAAGAACCACTGCAGCTTCTCTACCATGTCACACATACAGTTTTTTTATAACATGCTCACTAATAATAATCAGTAAACTATAATGTGTATATGTTAAAAGGGCTGGTTGCCTTAACAAAGGCATCAATTGCCTTTAAATTTGATTTATTTACGTAAAATGTAGTCTCTTCTAAATATATACCCTATAAAGAAAAATCTGTTTATGTAAAATATGGTATACATAAATTAAATGAATTCACTATGTGCCACACCATTGGCTTGTGTATGAAAAAATGCAGTTATATAGCTTGCTCTTTTGAAAACACTGAAGCCTACTTGTAAGCGCCACTCACCCTGGTGGTCCAGTGGGCCGGCGGGGACACCCGCCATGTGGTGTTTCCTCCTTGGCATCCTGTGATACACTGCCTTAGGGCGCAGGCTGCAGAACCTTGCCCATTATAGGTTTCTTCCTTGTGAGTTCCTGGTGCCTCTGTGCTGTTTAAGCTTCTGATATCTGATTACCTGTTTTGACCCCTGCCTGTTTGTGACTATCCTGACTTCTGAAATCCTGATCCTGCCTGGTAACCGACTCTTCTGTATCTGAATCCCTTCTGATTGATCTCCTGGTTTGACCCTTGCCTGGTTGACTCCGCTTGTACTCTGCCTGCCCCGACCCAGCCTGATTTGACTATGATTATTGTTTATGCCTTGAACGGTAACCTTCTGCCCAAAATACTTTTGCTTTACCGTCGTGCCCCGTTGCTCGTCCAGAACCCTTCGCTTGGCACCTCTCTTATTAAGACCTGGTGGCATCCAATTAGCCGAGGCTCCTCCCAAGGTGAAAGGCAGCTGTTAAAGGCGGAAGCAAGAGCCGAGAACAGGGTGCTTAGCATTGGTTCTGGACACTACTGTATTGTAGCCAGCTATAACGAGGAATTAACTTTGAAATAACCTGAATTCTGCAGGTCCAGGTTAACCCTAAAGTTATTTTTCATAAGCCTTTCACATGAAAGAGTCAGTTGGTTCATCTGATGCAAAATAAAACCTTTGCTAGAAGACAGACTTGTACTTGACTCATTTCGTCTTAGGGCACGTCACATGGAGCGTACATCAGCCAGAACCAATGAAAGGTCAAGGTTGACCCAGAAGTTCTTTTTCATAAGCCTCAAACATGAAAAAGAGTCAGTTGGTTCATCTTTTGTAAGAGTAAAACATTTGCCAGAAGACAGATACTGTATGTAGCTTGCTGTTTGGGGCAGATCATATGAAGTTCAACAAATTACATATTGGCTTCAATAATAACCACTGGTATACTGCTTAGTGTGCTGCATATTGTGAGCTATAAAACCTTTGTGTAGAAACAAAAATATTTACTATAATATAATAATACTATAATATAATAGAATTAGTCATTTAATAGTGTTAATTGTATGCTAAATGATTAACGGTTCATATTTCATATATTTCTGTGTTTAAAGGTTTGTGGCACATGCATTGCATTGATCAGACATACAGATAACTGGCTGAAGGATAGGTTTAAAAGATAGGTGGTAAATGGAATATTTTCTTATAGGACTAGTGTTTTTAGTGTAGTATTGAAGGTATTTTGCTATTTGCTTTTCAATTTGTTTATAATTGATCTCTAGGCTGATGTTGTAAGTACTATCTTTATCTTTGCTGATGATATGAAATTTTGCAAAACTATATGTTCTAGGAAAGATGCTGCTGCTTTGCAGAGGGATTAGACTTATCTGAAAAACTGGGCAGCAAGTTGACTAATTAGCTGCAGTGTTACGTGCAATGTTAGAAATTTTAGTAGAAATTACATGACAGGGGAGTGGCCAAGATACTGTACTGAGTGGACGCATTACCTGTAGCTCTATGTCAGTATATGTAATTCTGAGAAAAAGAATAGACATTCTGGCTGTAAAAGCAATATATGCCAATCTGAAGGTGTGATATACATCATGGGAAAGAACACCACCAAAATAAGCCAGACAACTGCTTGGACAGATACCTACAAGCCTCTCAGGGCCCTGAACAAGCTGCGGACACTGACCCGCCATTGTCTGATACAGACTCAGCTCCAGCAGAAGGCCCAGCTACGGAGCCGCCAAACTCAGAAATACTTACCTCGCTCAAGGAACTTCATGCTTCCATGACCACGCAATTAGACACGATTAAGGTCGATTTATCCTTGCTCCGACATAACTTGCAGAATGTGACTGACGAACCACTGAAGCTGAGCGGAGGATATCTGAAATTGAGTATACGATCCGCCCAATACCAGAAGATATTACCTCTTTTTCGGCAGCAAGTTAAGGCCCTAAGCGAAAAGGGCAAGGGGGGAAGCCCAGAAGCATTTGCTGAACGCTGGCTGCAAGAAAATCTAGGAGGGGAATCCTTCTCAAAGTTCCTGGTTATAGAACAAGCGCACTGCATCCCTACAAGGCCCTTACAACCAGGAGCCAACCCAAGGCCTTTTATCATGCGGTTCCTCAATTATCATGACCGGGATCATGTCGCTTACCAAAGGCCCCATTTCCTGGAATGGTAACCGCAACTCACTATATAGTACCTGGATTATTCTCCAGCAGTACAGAAGCAGAGGGCCTCCTTCCAAGGTATCAAGAGGGGGCTCCGGGAAGAAGGTATTGCCTATTCAATGACCTACCCAATGAAACTTCGCATCGTAGAGGCGGATGACTGGCTCAACACCAGGGGCAGGCAAGATCAAGCGCGCAACAGTCCTAGGAGGTGGTAAATCCGCCCGTTGTCCGGCACTAATTGTGAGTATGGCAACTACTGGGACATAAATATTTAACTACTGCCCAGGGTAAACATGGAGGTCATCCCAAGCAAATGCCCCAACTTTATGCTGTCTCTAATAGGAAGTGCTCTGCCTAAACATCTGCACCACTATATTACTCACGTCTAGAGACATATGGATGTGATAATGTATAATTGACACAGAGAGACATGGAGGCAGCAGCAACAGGGATTGCGCACTAAACGCATCTGCATAACAGGGAAGATCCCCTTTAATGACATAATTTTTTTTACAAGTGAGTGTGATCCTGTAGGCACTGAGGGTGTTCATGAAGGGGAAAGTCATGACATGGATAACAGCACAAGCGTGATGCCCCTTCACCGCTTTTCCCGCCATGCTGCTCAGATGGTGCCAAATTCTTGAACTCTGTGAGACATGTGAAGCTGAATGCTTACTGCACAATATTGGGGGAGGGAATTTCCTACATCTTACAGCCACTATAGTGGATGGTCTAAGTGGCTGCTCCACCCTAATTGGGGAGTGTTTAATTCCTGTTTAATTTTTCTCTGTTTTTTTTTTTTTTTTCTCTTTTTCTTCTTTTTCACCTGGGACAATCTCATGCTGCCATGCACAGAAGTAGAAGGTCGGGACAATAGTGACCATGGTAGCCACGCAGGCTGCAAAGGATACAGTACAACCTCTGGTTATTGTTCCCTTGTTACTACGTTCGGGGTAAAGGCTATGTTGGATAGGTTAGCAGGGTGGGAACAGGGGTTAGAAGGGGGTTTATGTTGTAAGTTAGGTTTCTGTTAGATACACTTAATTGTTGCAAAAATGCCATGATTGCACATGTTTATGGACCTGCTAGTGCCACTGAAAGACCCAGTAGTACTCACAGATCATATATGCATAAAATGACTTTAAGAATATATGATGGGGGAGGTTAAGATAATCTTCTGGAATGTCAGGGGGGTAAACTCAAAATTTAAAAGAGCACTGATCTTTGATTATATAAACAGACATAAATCAGATCTCCTGTTTCTGCAAGAGACTTACCTGGTGGGCCAGAAGCTGTTGGCACTAAAAAAGAGTTGGGTACTTCACGCATATCATGCAGCATATTCTACCTATTCCAGGGGAGTCTCTATTTTAATCCGCAGAAATGTGTAGTTTGTGCTTCTTAACCTACACGCAGATAGATATGATAGATATGTGATCCTAAATTGCATTATAAATAATAAGACCATGACACTGCTAAACCTGTATATCCCACCACCATTTAGCAGAGAAGTTCTTGATTACATATTTGCTAAAGTCTCGGTATATCTGCCAGGTCCGGTCTGCCTTCTGGGGGACTTTAACACTGTCCTTAATCCGGCAATAGATAGACTTACCACCACGACCTACCAAACAAGTTCACTAGAACAGTGGCAGGCAGCCTTGGGCCTGACAGATATCTGGAGACACAGACATCCTGAGGTAAAACAGTTTTCCTGTCACTCAGTGGGGAAAACTTTTCTATCACGAATATATATGGCAATTGGCTCTTTGGAGTTTATACACTGGTTGCAGGACATATCATACCTCCCTAGGGCCTTATCAGATCATGCACCGCTTTGCTTGATTTTTTGTTCTAAGGCACGCCCTCAGCACCATATATGAAGATTATCCCCCATGTGGTTAAACAACGCAGAGGTACTAGAAACCCGCACCTCGGAAAATAAGGCCTACTGGGAGGTAAACACAAATACTAGCTCTAGTAACATAGTATGGGAAGCCTCTAAGGCTATAGCCCAAGGATCATTGATAGCTGCCTCGCACCACTGCCAGGGAAGCTATAGAAGATGCAGTAAACAAAGTACAGGAGGCTGAACAAGCTGTAAGTGTAGATAATAATCCAACTAACCACCAATTCTTTACCACAGCCCAGAGAAATTTAGAATTAGCTCAAACCACCGCCACTCTAAAAAAAAGTTAATATATGCCAGTCACAGAGCATTCGACCAGGGGGACAAAAATGGCAAGACACTGCTGGCATATTTGGTCAGAACACTGCACCCCAACACACTCATCTCCATGATACAAACAGCCACGGGAGGTTACACGTCAGAGCCTGAGGAGATAGCCTGTGAATTTGTGGAATTCTATACCGATCTATATATAAAGCCAACTATACAGATGCTGAGTTGGATCATTTTCTCTTAGGCGTAGATTTCCCCCATCTTGGGCAAGCTGAGGCTGCATACTCAGATAGTCCTATAACAGTGGGGGAGCTGGCAGAAGCAATTGGGAGCCTGGCCCCGGGGGAAAACCCCAGGCCCAGATGGGCTGCCATCAGCGTGGTACCGCCAGCTTATTGAGGACCTTATGCCCAAACTACATGCAACATTTCTAGGGGCACAGGAAGCCGGGTCTCTTCCTAAATACTTTTACTTTGCAATAATAGTTCTCATACACAAAGAGGGGAAAACCCAGATCTGTGTGACTCGTATAGGCCTATATTTCTTATAAATACAGATGCCAAGATCCTAGCGAAATTGCTTTCCTGCTGATTGAGATTGGTCATCTCCACAATTATTCATCCTGATCAAACAGGCTTCATGCCTAAGAGTACAGCAATTAGCCTTAGACACCAATTTTCTCATTTGCAAATTCAACACAATAACATGGGATCCGGAACCCTGGTGGCATTAGATGCCACTAAGGTGTTCGACTCCTTATGGCAAGGCGCAAGGCTACCTATGGAAGGCACTGGAACATTTTGGGATATGGATTAAACTTCTGTATCAAGCACCAGTCGCACAGATCCGGGTTAACAATGTTTTATCTAAGCCTTTTTCTCTTTCTCGTGGCACGAGACAGGGATGCCCCCTATCCCCATTATTATTTGCACTAGCTATTGAGCCATATGCCATAATGATTCTCAGGTCCCCTAGAGTGGTGGGATTCTACGCCGATGATGTACTATTGTTTTCGAATAACCCTGATGATTCTCTTCACCATGTATTAGACCTGGCTGACAAATTTGGTAAATTTAGTGTCCTCACAGTGAACAAAACCAAATCAACCTTGTTCTCCTTGGAATTCCCTAGGGAGGAAGGTGAGATATTGGGATTGAAATGGGTAAATACATTTAAATATCTGGGAATATATATATCATCAGAACCTGGGGACTACATCCCCAACAACATTGAACCTGTTATACAAAACTTTAAAGCAACAGCTAACCAATGGCTATTTAAAGCAACAGCTAACCAATGGATATGCCCTTAACTCTGTGGGGGAGAGTCAATCTGTTTAAAAAGGTCTATCTCACCAAATTCCTTTATTTATTACAACAGGCTCCTGGGTGGATACCCCCACAAATTTTCAACCGTATCAATGATATTCTTTTCCCATATATTTGGGCTAACAAACCCCCTAGAGTAAACAGGTTAATGTTGATGGCTCCTCAAGATCTAGGAGAATTAGCTCTCACACATCTTCACCTCACAACTGGCATTTATTCATAATTGGTTTCATTTAGACCCAGACAGCTCCCTCACAGTTCTCCATGCCACTGTAGCTGGCTCACTTGAAGCCTTACGCAATGCACCTTATCAAAAAGCCAGAGACACCCCTGAACTCCCCTTGGTCCTAACAATTCCACAGAAGATATGGGCCATGACTACTAGCATATTTACAAACTCACCCTTATGGAGAAATTCACATTACCCCCATTTAATCTCCTTACAGGATTTCCAGTATTGGCCAAATATGGGACTTAGACACCTAGGCAATTTACTGATAGAAGGGGATTTCCCTACCATGGCCCAACTCAGAACATCCCTAAATCAGGCCAACATTGAATTATATCGATACTTCCAACTACGGCATGCATTTGTAGCTCAGTTTGGCTCTGTACGGGTCCAAACAAAAATTACTCCCTTCGAGATTAGGCTATTGGACCCCAACCCCAAAAAAAAAGATTTCTGAGCTATATCGGCTATTGGTGGGTACACTGCGAAACCCGGTTGAGAAAGCTAGGTCCAAGAGGGTAGTAGACATCCCTTTGCTAGATGAAGATGTCTGGGAAATGTAAAGGCGAATTTATATAATTCGCTTATTTCCACTAGGGATAAAATGGTGCAGTTCAAAATTATTCACAGAACATATATTACTCCTTTGCAACAGAATCTGAACACAAATTGCCCTAAAATGCCAAGCCCCAGATGCTGGACTATTTCATATGTTATGGACATGTCCGGAAATACTAAAATACTGGATTAATCTGATCAGATATATGACAACACAGGTCCTATTACCTGGTGCAGTAACCCCTGCAATTTGCCTCTTTGGCTTAATAGATGATTTAGCTCCTCATATTAATACCAGAATACTGCTCAGAACTCTGCTCTTCTATGGAAAAAAGCTAAGTCCTACTCCTCCTGTAATCAAGGCGTGGATAAGAATAGTAAATAGTAAACTTCCCATGACCAAATCGACGTATATGGCTAGACATTGCCCACAAAAATTTGATGCAGTGTGGGAGCCTTGGTTGGAGGCCTGCCCTGAGGCACAACCAATTGTGTAGAGATAGGTATCGAAACATACATAGGAACAAATGGTGTGGGTGCTCCTCGACAGCAGGGAAATTTTTGAATAATGCATATGCATTGATATGTAATGGACATAAACAACAATGGAAAGGGTATTATGATAATATGATAGTAATTTACTGACTATATGAAATGCACTAATTAGGTCTTGTTTTTGTTTTGCTTGTTGTGTGTGCAAAATGAAAAAATAAAAACCTTTAAAAAAATAAATTACATGACAGATGCAGCCTCGAGACTGCAACCTCTCACCCTCCTTTAACCCACTAACTCATGACCCACCTTAAATACTCCCAGACACTTTAGTTAGAAAGAGCAGTTGTTTTATTAACCATAATTCTTAACAACAGTCAACATGTATAACATTTGTAGCAAAACCATATATATATAACAACATTTATAACAATCCTTACTCACCTCCAAGAGAACTGAACCTAATTCCTATGTAACACCTACAATCCTTACTCACCTCCAAGAGAACTGAACCTAATTCCTATGTAACACCTAGATCCTGTCTCCTTTCTCCCAGCCTTAAATCAAAGTTGACTATCTTATTATGAGGACCCCAGGTCAACAGATTTACTCATGCTTCATACCTTGTTTTACTTTCCCCTTGAACTTCAAGTAAAGGTACTCTCAGTCAAGTGCAACTACAACATAAACCTCCACCTCATAGGGAGGGAGAGTGGGACATTGTAAGCTGCTGCTTGGAACCAACTGATAAGGTAGGACCATGTCCCTCTGCATGACCCTCCCCATGCCTCCTCCTAAGCCCTTAAACTTGCTAATACCCACCCTGGCATAAGAAAACTGAGGGGGGTTGCCCACCAAACGCCCTTTATACCCTGCTTCTCTACACTTTGCCTCAGATAATTGAATCCCCTAAACACAAGTTTGTCATTAAATTGTGGTATGTTGGAGGACCTTCTTAATTGTGAATGATTTGGGGCTTTTTGGACAATAAATTGTATTACTGTAGGAAGAGTCACTCGGTGGCAATAGAACAGTAGAAGGTGGCAACCGATGATACGTTTTTTGTATTTTTCTCAGATTTAAATATGCAAATCAGCTTTTGGTTTTGGCCGAATGCTATGTGGAGGGGTTGGTATTAAACCAAATCCAAAAAATTGGGGCATTTATAAAGTTAAAATTAAGCCCCAGACTATTTTACCCCTTGGTTATAATCTTAAAGGAGAAGGAACCTTCAACCTGCACCTGCAGAGAGAACATTTAGGGGCATATTCTTTTGCACAGAAATGGTGGAAAACTGCAATAGTCCACTTGCATTCAGAAAATCAGAGATGTTTACAAAAGGTCTTAATTCAATATCCAAATGCATTAAGAATGACAGTGCTCCAGAAGATATGAAAAAAATATATTACAAATAATTGTATCTTGTCAGGGACTATGTATCAGCATGGGTTACTACTCTGGAATACAATTACACTTTGTTTGTTACTATCACTCCTCTAATATGCATCTGCTAATATTTCAGCCTAGCCTTTCACTATGCATTTCTTATAAATCTTACAGGTGATGCTGGGAGATGTAGTTATGTTAATAACAAATTTCTTATCCATGTTTTTGCATTTTTGCTACTCATTGCTTAGCTCTATGAAACTGCTCAGGGACTAATTAATCAGTAGTCTTGAACTTATAAAATATTCTGTGTTCCTTCCCAGAAACAATGTGCTTTCCAGCATGATTATTCAGTGTCATTGCCATGGCATTGCGAGCTGTTTTCACTACTTATCGTTAAAATATAGATACATGGGTGTTATAGTCATTACCTCATTTCTCTCTAATTAGTGCTGTGCAGTGTACCATACTGATGCTTGATTCACCCCTTTAGTTCTTGCACCTCCTCATGGGGTTTCCCAGCTGTTTTGATTTCCTGTTGTAATTGAAAATAAACTTGTTCTAGATAGTAATTGACAGTGAATCCAATCATTTAATGTTTGTCGTAAGGCAGATGTGTAAAGGAAGTGGCATATGGAAAAGTGCTCTACTGGGGGGGAATCAGATCGAATCTCTCCACCTTCCTGTTTACTTTTAATTTTTTTGTATTTTTTATTAATCTAAGCATATGCATGCTTGGATGTGTGATTTCTTTGAGAGGTAAGATAGCAGTTAAATGAAAGAAGCTGGTACTAATTATATACCATTTCAGTCTGTTACATCCCATATGCCTCTCACTTAACTCAGGCACAGCCTGTATGTCTGTATCTCAATACTTCTGCCACAAATAACTAAAGCGGAGATATAAAGGTATTTAAATATTACTTACATGTATTTCAGTGTAGAGTCTGTCATATAACTAGCTCTCATTAAATGCTGGAAAACAATGCAAATTATTATATCTCTGCATTATTATTTGTGTTTGGGGTGTTGGCCAACATACTTTACATACTTTTCATGCCATTATTAAGTTATATCAGGCAAGCAGGGGCACAAGTCACCCTTCTCTGTCCTGCTTCATTCAGATGCTCAAGTTAGGCAGTTGCAACAGTCACAAGCCACTGCACTGTCCTAAACTTTCCGCCTGCCCTGTGGCATTAAGGGCAGGATTGGCCTGTTCCTATTGACATTGCACTCTGTACCTTATGCTTGTATGTACAGGCAACCAAATTGTTTATGGAATCCACAGCCTGCATGGCTAATTAGCAATTCATTCAGATGCATGATGAATGGCTGCACATAAATCTCCTGTTTCTTAGAGGAATACTGTTTTAGGAAAATATTTTTTTTTTTCAAAATACACCAGTTAAAAGTACTGCTCCAGCAGAATTCTGCACTGAGAACTGTTTTTCAAAAGACCAAACAATGTTTTTATATTTAATTTAGAAATCTGACATGGGGCTAGACATATTGTCAGTTTCCCAGGTATTCCCCAGTCATGTGACTTGTGCTCTGATAAACTTCAATCACTCCTTACTGCTGTACTGCAAGTTGGAGTAAAATCACCCCCAGCAGCCCATCAGCAGATCAATGGGAACCAGATAACAGCTCCCTGGTAGATATAAGAACAGTACTTAATAAAAAAAAAAACATGTCACACTGCGACTCCTTCATTTACATTGAGTAGGAGAAACAGAAGCCTGTCAGAAAGCAGTTCCATAGTGCAGCACTGGCTCTTTCCGAAAGCACATGACCAGGCAAAATGACCTGAGGTGGCTGCAGATACACCAATATTACAATTAAGAAAAATGTAATTTATTGGATTAGGAATTACATTTTACATGCTAGAGTGAATTAGTTGCATGTAAACAGTGTAATTTAGGACTAAAAACTACACCATAGAAACCATGACAGAATCCCTTTAAGAAGCTTGTGCATTACCATGAGTTGACGAGTATGTATTTGTAAAAGGGCCACTTGTGGCTAGTGAATACCTTATGCTAAATATCATACATTAGGCTTTTGCTGCCTGAAGAATACACTTCCACAATAAATGTGATGAACTCAAACATTTATATTGTTATAGCAGTCTCTTGCAGGGGAATAGCCTACAGTGAAGACCATGGCTCTGATTGCCAATAATAATCACGCAATGCTTATTACTCACACACCACAGCGGTCTCCCTTCTGAAGCCCTGAGGGCCCTTGTCCTGTAGGATACACTGGCAGGAGTGTCATTAACTGTAAAGGGGTCTCTTTTTGCTTAGGAGCTCTTACCCCTGATTCTATGCTATGACCTGACATACAATGCCCAGGCTTCTTTCGAAGGCTCTCTGATAACCTATACCTGACCAAATCCCTAACTCTGGTTCCAATCAACTCAGGGCTCTAGTGCAAGCTATTACTCCTTGTTGGGACAACAGGCAGCCATGCTCACTAGCCCTCTCTAACTTTCAGTCATAAAGAGAACTCACTTGCCACTACTATCCACTAGCTAGCCCTAATGGTGCCAACCTCCCCAAAGGTCTGGCCACTACTGTCTGATGCTGCTTCTAGATGTTACAAGCCAAAAGATGAAGTGCTCCAGCAGGGCACTATATTATATATGCTTTCAGATGGACTTGGCTCCTCCCTTCTTCCTTCAGACTTTTGATGTATGTCTAATATGAGACTATATTTTATTTACTACAATCATTTCTATGCAACCACAGCAGGAATCTCTGACCTTTAATCTGTATGAAACACACCTAATATAAGGCTACATAAATTTGTAAACAACATTCCAACCTCCAAGACTCAAATGTAAAGTAAGAAGTAGCAATCTTTTATATGGAGTTGTTAAGTAAACTAAACTACAATGACAAAATACAGTAATTATCAGCTGTCAATAGGCAAAAAGCAATCTTTAACCAACTATATTATATCAAAGCCCTTCCCTTGCTTTATACCGATTCTAAACAAACTATATACCCCAGAATTCTCTTTAATGGAACCTGCCTGGCTCTGAATCAAAGGATCCCTTTATGTTATGGAGAATGATAGTGCTATATAAATAATTATAAAAATACCAACATGTAAAATAAAAACTCAGACACCCCAAACAATAAAATGAAGTCAACTTACGGAAAATACATAAACATGAGAACAATTGGCTTGATGTATATTTAGAGAATAAAAAACAAGAAATGATAGTGATGTGTGTATGTGCTGTCTAATGGGCACCATGCTCATTAAATGGCTAATTTGCTTTTAATAAACATTCAGCATTGTTTTGTTTATAGCAATGGATAAACTACAAGATCAAATTTGAATTAGAAAAGCCTCACAACATCACACTTTTCATGCTCCCAGTCAAACCAGCATTGCCTCAGTTCTTTTCAAATCCCATTAATTTATGGCATTCCAAAACTCTTATCAGATGTAGGACTACTCCATGGATATCAGGGAAGGTGAGGGGTATAAGACTGCTATTTTGCAAGGTAGAGTTATTATTCTTCCTTCATATGCTTTATGCTTCTGCAAGAGATGGCACGAGACTTGCCAAACAGTTCCCAGCAATCAAATAGAATGTTGATCATAATTGTATAAACTGTATATTATGGTATAGCAACCATAGAGAAGTGTAAAAAGGTGTTTTTTTTCCTTTAAGTTCTCCATAGTGGGAGATGTAAGCTACAAAGGTAGCTTATATCTCTGGTATGTCTGAAACCTCAGACTGGCTCTCCGGAATACCAGGAAAAGTCCCTGTGGGCCCAGGTGTCAGTGGGTCCTCATGGCCTATTTCATGGCCATTTGCTATTTCTATGAGAACATGGAGTCAAATATTTGGAATAATAGATTATATTATTATAGTATGTGAAGCAAAGACTGAGGAGAAGAAGAATAATATTACTAAAAGTGAGCCCCTGGTCTAAGGTTTTTGGGTGGGCCCCTGGTGTCATAGTCTGACCCTGGACATATGTGGGGTTATTTACTAAGCACTGAATGCAAAAATTCACGAAAAATTCATGATTTTATTTTACAAAATCTGGCTTTTAAAAAATCACGAATTTTTCAGAATTTATTAAACCCCGAGGCTGGAAAACTCAGAGTCTGAAATCCTGGCATCTCAGACCTGTCGAGGTTGCGTATAAGTCAATGGCAGAAGTCCCAATAATTTTATTGATGTGCGCTGTGTCTCGTACCAAACCCCAACGTTTTCTGAGGTTTCGGGCAAAAATGTAAGGTTTCGGGTGAAAACTCCGAAAAAATCTTGAAAATCAGGTGAGTTTTTACTGCAAAGCAAATTTTCTGGAAAATGTAATAATAAATAAGCGTTAAAAACCCACTTAGATAAGAGTTTGTAGAAGACAATATTGAGATAAGTTAAGACCTTGATAAATAGGGACGGGCAAATTTGACCCATTTTGCCTCGCCAAAAATTCACCGCGAGCGAAATGTTGCAGACGCCCATTAAAGTCTATGGGCGGCAAAATTTTTTTGACACGTGCCTTTTTTTTTAACGCACAACGCCATACAAGTCTATGGGCATCATTTTTTAGGCGAAACAAGGCGGAAAAATTCACCCATCACACACAGCTATAAAAGTGGTTCTGAGACTTCCCCATTGTATGACTCACTATGTTAAAATACTGTGCAGGCATGATAGAGGAAAAAAAGAGAACAAAACAAAAAATATCTTTTATAAGTTGGAAGAGCCTGTTTAGTGAAATAATTACATGATTTTGTTTTTTCATTAAAGGTCGCCAGTATAAAACACACAATTACTCCCCGCAATGCATGGTATCATTAAAAGATAGATTATAGAAGATTTTAAAATAAATAATGGTGGATTTTCAGAAATCAATTGCCATTGAATCTGAGCTAGTAAGATAGAGAAATCTGCTACCACCATCATAATTGCATGTAAGCCTTGTAATGTGCTAAAATGCTTAAGATAATCATATCACTAACCTGAAAGTTAATTAAATATCAGGCAGAGCTTTAAAAGTGCATGCTAAACAGACATACAGTACTGCATGGACTAACAGGCTTCTATCTATAAGTGAATTATGTTTATTTGCATCTGCTTACAATGTATCACAGAGCCATAGCTTTTCTCATAATATGTAGTGCAAAAAGACTGGTGTACTTTAATGGGGGTGCTGTATACATCCCTGTAAAGTGACAGAAGAACAGAATAAAATTCCATTCGATACAAAGACTAGTGTGGGTTTTCACTTGATGCCTTGGCAACAGTGCCTTGCTCAATGGCATACAATACTTTCTTAAAAGTATAGTGTCTTTGTTGTGACAAGCTTATACTGTATCTACAGTCCGTTGAAGTGATCCAGCATGTTTTAACATTTACAGAATTTACAAAATTTTGCTGCTCTGTAGCTATTGAATCATTCAGCCAGTTGGTTTTAGAAATTCTGAAAGGGAAATTCCCTATGCTTGTGGAGGAAAATTAGGAATATTTTGGTAGTTGGAGCAAAAGTAAGGGCTAGGATGCATGGAGCAGGAAATGTGCTAGAGGGAATAAAAGATGACTTCACAGAATAAGCCTTAATCCACACCTGACCTTAGCACGTAAAATTGTAGGACCTGCACCCAACCCATAATCACGTCTTCTCACTCTCACTGTGTGTGCCTCTAGTTCCAAGACAAGGAATCTTCAGGAGCAAAGGAGAAATGTACTTCCCCAGTCTGACCACCTGCACCAAACCTAACCCACAATGGTTTACCAAATTTCAAACCAAAGACTATAACAAGGAAAGCAAGAGAAGCTAGGGAACTCAGAGAAAGCAAGAAAGGCCTTTTCAAGGCAAAGAGAGGTAAGAGGCTGGAAGAGCATGAGTTAAAGGCAGGCCACAGTGCTCAACCTATAATACTCCAGCCAGGAAGAGAGAATAGAGAAAAAGAAATGTTTAGAGAACTCTGTATTGATTGGCCAAATAATGCTGCTGGAATTACAAAAACACGAATTGGGGAAGAAAGGTAATTCATCCAAATTATCCATGAAGATTTTGGCTTCCTTCCTGGCCCAGTGGCAAGGGGAATGCTGAGGTCCTTGTTCAAATCTTAGCTGAGCTGTACTCTTACAGCCAAAAATATAATTATGTCTTCCCATTTCAAGAATGGGTTTCAAGTGGAATTAAATTCATGCTAATTGGGTGCCACATTCCACCTTCTCCTTATCAATCCAGCTTTGCTTAATGAAACAGCCACTTTGTTAAAATAGCAGGTTTATTGTTTTGCAGCTCTATAGTTCACTGCATTGTTCAGTCTGTGTAAGTGCTGAAGACAATGAACTCCATTGACTTTTGAAATTCAACTACTACTGCTATTGATAGGGACTGATGTCATTATCATAATTTGCTTATTGTAAGTGTTATTGCAGGGCCATTAGTATGTCTTGTATTAGTTATTGGCTTTATTTCTGGATGTGATCTGTACTTCCAATGTAAATACCAATTTACTGTACAACACTGCAGAATATGTTGGTGCTTTATAATATGTGTGCATATTAATATTTTAATTACCAAAATACCCCTTATGATGTTATGCCGATCTCTACAAACGCTGCAATCTAGTGAGAGAAATAACATAATAACAAATAACATGAAATTCCACATATGTATCTAATTCTTCATAAAGGCTGAATTTTTGTGCAGTGATGAGGGGCAATTGAAGAGAATCTCTGCAATCTGAGACCCTCAAGGCCCTGAATTAGGGGTAAGTAGCCAGAAGGGGGCAAATACCCAACACCCCACTACCATTGCACCCTAGGCACGTGCCTCTTCTGTCTACCCTTAATTCCAGACTTGTATTTGGTTTACCTTGACTGCTGTGTTTATTTTACAATTCTGATTTATTATCTATACTTCAGGAAATGTTTTGTTAAATTGACAGTAGAGGTGTTAGTTTATCCTCAAGATATTGTGCACACCCAGATGCATGCATAGGTCTGTGAATGCTCTCTAATACCAGGAATACTAAACACACTTAGACTGTAAGCTCTACGGGGCAGGGACCTCCTTTCCACTGTGTCTTTTACCACATAGCACTTAAGCTATTTGTCTGTGTATATTTATTGGGTAATTTGTCTTCCCCATGTATACTTTTATATATACTGTACTCTTATGTACTGTACAGTGCTGTGGCTCTTTAACAGCGCTTTACAAATAAATTTATACATACATACATGCATACATTGGAGTAGGCAAATGATAATTCAAAATTAGCCACAAATCTCTTGGCTCAGTGGCTAATGAAGGAGAAAGAGGCTTGGAGGTGCCTGGTTCAAATCTTATCGGAGTCGTACTCTAAGAGCCAAAACATAATTTTTTCTTCACATTTAGAAAATTGGTTCCAAGTGGAACGTTGTGCTGATTATTTTACAACTGCTCAAGTCATTGCACTGCTTAGTCTTGGCAAGTACCAAAGAAAATCAATTCCATTGTTTTTGAATCACACGACCATAACTGCTGTTGAGAGGAACTGACATCATGATAATTTGCTTATTGTAAGCCCTATTAAGTAGGATCCTCTATATCTTTTGCATTGATATTTTGTACTTTATGTGATCATGTGATATATCCAGTGTATATATCCATGTACACATACAATACCTAGATCACATAGTAAATCTCTGTCTAACCCAACTTAAAATACTTTATTATCTATTTACAGTATATTTGCTTGTAAATGCAAAGGGAACAAGAGGAATTTGTTTAAAACACCCGTGGAGTGTACCTATGTACTGTATTCTATGTACCTCATTGGCTAAAAGTGCCTGTGTACCCCCTAGTTAGTATTAAAGCACAAAGTTGGGTACCCAGACCGAATGACCTAAGAATTTCTTTACACTTGCTGCCATTTTTATAATGGATATGCAATGTTGCCTGCCAACCCAAGAAAAATTAGCTAAATATATCAGTTTACAGTGAGCTCTGTCATAGAAACTGCATTTTAATTTGTACATAAATTTGTCTTGCTTAGTCACCTGTTGAACACGTGATTTATGTATTTTTTTGTCCACTTAAAGGAGATTCTTTCAGCTAGGGGATACCTACATCATTATTCTCCATTTTTGGAATTTCAGCTTGGGTCAACTCAAAATTTTCTCTACCCAGGAATATTTTCCCTTGATTTTTCATGAAAACCCTGGGATTGTGTGTTTTGAGAGTGCATAGTACTGAGAGGATCTGTGGCCTTACATTGTTATGGGATGCATTTTGGTTCTCTATAGATACATACTGTATTAAAGATTGTATACCTGCAAGAAATTTAACATAGCAGGTGAAGGTTATCTAAATTAGATGGGACAGATTAATATCTGTCTTTTACCAATCTGACTTATGGTAGTGCATCTAAATACATTTGGGTAAATAATTGTATGTAACTGAACGCAGGATTGTGTTTTGCAACTTTGCTTAGGCTGAGATTGACATGTTGAACATTTCTCACCGAGTATTTAAATGCCTTGTTCATTCAAGTCAATGGGAAGAAGGTTGACATCATTACTTCCATAAATGCCATAATGATGTTTGAAATGATTGATAGCTAATAGGTAGAGTATAAGTAATACTATTATTTCCGTTTTATTAGACCATTTTATAGCAAAAAAAAAACACCAACTCTTCTCTATGATATGTTTGGTTTTTCTCTCCTGCAGATGTTCTAATGCTTCCGTATCGGCTGAATTCTCAGATCACTGGAGCATGAAGATTATAAAATCCACTCTCTGTAATGCTAAATTGATTTGATGACTTTAGGGTAAATGCTTTTCCTATGCTAGAAATAAAAATCAAACTGCCCTACAATCAGCCAACATGTGATCTAGAAAATGTAGTTTGTTGTGCAATTAAATAATGCAAAATAACAGACTGTACATGGAATGTCTTCTGTAATATTCATTGATCTCCAGCTACCAAAAGTCATTCATTTTCTGGTGTATATAAATATAGCACTAGGATAAACATTCATAGTGTAGTTTTTATTTAAGGGGAACACCACTAAAACTGTTTTTTTATTTGTTTGTTTTTGATTTGCATAATGAAATGAAATATAATAACTGGTTATATTCTGTGCACATCTGATTGTGACTGCAAAAAAAGGAAAAATAGCAGAAGTCTGCTATATATATAGATAGATACTTTCAGTTGTAAACCAATTCAAACATTTCCTAAACAAATATTGGAAAGTTGCTTAGACTATGGGGCATGTTTACTAACATTGGAGATAAATATCCCCGGAAATCTTTGGAGATGTTACCCTTAGCAGTTAGAAATCAAAAGCAAAGATCTCAAAGCAACCCATCATATCTTTGCTTTTCCAGAGATTTCCTGGTAGATAGTTATCTCCATCATTAGTAAACAGGTTTTCTTTGACCATGCATTGCATTTTTGTGTTTGTTTTTGTTTGATCTTGTTTGGACAAATACAATTGCACCCATAACTTGTCAAATAGGGATTGCACAATTTTGGCCTTTCCTTAATTTGGAGCTTTCTAGATAATGGATTTCCGAATAATGGATCCCATACCTTTATATATTAACTATATAGAATTTCTGGTTATTTAGCAGTAAAAGTATAAGATAAAAGATATTAGGGGAAAAAATTTAAAATAATATCACATTTAAATTAATATCACATCATTTAAACTGTTATTGACAGCAATACACTTATAATACTTCTTATGCTCCTTAAAGGGATCCTGTCATCTGAAAACATGTTTTTTTCAAAATGCATCAGTTAATAGTGCTACTCCAGCAGAATTCTGCACTGAAAGCCATTTCTCAAAAGAGCAAACAGATTTTTTTATATTCAATTTTGAAATCTGACATGGGGCTAGACATTTTGTCAATTTCCCAGCTGCCCCTGGTCATGTGACTTGCGCCTGCACTTTAGGAGAGAAATGCTTTCTGGCAGGCTGCTGTTTTTCCTTCTCAATGTAACTGAATGTGTCTCAGTGAGACATGGGTTTTTACTATTGAGTGTTGTTCTTAGATCTACAAGGCACCTGTTATCTTGTGTTATGGAGCTGTTATCTGGTTACCTTCCCATTGTTCTTTTGTTTGGCTGCTGGGGGGGGAAGGGAGGGAGGTGATATCACTCCAACTTGCAGTACAACAGTAAAGAGTAATTGAAGTTTATCAGAGCTCAAGTCACATGACTTGGGGCACCTGGGAAATTGACAATATGTCCAGCCCCATGTCAGATTTCAAAATTGAATATAAAAAAAATCTGTTTGCTCTTTTGAGAGATGGATTTCAGTGCAGATTTCTGCTGGAGCAGCACTATCAACTGATTCATTTTGAAAAAAATGTTTTTTCCCATGACAGTATCCCTTTAAAAAATCACATTTTACACTGTATGCTTAGTGCAACCAGTAGAGGCTGACTAGTGGGATTGGCCTCTCACACTTTCTTTGTACTACTTTATGTATTACAAACATGGTGAATTTCACAGATAATTATTTTTATCATGAGTTCTACTAGCTGGTCAACAGACAGTATGTTAAGAAGGGGTAATATTATTAGACTTGTTTTAAAGTATTTGGCTCGACACTAGGGTACCCCACTGGTTTCTGACTTGTGTCACTGCTATAGGTCACCAATAGTTTTGTAGGGTCCAAAGGGTTAAGTTTCGACATGGGCTGAAAATACCACATGGTTGGAAATCCCCTGCTGTGGCTAGTTAAGTGTGTTTAACCACATTTGGCCAGAAGGTGTCACTGTTGTACAAGAAGTATAACTAGCAGAGCTGCCATGTTCTAAGACACTTTTTCTCTTGGGGCTTAATACGGATGGAGCAGAGAGATGCCAAATGGGTGACAAGGCCCTTGGTGGGCTTGTGGATACGGGGACCCCAATAATTGTGAAAGAGCTATACAAGAGCGATATGTCTATAGCTCAGAGGCAACAAAGAAAGTAAAGGAGCTGGATGAAGAAGGATCCCTGTGAGGTTTGGGTGTGCTCACACTCTGGATGAGTGTTGGAGTCGGTCCTGAAAGTATATACTTCTGTGAGATGCTATGGATGCCTATACCAGCTCTGTGTGAGCCCTTGGTGAGTTTCAGCCCAAGGAAAGGGTATTGAAAGGTCCTGACGCGTGTCCCCTGTGTGAGGACAGGTTCTGTTTTATTACAGGTTAAACTGAACCACTGTACACAATCTGAACCTCTAATGTGACAGACAACTGTATATTTACAATACAATTAAGAGTATGGTAATTGTAATAAAATGGTTTGATTTTATGGTCAAAGTGTCCCTTTCTCTGATGCAATGTTTTGGAAATATTACAGAATACTATTGTTATTATTTCAGTGTACTTTGTCAATGACAGTATGGTACACCAAGAATGAAAAGTAGTTTATAATTCATATACAAATTAGTTAAAACATTCATTTTTATATTATTTTGTTTAATTGCAAAGTACTATTGAGTTGGTATGGAAAGGGTTTTATAATGATTGTCCACATTCTATTTATTAACTTTCGACTCCCCACCTATGTTCATTTATTATTCAAAACATGTAACACATTCAAATGCATTGTATCATTAGGTCCTACCATTATAATAGGCCCTTAGAAATTCTGGTTTTGCAGATGATCTTTGAACTAAAGATTATTTTATTTTATGCTTGTGTTTAAAGATTTAAACAATCAGTGTATCAAAATATAAATATTTCAGTAGAGACTACTTTATATGATGTAAAAATAATACTGTAGACGGCATACAATGAGTATGTGAAATAAAGAGAAAATGGGTGATCAGGGAAATATAAATTTAACATGGTTCTTACATCTGTAGTATAACTAGGAAACAAAATAAGATATTTAAGTTTGAGTAGGAGAATAACCTTGAAATTACAATACATTAGCATTCCAAGATCTGTAAAATTATATTTTACTGTTCTCCATGCTGAGCAGGTAGAGAAATTATTTAGTGGCATTTTCCTTATTGGCTTGTGAAACATCTGTCATTGTTTTCTTCAGTAAATTGGTATTCATGGTCAATTCCAGGATTTGTTTATGGTTTGTTTGCCTAAAGTCATTCAAATAACTCTCAAGAATCTGCTTTTAAATGTATTTTTAAGGCCAATACCAGAATAAACAATTTCTCATTATAAATGCATGAAGCGGAGAGGCAATGAGATAACTTAAGAACTAGATTTACCTACTGAATGATGAATTAAACATTTATGAACTGAACCCTTGTAATTCAATGAAAATGAATTTTCTATAAATCAATGTTGAATGTGATTTAAATATAGTACCTTTCTATTAGAGTCCAAAGTTCTCCTATATAAATATGCTTCCAGATGTTAGTTAAATATATCCAGGCTGATGGATTTGTGTTTTTTGGACTTGTTTAAAGGGGTTGTAAACCAAACTTCAACATTTTCTGTAATAATTTATTTCTAACCCACCTTCAAAAATAGTTTAATTATAGATACTTGTATATAATTTTAATGCAGATACTGAAAGCAGTATCGTGATATGCTTTGCTATTCCCTGCACAGCTAGTTTTGACTACAAGCCCAGTTGAAGCAAAGATGCCATAATCAACTTTTGTCTAGAAAACACTCCTATTCTCACAATTAGTAAAGAATGAGTAGAAAAGTATCTAAAATGCATTAACTCTGGTCCTGAGTAGTGATGGGCGAATAAATTTGACAGTAGTCAAATTTCCGTATTTTGCCGTTGGTGAATACCTTTGTGAAACTGTGGCAAAAATTGGGCTTAGATAAAACCAATGAGACAAAAAAATTGTTGTGCATAAAATTGCATTTGGACAAAATAGACGCATGTATAAAACCGTCAATCCTGTCAAAATTATTTTGATGCCTATTGACTTCAATGTGTTTTGCAAATTTTTCACCATTCACAAATGTTGGGGGTTGGGAGTAAATTTTGATTGTGTTTACTCAACTGAGACCCTCTCCACAAACCTAAAACTATGACAGCACATTTTAAATTAAGTAGATCTTAGAACTCATGGAATGGTTAATTATGGCTTTAGTTATAAAAATTTAAATTATTTGTCATTTTTTTTCAAAATTTTAATGTATGTAACAGTACAGTACAAAAAAATAGACAAAATTCAGAACTAGAGATTTTGCAGGACACACACGTTTTAGTAGAACAGACAGAACACCATATACTGCATATAGGCATTATGTTTAGCGACCAGAGCCACCTTTGGAAAAGAGGGCATCATGTGTACAATGGTGCAGTGGATGGCCCTTGGAAAAACACTATAAAAATGCCAATAAATATAACCAATGCTTCAGAACTAGGACTTAATATTTAAAAATATCAGGTCTCCTAATCTGTGTAGGTAGTCTCAATAGCATGATATAATAGTTAATAACCACCATTGTGCTATCTCAGTAGTTAAAAGTTATGTTAAAATGTATATGTCAATGCTTATTTGCTTGCCCCTTATTATGCTGCCACCTAGTGACTATACAATAGTTTCTCTATTTCCTTGTTTGTGAACCCTCCTTCTATTCCCTTCATCTTCTTGATGTTGATGTCAGTTTCTCCCATCATCCTCTTGTGTTCCTGCCTTCCATCAGTTAGAAGCTACTCTGAGGATAGGGAAAGAAATATTCTTTTTGACCTGCAGCACTTATACATTCACTGCTTGATTTGTCCATCCACTCAAATAAAGCACCTTTGTGTATTTCAAGTGTCTGGTGAGGTCAGCTATCTGGCAAAGATTGCCCTCAGTGGTTGTTACAGCTCCATACAGGCCCAGCAGGGAGGTCTCACTGGAAAATCAGCCATTATGACAGCAATTGGAGTCAGAAAAGTCAAAAAGAATATAATTCTATAACCTGCTGTCACAGTGTATCTTCCATCAAGTCACCACTCACCGGCAAGTCATTTATATTAAATCTTCTACCAAGCATAATGCAGTATAACTGCATAGTATAACTGTAGTTATACAAACACATGTTCCCTGTGAATGTTCAGAACTCTTTTATGCAACTGGATTATGTTTTGTGCTGCTTAAACTGCTATATAATCTGTTGTCAGGGTCCTACTATAACACTGTTGCAGTTTGCCCTGCACTACTGCCACTGTGGTAACTTTATTAAAGAGACAGTAATAATTTTCAGCAAAAGTGCAAAATGTCTCAGCAAGGCTCTGTAAATTCATTTCCAACTGAATCTAATCAAGTACACAAAGCATCAGAGCTCACAGACATCCAGGGAGAAAACCCCATGCATACTGAAGAGCAAAGTGTCAGGCCCAAGCGCATAATAACACCATTTCAAAAGTCCAGAGAAAATTATGAGATTACAAGGGATGGCTTTTCAAGCAATTTATCAGAAGTATGGGATAGAACTGTGCACTGCATGTCTGTTCTTTCACATTCCAACATTGATGTAGCCCATTTAAGAGACGTATCTACTAATTATGAGCCTTACCAGCAGCTGTCTGCTAAATACACCCCCTTCATGAAAGAAACTAATATAGAGGAATCCTCAGCAGAGCTAACCAGATCTGAAGCCTTAGACCAAAAGAGAGATCTTTTGGTGCAAAGTGCTAAAGATAAGACAGAGCTCAAGATTACAAGGTTACTAAAGAGCGAAGTGACTAAAGCTGGTGAATATTACCAGTGTTACGTCATTTCAGTACCTCGCGGATTTACTAGCATAACTTCACTAGCAAACTTTCTAGCAACTGTAACTTCCCGCCGTATGCAAATTAGCCAACGCTAGTGCAACTGTGCTCTGCTTGCCGAATTAAAGCTAACGCAACTTCGCCAGCATTTGGCGCCTTGGATGCAACTTCACATGTTAGAGATTTAGCGTTGTCTGAGCAAATTTTCACATGGTGAAGTGTTGTGCTGCCTACAAAGCTGTTGCCACGCCAACTAGAGGAAATTGCACACCAGCAAGTAGAAGCTGCATGCAACCAAGCAGATGCTGCATGTAAAGGGCAGAAAATGGAAGCTGCATTACAAATCCTTCAAATGTAAAAGGAGAAAGCTTCAGCTAATGCAAGGTTAAAGGTTCTTGAACAAGTGCTGGGAGGAGCACCTGATTAGGCTGCCTCATTCCAGCAGAGTCTGAAGATCCTCTTGAATGTACAAGTAAATATGTACTGAACTGTCACTAACTGTCACTATTAACACTGCTGTAACTTACAGTGCCCAAATGCAGAGCTGCAAATGCCGGCACAGCAGCATGTCAACCACACAGACGTAGTCACACAGCAAAAGACTGTACAACCTACCACCACCCAGGGGAATTCCAGCAATAAACCTCAGTCTCAACTACAACCAGCAAAGGCCTTAGAGATCAAACCACTGCTAGATGCTTATGCTACTTCATACTATCCTGGTTGATCTCACTTTTATAAGCAAGGATGCTTATACAACCCCAGGGTTCCACATGTTACTCAGGCACCAAAGAATGATAGATCAGACCTGCCTGACTTCGCCAGGTACATGATACGTCACAAGTTCATAAACATTAATCTCTCAAGGTTTGATGACTGCCCAGAGAATTACAGAGCCTGGAGATCTACATTCAAAGCTGCAATTGCTGACTAGGGATGTAGCGAACAGTTCGCCGGCGAACTAGTTCGCGCGAACTTCGACTGTTCGCGTCCGCCGAATGTTCGCGAACGTCGCGCGACGTTCGCCAATACGAGTTTGCGTTCGATTCGAACAAAAATCGTTCGACCATTCGACCATTCGATTCCTTCGACCGCTAAAATCGAAGGATTTTCGTTCGAATCGAACGATCGAAGCCATTGGATCGAATGAAATCATTCGATCGAATGGCTTCGATCGTTCGAGTCGAACGAAAATCCTTCGATCGAACGATTAAAATCCTTCGATCGTTCGAATCGAACGATTTTCGGATGTTCGAAGTTCGCGAACTGTTTGCGAACTGTCCGCATTTTTTGCCGGTGTTCGCGAACGGCGTTCGCGAACACATCGGCGGCGGTTCGCTACATCCCTATTGCTGACCTTAATCGCAAAGCCAAAAAGGAACTTGATTTACTCATCAAATGGCTAGGTCCAGAGTCTGCAGATCATGTTAAGAGTCTAAAAGCTGTGCAGGTTGACTTCCCAGATGTAGGTCTTGCTGTTGCTTGGGGAAAACAAATCTATGGTAGCTCTGAAGCCATTGAAAGTGTCTTATTGAAAAGATACAATCCTTCCCAAAAATAACCAAGAAAAAAAAATTGCAAGCTGCAAGAGCTCAGTGACCTTCTGATGGAGCTAGAGTTAGCTAAGGCAGACCCTCACCTCTACTGCTCATTGTGTGAATCCAGTAGTATTGAAGCTACTGTACGAGTGGGCCAAAGCGGGTTCAAGGTACAAGAAACAATATAATGTATCCTTTCCCCCATTCTCATACTTCTGCAAATTCATCAGTGACCATGCCTGGATCAAGAATGATCCCAACCACAGCTACTACACACAGACTTGCAGGGCTCCATGTCTGTTAGAAATACAGATATCCCTCCTGCTACAACCTATTCAGCTGACAAAACTTCTTCTGGTGGGAAAACCGATGATCCCAACCGTCAGTGTTCAATTCACAAGAAACCACACACACTTAAGAAATGTTGTGGTTCAGAGCAAAGTCTTTACAGAAGAGCAAGGAGCTTCTCCAGAAGTTTGGAGTTTGCAATAAGTGCTGTGTCTCCACAGACCATTTTGCAAAGGACTGTAAGACTGTTATCAAATGTACAGAATGCAGCATTGACAAATATATTGCAGCAATGCATCCAACACCTCTTCCTGACAGTCCACAGTCTTCAATCCATGGCGGGGAGGAACAAGGATGTGTTCTGGCTTGAACAAAGATTTCAACTTCAACTTGTACTGAAGTCTGCGGAGAAGGCTATAGTCCCAAATGCTGTGCCAATGATATATGCCTAGTCCAAGTATATCCTGATGATCAGCAGAGAAAGCAATTAAGACTTTTGTATGCTTGATGACCAAGTCAACAGATTTCTGGCAAGACCACAAAATCAGAGATTTTAGACATCAAAAGTGATGCAGAACCAAATACCCCCAAAACCTGTGCTGGTCGTATTGTGACCCTGGGCAGATGTAATGACGATAATTTACCCTGATGGTCCAGTGACTATCCCTGGCAGGCTAGTGGCCTGCAGGGACGCCTGCCCCCTGCATCCTTGTTGCTCCTGTGCCGGTTCCCCTATGGCGCATGCGGCCTTGGTCTTCTGGGTTTATGCGCCAGTGTGATGAATTGCACAATGGCGAGGTTCAAACTATTTAAGGAGATTTCAGAGTTTAGCACATTGCCCATTGTTAGGTTCTATTTGGTAGTTCATATGTGCTTTATTCTATGGGATTCCTGACTATTCTGAACTCTCTATACTGACCCGTGCCTGCCTGTTTATTCTGAACTCTCCAGTCTGACTGTTGCCTGGCTGATTATTCTGACCTCTCCAAGCATAACCCTGCCTGCTGGACTATTCTACGCTGTCCAATCCTGATCCTAGCCTGTCTGACCATTCTTCTAATTCTGCCTGCACCGATCCGGCCTGTTTTGACTACTCTTGTAATCTGCCTGTCCATGCTTGTCTGTCTGGCCTGTCTTCCATCCAGTATCCTTGGTGAAACGATCATGCCCCCTCATCCAGAACCTTTAGCTTTGCTCCTCTCTTAGTAAGACCTGGTGGCATCCAATTAGCTGAGGCCTCCTCCCAAGGTGAAAGGTGGCTGTTAAAGGCAAAAGCAAAAGCCAAGACCAGGGAGCCTAGAATTGGTTCTGGAATTAGGGCGGTTGAACGTGACAGTAGAAGAGCTAATGGGTACATTGTCTCATCAATCAAAGGTAACATTCACCTGCCTTTACTTACGCTAGTTGAATGTGATGAGATACCTATTAACGGGGAGGAGATTCCCACACCAGAAGCTGCATACCACCAACCCCACTTAAGGCACCTGGCTAATCAGATTCCTGCCATGGAAAAGGAAGCTGAAATCCTGCTCTTGTTGGGCAGAGACATTCTCAGAGTCCATAGTACATCAACAGTGCAATGGTCCTCATGATGCTCCTCAGACTTGACTTAGGCTGGGTAATAGTGGGTGATAGACATTGTCTAGTGTGCCTAGACAAAATGTGCAGACCATCTGAACTTGACTCCTTTAAAACTCATGTATTGAGAAGCAGTAAAAAAATCCAAAATTATTTTTTAAATATGTTAATAGTAAAAAATGAAGCAGGAAGGGGTGGGACCCTTACTATCAGAGGGGGGGTCAGCTGGTTGATGAAAACAAAATAAAAGCGCAGATTCTGAACTCATATTTTTCATTTGTCTACACAAATGAGGAACCAGTAAGTGAAGGATTCCTTCTTAATAGTCCCAATTCTAGTAATACAACTAATGATGCATGGTTCACACATGAGGAAATTCAAAAGAGACTAGAACATGTTAAGATTAACAAAGGTCCGGGGCCAGATGGTATTCATCCAAGGGTACTTAGCGAGCTTAGCTCTGTGATTGCCAAACCTCTTTACTTAATTTTTCAGGATTCATTGAGATCTGGCATAGTGCCGAGAGACTGGAGACTGGAATTGCTAATGTGGTGCCTCTATTCAAAAAAGGATCCCATTCTCAGCCTCAAAACTATAGGCCAGTTAGTCTGACATCAGTGGTAGGAAAGCTTTTCAAAGGGTTAATAAAGGATAAGATACTGGACTTCATAGCAAATCATAATACTATGAGTTTGTGCCAGCATGGTTTTATGCGTAATAGATCTTGCCTGACTAACTTAATTTCTTTTTATGAGAAGGTAAGTAGAGACCTCGATTCTGGGATGGCAGACTTTGCTAAAGCATTTGATACAGTGTCACACAAAAGGTTACTGGTTAAATTAAGGAATGTTGGCCTGAAACTTAGTATTTGTACCTGGATAGAGAACTGGCTAAAAGATAGACTACAAAGAGTGGTGGTAAATGGAACATTTTCTAATTGGACCAGTGTTGTTAGTGGAGTACCGCAGGACTCTGTACTAGGTCCCTTGCTTTTCAACTTGTTTATTAATGACCTGGAGGTGGGCATTGAAAAGTACTGTTTCTATTTTTGCCGATGATACTAAATTGTGCAGAACTATAGGTTCCATGCAGGATGAATTTGTCTAAGTTGGAGAAATGGGCAGCAAACTGGAAAATGCGGTTTAATGTTGATAAATGCAAGGATATACACTTTGGCAAAAATAATCTAAATGCAAGTTATACACTAAATGGCAGTGTGTTGGGAGCTTCCTTAAATGAGAAGGATCTAGGGTTTTTTGTAGATACAGTAACAAGTTGTCTAATTATGGGCAGTGTCATTCTGTGGCTACTAAAGCAATGTCTTGCATAAAAAAAGGGCATTAACTCAAGGGATGAAAACATAATTATGCCTCTTTATAGGTCGCTAGTGAGGCCTCATCTGGAGTATGCAGTGCAGTTTTGGACTCCAGTCCTTAAGAGGGATATAAATGAGCTGGAGAGAGTGCAGAGACGTGCAACTAAATTGGTTAGAGGAATGGAAGACTTAAATTATGAGGGTAGACTGTCAATTTTGGGGTTGTTTTCTCTGGAAAAAAGGTGCTTGCGAGGGGACATGATTACACTTTACAAGTACATTAGGGGACATTATAGACAAATAGCAGGGGACTTTTTTACCCATAAAGTGGATCACTGTACCAGAGTGATCCTGAAGAAGGGAGGCTGCGTCCCCCCGAAACGTTGAATTTTGATTGTTGGTGGCATTAATAAAAGGGGCACAATCCCCGACTGCAATATTGGTGTGTGCGGACCGTTTTTCGAATTTACAAGGCAATAAGGTGACCTGGCAAGGTCAACGGAGGACCAGCACCACTACGCAGAATAAGTGGAAGGAGGTGTGCGGTAATAGAAAATTTCACTGTACCAGAGGCCACCCCTTTAGACTCCAAGAAAAGAACTTTCATTTGAAGCAACATAGGGGGGTTCTTCACAGTCAGGACATTGAGGTTGTGGAATGCACTGCCGGGTGATGTTTTGATGGCTGATTCAGTTAATGCCTTTAAGAATGGCTTGGATGATTTATTGGACAGACATAATATCAAAGGCTATTGGGATACTAAGCTCTATAGTTAGTATAGGTATGGGTACATAGAATTTATGTGAAAGTAGGGAGAGGTGTGTGGACGGATACTGGGTTTTCATTTGGAGGGGTTGAACTTGATAGACTTTGTCTTTTTTCAACCCAATTTAACTATGTAACTATGTAACTAAGTGAACAAGCAACTCACTTCAGACCATGCTCTCATCATTCTGAGGTAAAGTAGAATCCCGAAGATATGATGCCACTCCTATCTCTTGTAATGACAACTTTGTGGAAACAGAAAATACATAGAGTACTGGACTCTATGTTGCTGGACTCCTGCTGCTGGAATTCTATAAAGCTCGCTCATGAGATCCTTACCACATTCCTTGCAGAAGTGTCTGCCATAATTAACTCAATGCCTCTGGTTCCAGTGTCTACAGACCCAGAATCTCCAGTCATCTTCACCCCAGCTAATCTTGGGAATGCTCAAGACCAACAAGCTTGTCGGATTGTTTGGGCAATGGGACTTATCCTCCTAGTGAGGATGGTAAAGTGGAAGTAAGAACTGCTAAGGATGGTGCCACAGAGACTTCTCGGCCCATCACTGAACTTGTTCTGATCTTACCCTTGGGGATTGAACTCTTATTTGCTTCATTAGCACTTAAATCAAGAGACTCCCACTGATTTCACTGAACCTACTGAGGACATTGGATTATTTTTCAATGCCATGTTTATTGCATTGCATGTTTGTTTTTTCGCTTTTGTTTTTCAGAGCTCAGGAAAGATTGTTAAGCAAAAATGCACTAATGTTCATTTAGCATTTTCAGAACTACCATTATGTTTAATATAATATAGTGGTATCTAAAGATACCAGGTGGGGGATGTTCTGTCTCCGTAGTTAAAAGGTATGTTAAAATGTATATGTCAATGCATATATGCTTACCCTTAATTACGCTACTACTTAGTGACCAAAGCTATACGGCAGGCTTTGTATTTCCTTGTTTGTAAACCCTCCTCCTGTTCCTTACTCATGTGTGATGTCAGTTTCTCCCATCATCCTCTTGTGTTCCTGCCTTCCATGAGTGAAGAGCTACTCAGAGCTACTCTGAGGTTAGAAAAAGGAATATTCTTTTTAACCTGCAGCACTTATACATCCACTGCTACGTTTGTCCATCTACCCCAAATAAAGCACCTTTGTGTATTCCAAGTGTCTGGTGAGTTCAGCTATCTGGCATAGATTGCTTTCAGTGTTTGTAACAGCTTCACATAGGTCCAGCAGGGAGGTTTCACTGGGAAATCACAGCAATAGGAGTCAGAATACCCATGCTGGTATTGTCTTAGCACCTTTGCCATGCATTATTATAAGGTGGTTGCATCCCACTCATTGAAAGCAAGGCAGCATGATACTGTACATAAAAATTTCAATATAGTAAAGGTTTTACTTTAATTTTCTCTCCCTCATGTTCCCAGTAGCAGTTCAGTAAACAAGATCTTTGACTTCCTAAATGCTTTAATTTAATGCACTTAGAAATTTGATAATGATTCTCCTTACCTTACACAATGTAGGTGAAAGGGGTGAAAACATGACCCCTTGGATACCAAGGAGTGAAGTGGATCACCGCTGATTGTATGAATTGCTGTGACACCACTCCTACAGTACATGGAAAAGCATTATGGCCTAGATCAACCCACTATTTACCTACTGTTGCATGTGCCATTGCTCGTGAGAATAGTCCACCCTGGTTTATTGACTGGAAAAGGAAGGCAATAAGGTCCCTGAAGAGCAACGCAGACATAATAATAAAACCAGCGGACAAAGGAGGCACAGTAGTCATAATGAATACCTCAGACTACATCACAGAGGCCCACAGACAGCTATCTAACCCAAACCACTACACCAGATTAGACAGTGACCCCACAGCGGCCTATATAAAAGAACTCAAAAACCTAATCAAAGCATTTCCAGCAATACATACAAACCTAGTACACTTATTGCCAGAATCCCCCAAAATAGGTACCTTCTATATGTTGCCCAAGATCCATAAAGAAGGCAACCCGGGGAGCCCAATAGTTTCTGGTATCGGAACACTGACGGAGAACATATCAGGTTGGGTTGAACAAATCCTCAAACCCCTTGTAAAAAATACCACAAGCTACTTACAGGACACCACAGACCTCCTAAACAAACTAGCAAACATGAGATGTTTACCAGAGGGCACCATTTTGGCAACAATGGATGTGGAATCCCTGTACACCAACAAAGATGGAACAACAGCATGCAAGGAATTCCAACATAATCACAATCTACCAGCTGATACTGTTGTAAGTCTGACTGAATTTACACTTACACATAATTATTTCTTGTTTGGCCAAGAATTGTACACACAGCAGATGGGTACAAGTATGGGAACCCCAGTATGCTAACCTTTTCATAGCGAAAGGAGAACAAGCTTTCCTCACCTCCTGCACAGCAAAACCCCTAACATATCTCCGATATATTGATGACATCCTCATCATTTGGACAGATGCTTAGCAAAAACTCATCCAGTTCCATGAACAGTTTAATAACTATCACCCCACCATCAACTTCAAATTAGTCCACTCCTTAATAGGGATGTAGCGAACTGCCGTTAATGTGTTCGCGAACACCGGCAAAAAAGCGAACAGTTCGCGAACAGTTCGCGAACTTCGAACGCTCGATAAAATCGTTCGATCGAACGATCGAAGGATTTTATTCGTACGATCGAAGGATTTTCGTTCGAATCGAACGATCGAAGCTATTCGATCGAATGATTTTAATTCAATCGAATGCTTATAATCGTTCGAACGAATGGAAATCGTTCGATTTTAGCGATCGAACGGTCGAACGGTCGAATGGTCGAACGAAATTTTACCTCGAATCGAACGCGAACACCAATTGGCGAACGTCGCGCGACGTTCGCGAACATTCGGCGGACGCGAACAGTCGAAGTTCGCGCGAACTAGTTCGCCGGCGAACAGTTCGCTACATCCCTACTCCTTAAGCCACATCCACTTTCTGGACACCACTATTTATATCAAAGATAACACTTACATACCACCATATATCGGAAATCCACAGACAAACCATCTTACCTGATGTATGACAGCTTCCATCCAGACCATACAAAACATCATCTACAGCCAGGCCTTACGCTACAACCAAATATGTTCTGACACCTCAGAAAGGGATCAGCATCTTGAAAACCTAAGAAAAGACTTCATTGACAGAGGCTACAACCCAAGGGTCATAGACCACAACATACACAGAGCCACCAAGGTCTCTAGAAGTGAACTACTGAAATACAAAAAAAAAGGGAAGCAGATCGGGTACCACCTGTTACAACCTACAACCCACAGCTAAAGGCCCTTAGAAAAGTAGCCAGGGAGTTACAAGTCACACTACAAAAGACTACATGATATATTTCCTGATACACCTCTTATGGCATTTAGGCAACCTCCAAACCTACAGAAACTCATTATTAAAAGTTCACTTTCAGGACCCACGAACAATGGGGACCCATCCATGTGGAAGAAAGAGATGCAAGACATGCCCACACATCCTCTCTGCAGACAGAGTACAAATTCCTGGCACAATAGAGTAATACTATATACACGGCCACTACACTTGCTCATCCAGCAATGTGGTTTATGCAATAACATGCACAAAGTGTCAAGAAACAAGAGGCATTTACATTGGAGAAACTGGATAAAGCCTCAGAAAAAGAACCAATCACCACCGGTTCACAATAAACAATAAAAAATTGGATACACACCAGTAGGTGAACATTTTAATAGCCCCAACCACAGTCTGGATGACTTTCAAATTTCTGTCATCAAAGACAATTTCAAAACTGAAAATGAACGCAAAGTGAGGGAATACAAAGGTATGCAAACCTTTAGGATCTGGAGACAGGACTGAATTTAGGCCATGGATTTATGGCTAATTACCAAGACTAGAAACAGATACAGTACATACATTTTTTCTGTGGAGACAACAAACTACTATAGGAATCTGTTATCTTCTTCACATTTTAGGTCTAATCTGTGCCTAGTCTGGACTACTTTGCATAACCCACCTCTCTGTAAATCTGTCCCTGCTTGTAATACAAATTATGCTTATGTGTTGTTTCTCCTTTTGTCCCTCACAGTTTTTTTGTAAACAAAATGCTGTATATATGTCAGTGCCAAAATAGCTTCATTGTAATCAGCTTTGAAGAAGGAACTGCAATGTTCTGAAAGCTTGCTGTGATTATCATCTTAGTTAGCCAATAAAGGTATCAACTTTATACCACTTTTGTTATGCTTCATATCAAAAGTTCTTCCCTATAACAGGGAAATAAATAAATGGGGAATTTAGTTAATTGAAAATAAACCTGAATATTTTTCTGAGCAGTTTTGTTGAAAAATTAAAGTACTGATGAATGACTGTACTAAATACATTTTTTTAATTGGAACAGAAATTGGACCGTAGCTTAATGCAGAGTCTCTGCGCAAATACATAGATGCAATTGAATAGGCAGTATAAGTGCTGCTGTACATTCCTTGTCTCTTACTCATTTGTAGTGACACCCAATAATATTAATGCTAAATAAACAAGCAATGAAGAGCGCATAACCTTCTTGACTACCTTTGTATTAGTATAGTCACTGATGGAGCTAATCATTGGGTAAGCACTTACTTGTGCAAATATATATTTTATGATTCATAACTGAAAAGAAAATACAGCTATCCACATGTTATCCACATTTTATCCAGAATCTTTGGGACCTGGGGTTTAGGTAACAGGATATTTCCATACTGTCAATCTCCATAATTTGTCTAGTAAAAAAACTCCTTTAACCATTAAATCCATTAGAATTGCCTTGCCTTAAAGTAGGATCAATTATAGCTTAGTAAGGTTCAAGTACAATGTACTATTTTATTACTACAGAGAAAAAACAAATAATTTCAAAATATGTATTATTTGATTAATGTGGAGTCTATGGGAGATGGCCTTCCTAGATAACAGGTTTCCAGATAACAGATACCATACATGTGCTACTGTTTTAAAACTTTAACTGAATGTTTCTAGAATTTTCACAAGATTTTATATATAGTCATTCACATGAAAATACTTTGTTTGGATCCTGGCACAATGTAACACAACATATTACAGCTTTTTCCCTTCACATAAATAGAATGAATGATATATTCAGTTGGCTCAAAACACTTCCATAAAGCTTTCATCAGTACTGAGTGTGAAGAGTAAGAACAGAGTTGGAGTTGACATTTCTCTTTTAAACAGATTAAAATGGATATAGTATTTAGAACATTTCAGCATACAGGAAACATAAGAAAAACTGTAGTGTATACATTTCTGGGTTATTTTATTTAATCAAAATGCAGTCTGTTATGCAAGTCATTTTTATGGTTTACATCATAATTCAGATCCTTTTGTTGTCCGAGTGGAAGGATTATATCAATATACATATTTATGCTTCAAATATTGCCTACGTTTATATAGATGGATGATGTAATACTTAACAACAAGTATTCTATTTTAGTATAATGAGAAAATGATGGCTCTTGAGCCAACCTTAAAATGGCTTTAATTATATAGTGAATAAGCTATTACATGGTTGAAGCCAAATACAGCAACACTGTTTATATAAGCTACTTAACTTGTAATAGTTGGCACAAAGGAAGGACTGAATTCCCATTAATTCCAATTTAATATTTCTTTAAGGGCCACTATTGCACTTGAAGATGTATAGAGTAAGAGTCAAACTAAGAACTTGTTATTGTCAATATCCAAATTGGAACCATGAAGATGGTGCCTCCATATAACAGTCATTAAAGGAATAAAAACTTGCAACTCTACTGTACCCTGCTTCTGCAGTATAAAGTTTCATTTCAGAGCTATGTCAGAACATACAAACTTTCTTCAAAATCATGAGGGAAAACTAACATTTGATTTTTATTTCATTTAAAAGGACATAAATCACATTTATGTGATGTATTTATCTTTTGCTTGTATACCATTAACTACAGTAAACGCAATGCAATAACATTTATTGTGTGAGCAAAACTGAGCATGAATTTTTAGTGGGATTGAATTAACATTGTGATCTACATACTTGTAAAACCTTCAAGAAGGAATAGAATCTGTTTGAAATTAAAATAAATGTTTATATTGTAGTTGTAAAGAGGTATTGGTCTGGAACAACACCTAGGGGCATATTTATCAAAATTTTAATTTGTGAGTTGTGTGAGAATTTTTCTACCGTAGATAAACTCGAATTTCAATTGATGTTTATGGAAAAATCGGAATGTCAAAAACGCACATGAAAAACGACGGGAATTTATATCCCAAAAACTCAAATTTGAGTTTTCAGATAAAACCTGAATTCTTATAGTCAAATTTTTATTATTATAATTAATCTTATTAACTCACAGACATTCGAGTTTTTAGAAAATATAATGTGGAATAAAATCACATTCTAGTTTTGATCTGCCCCCCTAAAGTCCAACCTTCTGCCTTTGGCTAAAATCTATGTCTGCTATCTAAAAGTTATAATTTGAGTTTGGGAGAAATATTTTTTCTAGGGTTGAAAATGCTACCTAAAAGCAGCTCTGATGTCAACCCCCTTGATATACCAATAGTTTCTCAATGTTCGCCCTTTGCCTTTTAAATTTTTTTAATGCCTTCTTATCTACTTCTTATTTATTTAGTGCATTCCTTGTGCCTATTATTCAATCTCTTGAATGTTATTTTTCCACCCTTATCTTTCTTAATTTTCCATATTAAGGGAATGCAAACTAAGCAATTTTCAGTATGCATATCTGATTGAAAGTAGTATTTGCTTGGCCGTTTCTGCCCTCCTGGTTTTGGCTTTTGAAAGATAATTGCAAAAGTCAGCTCTCTTCCAGCAACTGCATTTACAAATAACTTTAAAGCCACTGAAAATGGTTGAAAATAATAATTCAAGTAATTTTACGAAAATGCAGAAAGAGACATCTTAAGTGGCATTGGCATTGATGGAAATATTCTGCGGAGCTTGAGCTCCCCCAACCAACAACACATACCATTAGCCTAAAGGCTAAAGGAGTCAAGTAGTTTTTATCAAGACATCAATACACCTTTGCTTTGTTCTTCGTGGCATGACAAGAACATTTACATATACAATATTGTTTGGGAAAATATGTTGCAGCTAAGAAAATAAATTTGTAATCTATAGACATGATATAAAAGGGGGGAAGCACTCGCTATGATTATTGTTGTACTATTAATGTCAAAAGAGTCAAAATTGAATAGTGGTGTCTATCAACAACTAGTGTGTAGTGAGCTGGATGAATCAAATTATATCTATTAATTTGCACCCAGGCTTTATTAATAGTCTCATAAATCTTGATTAAATGCACATTTCATTCCAGCAGCCCAATGCTCTAAAAAGCAGTTAAACAACCGGATAATGTTATCTTTCAGAAATCCTATATACTTGAAAAATCCTTTATTACTATTACTACTCCTAGTGATCAATTAATGATCCTTTCAAAAAAGGTAATTTCCCATTTATCTCAATGTACTTAATTTCATGCAATCATATTTATACATCGATTTCTGAAAATTCTATCAAGGTGATAAGTCATATAAATGGTTCATTAGCAGTTCATTGTTTAAATATTATTTAAAAGCCAAGACTGTCTCATTTACCTTCATGATCACAAATCAAGGGATCATCATATATAACAGTAGCTTTCAACAATTTAGAAGAAGGTTGGGATGAAAATCAATTGTTCAGTTCAAAGGATCAAAGTTTATATTTTTATGAGAAAGTCATGGCTTAATAGTTCCTTTTTCAACATTTCTTATTATTATGTTCAAAAATATGATTAATTTGTAATTAAGAATAATCATTCTCTAGTCTGTTACAAGTACTACTTTGGGTAGCATTTAGGAATATTTGCAGTGGGTTTGTCTAACAGCAAAGTACCAGTAAATTCTTTAAATACATATTTTAATGGATTTTTAAAATACCTAATAATTCTTCCTTAAAAAGGGTAACTGACTGCTACTTATCTCCAATCACTGTAGCCTTACTGACTAATAACAAAAACTCTGCAGACAGACGCCATTTCTGGATGGATTTATTGGGAAAAGGCTGCTGTATACCGCCTTACTGACTAATAATCCTGTAACTACAACATAGGAGAGCAGAGACTAGGGATGTAGCGAACTGTTCGCCGGCGAACTAGTTTGCGCGAACTTCGACTGTTCGCGTCCGCCGCAAGTTCGCGAACGTCGCGCGACGTTCGCCAATAGGCGTTCGCGTCAAAATCGTTCGACCATTCGACCATTCGATCGCTAAAATCGAACGAGTTTCGTTCGAATCGAACGATCGAAGCCATTGGATTGAATGAAATCATTCGATCCAATGGCTTCGATCGTTCGATTCGAACGAAAATCGTTCGATCGAACGATTAAAATCCTTCGATAGTTCGAATCGAACGATTTTCGGATGTTCGAAGTTCGCGAACTGTTCGCGAACTGTTCGCATTTTTTGCCGGTGTTCGCGAACGGCGTTCGCGAACACATTGTCGGCGGTTCGCTACATCCCTAGCAGAGACTCAATAACACATGCAATGTTGGTTTGGTTTAAACCAAATCAATTTAGCACAAGCAGTTATTAAAGATTTGTGATGTGAAAAACTTTTGAAAACTAGATATTACTAAACAAGTTTTTAAGCCTGCATTCCTTCCCACCAAACTACTGTGAAAATCATATACACCTTTGCATTTGTTGACAAAATATTCCTTGATTGTACCATTGATACGTATACTGTATGGGGCAGATTTATCAAGGGTTGAATTTCGAATTTGAAAAACTTTGAAATTCAAATTCAAAAAGACCAACCAAAATTAAATCAAAGTGTTTTTTTTTGGCCGAGTAGGTCCATTTTCGATCAAATTTGAATCATACGAATCAAAGTTATAGCGCATTCAATCGAATTTGATTAAAAAAATCCCTTAGATTTAGAAGACTTAGAAGTCCACCAATTGACTCCAAATGGTTCGAGGAGGCACCCCATAGGCTAAAACAGCAATTCAGCAGGTTTTAGATGGCAAATGTCCGAAGTCAAATTTTTAAAGAGACAGTACATGATAAATATTGATATTCTTATTTTGTTTAAATTCAAATCGAATTTGGAGTATGCCCTAGTCAAAGTACACAAAAAATAGCTGGAATTTTCACTTCAACCTTTGCCCCTATGTGTTACTTTTGAAAGTTTTTTTTTCCATACATACCACTTTTAGGGGCAGATTTATCGGGTCAAAGTGAATATTTTACTTTTTTTTTTTATGGCCAGAACTATCAAATTCAACTAGGGAATTGTTAAAATTTGATTCAAGGTTTTTTTTAAAATTTGAGTTAGATTTTCAAAATTTATCATACACTGGCCCTTTAAGAACTCGAATTTGACTATTCTCCACTATAAACCTTTTTATGTAGTTAGCCTATGGGGGACATCCTGTGATTGATTTGGAGTTGTTTGCTGCCTTCCTGAAAAAGTTTTTTTCTGCGAAAAACTCAAATCTAATTACATTCAAATTTGATTCGAGTTTGTGGGGTCGATTCCATTCATCCTTAGTTTGAAAAATTAAAATGGTTTAATAAATTGCAGTTGGTAGAGTTTTAAATAACTCCCATAAACTCGAAATTCGACCCTTGATAAATCTGCCCCTTAAAGTGTTTCCAAAAAGGACTCTGTCAACTGAATGTTCCAGTCACATGTATGGGATATCTTTAGATACATATTTTCTTTTGCAAACTGAATGTAATGCTTTTTATTATGTCAGAGCTTTCAGCCTTGCTATATCAAGAGAGTAATTCCACAAAGCCCTTGTTCCCTTGTGTTCTGACAAACTGGTTTTTGGCCCCTGGCCTGTTACTTGGATTTTTACTTGTCTGCCGAATGCTTTGACCATCTCCATAAACATGCAATTGGACTTTGTTTTACTGTCTGCTCCTTACATTATTTAGCTGCGGTCCTTGTTTTTCAGTTCTACTAAATCTTTTTTCTTTAAACCAGTTCTTGTCTAGCCTTAGAATGTTTGCAATCAGCATTGGGCCAGGCTGGCCAGACACCCTAGGCAACCTGGCCGGTTGCACTGCCTCTCACATGCTGATGCACGTGTACACTTATGTGCAAATCGGCACACATGCGTACATTCAGATAGGCACATACAAGTGGATAGGTGTGCCAGAACAGCTGACGTGAGAGTTCAGAGAGGGGACCAGACTAAGGGTAGGAGGCAGAGAAGAAGGTACTTGCCTTGCACCCCCCCCAGCTTTTCACCCTAGGCACGTGCATACTTTGCCTACCCCTAGTTACGGCCCTGTTTGTAAGTGATTACTCAGTAAATTGGCTCCCATAGGCTAGTACAACTAGCACTTCTATCAAAAATGTATGTATGGTGTAATTATAGGGGGTTATTTATCAAAGGTTGAATTTCAAATTTATGTGAATTTTTTTTAATAAATCTGCTACTCAAATAAGGACAACTAGCCCATGTGTGCCTATGTCCCACTATGCTCTTTGTAAAGTTAGGAATATGGTCAAACAGGTCAGATCTGCACAGATTACCTTTTTGGTCACTTTACTGCATAACTCAAAAGGTTAAGGACTGTTTTTCTAACCATAGGTAAATGTAAATTGGCAACATTATATAAAAGGTGGTCATTTTGCAAACTGATTTTTTGTGAACATATACCTAAGCACAATTGTGGGAAGATGGTGTGTTTACTAAAGAAATGCAAGGATTTTGGATCACAAATTATTACATTTGTCAGTGGACAAATTTGCACTTGAGCAAAAACCCATAACAACTGATCAGGCTTTTTTTTTAGTATCATGTAGAACATTTGAAGCATTATATTTAAATATTATTTTGTTTAATCTTTTTCTTTAATTAACTAGTTTATATTAGAAACATTCATCATTGTTTTCAACAATTTTGTTTTTTTAGAAATTGACATTTTGTGTTCGGTGGTAAATAATGTGCAACAAAAACACTTAAGGGCACATTTATTAAGGGTCAAAGTGAATTCGAAGTGAATATTCAAATTGAAAAACTTTGCATTTCAAAGTAATTTTTGGGTAATTCCACCATCGAATAGGTCAAATTAGACTTCGATTCAAAGTGAAAATGCTTCCACTATTCGACCATTCGATAATCGTACTGTCTCTTTAAAAAACTTAAACTTCGACACTTCACCACCTTAAACTTGCTGAATTGCTATGTTAGCCTATGGGGACCTCTTAGAACATATAGCCAACATTTGGCTAAGCTTTTAGAAGTTGAAGTGAAATCGTACGATCGTACGATTAAATCGTTCGAGTCGTTCTATTCGACATACGATCGATGTACGATCGAAGTACGATCGTACAAATTAAAAAAAAAACTATGAATTCAATATTGAATGTCGAACTAGCCTATTCGCCAGTCTAATTTAGAAGTTTTTTGCACTTCAAAATTCTGTATTAATACAAAATTTTGTATTAATAAATACAAAGTTCTCCATGATGCTAGATAACATAATCCTATAGAGCAGGTTGTTCCCTTTCAATAAATTGTAACATAAGCCTAATGCCATCATGATGATGGATCTGCCACATAGTTTGTTTCAAATTGAGAACCCATAACAGGTTAACCAAAGTCCTTTTTGTTTATTTATTTTTTAAATTGTATCAATACAGACTCCTCCTGGGGGGGATTTGGGTCAAATTTGTCTTTTATACCAGGCATACCAGACATTTTCTGCTTAACAGAAAACGTGCTTTCTATTGTAGACATTATACTAGTGGGGGTCACCCCAAAATGCCCTTAATAGTTGTAAGGGGATGGAATTTTGATGAGAATTTCTGTCTAAATTGGTACAAAAAGCACAGCAATAAAAGTCAGTACAATTATTTTTTTAATTAGTCATAGTCACAATGCAAGGACATTGTCAATTATGCTATTATTATTTCTAAAGACTAAAAATATAGGTAATGGGTAAGGTGCAAATAGAGTGAGTTGCCTTACGTCCAGGCATGGGTATCTGGGTGTTCTTCTCAAATGAATTATTTTTAAATTTATTTTACTTGTCCACGTGCAAGGCATTCAATTTTTTTTTTTTTTTAATTTAATGTAGACTATTGGAAATTTGAATATGCTTTTGTGGAACTTTCAAAACCAGTTGATCGATATTTGATTTGGTTGACCCAACCATTGCTGATGCTTGCAACAAAGATGGTTAGGTAAATAAACCTCTTACATAATCAGAAAATTTACAATATTAAATTATTTGTTTTTCCTTTGAAGTAAGACTCTGACCTGATTGCGGCAGTTTTTTAAACTGTCTTTTAAATTAAGGTCTCTAATTGTGCAACAGAAAGGTCAGCAAGTTATTTATTTATTTTAGATTTCAATATTACTGAGCATATTTTAGAAAACATAACAATGTCTCATTATCCTTTCTATTGATTTTCCACCACCAGCTTATTTCTGCTGAGGCCTTATAATCAAAATCAATTACTTTTCTTTCATCATGGAAAGAAAAAAATAGGAGAGAGAAAAAATAATTTCCTAAAAAAAAACATGTTGACTTACAATTCCATTTGTAATCATTTATTAAAACAGTTACAATAATCACATACATATATTTTATGTGCAAATAATGACTTTTGTTACTCTGTGCCATGGGTATGTCTAAATACTGTACATGAATGAAATACACTGTATTTACAGTTTAGGTTTGTACCATGCATTTGAGATTAGTTAAATGTAAAAACCACAAAGATCTCTAATGACTTTCTGAGTTATTTGTATTTTTTGTGCATACTTCAGCCTATTTTTTCATTTGTACCTTTCATATTCCCATTTTTTTTAATAAATTCCATGACATTTGTGGTTTTAGAGAATGTGAGTTTAGTTCTAAAACCACTAAAATTTTACCATAAATAAATATTCCTCCAGGACCTTTTCCTTGCAATTGACTAAATTTCTAAATATCTAGGGTTCTAGGCATACTAGCATAGGTGTAACAATACAAAGTTCATGTCCTTCAATTGGTTACAGAAAAATCATATTTTTCCACTCAACTGATTGTCAGTATATTGCATATAACTTCACGTAGTGCCTAGTTTAGCATATATGAGTGGTACACAATATAAATGAAGGCTAAAATTATTATGAAACTTCACATTAGAAATACATATGCACTTTATTTCTTATAGTTTTTGAGACTTTATGGTAGCAATATAATAGCAAGTGAAAAGTGTTTTCCAATTCTAGTAACCATTAGCAGCTTATTTAATAATTGTTTGGAATGTGAAGTTCTGAACAGAAATAATGGTGTTGGCGTTCTCTTTGGAGAGCTCTTGAAGTGATGAAATTACATATATCATTGCTTGGATCTCCCCTGCCAGCAACAGCCAGAGGGTTGCAAGATTTGTATTCTTGGTTTAAAATACACAACTTATAACAAAATGTAATAATAGATAATTTGTATTATTACCAAGAAGATTTTAAAGCTAGTGGGATCTCCTAAAGGACCAGAGTGTATTGTAGTTCATAAGGTATTTTAAATTTACTCCATGATACATATGGTACTTCAGAGCATTGTATGGTTAAATATGATCCACTAGTTTAGCAGAATCAGTAATAATTAACCCTCGATATTCGACTGCCGAAGTTAACTCCATTGACTTCGAATATCGAAGTCGAAGGATTTACCGCAATTCCCTTGATCGAACAAAAAATCATTGATCGAACAATTAAATACTTCAAATCGTTCGATTTGAAGGATTTTAATCCATTGATCGAACGATTTTTCTGCGACCAAAAAAATCTTACAAAACCTATGGGGACCTTCCCCATAGGCTAACATTGAGATTCAGTAGGTTTTAGATGGTGAAGTAGGGGGTCGAAGTTTTTTTTTAAATAGACAATACTTTGATTATCGGTTTGTCGAATAGTCGAACGATTTTTAGTTTGAATCGTTCAATTCAAAGTTGAAGGTCGAAGTAGCCAATTCGATGGTCGAAGTAGCCAAAAAGATCATTCGAAATTCTAACTTTTTTTTATTCTATTCCTTCACTCAAACTAAGTAAATGTGCCCCGAAGTGTTTACTTGGAATACTATTATGAGAACATTGATACATGTAATGCGTTTATATCCAAGGAATTTTCTTGACTGGGAATTTTTCTGATTCCATTCATACTCTTTTTTTGTAAGCTGATATTACTTGGATTACTTGGATTTCTATATAAAGAAGATGTGTTTTTTTTATATAAGCATTTTTCAAGATCAATAGAATAGTACAAATGAATTCTTTCCTTAATATGTTTTTTGTGGGTGTATGTACATTGTATATGTGTGCGTCAGAGTGAATAATACACACAAATACCCAATATACGAAAATGCACTGGGAACACTGCACATTCTATTCCAAATTAAAAAATTGAAGAAAAAACTTTTTAGTTTTGCCTCAGAAACAGCATTTTTGATGTCATCCTATAAGTTTCTATTGGATTAAGGTCTGGGGATTGGGCTGGCCACTCTATAACTCCAAAGTTGTTGGTCTGGAACAAGATATTGCTTGTTTACTGGTGTGTTTTGAGGTCATTAACTTGTTCAAATGCCCATTTGAAGGGCATTTCTTCTTCGGCATAAGGCAACATGACCTCTTCAAGTATTTTGATGTATTGAAACTGATCCATGATCCCTGTTATGCGATAAATAGACCCAACACCATAGTGTGAGAAACATCCCCATATCATGATGCTTACACCACCATACTACACAGTGTACTTTGGTTTGAACTCAGTGTTTGGGGGTCATCTGACAAACTGTCTGCAGCCCCTAGACCCAAAAAGAACAATCTTGCTTTTATTAGTCAACAAAATGTTGAGACATTTTTCTTTTGGCCAGTCAGTGCATTCTTTTTTTCAACAATGGGACTTTGTTGGGGGCTTCTTGCCATTAACTTGGATTTAAATAGGCATCTGCTAATTGTAATAGTACTCACGGGTAACTTTAGACCTTCTTTGAACTTCCTGGAGCTGATCATTGGCTGGGTATTTGTAATTTAGCCTATTCTGCAGTCTATTTGAATGGTAATTTTATATTTCCTTCAATGTCAGGGTTTGGCTGCCATTTTAAAGTATTTGAGGGCATTTAAGTTGAGCAGCCTATCATTATTTGCACTTCTTTATATGTTTTTCCCTCTCCAATAAACTTTTTAATCAAAGTACACTGTTCTTCTGCACAATGTCTGGAACGACCCATTTTACTGTTTTTTGAGAGAAATGCACTATAACCAGCATGCACAACATGTGCTGCCTTCCTTCATTAAATAAGTGTTACATAAAGGGGACTTGCTTGTGTCATATTGTTATTATATACATATTTACATAAATATATTCTTGGTCAACATAAGGGCAGTAATCATCACCTGTTTTTTCACAGAATGAATAGTCTCAGTAGTTGAGCTCCCCACTGCTATTATTTGGAACAAGCTGCTATTATTTTGTGTACTGCTATTATTTTGATCAAGCCTTAAGAAATAATTCAGTTACTCAGAATCAGCAGAATGCATGTCATGACTGTTGGGTTTGTTGATTTTCTATTGATCTGTTCTATACCTAGTAGCAAATTATTTGACATGTAGAAATATAATTTCTACCAAAAAAATGAATGACCAGGATTGTGATGCTGTACTGCTATTATTCTGAACACAACTGTATATATACCATATAAACATTTAAGATACATGTTAAGAAAATTAATATATGTAAACTGTATTTTAAAATATTTTTATGCGGTTAATATTTTTGCAAACAGGTACCTGGTAATCACAGGATCAATTACATTACAAGAAAATGCATTAAATACAACCTTATTCATAAAAACTCTTATGTTTGTTCTTATTTAAATGTTGATAAATAAACCAATATCATGAATAATTGTCAATACATAGATTTGTATTTTCTCTTCCATGCTTTGGTGTGCTTACAGTAATGGAACATTTTCACAATTAAATCTCTGTATGCAAATATATGCATAATTAATTAAATATTTTTATAATCATTACTATGACACACACTGAATCATCACAGACACCAACCAGATACAGTGGAATATTTAGGAATCTAAATTAAAATTTTATTTTTACATATAGAAAACCTAAGTAGATTTATAATCGACAAAAATGCAACAAGGAGATTTAGCTAAGGAATAAATGAGGTCAAGCATATAGTTGGTTATTTTTAAGCTATTAGCTTTACTTTGGTAGCAATGGAAATGCAAGCAAGACTAAGATGTTACAATACATTAATTTTCTTGTACTCAAATTACAATTATGCCCATAAAATAACCATTAATACCTACATCTAATTAAAGGGAAATGATCATACAAACAAGAACTAATATAAACTTTAGGTAATGGAAATAAGACACACTAAGCAATATGTCTCTCTACATGCAGCATTGTATTGGAGTCAGTAATTTGTTAGCTCTAATATATTGTCTAGGCTAAGAGAGCACACACCAATAGGGATGGGCGAATTTTTTCGCCTCGTTTCGCCGAAAAAATGACGCCCATAGACTTGTATGGCAGTGTGCATCCAAAAAAAAAGACGCGCGGCAAAATAGACGCGCGTCAAAAAATTTTTGCCGCGCGACAAAATTTTTTTGCCGCCCATAGACTTTAATGGGCGTCTGCGACAATTTGCCAGCGGCGAATTTTAGGCGAAACGAAACGGGTCAAATTCGCCCATCCCTACGACACCAATGTATTGGTCCGAAACTGTCAATCAAATTCTGACTTGTTAGATTAACAATAGTTTTTTAGAATATGGGAGATGTAGTTATTTTTTATGACTTTGTTTTTTTCTGCAATTAGCTTTAACATTTTTTATGTATATTGGCAGCACAAGCTCAAGCAACATATGAAGAATACTTTACTGATCATCTTTAACTTGCAGGGTGTCCCCACTGTACATTGCAACTGCCTTGCTTGTACTGCGACTTTGTTGCACACTCCCAGCGACTATGGAAAATTCATTTATAGGAATGATGCTGCTCCGTCACTAGCCACAGACACCTTTTCACCGACCCTGGTTTTTTCTGTTAGGGTAAGTTTTCTGTGTTTATTTTTGCTTTAAATATAAGATATTATATATCTTAAAAAATGTGAATTATTTTGATTTCAATTTTAAATAAACATGAAATCTATACTTTTTTTAAAGTTTATATTGCCTTGCACTCAGCAGTTTTTTTTTGTTCAGTTGCATGTAAAAGTTAATTTAAAGCCCCAATGTGAGTGTGACACTTTTTTCATTATCCCAAGCAGTACAGATAGAAAGAATTAGAGTGCCCCTTTTACATTCTTTGTAAAAACAAGTTATGCATTTAAACCTACATAAAATAGAGAGAACATTTCATATGATCACTGTAATAGTCACATAAGTAAAGATGTAAGTATAAATATTGACCCATAAAGCTCCTTCTTTGTAGCTAATTGATTTTCCTATTATAAGACTAAAAGGTTGGGTTGACCATAAAGGCTAATACTAATCAGTTCAGATTTAACAAGCACTTTTCTGTTCTAGAATAATTTGTACTAGTACGGAAAAGAGCTGTTTGAAATATGAATACCTTACAGGTTAATTTTAATTCAATGCTTGTTAATTTGGGGGATTAACAATTAAGAAGGTCATTAGAACTCAGTTCTGCTGCTGAGCTCTAATAGCCCACAGTACAGAATGGTGTTTGATTGCTCAAAGCAGTCAAACACATTCTGATTAATTGACTCTGATGATTGATCTTTTTAATATTTCCACACAATGAAAAGTAAGAGGATATACAAATATAAACTGAAAAGAAAATGGGAGAAGAAAGGCTAGAATGACTAAAGATGAATATGGTAACAGAGATCTGTAATTTAGTTTTACTATTTGGACAAAGCAAGGGACCAGGGCACTTTAATCCAGTAAAAAATTTGAATTTGTATAAAGGAAGAATATCTGTTTTTTGAGTCCAAGCTTTGATGGTGGGATTGCTCTGTTGTACCTGGGGTTTGCATAAATATTTGAGTCATCTTACCATGGGCAGATGCAAACGAAGGGATAAAGATGCAGTACTTTAAGGTAAATGTGTTGGACTTGTTTATATACTGTATCTTAAGATCCATAATGCTTAAAAGGGACTTTTCACAAAAATGGAAATTTAATTATAAGCTTCATCTCATGGAAAGAAGAAAGTTTCTAGAAATAGTAACATAATAACATAGTAAGTTAGCTTGAAAAACAACACGTCCATCAAATTCAACCTTTTAACTCTATTTTAACCTGCCTAACTGCTAGTTGATCCCGAGGAAGATGAAAAACCCATTTGAAGTCTCTCTAATTTGCTTTAGAGGGGGAAGAAATTCCTTCTGACTATCTTCCATAACCCTGTATTCCCTCACTTAGTAAAAAGCCATCCAACCCCTTCTTAATGCTGTCTAATGTATTAGCCTGTACGACTGAGTCAGGGAGAAAATTCCACATCTTTAAAGGTCTCACTGTAAAAAAAACCTTCCAAATACAGTATTTAGGCAGAATCTTCTTTCATCTAATCAGAATGGGTGACCTTGTGTCAGCTCGAAAGACCTACTGGTAAATCATTAGAGAGATTATTATATGATCCCCTTATATATTTATACATAGTTATAATATCACCACTGAATCACCTCTTCTCCACCGTGAACAACCCCAGTTTGGCCAGTCTTTCCTCACAGTTAAGATGTCCCATACCTTTTACCAGCTTAGTTGCCCTTCTCTGTACCCTCTCTAATTTAATAATGTTCTCTTTGAGCACTGGAGACCAAAACTGTATGGCATATTCTAGATGGAGACTTACCAGTGCTCTATACAGTATAAGCATGACCCCCTCCTCCCGTAAATTAATTCCCCTTTTAATACAACTCAAGACCTTATTTGCCCTTGAAGCTGCTGACTAGCATTGTTGGCTACAACCAAGTTTTCATCTGCAAGGATTCCAATGTTCTTTTCTATTATGGATTTGCCTAGTGCAGTCCCATTGAGAGTATAAGTGGCTTGTATATTTTTACATCCCAGGTGCATGACTTTACATTTATCAACATTGAATCTCATTTGCTAACCAGATTGCCAGTTTATCAAGATTCTGTTGCAAGGATGCTGCATCCTAAATGGAATTAATTGGGCTGGATAGTTTTGTGTCATCTGCAAACACTGATACATTACTTACAATACCCTCCCCTAAGTCATTACAACAAGTTAAATAAAAGTGGACCCAATACCAAACCCCACTAAGAACCTTATTCCCAATAGAAAATGTAAATTGCTTAGAATTGGTGGTTCTATAACATAATAAAAGTTACCTTAAAGGTGAACCACACCTTTAAGGCCAACAGACCTTAGTTTATAAAGCAGTCGTCTGTGTCGCACGGTATCAAATGCTTTGGCAAAATCCAAATAGATTTATTGGTCTCCCACTGTCCAACATCTTGCTTACCTCATCATAAAAAGCAATCAGATTTGTCTGACATGACCTATCTTTCATAAAGCCATTGCCACTCATAATGCCATTCACTAGGACAAAAATTTTAATAAGATCCCTTAGGGTAAGGCCAGACGAGGAGATTCGGGGAGATTTTGTCGCCTGGAGAATTATCGCCACGTCTTTTGTGCGACTATTGCGCGACTATCTCCCTCTAACTGCCTCAGCGTCTTTTCCCCATAGGCTAGAGCGCAAAATTGCCTGCGCTAATGCACATGCGGCGATGCATTTTCAATAGTCGCCCAAAGTTGCAATTTTGGGCGACTTTTCAAAACGCATTGCCGCGTGTGCATTAGCGCAGGCGATTTTGCGCTGTAGCCTATGGGGAAAAGACGCTGAGGCAGTTCGGGGAGATAGTTGCACAAAAATTGTGGCGATAAGTCGCCAGGCGACAAAATCTCCCCGAATCTCCTTGTCTGGCCTTACCCTTAACAAGCCTTCAAATAATTTTCCCACCACAGATGTCAAACTTACAAGGCTAAAATTGCCAGGATGAGATTGTAATCCCTTTTTAAATATTGGAATGACATCAGCTTTTCTCCAATCCATAGGTACTATACCAGATGAAAGTGAATCTGAGAAAATCAGAAATAGCCTGTCTAAAACTGAACTAAACTCTCTTAGAACCCGGGGGTGTATGCCATCTGGCCCTGGCGCCTTGTTTACAATAATTTTTATTAAAGCTTTATCAATCATATCCTGAGTCAGCCACTGACTAGATTGAGCTGAGCCAACAGTGCAGCTATTAAGTGAGCGTGGGAACTCTGACTCCTCTATTGTGTACACTGAAGAAAATAATTAACTTAGCGCATTTGCCTTTACTGTATCTTTTACAGCCATACTAGTACAATTATTTAAGGGAGCATCTTTTTACTATTAATATACTTAAAAAACTTTTAGGATTAGACTTTGCCTCGGCTGCAAGGCACTCCTCATTACCTATCGTTGCCTTCTAGATTGCCCCAGTGTAAATTTGTTTTTTGCACTAGACATTAAATGATATCACATTATGGTCACTATTACCCAGGGGTTCAATAACTTGCACAGTTGCTATAAGTTCTGGGTCATAAGAGATCAATAGATCCAGTATAGCAGTATAGCACAATTTGTGCCATAAAATTGTCATGCAACAAGTTTATAAACTTGTTAGCATTAACTGACCTGGCAGTACTGTTGCCCCATTCAATATCTGGGTAATTTAAATCCCCCATTATCATTATTTTCCCAAACTAACAGCCTTTTCTATATGCATCAGGAGCTTAGCCTCTTCCTCCTCACTGACATTAGGGGGTCTATAGGATAGAGCTCCACCCATAAGACTTCCGCCCCCTCATTTTCTAACAGCAACTCCTTTTTATATTATCTTTTAAATCCTGCCTAACAAACAGACATACCCCTCCTCTCTTTTATTGCCTCTGTCCCTCAGAAACAAAGTATAGCTGCTGAAATTAACTGCCAAGTCATGCTACTCATTCAGCCATGTCTCAGGCAAACCAATCACATCATATTTTCCCTCCAGCACCAGAACCTCCAGCTCTCCTATTTTACCAGTCAATTTAAAAATTATGTAGCTTGTATGAAAAGTTATTCTTCACCATTTCCTTATCAGCAATCTGTCTTCATTTACTTTTTGTGCTGGTGTCAAGTCCGATTTTGATTGACAGATACATCTAATACATCTTTTTGGGGTGGTGGGGACTTCCAGTCCTTGCAAATGTATCTGAGCTAAATCAAACAACTACATAGCAAGCTTCTGTTGTTTCACAAGAGTGAGCAGTGGGTGCAACCCCAAAGTATGTCTATCAGTCAAAATCTTACTCTGACTCCTGCATGAAGAGAGACTGAAGAGAGACAGATTGCTGAGAGTGGGTTAGTGAAGAGAAACTTTATTTCAGAAACAGTACAGAATTTTTAATTGATTATCCTTTATCTGGGATGTTTCTTATTTCATTGAGATGTTTCAATAAAACTTCATTTTTGCAATAGTTCCTCTGGTCTTATTAGTATCTATGTAATATCTCTGCCAATCATTGCAAATTAATTACAATAGTACCCCACCATAAAAACATTTTATTCTTTGAATCAAATGGGCAACACATAGCCAAATATTTAAAGTGCTTTTTATGGGTTGGATGTTATTTGCTAGTGGGACAATAAAATGTTTTCTGTGTCAATGCTCTTCAACTCAGTTCTCAGTTCAAAACATTCTAAATAATAAAGTAAGTAAGATGTCTTTAGTGACTGATCTAGCTATGCTGTTATATGTCCAACTACAACAGGATAATGATAAATTTATTTCAGGCCAGTTTTGTTTCCTTTGTTATAAAAGTGAGTTTTAATTGAGAATTAATGTATTTGCTTTATAGCAAAGAACACAAACTGTATATGTGATTGACTACTGTTAATTAGGAATTCTATAAATATTTTACATGGGGGCTGCAAATACATGTGCTATTGTGCAACCTTATCATCTACTGTAAGTGAGCCACAAGGAAATCTGCAAAACAAGACATTGAAATCTAAATGATACATGGCTTGGAATGAATAAAGGAAGCTGTAAGAAAGTGAAAAACACAGGTGATGGGAAAGTAAGAGACACAATGAGGGTAGCTAAGTGACTTATGATAAAAGATTACATAAGAATGCTTGCCTGCAGTATTTCTTCCCTCTGTTTTTAATTTTGCAACTGTCATTTGTCAAAGTAGTCCAGATTTTAGGAACTAGACAGAAGATATTTTATAAGCCTAAATGCATGTAATGACTGGAACTGGTAGGAAATCTGGTAGCAGAAAATGTATGTTTCCTTAAAGGGAATCTGTCGTCATTTTAAACTTTTTTTTTTTTTTGCATTTTTATAAAAAACACACATAACACCATAAACACTGTCTGGCAAACAAAATGTTAATCCACAAATCCATGTATAAGTTATTTTAGTTTGTATTTTGTCATGGGGGCTTCCATTTTTGCTCATTACACATTCATCCTGTGCTGCTCTAACAGCAGGCACGGCATTACCTGTGTGCTTGGAGGCAGCCACTCTGTAATGAAAAGCCAGGTTGCACCACGACATGAGAATCTAGCTGTACACTCCCCCTCCCCTCTCTGCCAGTGTGTGATGTTTGGAGGAGAGAAGTCACATGGTTTGCAGGGAAGCAATTACTTTCACTTTCCTACATCCTGCTCTACAGCTGCACTAGCAGCCCCTCCTCCCACAGACACTATCAAAGCTCCTGCCATTCTGTAAGTTTGTTCTCTGCTTTCCTTTGGAGGGGGGAGCTTTCTCTCCTTGCTGCCTTCCTAGTTTGTTTTACTGGTGGTAAAGGAGCTGTGAGTTCCCTCTGCTATCCACCTCACACAGACCTTGCACCTTTCCTGCCTGCAATACTTCTTTTTTCATTAACTACTTACTGTCTCCTTTCTCCTGAGCTATTTTAACCCTTTCTAGACTTCCTCCTAAGTTTTCCTGGTTTTCAAGTATGTCCTTATTTTATCCTTTTTACTATTCCCTGTCATCAGTCCTGGGAGTGTACTCCTGTGTTTCTCCTGTGTTTCATTTTCGTGTAAACAAATTTAAATAAACTATCTATATAAAATATTTTTTCCAGTGCCCAAAATGAATTGTGTGTGTGTGTGTGTGTATATATGCCTGTGTGCAGTCCTTGTTAAAGTTTGAATGTAAAGCTGGAAATGGAGATCGCACTCACAGGTCTTAGAAGTGTTTAAATGTCTTTATTGTCCACTGAATAAAGACATTTAAACACTTCTAAGACCTGTGAGTGTGATCTCCATTTCAAGCTTATATATATATATATATATATATATATATATATATATATATATATATATATATATATATATATATATATATATAATTCCACATGTAACGGCACTCACCATATAAAATATCACAGCTGGGTGCTGACCGTAATTCACACAAGCCCAATATGAAAGCACTCACAGCAGATTTCATCAGTGTATATAAAGATTTATTCACCGCTCACATCTACGCGTTTCAACCCTTAATGGGTCGTCATCATCCTGATGACGACCCATTAAGGGTTGAAACGCGTAGATGTGAGCGGTGAATAAATCTTTATATACACTGATGAAATCTGCTGTGAGTGCTTTCATATTGGGCTTGTATATATATATATATATATATATATATATATATATTTATTTTTGAAACGTAAGTGGGGGCAGTGATCACAGGACTATCTTATTTCAGTCCTTCTGAAGTGGTGTCAGTGAGAGTTTATCTTGATACCTGCCTATTGTTCAATTGACAGGCTCAGCAGACAAGGCTCTATTTACATTACAGCAGCTTGTAGGAGGGAGGGGTAATGACATCACTCCAACTTGCAGTGCAGCAGTAAAGTGTGACTGAAGTTTATCAGAGCACAAGTCACATGACCTGAGGGCAGCTGGGAAATGTCAAAATGTCTAGCCCCATAGCAAATTTTAAAATTAGATATAAAAAAATCCATTTCTTGTTTTGAAAAACAGATTTCAATGCAGGATTCTGCAGTAGTAGCACTATTAACTGATACATTTTGTAAAAAACATTTTTTTCCACGACAGTATCCCTTTAATAAAGCCTTGTCAATATTTATTTGTCTGATGTTATGTACAGATAATAATGATGAACCTAAAGGAAGACTGAATATAAGATCTCAATTACTGCAAAGTGATAAGTATGGCAGTAAAATCTGAAGAAAAAGAAAAAAAAAAATATATATATATATATATATATATATATATATATATAAATATACTAGGAAAGGTAATGTTTGTTGGGCAAAGCTGTGGATGGTGGTGGAAGTATTAGCTTTTCTCAGCATGATATTATTGAGCAGGGTTACATACATACATACTGTACATACATACATGTACATCTTTTGGTCCCTGATCCTAACCACTGGTGCAACTGTTTCTTCTGTGTGTGTGCTTTCAGGGAAGTTATTGGAGCTGTAGATGAATACATCTGCTTTAAATATATTTAACTTTTGGTGGAAAATGGGCTACTCGACAATACAGGGGGCTATGGGTGGAGGATGGAGGGAAGTCTCCATACCTGGTGCAGAGTTGACAGTCATTGTGATGGTTAGGGACAGTGAGAAGCTGGTACTAACAATGGTGCAAGAGGGCGAGGGGAATAGCTGGTGCAAAAGTGGGGTTTGGAAGAGGAACCAGTAGCTATAGGTGCCAAACTTTGGGAATGGGAAATCAAAGAAAGGAAAACAAAGGGGGTTAAAGAATGTGCTAACAGAGAAACATTTGGTGCCGAAGTTTAAAGCTTTCTGATCTCCTTTATGACAACAGAGCTATGTGGTTGACCTAGGAAAAAAACATATGGAGGGATGGTATGTATAGTGCCCATTAGGCAATCATGGATTTTGCTTGTTTGACATTTTTAAAGTGGACCTATCACCCAGAAAATAAACAGAAAATAAACAGCTGTAAAATAAAAAGTCCCTTTCAAATCAAACATGAAATCCAAATTCTTTTTTTAATTAAAGCGTTCATAGTTGTTGTAAACTCATTTAAATATCTCAGCTGTCAATCAAATACTGTCTGCCCCTCCTCTGTGTCTTAGCCTCTTAGGCATCGAGGTAAGGAATTATTTTCACTTTCCATTCAGCACTTCCTAGATGTCACTGCTCTCCCCACATTCTCCCAGTTCTCATTTAATTGTGTAACCAGTGCATGGGAATGGACATCAGGTCCCCCATTCTGGTGCACAAACATACATGATTGCCCAATAAACACTAGTGTTGTTAATAATGTATTTAAATATGTTACTCAAATTAAAGATGAAAAGTAGGTAAACGTTTTGGACAGTAAATCAGACAACTGAGATAAGTGGGACTTTAAAAGAAGCAGTTATATAGTGCCATATAATGCTGCCTTTTACAGTATGTGACCAGCACAGAACTGCATGACAGATACAGTATGTGCATCTTAAATAGGGATGTCGCGGACTGTTCGCCGGCGAACTTGTTCGCGCGAACATCGGCTGTTCGCGTCCGCCGCAAGTTCGCGAACGTCGCGCGACGTTCGCCAATAGGTGTTCGCGTCAAAATCGTTCGACCATTCGACCATTCGATCGCTAAAATCGAAGGATTTTCGTTCGAATCGAACGATCGAAGCCATTGGATTGAATGAAATCATTCGATCCAATGGCTTCGATCGTTCGATTCGAACGAAAATCGTTCGATCGAACGATTAAAATCCTTCGATCGTTCGAATCGAACGATTTTCGGATGTTCGAAGTTCGCGAACTGTTCGCGAACTGTTCGCAAATTTTGCCGGTGTTCGCGAACGGCGTTCGCGAACACATTGGCGGCGGTTCGCTACATCCCTAATCTTAAATACTGGTCAAAGGTTAGGAGTCAATGAGGAAAATGAGAACAGCATTAACACCAGAAATGCTACTAAGAACAGTAGAAAAGACCTTAACCCTAGAAATGTAATCCCAGGAATGCTAGAAATCACCACAATAATTGAATAGAAACATTAATCCGTGATACACAAAATACAGTAATAGGTAGTAATTGGCAGTAATTTGGAATGCAAGAAATATCAATAAAAATGTGCTGACTTGTTAATTACATTGACATATGGTCAAAGTCATAGATTTGCTATGGAATCATTAAACTAATTTGATTTTATTGCTTGCTTTTTTGAAAACATTTACTTATTATTAGGGATGCACCGAATCCACTTTTTTGGATTCGGCCGAACCCCCGAATCCTTTGTGAAAGATTCGGCCGAATACCGAACCGAATCCGAACCCTAATTAGCATATGCAAATTAGGGGTGGGAAGGGGAAAACCCTTTTTTACTTCCTTGTTTTCTGACAAAAAGGCATGCAATTTCCCTCCCGCCCCTTATTTGCATATGCAAATTAGGATTCGGATTCGGTTCGGCTGGGCAGAAGGATTCGGTTGAAACCGAATCCTGTATTCGGTGCATCCCTACTTATTATCAGTGCAAATTACTTTGCATCCTTAAATTATGGATCAATATAAGATGTTAATATAGAGGAATTAATAATTTTTCATATAGGAACTGGCCAGTGCTTACGTGCACACATTTCACAATTAAAAGGGCTAGTTTATACCACCAATTTTAGATTTCTAGTTATATAACCAAACACTCTTTACTCTGTATTTTGTAATCTTGTGTTATGGGTTCTGTGGGCAATATTCACTACTATTTATCTACCAATAGTCATCAACATATCTACCCATGGGCCCCAGTGCAAGTTTTTAGCCTGGGCCTCATTAAACCAGTTAAAAGAATCACCACTGACCCTTATTTAATTGCATGTAAGAATGTCTTGTAATACTGTATTCCAATAAACTCAGGCACCTTAGATCTATTAAAGACCTTTACACATTTCAGTAGCTTAAACTAAATTAGTAAAATATAAATATTGTTATCCTCTGCCAGAAGTACTGAGTAATTTAGACCACATTTTGGACATACCTGACAGATTACATAGCATTTTTCCTAAAAATCTGGATTTATGTGAGAAGTTATAAGTTTTAAACTATTACTAGTGATGGACGAATTTTTTCGGTAGGCGCGAATTCGCGGGCGAATTTGCGCAAAAAAATTTGCTGGCCTCAAAAAAATGTTTTTGGCACATTGGAAAAATGGACGCCAGCGTCAAAAATGGGCACCGGCATCAAAAAAATGGGCGCCGGCATCAAAAAACGAGGTGCAGGTGCCGTTTATCGAATTTTTCGCAGTTTCGCGAAATTCGCACATTTTTTGGTGAAGCAAAATGGCGCAAATTCGCCCATCACTAACTATTACATTTCTGAAGTTGTATGAAGCTAAATTCAGTTTAAATTCTGTGGGATTTAAAATCAGTGCATGGATGCAGGGCCTTGACTAAAATGTCCTATTAGCACAGTCCAATTCATACACAAGTAGCTTGATATCGCATACAATGTTAAGTATAGTTGCTAAAATGGGAATGGAAATCACAGTGCTGGAAATGATAGGCACAATTTTTATGATTCAAATGAACAGAGGCAGAATTGTGCTTGTGAACTCAATGGGCAGTGCGTATGGTACAAATGTTAATAGTTATTTTTTTATAAACAGGATAAAATGGGCACAGCTTGCAGGCAATTATTTATAGAATGCCAATAGAATAATCATTTTAAAGCACAATCTAAAACTTCTTCTGTGGTGCCATGATTCTCTCATAAGTCTGATCAGGCATAAAATGCTATTAAATATTTTTCCCATCACTACCCATAGGATCTGACAGACTAACAGAAGACCAAGTGTGTTCAATTTGTTATGTATAGGTACCCAAGGATGAGTAGAGTATAACAGTTCTGTATACATTTAAAAACATTATTCAAAGTTTTTATTATACTTGTAGTTAATTTTAAAATTTAAAAGGACAGATGATTTCCCTGGCTGACTTGTAGTAATAGTGCATTTTTATTTTTACACATAGGCATAGCCTATTTTTAGCACTGCATTTCAAGTAAGCTAAATACTGTATGTATCTGCAGAACATCCTATTTTTAAACAGTGTGAGTATTTTATTGTGGTCTTTAATCAAGAATAATGGATTGAAATCTCCAGGCATTTCTTCTTGAATATAGACAAGGAAACTGACAAATGTACTTTTAATGGACCTCACTGGAACCATACTATAGGGGCCTCATTAGGAGACATTTTTGAACATCATTTTCCCCTTGTGGATGCCACTTTACGTTATTTCTTTAAAAATGTGGCTGCTGAAGATAATTACTGAAAAAGCATATTGTGTTTTGTAGCGTTACAGACATCAGACACCAGAGATTGTAAGTCCTAACAGGCATCAAAAATGTATATTGTCACAGATGAATGTAGATGATGAATATATGCAGATGGTTTTTCAGTGTAGGATTATTTTTTTCCTCCTGTTGTCATGCTTTAATTATTTGTATGTAATTATTTTAAATATTTACAATACTAAATGCACTTTGGTATTGCTCCATGTAGTTACACGTAACTTCTTATATATACAAAAAGAAATTGATTCAAAGACATTTTTTTTACATTTAGAAAGAATGTACACCAACTATGTGCAAAAATGCAGCCATATTTCACTGTTACATCAAACATTTTATTTTGAGGGTCATTTAAATTAAATAAAAAACATTAGTACATAAAATAGAATGTGCTATATTTTAGAATCATAGCTATAACTAATTGTAATGTCAATATTAGTAGCAGAGTGACCAGAAAGTATAATGCTGCAATAATCTATTTTGAAACATCAAGGGTTGAAGTGAATTCAAGGGAATTTTCGAAGTAAAAAAAATTTGAAATTCGAAGGAATTTTTTGGATACTTCGACCATCGAATAGGATACTACAACTTTGACTTCAAATTAGATTCAAAGTAAAATCGTTCGAATATTCAACCATTCTATAATCGAAGTACTGTCTCTTTAAGAAACTTCGATTTCAATACTTTGCCAAATTAAACCTGCCGAAGTGCTATGTTAGCCTATGGGGACCTTCTAGAGCATTTTTCTATGTTTTTGGAAGTCAAAGTAAAATCATTAGATCGATCGCTGAAATCCTTCGATTTGTTCGATCCAAGCGATTTAATCGTTCGATCAAATGATTTTACTTTTACCGCAGGATACCCAAATTAGATGAAAAAAAATTTGACTTCAATAGTTCAAAAGTTTTTTAATTCGATGGTCGAATTTCGAAGTATTTTTAACTTCAAAATTCGACCCAAGATAAATCTGCCCCCAAGAGTGTGTTTAAGTTATTTTTCAGTGAAATTAAACATATTTGCAACAGTTTCCTGAATTTCAGTTTGGTCCTTTTTCAAGGTATCAATGGCTTGATTCTAAAGTATGTCCATGCATCCATTGTGAGGAGGCAAATTATGTGCACAAATACAGTATTTTATTCAGCTTTAATGTCATTAGTGCAATTATTGTATCTCACCACATTTTCAAATGGTATTGAAATGTCATTGGTAAATATATTTTCTTATCTTAGAAATAACCCCAGCATTTTAGGTCAAGGAGTATTTTTAGCATTTAGGACAGGGCCCTCTAAGCTTCTAAATGGAGCACAGAGGTCTGTAGTTATTTGCACAATGCCCTACTTTGCACACTGCATGGGGCATTGTTAATGTTCCCCTTGCGAAATTCGAGTGTGGATTTTCCCTGCTGGCAAAACAGTGATGTGAAACAATCCATATTTATGATCTGTGATAAAATAAAAGTTTATTAAAAATTAGATCTTGTAGAAAATTTGGCTTTATAAATAGATAACATTTTTACAAAGATGCAATAAAATATGCCTTCTAATTGTGTTTCCAAACAATGCAATGTAAGCCTTACACAAGTGATCAAAAATACAACATGCGGGGGAGAAGAAAAAGAAAGCTGCCCACAATAAAGTATTTGTTTTCAATAGATAGAGAAAAACAAATTTCACCATTTCATATTCTTCATTAGATCCATACTGGATTGTGAATTTGAATTTCTCATTGCATATTTTTATGCAACATTGAAATATTTTAAACCTGCTTGAAGGTGATTTGATTTGGCACGAAAAATTACTTTTTCAAGAAGCACTGGTGCAAATGAAAAAGTAAGTAAGCTTTCATTTACTGGTATATGAGGTACTTTGGCTGCACAATACTTTCAGATACGATTAAATAAAAATATGTTTGCAAAACAACGTATATTTTTAGTGATGAGCGAAATTCGCGAAACTACATTATAGTCTATAGTTGTTTCTGCTTTGCAAGGGCAAAAAATCACAAACGTCTTTTGTTCAGTATATTGCTAGATTGTTAGAGGACCTCCAATCCACTATGCTACAACTGCTTTGTCAATAGAAAAAAGGTTCCCATGTTGGTGCTCGGTAGGTTTTAGGTGGTGAAGTAAGTAGTGAAGTTTTTTTTAAAGAGACAGTACTTTGACTATTGAATGGTCGAATAGTCGAACACATTTTAGTTCAAACCGTTCAATTCGAAGTCGAAGTCGTAGTCGAAGGACGAAGTAGCCAATTCGATGGTCGAAGTAGCCAAAAAAAACTTCGAAATTCAAAGTATTTTTCATTCTAATCCTTCTCTTGAGCTAAGTAAATGTGCCCCTTAGTAACTCTGTTGCTGTTTTTACCAAAAATATCGTCTGTAGTTAATAAAAATGTTTGCTAGATAAACAAAACGGTGTCATTTCCTTTGTGTCAGCTTCTAGAATGAGACAGTGCTGAAGTTTAAAATGTGAATCTTGCACATATAATATTTTATCAATTCATGCAGTTGTGTCTACATAAACTGAGAGATATAAATTACCACAATTACATACCTCTTGTAAATAGATCCATAACCATATACACATTTATATCATCCAGACATTTGTGCACCTGAGCATTTCATGCTCATTTAAACTGAATATTTTGTGTGTGTTTATGCACAATCCCCCTCTAGTAATCCTCACTGTTTATATTTGCAAAGAAGCATGTTTACTACTTGGGGATGATATAAAACTAGGCATTATAATGAAGATTTTTGACCCAAATGTAGACGTGAAAAGTACATGGGCAGAAAGAAAATGTTCAGGCTCTTTACATTATAGGGCCTCCCTGTTGTCTCCTTAACAATATTATTTTCATTAATTGAAAACATCCAATTAAACATAAACTTTGCATGCTTTATTTACTAATTTTGGTCTGTGAAATATAAATCATCTGGCCAAATTTTTATGACAACTTTCCCTTTATTTTACAATAAATAAATAAACAATATGTTTATGAACTTGAGGTTAATCTATTTCATAATCAACAACCTATTCTCTAAAGTTCAAGGAATAAACTCCACAGTAATAATGACTATTGTATTGATCTCTCTCCTATCATAGCTCATGATAATTTGCCATTTAACAATTTAGCAACATTTAAGTTTTTATTTTCTCAAGGCTTAATTGCAACTATCATGAATTGAAAATTCATGTTTGACTTATACTATTAATAGAAAATGTGTATTTTTTCCCCAGTAACTACACAACTCCCTTGTTGAAAAAGGGAAATACAAGATGGTAATAGGCATCTGACATATGCCATTTAATGGAAAATATATCAGACATGCAGACTTAGAGGTTTAGGATATCATTTCTAGTAATTTTATTCACAATCAGCACTGTATTTTGGTGTGATTTCAAGAACAGGTTCATAATAGCTGGAGTACTGTAATCATTGGTTGTTTGTAATACGGTAGAACATACTTGACTCATACATTATCATTCTGTGCCCATTTCCTCAGAAACTAAATACTATTGAGTAGCGAATGACCAAAAATTCACGAAGTCAATGGCCGTCAAAATAATTTTGATGTGCGTCAATTTTATGCGCACAACTATTTTGTCCAAATGCATTAAAGTCAATGAGGGTCCAAATAATTTTGACACACACCAATTTTTATGTGTGCGACAATTTTGATGTGCTCCAATTTTGTTGTGATGTGGAGGATTTTTCGCTTATGAATTTTCGCCGCATTTTTGTGAATTAATTTGCTTGCAGCGAAACATGGAAATCAGCTGCAAATTTGTGTCTGGCAAATTTATTCACCCATCACTACTATTTAGTCCCTTTGTTCTGCACATCATTTTAGGCTGGGAGGCCCATTTATCAACAGTCTCATTGTTTTTGAAGCCACTAATAAGCTCACTTCCACTAAAACCACAAATGTCATTGAATTCATTAAATCTGAATTTAAAAAGCATGAATGGAAAGAAAAAACTGAATATTTTGGAAAAAAATGAATACTCTAAAACCTCTGAAAACCTCCAAATACTTTAATTCCAACTGAAAATAAAAAATACCAGAATATCTCAAATCCCAAATTGATTAAACAAAGGTCCAATAGGATTATCACAATACCCCTTAACTTCTTTAAAACATTGACAACTTTTAACAGGGGGATTTTTGTATTCAAATTTGTTTTGTGTTTTTTACATTTAATAAACGTTTAAATCTTTTTTAGAGTTTTATAGAAATATAGAAAAACAACACATTTTTAGATTCATGAAATGCTTTTTTGAATGTTACTCAATAGGTCTCTTAGTATTAAGTTGTGGACAAGAAATACTCTTAGCAGGCTATGGAGCTACTACACTGAAAGGTGTTAGATTACATTAAATGACTTTATGCATACAAGATATGCAGGAATAACCTACAAGACCATGGCAGAGATATCTAAAGGCTGTGGCTATTTGAATTGTTAAAAGGATGATTGAATATTACATTTAATCAGGTTTCATCATTGCTATTAGGTCAGTATTTTCCATCTTAATATTAAATCCACAATCTTTCTTCTAATGGGATTATAGATGAGCATTACTGGAAAATGTAATAATCCTCCAAACCCAAAGAAGCACATATATGCAGGTTAGAGATGACGGTGGTAAAATAATGAATTTCAGATTATAATGAGAACTAAAGATATGGTCAAGAAAATATATATAATATATAACATTAGCACCTACTAACATGGTAATATTAAAAGCTAAAGCTTTTTTAAAAATACTGCTGTTGGCCGGTAGGTGCAAATAGAATTCATGTAACCAGGAGCATTCTGCAGCATAAATGTATATATACACAACGCAAAGTACAATATTCCATACTGCCACAAATGTCAGACAAAAATATATTACTATGGTTAAAGCATTGTGGGCCCATAAGTGCCAAAACTGAATCAGATACTTTGCTTTTGCAAGCAAGTAGGATTGGATTTTAAAGAGAATGATAGAGAGTTCCCTATAGAAGAATTTAGAAAGGGAATTTCAAAGATAAAGCAGAGGAAGAAAAGTTAAAGGTGGAAGTAGACTATTTGAAAATGCAGTGGCTTTGTCATAAAGGAAGAGTGGACAACCAGGAAGATGCAAGTGAAATGTGCAGAAGAGGGAAAGTCTTTGAAATTAAGAAAATGTCATTGTTAGAATAGTTAGAGAAGGAAAAATAATATACAAAGTTTACCTCAAGGCAGTGTGCTGGATCAAAAAGAGCTGATGTTATTTCATCTGCATCTTGAAAAGTAGAGTAGGTATAGATTTGAGTGGTAAGACTCAGTTTATTTTACTAGGTTCCATTTAATATGGCCTTATTTCTTCTAGGCGTTTCAACAGAATGGTCAACAATATCAAATAAACCCAAGAAGATCAGAAGTATTCTTTTGCAAATTTCAAGTTGGTTAAAAACCAGAATGCAGATGGGTCAGCCTTTTCTGTTCTTGATATTGTTGAACATATAGCAAGCTGATTGTGGTGTAGAAGGAGCATTTTATTTTGCCAGTGACATTATGCTGCTTTTTTATCCACAGACTTTGAATCATTTTCTGTTTTATGGGAAAGTCTGCTGTTCCTATGTGTTAATCATTCTATATATATAGAACATGGACAGCCACACACTTTTATGTATACAAACTAGGCATTTTCAAGTAAATTGTCCTTCACAGTAGAAAAACAATATTAGCTTTCTAAGCAAAAATTATATCTCTATTTAAATACAAAGATCCCGTTTCATATGAGGAAAACAGGGTACCACAAAAAATAAATCAGCAATTTCCTTCTTTAATGAAAATACAATTGTAAAATCTTCAAGGGATTTATAGTTTTCTGTGCAACTGGGGAGACAATGTGATAAGGTCTTCTAACCATACTGTTTAATTACATTAAAAGTCAAGAGAATTACCTCAAGTACTTTATCCTTGAACAGTGTCACAGTCATCCTTGGATAAATCATTCATATGAGGCTGCAAAAGAATAACGATTGTGAAATCAAGTCACCTCTTGGATGTCAAACATAAACCATTTGTCTGTATAAATATGAAGCAACTACTTAATGTAATCTAATAGTACAATAGAGTAGCTACCAATACAGCCATACAAATAAAATGTGATTAAAAAAATCATGCAAAGACTGATGACAAACATAATTCAATATGCTTAACCATATAATGGTGGTATCAGTATTCTACTGTGGAAGGGCAAAGCATTTTTTTTCTATATAAAATGACTGTCTATTACTCAATCACTACCATAAGAAATCAAGTTTGGTGTCTAGGTCATCTTTTAAACAAATAGTTTTAAGATTAATTTATTATGTCAAATTGTCCATACTGTATTTGTTTGCATTCCTTTAGTATTTGAGCCTTGGAGTGTTTTGATCACCTTACTACTATCAGTGAAATGCAGTGCTCAATATGCCCTGGTCTAATGGCAGTCAGTGTTTGCCAATGTATTGAAAATAATTTTCAGGAGTATCTTGTGTCATTGGCTTAAGTGAAATATTCTTAAAAAGGGGCTATAATATACAACATGATAGGCTTTGTGGGTATGGTTTTATAATTTTAAGTGTTTCATTCATTATAGGTTAATCCTAGGTTACATTCTGTTGGCTATACATTGCTTCCATTTTAGCATAAATGACTTTAGTTCTTTTAAAATGTTCATTTCGAAGAAATCTGCATTGTTACACAAATAGAGAAGATTCATTTGAGCTCCTGTAACATTTGCTTGTACTGCATGTAATCCTTTTTAAATATTCACAAGCAGTTTATAAAATTCAGCAGAGTGTATTATTATATGGCAATGATCCTCTTAATATTTCAGATTTCCTTACAGTTGAGAGAGGTTTAACTATCCTTGGGATATGAAAAACAAGATGATTAAACTTGATTTGAATTTAAGACTTTTAGATTGGAATGCCAAGATGCAGACAACTTTATACTAATAAATCATAGTGTATTTTACAACTAGTACTTTACAAAGAAAGCATGTTTCTGCTTAGATGCTATGTAAATAATCCAGCAGATGTAAGTGGTAGATCAGCACAATAAAATCTCTCTATTCTGATTTTAAATGCATGTCAAATATGTAAGTAATCATAGGAATATGCTAGTGGGGGCCTAGGTGGTCATTTCATAGGAATAATGTATCATTTTTGCTGTATGTTATTGGTGCGCAGAAGTGGAGATAACAGGGTTCAGCATGTCTATTACAATATATATACTTTTTCAATTCTATTCTACAAGGAAAGAAAAAGAAAATTGGGAGTATTGTATTTTCATTGGAAGAAATGGAACTTGTATATATCAGTGTTACACAGAAAAAAAATATCTTCATAAAAGTTAGGCATTTGATTTGCAGCATTGCAGTCCTCTGCATTGTCTTTGAATTTAGATATGCTACTCCTTACAGTGTATTTTTCGTTTTTACTTTTCCTACCACATATCACCAGCCCGAATAAGTAGCTTTAATATATAGCTGCTGTTTCAAGAGAGTTACAAATAACTTTTTGATACATTTAGTTAAAATGTGTTGTATAGTAAGGCAATATCTTGTCTCTCTCTCTGCGTGCCTAACGATAATGTCATAGATTCATTGTAAGCAAATAAAATACCACTGAAACTCTAATAGCTTCTTTGAGTCATTCCCCATAGGTTTTTTTTCAATGAATTTGCTTAAAATGGCAAGATACTGCAACTGTGTACATGAAAAAAATGGTGAAAGTACTACAGATGCATAAACTAATGTTTGCATAAATGGGAACTATCAGTATGTGTTTAGGCTTACAGTGTAAAGCTTTTTTCATATTTCTAACTCTGTCCTTTTCTGTCAGATTGTTATTCATGGCATTTTTCCAGTTAGCGATTGTTTTATTTATTTATCTTTCAGCCCATATAAAATATTAGATTTACCTTGTTTTCTGTATAAAGAACTGTTAAGCTGTTTAAGAATTCCATTCCAAAATGTTACACGGGTGACTTTGTTAGAGGTATTAAAGTGTTTTTTTTTACTGCAAATATGTCACACAATCTCCTGTGGTGCAAACTAAAAGAGCGTTTGTAAGCATTGCGATTTGCTGGTAAAAAAAAATCCTTTGTTTTCTTGCCTATTACAAGAATGTTATGGTGTTGATGGATTTGCATGTAGAACAAAAATGAAATATCTAGTAGAATTCATCAAAAGGCAACTAAACATGTGGAGGGTTATTTATTAAAGTCCAATTTTTTTCTGGTCAGAATTTTAAAGGAAAAAAAAAATAATATTTTTGTTAAGAAAAAATACGCTAATTGTTTCTCGATTTAATAAAACGCTGATGGTGTTAAAAATCTAAATAAAAAAGTATTCCAACTCAGGCCTGTCAAGTTCATCTAGAAGGCAGGTGTCCCATTGACATTTTGAAGATATCCTGATCTACACTGGGTTTCGTTCAATAAACACAAGATTTTGTGGTTTCAGGACTCAAATCTGAAAAAGTTGCAGATTTCGACAACAAATCTGAAAAAAAATGTATCAAGTCTTTTCCTGCACAAGAAAATCTTGTGAAATTTTTTGAAAAATAGGGGGGAAATGTCCATGCAGGTTTTGGTCTGAGTGGTTTCCAGAAAATAGTGAGGACATTTTAGTTATGATTCAGTTTGATATACTATCCCCTTCAAGTTTTTATCTTGAAAACATTCCACCACTCAGAGTGGCTTCTTCAAGTTAACTGACATGGTAGGGAGTTCCCTGGTATTTAAACCCTTGAAGGTAATAAAGTCACCAATATCCAATCTCAATGGTTCAATTGAACATTCAGAAAAGTGTTGACTGAAACTCACAGATGTGTGAAAGTGTGATTCGGTCACAATTGTACCATCATTTTCATTGAAGGTGTTGGCTGAAATTCACAGTTGTGTTAACGTGTCATCCAGTCACATTGGTACCATGATTTTCATTGAGGCATGTGTTAAAATTTCAATGTACATGACTGGAAGTGTGAATTGTTGTGTATTCCCTATACTTCAGTTGAACTGAAAAAGCCACTCGGATGAGTGGTGAAACGTTTCAAGAAACAAAACTCTATAAAGAAAAACTCTAAAAATGTCCAGTTGCCTTTGAATTAATTCTACTAGATACTGTATATCATGACCTGGATACATGAGAATCATCTTAGGAACAAAAACACAAATTATTTGCCTGATTTGATTTAGAGAGTTCGGTATCTAGAATTTCATATTTTACCGAGAAAATTAAACTTTTAAATGCAGCATATTTCCCTCTCTTCCTAAAATTTGTGAATGTAATTGTAGTGAGAATGCAACACAAATATCACTGTTGTATCATTGCTCTAGAAGCCATCAAGATAAGCCCCCCAAGACCCACTCTATAGGGTAGATTTATCAAAGCATGACAGTAGAGCTCACCACAGTAAACTTCCACCACTCTATTCTATTGGATTGGATTTCAGAGATATATTAACTGGTGAAAGTTACAGTTCACCATATTACCTTCAAAAATGCAGTGGGTGGCTTTTTAGCAAGTGCAGAAATATACAGTAGTGTTATTGAAAATATCGCTTAGTACAAGTTGATCGAGGGACAAGTCTGAGCCATCGCAGAGTCAGGAAGGAATTTTTCCTCATCTGAATTAAAATTGGGGAGGCTTCAGAAGGTTTTTTTTTTTCCTTCCTCTGGATCAACTAGCTGTTAGACAGGTTTTATATAGACATAAAAGGTTGAACTTGAAAGACTTGTGGTTTTTCTTTCAACCTTATTTTCTATGTTACAATGATAACTTTGATAAATACGCCTCTCAAAAGCCCATAGGAATGAATAAAGAGTGTCGCAGAATTTTACTGTGGTGAGCTCTAATTTCACACTAAATCTACCCCTAAGAGTGAAGAATATTTGCCTTAATAAGAGGTTTATTGATCAACATTCACATTTTTCTGGGCTAAAACTAATGAATTCAAATTATATTTTTCAAAACTTACACTTTAGAGGTTTATTAGGTGCAAACAACTTGAAAAACTGGAATGTAAAAATTCTGCATCTAAAAGCTGTGGAATTCATGTAGAAGTCAAAGGGAGTAGTCTTAAAACTTTTTCAACTTTTTCACAGTTTTGTTTGGGTACACCCATTGAAAAAGATGGGTAGAATATGAATTCACCAGTTTCAATGCTTTTTAACATGTTTTTATTCAAGTTAGTGTTTTATATAGAGTAATTGAAGTTTTCAAGTTTAGTTTCTTGAATGAAAAAAAAGCTAACTTTTACAATTTTGAACTCTGATAAATAAACCTCATAGTCATTTTGTAAATCATTATTATTTTGGAAATGTAAAAATGTAATGAAACAAAAGGTTACATGATAAGCAATTAGCTGACCCTCTAAATATAAATCTTGCTGTCATTTTGATCACTATAACTAGAACCTCATTTTGGACCTTTTTTTATATTAAAAATGACCAATTCATAAACGTGTTTTCTTTTAACTGCCAGTTTGCATATTTTCTACTTAATATATATAAATCTAATTGGAAGACAAGCTGTTATTAATCAAACTGTAAAAAGTGCTGCCGGATTTTTAGAAGGAAGGGTCAGCATGTTCAGATTTTATTTTTACTTGATAAAACGGATTTTGGAAAATAAATAAAAATCACAAGTAGGTGTTTCCAAAAAAGTTCTTGCTGCATACACTGCTAAATAAAACCTGTTATTATGTCAAGTAAAATGTTTAAATCACTTAACAGCATGAGTGTTTCAGTCAGCTGGAATGCATTTGCATTATACGGATTATACAGCAAGCCAGCACAGCAGAAAGATTAGGCTTCACAATTTTTACAGGTACTGGTTAAAATCTTTTCCTCAGTTAAAGGATATAGTTGACAGCTCACACTCATGAGTGAAGTTAATCTGGAACATTATCCGCCCATTTTGCACTGAGCAGTCCCTAAAGCAGTTTGAAATATGCATATGAACTGAACCATTGTTGAGATCAAATTTTTAATACCCTAGTGAAATGGGGGGATCGAAAGATAAAATAAAAGCTTGCTGCTATGATACTAAGGATTCACAGAGGAAGTAAAAACATTGCTTCAGTGAATACATGGCTTTTGACTACAGAAGCTGGGAAAGTTGCTGGAGGGACTTGTAGAGTCCCTTCTCTAATGCATGGCTAATAGCTTAGCATTAACTGTGTCAAGCTACCAGGCTACGTTTTTCAGTCCCTTGTTATTGGGAAATTATACTTGTGTGAAATTAAACTCCTTTAATTCTATTTCCCAAGTACATGCGGGCTAATCTAACCTAGTTGCTCTTTTCGAACAAAAATAAACATTAAAGAAACCGAAAACAGATTGGACGCATTGATTACATTTTGGTTCCTGGTATCACTGAGAAAATGACAGTTTGAAAATTGGCAGACAGAAAAGACATGCTTGAAAATTGGAAAACAAGTTACAGAACTATGATCACAATAAATACACAGTACAGGTATCTACAGATACAGTATACTGTTTTATTTTTACCTTTATTTTACCTAATTGCTCAAGATTATTTTCTGTATTATTGGATTAATTATGATAGTTACACATGCCACCAAATTTGCAAGAAATAGACTAATGACATTTTTTGTAGTCTTGCTCATAGAACTATATCACTATTTCAGGCCTTGCTATTGGGTTCTTTCCAATTCTAATATAAACATGTTTTTTTTTTCTCTTCTGGACCTTGAAGCCTGGAAATGAACCCACCACTAGTGACTGGTACATGACAACTGTGTGTAATTTGTTCCTTTTGCTTTCAGGTCATGTTGCAAGGCTTATGGTTATGGTTAAATAGGCCAATTACTGAGGGTGGGACAAGGTGCAAAGTGACCTCCCTCAGCATTCCGCATAGTCATGAGGGGCAGAGGGGAAACAAGATACACATCCCCCCTCCAGTTGCTTACTTGTCCCCTAACTTGTGCATCATTTAGATGTGTAAGTTACTGAGTGCCAGTGTATGCAGGCAGTAAACAGCACTGTACTTACTGCCTGTCCTATTTTAAGGTCAGGGTTGCTTTGAACCCACCAGTACTGCAGTATGCACCTTGCACAAGATTTTTATTCAGAGATTCAGAGTGATGTGCTAATCCCAGCAATACATCAAGCACAAGTGATTATTGAATGCGCCACCTGATCTTTCCTGAATTTCTAGCTACCACATGATCACATCTCAGAATAAAGGTGGCCATACATGGGCAGATAATGCTGCCGATATCGGTCGTTTGGACCGATTTGACAGCTTATCTGCCCATGTATGGGGGCTTCCGACGGGTCTTCCCGATCGATATCTGGCCACCACCTTCTGGTGCCCCTTGGCGCATCGTAATTCGATCGTTGGCCATACGGCCGAACGTTCAAATTACCCCCGATATAGCCATGCCGTTAATGGCATATCGGGGAAAGATCCGCTCGTTTGGCGATGTCGCCAAACGAGCGGATCTTTGAGTCTATGGCCACCTTTAGTTTTTTCCTTATCTGGCCAGTGGAGAATCTCATTGTATATTACAGATCTAATCTGTTATCTGATGTGTATTATGTGTCCTTTTTTCTTTTTTTTCAGCTGTGAATGGCAGTCCCTATGTCTACAGAGCAGCTTGTTTACACAAATTATTGTTGTGTTACTGAAGCAAACACACCAGTTGTACCAGTGGTAGAATGGTCCCAAATCTCTTAAAAACTTTTTCAACCTGGTCACTCTTATGATGGTTCTGGCTACACTGGTTAACAGTACATTATGGGGCACATTTACTTAGCTCGAGGGAAGGATTAGAAGGAAAGATACTTCGAATTTCGAAGTATTTTTTTGGCTACTTCGAGCATTGAATTGGCTACTTCGACCTTCGACTACGACTTTGAATCAAACTAAAAATCGTTCGACTATTCGACCATTCGATAGTCAAATTACTGTCTCTTTAAAAAAAACTTCGATCACCTACTTGGCCAAGTAAAACCTACCGAGCACCAATGTTAGCCTATGGGGAAGGTCCCTATAGGCTTTCTAGGCAATTTGGGATCGAAGGAAAATCGTTCGATCGATGGATTAAAATCCTTCGAATCATTAGTTCAATCGAAGGAATTGTGCTAAATCCTTCGACTTCGGTAATCGAAGATGAAGGATTTAACTTTGAGGGTCGAATATCGAGGGTTATTAACCCTCGATATTTGACCAATAGTAAATGTGCCCCTATATGTTCATTACTTTAAAACACTTTTTTGGTGTTACTGTTCCTTTAACTTGTCTGTGACTGATCTTAATCCTGCCTTCTTACAGAAGATAGTATTTATTTTTTAATTTTGATCATCATTGCTGGGCAAATTAAATAAAAATAGTCACAATGTAAAATTACTGACATGCAGCTGATAGCAGCTAAAAGTATTGTCAAAGAGGTGGGTTCTTGCATTCCTTCGGGGAAAATGTAAACTACAGTCGAATTTTGAAGAGTGTTATTGGAAATATTAGAAAGTACCCACTGAGGCTGTTGCATTAGGGCAGTGTCTGGGAGGCACAGGATGTGGAGAACACGCCACATAATATGAGGTTCTCTGTGACATTCCATAAAGCCACAAAGCCCCTATTCCATTGGTAGCTAAGGCAAATTGTTAGCTGTTTATTTGATGCACAATACAAGCATGCATTTATCCAAAGTAAAAAAAAAAATCAATCATACCAAATGGACAGATGAACCGCAGTGCTCCACAGTCCTGAAAAACACATCCCATCTCACACGGCTAAGATATAAGCAATACATCTCTCGAAACTAGATACTGCTACTTTTCTTTAACCCTTGTAACATTATTTTGGGCTATTTAGTCTAATTGAGCGCTCAATTCCTGATTTTAATATTTGTTTCCTGGTGCTTTATTGGGGTGGGATCTAAGGCTTATTGCTACGGTCTCATTTTTATCTCAACCAATCTTCTTTCCATTCCAAGGGGCCGGTGATTTGTGGCTTATTAGGGTCAACTTAGTCTCTTTAAGATCAGGGCAAGTTAATATACCAAGGCCACAGTCTCGGTTACCCTGTCCTGCCTTCCTCTTTGTGGTGTCCCAGACTTAGAAAATAACAGGCAGTTAGTTTTTGGGACAGCTCCACCTTCTTATGTTTCATTATATCTTCTCTCCTTTCTGCTGACCGTAGCTTTGGTTTTATTTTCACCCAATTGTGGTCATATTTTATTCTAACGGGATTTTTCCAATTAATTTAATTTCCAGCACTTATTACACAAATACTATCACTTGATTAATTTAATATACCTTCCCTTCGGTCTCAATTATCCTTACTTAATTTAAGTTTTCTTTCACTATTAATTGCACTCCTTTAAGGAACCCTGTCATTTTATCTTTTTAACTCTTTTTTGGTTCAGTTCAACCTTGAAATGTTATTTAAGTTGAGAATGACAACTGAATAAACTACTCAGTGGACATTATGCACTAATTGGCACTTTATAGAATTTATGAATTATCCTAAAATCAAGTAGTTGTACAATTAATTAATTAATTGATTATGCAATTTTTGGCACTTTAATTTATTTACTTATTTAAATCCTAAGAGATTTAATGTATGCTGGTTATTGATTAGGTTGTTACCTACGGGGTACTTTTTTTCTTTATAATTTTGAGCATTTTTGGATCTTCTGACGGTTGTCAGCCCTCGTGTGGAACGTTTGAGATCCCGTTTATTTAGGGAGTTAAGAGTTTTTTCCCGTTTTAATTTTTTCATTGTACAATTTTACCCACTTTTACTTTTAATGGTCAAAAGAATTAGCATATATGAGGATAACATGGTGGGAAAATTCAAATACAAGAGTCAATGGTTTACCTATATTTCTTTTACCTGTAGTGGATATTTATCAAGTTTATCCACCTAATTCCTGTCTTATTCCTGCCCAGAAACCAACTCTACTTGCTGTAAAAACACATATTATCAAATGTTATTGTTTAACATAGATTTAAACACTGCATTAATTATCATTTGTTACTTTTATCAGAAAAATCTCTCTATTTTTTATAATAGCAATCACATCTTAAGTAGCTGTTTCTGGATCTGAAGTGATTTGCATAAATGTGGTCACACAGAGTAATTAGCAATTCATTAATATGCAATGAAGTACTAATTTACGGAGTGCCTAAAGCAGTTGTAAACTTTAATTTGCTTTTAGATTGAATTTTGTTACAGTGCAAATATCACAGGATACATTTTGCTAATCAACCCATAATATGGTCTAAATAGTAATACAGTATATCATGGAATCTGTTCCTAAGCTGAAACTTGATAAAAATGAGTGATTCTATCACTTAAAATAGTATTTTCTAAAGTGACACCATTGCTTAAGGGAGTTTACAGTAAAAAAATGAAACTTGATAAAAATGAGTGATTCTATCACTTTAAAATAGTATTTTCTAAAGTGATACCATTGCTCAAGGGAGTGTACAGTAAAAAAAACTGTTTGAGTTAAGATTTTTAGTTTTAAAAATGTTAAAGTTTTGTATTCCACATAAAGAATACATTTGGTGTAACAAGGCCCTCTCCATATTTGTTTGCTAGCTAGTTACAAAGTTTATCTGTATTTTAAAGTTCAACCAGGGAACCTGCTAATCAGATGCCAAATGTGCATAGGTTTCATAAGTGAAGAATGTACTTGACTTGGGAAAAAAATTCATATATATATATATATATATATATATATATATATGAATTTTTTTCCCAAGTCAAGTACATTCTTACACCTAAGATACAATATATATATATATATTGTATCTTAGGTGTAAAAATGTGTACAACTGACATATACTGATTGTTGCCCTATCCATATGTTTTATTGAATTTTATAAACAAATACAATTCTCTTGCTGTAGGGTGAAGCAAATAAGCAAAAATGTACTGTTTGTATATCAAGTCATGGCTCTGTAATAGGAAAAGTATATCTGTAAGTTATAAGTATGGATATTGTCTTTCCAAACAATATTATATTTAGTCAACAGCAGCCATGCATTTAATCTTCGGTTCAGTTTAAATGTAGCAAACATTGCTGTATTAATGCATAATCTGATTTATTTAATCTTCCGCTAGCTCATACAGTTTGCAAGAATGCCTCTGTTCTGTGGGTCGAGGAAAGTAGGTTGCTCTGCTCTGTCTCTGCTTCAGTGTTCAGCCTGATATGTTTCTACTTTTCTTACTTATTCTTCTCTAAAATCATATTGTTCCAGCTGAGTGATATATACACACACCTCAAAAGATTCAGCACCCATGAAGGTTACTTCATAAAAATAATAACCTTTATTGTATGATCAATGATTTGGTCTATTGATAGATAGTAGACCTTTATCAAGAGGTCATTTGTTTGGTATATATAATATAGGCATGAGTAGTGTTTATCATCTAAAAGGATAAGTTAAAATAAACTATTCCAAGCAATGTTAATCAATATACACAACCCAATATACTTAAGAATTATAAGTACAAATATGAACAACATTTGTACCTATATAAGTTTAATAGGTTAAGTAAGTCTACTTTGCCTCTGTACTAATACTCTGTACCAGTTTGACAATAGCACCTACTCTGTTGCAGGAGGCACAAGGTGCTTTGGACCACAGTGGTCATATTCATAACACCTTCTTGTCCTATACTCAAGACTCCATTCTTACATAATAATAAAAGTTCCTAATTGTGCTTCTGTACATTAACCTATGGCAACCAAAAAATGTCTAAATGTCATAGCAACCAATCAGCAGGAAGCATTTACTGGTCACCTATTTAAAACACCCATTTGATTGGTTGCTTTCGGTTGTCAGACAAGTCGCAAATATTTTCCCATCAATCTCACGCAACATATGTAACTTTACTCTTGTATGCCACCATTTACCTTGCAGACACAAGATGCATGCTTTACATACAATTTACTAGCCATTGAAAATGGGAGCAAATTATTTCCCTGGCATGTGTTGTAAAACGTTTTTGCCTGATTATTGTTGGAACAATTACACTAAACATTTATGGCAAATTTAGTTATGTTAAAACAATTTTGTGCACTCAAAAACTGTCTGATGTTTTAATTATCCCTTGAATGTGACCATATAAAAAAAATTAGGCCAAGTTTTTTTACTTGAAGGAAGTGTCATTTTACTTGAAGGAAGTGTACCACTTTGGTGGGTGCCAGGGGTTCTTTAAATGGTACAATGGTTTTGGGAATTTATAGTTGAATTTCCTAAGGCAACAGGCCAGAGATATCTACAACCAATGACTCCCTTGCTAACCCTCTACTTTGTATCGTATTCAGTAAAATACAATTGTATTTTGGTGGAAGGCACAATTATAAAGGACTGTGTATTGATACAAGTAGCTTTGTGATTGGGTGGGGTCTATGTAAATACAAGAAAATAATGTTTCCCAGGGTCTATAACTTCTAGCAACCAATCAGCAGGTTGCATTCAGTGTCTCATAGTGAACATCTTTGCCAAAGGGCAAGTTTACCTGGGCAAGTTTAGTGCTTTTTATTACATGGTGCATTAAGGGTGTATATAATAGCCCACTAATGTTTTGCTGGCACTGGCACACTTTTGTCTTGTGCTTGGGTAAAGGGGAATGATCATTGTAAAAAAACATTTGATTACATTTTATTACAGGAAGATTTTGATTTTAGCATCAGTTTAGGAAAGATTTCAACTTGACTGAGAGGAAAATTACATGTAAATAATTATTTCTTTGGCAGGCCTTCCAAATGGGTTGGGATGTCTTTCTAGCAAAAGTATGGCTAGAATTATGGCTAGAATGGCTAGAATTACTTATAGAATATTATAATAGCCTTTTATTTTTTTACTATTTGATTTCCATCAATATGAACTACAATATATATATATTTTTTTCAGCATGTGTTGTCAGTAGTAAGACAGACTAATGAATTCTTTTAATATATGAAAGTCAGAGTACAATTTGCTTCTCTACTACCGTTCTTCTCTGAAAGAAATTAAAATGGTTTTAATAATTTACCACGTTTAGCATGCAAGCAATCTGTGATCAGCAATACATTTTTGATTTTAGAATAGACTTGCTACACCGGCCACTTTCATTAATCAAGCCATGTGTTCTATTTCTGAAATGATCCACACAGTGAATAATTACTGCCACAGCTGAAATGGCTTTTATACAAAAGAAAAGATGCATATTTCATGTAGCAAAAAGATGTTGTAAAGTGAAGATTTTCCTAAAAAAAATCTACAAAGCAACCATAATAGTCATTGCACTGTAGAAGGTCAGTATGTTATAGTAACACAGCTGCATTATTTGGTCTGAGATCATCTTCCCTTGCTTCCCCTGTGGAGATACTGATAAAAGATTCCACAAAGAGCACATGACACAAGTAATAAAGGATTAGTCAGCTGTTTGGAAGTTAAATTAGAGGATCATATATATTCCAGTGATAATCCATGTAGAATATAGTTTAGTCAGAGGTTTTAAAGCACATGAAGTTTTGCTTTATCCAGTTTTTCCAAATGTCACATTGAAACATTTCTTTTTTTTGAATAGTATCAGTTTAATGGTTTTTTTTCAGGCATCATAACATGAATTATTACATCACGCTGAAGGTCTAAATTGCATTCTTATATGGAAGATGAGTAGCCTTACAGGTTAAGTTCTCTCTGACTGTGAAGTACTGCAAGAAAGTAGGTACACAGTTCAGTTTGTTCCAATATGACAGACATTAAAATTTATATTTATTATTATAACACTCTGAAACAATTTGAAATTGGTTTTAATTTTGTATTTCTTTTTGTTTTTTGATTATGTAGAGTTCTGTCCAGCAGTTCATTACTTAGGGCCTAAAGGGCAGCATGCTGTCTTAATGGGTAGCACTATTGCTTTGCAATGCTGGGGACCTACTGTAAGTTAAATTTCAGCCAGGGCACTATCTGCAAGAAGTCTGCATGTTCTCTCTGTTTCTCTGTGGGGTTTTTTTCAGGTTCTCCAGTTCCTCTCACACTCTTAAAACATAAAAGGCAGGTTAATTGACTCCTGCTAAAATTGGCCCTGTTAAGTCCTGCAGAAATGTGTCAGTGCTATAGAAAATACCAGAAAATAAACAACGTAATAGAAAATAAAAATAAGAATGTAGCTTTACAGATCAATAGTGTATTGGCTGTCGGGGTCAGTGATCCCCATTTGAAAGCTGGAAAGTGGCAGTAGAGAAAGGTAAATAATTAAAAAGCTATAGAAATAATAAAAAAATAAAGACTAATTGAAAGTTTGCTAAGAATAGGAATTATATAACATAGTATGGGGCAAATGTATACTTTTTTTAAAATGCAGTTTTACTGCTATCCAGACAGATCGGTTTCTTATTTAAAGGGGTGGTTCACCTTCAAGTCAGCTTTTAGTATGTTATAGAATTCTAAGCAATTTTTCAGTTGGGCTTCATTTTTTATTTTGAATAGTTTTTGAATAATTTGCCTTCTTTTTCTGATTCTTTCCAGCTTACAATTGGGGGTCACTAACTCTGTCTAAAAGCAAATGCTCTGCAAGGCTACAAATTTATGGTTATTGCTACTTTTTATTACTCATCTTTCTATTCAGACCCTCTCCTATTAATATTACATATTCTCATTCAAATCAATGCATGGTTGCTATGGTAATTTGGACCCTAGCAACCAGTTTACTGACATAGCAAACTGGAGAGCTGCAGAATAAAAAGCTAAATAACTCAAAAACCACAAATAATAAAAAATAAAAACCAATTGCAAATTGTCTCAGAAGATCACTCTCTACATCATACTAAAAGTTAACTCAAGGGTGAACAACCCCTTTAAGATTTCATTTTTTTTCGATGTACTCCAGATTTCCCCTCCCCCACTCCAAAAAAAGGTCAGTTGGATCCTGGTGAAACCCTGTGGTATATAATAGACCTCCTCTGGGGTGGAGACTGAATAGTAAAACATTTCTATGAAGTGCTGCATTACATGTTAGAACACCATAAATAAATTATACAAATAACAATTGATAATGTATAATAAAAAAACAATACATAAATAAATAAAGCGTTAAACTCTGTCTCAACTCACCAGTAGTGATGAGCAAATTTTTTTGGCAAGTTCCACTACGAAAATGATACCCATAGAAACAATTCCCTTGCGTCAAAAAAAAAAGTTGTCGCTCATAGAATGCAATGCGTTTTACCAAATTATCCCCAATTCTGAAATGTTTAGCCAAGCGAAACAGGTCAGATTTGCCCATCACTACTCACCAGTCATAAGTATACAATATCATCTAATCTAATCAACTCCTCGTCACAGTGTCAGAAGTCCTGATGGTCCACTGGGGCAGTGGGGATGCCAGCAGCCTTAATCTGCTTAATCTGAGACACGCTGCTGGCGCTTCATTATGGCACAGGCGCTCGGTTGCTTCCGGGTTTTTGTGAGGTGGTTTGTGACGTCTTCAGGCATTGACTCGAAGTTTGAATATTTGAAGTGGCCTCAGGCAGTTTCTCATTGCCCAGGGTAAAGGTCCTTCCTAAGCTCCTGCCTGCTATTTCTCTTAGTATTATCTGGTTTTGATCCTTGCCAGTTCCTGAACTGTCTGCAAATTTCATTTGAAGCAACGTAGGTGGTTCTTCACAGTCAGGACAGTGAGGTTGTTGAATGCACTGCCGGGTGATGTTGTGATGGCTGATTCAGTTAATGTCTTGAAGAGTGGCTTGGATGATTTTTTGGACAGACATAATATCAAAGGCTATTGTGATACTAAACTCTCTAGTTAGTATAGATATGGGTATATATAATGTATGCGAAAGTAGGGAGGGGTGTATGTATGGATGCTGGGTTTTCATTTGGAGGGGTTGAACTTGATGGACTTTGTCTTTTTTCAACCGATTTAACTATGTAACTATGCCTGAAACCTGACCCCTGCCTGTCTGACCATTCTTCAGATCATGATTTGGTGCTGCATTACCATTCTGAGTTTTGACCTTGGCCTGTGACACCAACCTTGCTACTGTTATCTGTTTAAGCTTGAAAAAAGGCTCTGTGTAGCCTGAAATGTCGCTTATCCAGGTCCTGCCAGTGTTCCAATAAAGGCATTTTTATTTATAGAAAAGACTTGTTGTGCTATACTTCAATCAATAACTGTTATCTGTTTGGTGCCATTTTGCCCGTCTGGTATTGACCCTACCTGTTCACACCTTGCTGATTGCTCCCTCCATCCATTCCACATATGTTTGATTCCCATGCTTGTACACAAAGAGACACGTGCACACCCAGGCCCTTCTCTTTTTCGATTCGGTGCACAGACCATAGGAAGTCGGCACTTCCCCAATACACACTGGAACAAAAAGACAGGTACGTGTTTATTTGTCTTTACAACATTTTGTGGCGTACCCCCTTCGTCAGGTGATACAACCACAAAGTGTACAAAGTTTAAATATCCCATAATTCTACTCTCTCATGGAAAAAGAATGTCCAATATCCTGAGGGATTAACCAAGTATCCAATCCAGAGAGTGTGTGCCATAAAAAATTCATTCAAACAGGTGTCCAGAATTGTAAAAAAGAAGTGTCCATGAATAAGGCTTAGAAAAAAAGTGTCCACAAATAGGGTTTAGACAAAAAAAGGAAATATTTTTGCAACAAAGTATTGTTTCCATAGTTGAAACAAATGTAATTTACAGCAGAAATAAGAACAAGGAAAAATACATCATTGAATAAACTCTAACGAATATTGAGAACATCTTTTTCTAATAACTGGGATAAAGAAAGTATTTTACCTCACCCTGGGAGCAATTCTCTTTCTTTCAATATAATATCTGTAAAGCAAAAAAGAGTGGTTTAATATAGGGTAGAAGCAGACAAAAGTACATATTCCATAAAAAACACGATAGGTTAAATTCCTCATTAAGCCCTCTTGGGGTCTGTGTTTGTAAGGTCCATATCCAGTAACTTTCCCGCTGCAGTAATGTCCATGTTTTTTATTAACCTTTTCTAGGATTTGCCACCGCAACTGTGAGATTCCATGTTTTCCATGCTTATTTTCATAAAAATGTTTGGCCAAGGTTGTTTCCTGTTTTTTCTTATTTTGCATATCATTACCTTGTGGTTGGTAATTACGAATTACCGATTTGTGCTCATTAAGGCACGCCTTCATAGGTCTTTGCGTTTGGCCTACATATGCCATGCCACACGGGCATTTGATGCAATAAATGATCCCTTTTGAGTTACATCATCATCATCATTTATTAATATAGCTATGTCAAGATACATGTGTGAAAGCCCTTAGTGTTGTGAGGGGTACCTTTCAAGGGATGCATAACACTTTCTCCTTTAATGATGCCATTAAAATGGCAACAATTCTGGCATGGGTAAGTACCTGTAGGTATTTGTTGAAAGAAAAAGAATTGCTCCCAGGGTGAGGTAAAATACTTACTTTATCCCAGTTATAAGGGAAGGATGTTCTCAATATTCATTAGAACATAAAAACATATTTTTCTTTGTTCTTATTTCTGCTGTATGTTACATTTGTTTCAATTATGGAAACAATACTTTGTTTCAAAAATATTTCCTTTTTTTTCTAAGACCTATTTTTGGAGACTTTTTTTTTAAGCCTTACTCATGGACACTTTTTTTTACAATTCAGGACATCTGTTTCAATTAATTTTTTTATGGCTCACACTCTTTGGATTGGACACTTAATCCCTCAAGCCATTGGACATTCTTTTTCCATGAGGGGGTGGAATTATGGGGTATTTAAACTTTGTACACTTTGTGGTTGTAACACCTGACGAAGGGTGTACGCCCCCAAAAAGTTGTGTCAACAAATAAACACTTAAGGGGCTTGTCCCCTGCTTGAAATTGCCGTGAGTGTCAGTACCTGTCTTTTTGTTCCAGTGGTTCCCATGCTTGCCCAGAACTCTCTCCCTGGTTCTCCCACAATAAGACCTGGCAGCATCTGAGAAGTGGAGGGCTCCACCAGAAGCCAAAGGTGGCTGCAATAGACAGAGAGTGGGCCGAGACTGCAACCTCTGAGTTAGTTCTGGGTTTGGGGTACATTTCGTTACACATAGTTCATTAGTGCTATCCTATTTGTTAGACAGAAGAACCAGAAGTTATGAAAGGAGGCATGGGCAGAACTAGGTTGCAAATATTCTAAGACGACACTGGCCACTAGTCAAAGATAATTTACCCCAAGTAACGGCATTTGACAGACCCCCAGTCATAGCGTATAAGAAAGGGAGGTCATTTGGTTCAATGCTAGTACATTCGGATATTGGAAGTAACAGTAAACATAAAAAGATGGAAATTAGGGGGAAAGTAGGTTCTTATCCCTGCCTTAATTGCAATTGTTGCTCAAACGTACAAACAGGGGAAAATGTTTTTCACCCCAGAAGGGGTAACCCCATAAAAATAAGAGGTCGCTATTCTTGCAGCTCCACGTATGCAGTATATGTGATTAAATGTCCATGTGGACTAGCATACGTGGGACAAACTAAGAGAACAGTCCGTGAACGGATACGTGAGCATAAATCTGCAATTAGGACCGGGAAAAAAGATCAAGCAGTGGCTGGGCACTTTATAGAGCATGCTCATGGAGTTAATCAGTTAAAATTTCAGATTATAGAAACCATTGAACCTAAACGTCGGGGAGGAGATAGGCTAAAGGAGCTATTGTATAAAGAGGCCTATTGGATCAGAAAACTGGAATCTCTGGAACCTGGGGGCCTAAACAAAGAGTATGATCTGAGCCCTATCCTCCGATGATTTTATTGATATTTTTATCTGTTTTTATACAGATTTTTTTATATTTTTTGTACTATTTCTTATGTCTTACAGATATTTTCACATTTGGTCGTCTTCTTGTCAATATTTGGCACTGATTTTGTATACTGCTATGATGACATATTGTTATATGCAAAGTGATGATTTAATGATTGGTCCATTTTTTTCTATATACTAATTGTCACTAATGACCACTAGATGGTGTGTGAGTGTATAAATAGCACTATTGTATCACATGTTGGTTAGCTTGATAAAAGACCAGTTGGTCTGAAACGTTGCTGTAATGCCCTTGGTCCAATAAAGGCCGTTTTATTCATGAAACAGTGGGTGCTGGACTAATTTTCTTCGCAGAACTAGCCGCTTAACAAGCTGACTTCATTAAGCACACATACAGTTTTGAATTTCAAGATAATTAAAATTGAAAGTTGCTGAGAATTATCTGTTTCTATACATGTTTAGTATTTCCAGCACTGTCTATCCACAAAGATGAGCTCTATTGTAAACATTTCCTTAATTTAAATATTTCACCTCACCTAAATGCTTTATTCCTCCACTTTACATTGTCATATCCAGTACTATTATCACTTTGTCTCTTTGTCTTACCTTTCTCTATGTACATGATTTCTCACAAGCTTACCAACATATAATCTGAATTTCTCAGTTTGTTTCCTGCTGTGACACCCTTAACAAAGTACAGAGCAGAACGGCAGCTGTTGAGTATCAGTAGAGTATCAGTAGGGGTTTATTAATTCATGCGGCTTCGATCTATGTTATGTTCCTTCTGCTCTTTTGCATTTGTCATGCTTTTCCCAATATTTACTATTAAATTGATTTGGGATGCACTTGTTATGCTTTGTCTAAGAGTCTTCTTATTTCTGTTTTTAAACAAAGGGTTTTATTATGTAATTCATTGAAAAGCTTGGTATTAAAAACAGTTTCAAAGATCACAGATTCTTCCGTGCTCGGTTTTTTACAAAGCTGTACAATAAAGAGCGAGAGATATTTCAATGTATAAAATACCTAGTTGGCTTGTTTGTGCAGTGACAACTTGGTAACTTTGAACTAAGTAACTGTCACAAATAGCTGTTTAGGAGATACTGTAGGAGGCTTTGACAAATACCAAAGGAAGAAACATCACCATGTTGCGTCTAACCTACTATATTTGACTTTCTGATTTCTGATATTTTGACTTTTTTGGAGTCTGACAGGATGGTTTCAGAAGGATTTTTTTTCTTCCTTCTAGCTAGAAGCTAGACAGGTTTAACTTGGAGCAAAAGGTTCAGTTTTATGTGTATTTTTTAAACCTGCCTTCTATGGAAATCCTTTTTAATTATCCACCTGATGTGCATGAGGAAAACACAAAGCACCTGGACTGGACTAGCAGTCCCGGAACCACTCTGTTAGGAACCTGGGACATAAATAAGCTCCATCTTATCTTGACTTTCCCAGGTATTCTAGTGGTGATCTCACCACATACCCCCCTCCTTGTTTCAACCCAGTGGTTGGAACAACTAAGGCCCAGCAGGAATGAGCCTGGGACAAGGCATCAACATTACCCATCTCTGCCCCAGGCCTATGTCTCACTGTGAAACAGTAGTCCTGCAATATGAGGAATCATCAATTCTCCGGTCTGTTGGTCTCCTTCTTTTGGGCCATCCACTTTAGGGGTGCATGGTCCATAATAAGGTCACATTTTTTAGCTAAGAGGTAATGCCTTAAGGCGTCTAGGGCCCACTTTATGGCCAAATACTCCTTTTCAATTGTGGCATACTTCCTCTCGTAATCATAGAGCTTTCTACTTAAGTACACCACTGGATGCTCTTCCCCATTATAAAGTGGGATTATACTGCTGCATTTTGGACCACAAAGTCCTTTGAAAGAAATCTGGGGAATACAAAACTGGTTGTGCACATACCACATCTTTGAGGGCCTGACAATAATTTACTGCCTCAGGGGACCACTTAGCTATGACAGAGTTTTTCCCTTTGGTTAAGTCTGTTAAGTTGGCAAAATGAGGAATAAACCCCACTTTAATACCCAGTAATACACAGGAAAGCTCAAACCTGTTGAATGGTTGCTGTTTTATTTACCTGGGATTTTACCACACCCTCTGCCAATGGTGTAACCCAAATACTTGGCCTCCTCCAAACTAATGGCACATTTCTTGGGGTTGGCAGTAAGGCCTGCTTTACGGAGGGCATCCAACACAGCCTGAACTCTGTGCAGAGAGTCCCAATCCATACTGTGTATCACCACATCATCTATGAATGCAGCTGGTTGTGACGTCGTAAGATTCTATCCTTAGCCATTTGACATGTGGCTGGGGCTTTCTGTAAACCAAAACACATTACTTTGTACTGGAAAGAACCACCAGGAGTGACAAATTACATTTTTTTCCTTGGCCTGTTCAGTTAATGGTATTTGCCAATACCCTTTTGTTAAATCCAATGTCATGAGATAATGAGCAGTACCTAACCTGTCTATGAGTTTGTCTACCCTAGGCATTGGGTAAGTGTCAAACCTGGACACAGAATTAAGCCTTGCAAAAATCATTACAAAACTGCCAGCTACCATCTGGCTTGGGAACAAGAACAATAGGGCTAGACCAGTCACTACTGGACTGTTCAATTACCCCCAACTAGTGATTGGCGAATAAATTCGTCAGACACAAATTTGATGCATCAAAATCAGGGATGGGCGAATTTGACCCGTTTTGCCAAAAATTCGCCGCCGGCGAAATGTCGCAGACGCCCATTAAAGTCTATGGGCGTCAAAAAATATTTGTCGCGCGGCGAAATTATTTTGTCGCGCGTCTTTTTTTTGACGCACGTCTCCATACAAGTCTATGGGCGTCATTTTTTCGGCGAAACGAGGCGAAAAACTTCGCCCATCCCTAATCAAAATTATTTTAACACCCATTGACTTCAATGCATTTCACAAATTTTTCGGCACAGATTCGCCCATCACTACCCCCAACTAAAGCATTTTTGCCACTTCATCAGCAACAGCTTTCCTGTTAGGTTTGAGTTGAACATGAACCCGTGTCTCAGTGACAATATCATGTTTAATAATTGGGTTCTTTCCTGGGAGGTCAGAGAAAATATCCCTATTCCTCAATAAGATCTCTTTCACATCTTGCTTTGTCCACTACCTTTTTCAACATACTTTTTAGGGTCTTGTTGAACAGTTCTACAAGACCATCTGTCTGAGGGTGGTACACCGAAGTTCACAAGTGTGAAATTCTAAACAATTTACACAGTTCCTTTGTCACTCTGGATAAAAAAGGGGTACCCTGATAGGTGAGGATTTCTTTAGGGATCCCAACCCTACTGAACACATGAAGCAATTCTTTGGCAATTGTTTTAGCAGAAGTGTTGCACAAAGGAGTAGCTTCTGGGTAGCAAGTGGCATAGTCCATGATCACTAAAATATATTGGTAACCCCCGGGCAGACTTTAACAAAGGGCCCTCCAAATCCATGGCTATCCTTTTGAAGGGTTTTTTCAATAATGGGTAATGGGATTAGGGGACTATAAAAGTGTGGCATTGGAGTGGAAATCTGGCAATGAGGACGGGACCCATGGTAATCTCTTACCTGCTGACATACTCCAGGCCAAAAATCCTCTGCAAAACTCTGCAATTTTGTCAACACCTAAATGTCCCACCATTACATTACCATGAGCAAGATCCAACATGTTTTTTTCTGTATGGTTTAGGTACCACTAATTGTTTAATCACCTCATTTTTTTATTTTTATTTATTTTTTGATACTTGGTATAATAGATCCCCTTTTAAAGCAATGTGAGGTAGTTCAACGAGAACTGGCTCAATGAGTTCAATAACTTTCACATTTTCTCTAGCTTTTATAAGAATAGAGTCTTTTAACTGTTATGTACAAAAAATCTGTTTACATTCAAGTCAGAGAAATAAACAACATTTTCATTATCTGACTATTAGCTGTTTTCCTCAATAAGGGGATGACCATATTTAGGCTCCGCCACCAACTCTCCAGCTAACACAGAAAAATGGAAAGCTGGGGTTTCCTGAGGAGGATACTCTGAGCTGGATACCTTGGAATCTTCTGTCGGTAGATGACTTTCAACCACTGCATCAGAGCCGGAAGAAACCGACTGATCCCAGAGATCCCAAAACTGGGGAAAATCTCTATTATAGCATCATGCCGGCAGATGTGGTACCACCCCTGCAGAGTGAATCAGTGTACCAAGGCACGTTCTAAACTTCAGGGTTGCCACAAGATACTCCAGCGTGTCACCATCACCATGAATACAAACCACAGCAACCCTTTTTAATTGAAACTTAACAGGGCCTACTAAATCTAATTTTACCAAAGTGACTAGACTACCTAAGTCTAGCAATGCAAGCAACTGTTTCCCATTCACACTTACTTTACACATTTGTTTTTCTTGAACTGGCACAGCAGTGCATGCAACAGTTGCAAACAGGGACTTGTGTCTATTGCTGGAAGAGAAATCACATTGCATGGACTCATCAAGCAAAGGGCAATTTGCCGCAATATGACCATAATCATGGTAAAGGAAACAATTATCTTGGAATTACACTTAAGAGTCTCAGATTTTCCAGTCTTAGATTGACAGACTCCAGGGTTTTTTCCAAAAGTGTCTCCCTTTAAGGATGACTTACTTTTATTACAACCTGTCTCCCCATGAACAGTCTTACCAGTTGCCAGGGTGTACCTTCCTTTCAGTTGTGAAAGGAAGGTACACCCTGGCAAGGGAGAGGTGACAAAGTCCACTAACTCCACAAGCTCATCGGCTGTTTTGGGGTCTCAATGGGTAACCCATTTCCGAAGGACCACAGGTAGGGACCTCAAGTAGAGATCCAGCACCACACTCTCAATGATCTCCTGTCCAGTCAGGCTGCAACCACTTTCTCATCAGGTGGATCAGGTCAAACATCTGAGAGTGGGGAGGCTTGTCTGGGTGATAAGCCCAGTTATAGACTTATTGGCATGAATCACCATGGTAACACCAAGGCGAGCCAGAATCTCTTTTTTCAGTTTCTCATTATCCTTGGCAGTAACAGGGTCAAGGTCAAAATATGCTTTTTGCATTCACCTGTTAACAGAGGTGCCAAAAGATTGCCCACTGCTCTTTAGGCCAATCTTGTCTCTTGACAGTCCGCTCAAATGTAGTGAGATATGCCTACGGATCATCCTCTGATGAAATCTTTTGGATGAAGTGGCTCATGATTATTTTGGTCAAGTTGCTATGGAAGACTGCAGGGGGCTCATAGGGTCTCTGTGCCAACTGTGGGACCAATCCCTTAAGTACCTGCCGTTCTGCCAGCTTTTGAAACATGGTCATCGTCTGCTGCTGCTGCTGCTGCAACTGTATATGGCAGGCTTCCGCTTGCTGCTGTACCTATTGCTGGGCGGCATTAGACAGCAATAACTGTTTTCACAATCTATGCAAAATTATACTGCATTTTATTGCTTTATTTTGTGCCTGCATCCTCCCCCATATGTCAGGGGATTAGGTAGCTGGGATCAGTTTTCAGTGAGGTAAAGCAGCCCACGGCGCAATCACAACTCATGAGAGTGTAGTCTCTTTTCTGCAGTTTATTTTCACTTGCAGCAAATAAACAAAATAAACAGTTCAAAATAAATTCCTTGCCACGTAATGGGCTTCTAACTAACAAAGGTCAGATTTCCTAACTACTCAGGTGGAGGCCTACCGCCTGTGTCCCCAAAACAGAGTCCAAATTAATTTGTTCTTCGACACACCGAAGGGTGCATCCAATGCCATGCTGCTTCCAAGCCAACTGAAACAACTTCTTAGGAAAGGGAAATGAAGCACATCATTATTTACGGCTCTTGGATTTAAAGAATTTATTGCAACAGAAAAGTGGCACAAGCCACACAAAGCAACTTTGGGCGACTTCAGAAATCCGAAGTTATCCTGCCAGCGATTCATATTCTTTCCAGCTGGAAGGCAGTGCAGGTAGATTAGATTACCCACAGTAGAGGAGATTTTGTCACTTGGCGACTAATCTCCCTGTCTGCCACCACCCTTAAAGTTATTGGTAAAAGCATTTGCTATTGAAAGCAGAGTTCGCTTAAATCCTGTTTGTTACTTTTTAAACAATGTTGCAAAAGTCTTTGTTCCCCAGCAAAGACAGGTCTGTTAATTAGCTGCCTTGCCTTTGTTTCTGAAGTCCGAGCCATCAGGGCAGAGAAGAAAAAGGGAGAGACAAACAATGCTTTACATATACAATATATATATATATATATATATATATATATATATATATATATATATATATATATATATATATACACTCCATCTGACCTTACTATATACCACAACGTTACACAGCCACTGTACACCATTGTATGGATGAATAGCCGTTGGATACAGTTGTTCCCTATGAGCACTTTATCATGTTCTTTATCATGTTCTTGCTACTGTCATGTCACCATGATACATCCATCATGTCTGACGTTTAGCATTATTTACTTAACATATTACATCTGCTGAGTGTGCACTGTATTGTCCTGTCCCTGCACTATGCTGTCCTGTCTTGCAGGAGTTGCATATTTTTGCACTTGCACTTTTTGTCTGTTGTCCGGTACATCTCTGTTGTGTTGTGTAGCAGCATGGTCCTAGAGGAACGTTGTTGCATTTCACTGTGTACTGTACAAACGTATATGGCTGAAATGACAATAAACTCACTTTTGAAAAAAATATGTTTTGGACCTAATCTGCTTAAAATATCATTATACTAATTAAACATTAAAATAAAGGGCCAAACAGGCTGTGTGAAAAACACTTTTGCAGCAGCTAGCACTGCCTCTTTGGCTTCTCTCAGTAACTAAACGTTTGATTACTAAAATGTATCTGTAAATTTTACAATCTATAATAAATCTATAAATTGTTTTTACATTCATTATATATTTATAGTTAATGGGTGAAACCCCATTATGTATTGTACAGTGATGTTTATTGGTAAGATACAAAGTTCAGCTGAACTGTATGTGTAGGCCAAATATATATTATGTTTTATTTAATTCTTTTTTTGTTACAATACTCTTAAAGATATCCTAATAACAGCCCAAGCATCAAATGTTAGACAGAATCCATCAGCTTTGCCTCTTATCTTCTGAAAGCAGTAAGGAAATAGCTATTGGCACGGGCAATACATAGAAGATAGCTGCAGCATTTGATAAGATTTTTTTTTTTTTTTTGTAAATAGATGATCATAGAGATTGGACTTTAATTGATTTATGCTCTAGACAAAGAACGGAAGCTTGTCTGCAGCTAAGAATGATGACAAAACATAGTTGCTAAATGTGCTGTGCTGCATAATGTCAGGAAGAAATGATGTCCATAAAGATGAGATACAGCCCAAATGATTTTAACAGTCAGGTTTTGATGGTTCAGACCTTAATCCATTAAGATTTATTAAACCTACAGCGTGGAATATGAGCCACTGGTGTTTCTTATCCTTACTAACAGATGGGAGATTGCATGACACCTATAAATGTTCATGCTGTGTAGTGTGGCTAACAAATAAATTCTCCAATCATAATGTGCAAGTTAAGGGTGTGAATGTGGAACCCATGGGCAGTCAGTTTGTCCCCCTCTGAATGATGGGCACAAATTGCCCCTATGAGGCTCTTTGCATCCAGTAACAGAAGCTTAAATGCTGCCTGGTAGCACTACAAACACACTGGAGCACACTCTTGCACATTGTGCTTTTTGTTAAATGAAGTGTATTGTATTAGTCCAGAAAAATACACTGTGCTTTTCTTTTCCCTATCTACAAATATAGATTTTTTTTAGAAATGTTTTATGCCAAAAGCACCACTTGTATCTAATGTATTTCTTTCAGCACTGATAGCTTGTGTAGGATTTTACACATGATTCCAAAGGCACAGCAGTTCTCTGAACTGTGGAACGAAGCAATCTAATCTAGATGCCTACAGCATGAGCAGATAAAGTAAGTTGCCTAGAGTCACAAGAAGAGCAAGCACTGAAATTTGAGCAAGGTTCACCTCATCCGCTTCAAAAGCAGTGACCATTCCATTGCTTCTTCAGTCTTAGCTTTTAAAGACAATGTTATTTTTACACATGCACACACAAAAGTGAGAGATGACATGTAGAAAATTGCATGCACACACACTAGAAATACTTGTGTGCATTTTGTTATTAGACACAACATATTTGATTCTGCTTCTGTGGATTATTACAGTCTCAAAATCTGCATTAAAGTCTAAAATCTATAAGATATTACATTAACATCAACTTTGAATTTCAAATTACTTCCACTGACATCTCAAGACCCCTACTGCTAATTTTCAGTGTAATTCACCTTATTCCCAATTATGCATTTAGCAGTCCTACCAGACGTGCCCCTTTTACAATTAATTACAGTGCACAAAGTGATCCAAGCTTATTTATTCATTCCAAAATGTAGTTAAAATCTATATTTTTATGAACATTGTATTGTAGTATATGTCTAGTATAAAAAAGGCTACACTATTTTTTGGGATACAAAATCAACACAAATATTACATTTCTAAATCAAAATCTAAGTTTAAACCAAACTTTGGTACCCAGACAAGGCTAAAGTCAGTCAAGTTGAAAAAAAAACAGGTCTGCTTTCAGAATTTATAAAACCCCATACTACTAAGTTAGAGGAGCCACAATTATTAGCCCCTCGGCTCTGAACCCCTGGGAGAAGGGCCCTGTCAAGAATTAAAATAGATCCCCAATTAAAAAAATTACCAACACATGCATTGTAGTGATGGGCGAATTTATTCGGCAGGCATGGATATGCGGTGAACTTCCGGATTCGTAAATTTGCTGTGGGAAAATTCACTGCAACAAAAGTTGATAATGGAGGTGTTTGGGAAGTGCTTCATGCTTTGCTAACCTGGTGGAAACTGCTTTATGGGCTAATGGAATAAAAGCAGCATTGTTTAAAAGAAGCCTGACAACCCTTTGTAACAAGATGAGTGGTTTCAAGTATGTGTCCAGCAAGTATTACCTGCTCATTGGTTGCTAAACCTAATGCTAAACATGGTCTTTTCTTTACAAGTGTGTGTATTTATATGTACTGATGCACAGTATATGTGTGTTGACCAAACTTGTGTATTACAATAAATTATATATATGTTTTAAATTATAAAGTTACTAGAAAACACGTAAACATCAATGCAGGCTGGCACATACCGAACCATAAAGTTGAGAAACAGGAGCCGGATATTCAATAGTAAAAAAAGCCCATTTTATTTTCCAAAATAAAAATAAAAGCCTGATGCTTTCCTGTTTTTTTTCAGTTTTGGAAAATAAAATGTGATTTATTAATATTCAATATCAGGCTCCTGTTTTTCAACGTTATGGTTCGGTATGTGTCAGCCTGCTTTGTTTCTATGCATACTCCCTCTGCTGAAGGTCTTGGGACATTTACATTTGCTTTCCAGTCAATTTATTGAAAACACCTCGGAGTTCCATGACATGTACAATAGAACTCAGCATTTGGCCTCATGTCTTTTGGTATCAGAACAAACAAACAGATGAAGCCACTTTGATTCGTGAGTTAAATGCATCATGACTCAGGGGTAATTGAAGAAACTGTGTTATCTTAAGTCATCTTAACTCATTTAATGCATTTAACCTTTTCATTAGCATACCAAAGCTCCATTGTTCACAATGGTGAATGCTTTAATTAGATGGGATGTTGTGACACAGTTTTCTGTGTTAAATGAGATAAATGGGATATCTGTGTTTAGTTATTCTGTGTCAAACAGACAAACAAAAGTGGCTGCATCTGTACAGTAATATCCTTATATACAGTATTACATATTATTCATTTTACCGTGTGAGGGGGCCATTTGAAGGGGTTGAACTTATTGGACTATTGTATTTTCAACCCAAATTATGTAACTATTTAATGATTGCAATAACATTTAATAAATTGCAAATTTTAAAGTTTGCACGAATGCACAGTGTATGTAATAAAACCTCCTTCTAAACAAAATATATTGTTCCAGGGACACCTTTTCAGAAGTTTGCAGTCAAAATAAATATAAAAAATAAAAATCCCAACAGCATTATATGTACTTCTCATACAGTACAACTAGATAATTGTGGATATTTTGACAAACACTGTCTTTCTACACGTTTCCATAAAGATGCATTTTAGGGCTGCAGAACTCGGAAAGGTAATGTGCCAAAATGAGTGCCAAATAAACAGTGCTTTAAAAGTCAAAGCCCTCCCAAAGCAACAACAGAAAACCTCATAAATCATAGATTTCTTGAAAGTATATATCTGCATTAATTTAAAGCTGGTTGGGCTCTTTTTCTGCACAAAATTATGAAGCCACAAATACTTTGATGAAAACCACACTGTTTGGAATAACTCCAAAACCTCAAAGTGTATCTGCTGAGTACATTAGTGACTTCTACTGACCTTAAAGTGTTGATAGATAATAATAGTCCAAAACAGATTCCCAGCTGACCAAAACGATTAAAAAAACTGGATATCTAACCTAATTCTTGAGAGCTAGATAACAGACATTTGTCTACAGTCTTATCACGAGATATATGCTTATTTAGTATTACTAACTAAGTGCAAGTGTATACAGTATGTACAAATGGCCATAGGCTTGTACCCATCAGCAAGAAATGTACATATTCTTTATGTCTGGTTCATTTGCCAATTTGCTCTTTGTATCTTTATGCTGCTTGCTCATATGTAAGGGTATATAAATCGTGGAATGAGAACAGGCATGTAGTACTTGGTAAAATAATGTTTACATATTCTAAATATGTAAGTTATCTAGAAACCCATTATTCAGAATGATCCAAATTATGGCTCCCATAGACTCCATTTTATCCATATATTCCAATTTTTTTAATTGATTTCCTTCTTCTCTGAAACAATAAAAATGTAGCTTGTACTTGAGCAAACTAAGATATAATTAATCCTTATTGGAAGCTTAACCAGTCGATTGGGTTTATTTAATGTTTACATGATTTTCTAGTAAAGGGATGAAGATCCAAATTAGAGAAAGATCTGTTAACTGGAAAACCACAGGTCCTGGGCATTCTGGATAACAAGTCCCATACCTGTAGCAGCATACCCATGCAAAGAACAGGGGAAGAGATTTGTGAAAATAAAATTTCCACAAAGGACTCTTCAGGTGCATAGACAAGGTCACAGCCCATTAGAAATCCCACCACACAGTATAAGGCAGAATTGACATATGACAATATATGGAACAATTGCATTTCATTTTATCTAATGCATCAATTAACAGCAAAGAAGTAGAGAACTAGGGCAAGATAATAAATTATACGCATTGTATAGTTATGCTCTGTGACTTTGTCATTAGCAGTGACTCCCATGTGATGTATTATGTCATGGAAAAAATTCAAAAATAACTTGTAAAAATTGTCCTTGTCTACAAAAAGATCAAAGCAGTGACTGTTGAGTATGATGTTATAGTATAGTATTGTATGACAGAGGTTTTGTATCAATTCTGGTCTGCTGACATCTTTTTTTCTGGCCACAGTCTGTAATCATAACATTCATTAGACTTGATTGCAAAGTTCTTTATGTCTACATCAAATATAGCATAAAATTAATCATCTGTTAACAAGACACGAATTACAGTACTAATTATAGGAGTTGGTTTTAGTGATTCATGTGGTCAAAAAGAACCCTCAATTGTGTAAAACCATTTTAATGAATTTGCTTACTTTAAACTCCAATACCTCTGACTATATATTACTTGATGTAAAAAATATATCAAGGATAATAGCATTTAATCTATTTACCAAAATATGTTTGGGGAAATGAACATGAATGCTTATCAAGCTTTTCTAGATGTTTTAAGTATGTACAATGGTTTATATGTGTATTAATTATTCCATCCCAGATAATAATTTGAAAAAGTTGTTTCCCTTACTTTTTAAGATCCCCGGTGAGTTAGTCAATATGCTCAGACTGAGCTAATGAATACATCAAAATAAGTCTCTGTATGTGCATGTGTACTATACATGCACAGAATGGGTAATTTAAGGGAAAGAACATAATTGGATGTTTTGGTCTCCTTCACAAAATTGTCTCTAGCACAGTAACAGAACTGTAAATACCTTTCTGTTAGGACAATGTAAATCAGTAAAGGTAAAACATGTGAATTGCATAATCTGATGAAAATGCCATTTTTATATTTGGTAATCCACATCGATCCTAATGGACAGGTTTTTTCTTAAGGTGTTTTGTCACTCTCGTGGGAAATAATTTAGCACAGGTGACAAAACATTCTGTGTTCCTAACCTAGAAGATATTTTGCTGTTCTCTCCCACTAAAAACTAAGAATAACGCATACATATGGTATGTGATATATACTTAAATGTTGTTTACTTCACATAGCAATACATTAGAGTTAGTTTTCTAAACATTTCAATGGATTACATGGACCTCTAACCTTTTTTACCCGTAAGTCACATTCAAATGTTTAAAAAGTTACAGTACAAAAAAAGTGGGGAAAAAAATGGGGGTGCAAATTATCGGCTGTGATTTACTAATGGTGGGCCCTATGTGGACTGGCAGCCTACAGGAGCCTTTGCTTGACAGTACACCTGTTTTTTTTGCAACCAAATCTTGCTTCCAAACCAGGAATTCAGCAACATCCAAAGGTTGGTGAGTAGCATGTTGCTCATGAGCCACTGGCTGGGGATCAGTGGATTAGACCAACAATGTGGACATGTCCACAGGTTATATTCTTCTGGGCTTCCCTGATGCCATGGAGTGCTCAGTTCAATAACTCTATTAATATCAGAAGTTATGCACATGAACAATATTTTTGCCAATGTAATTATTTCATGTACTAAAACTTGTTGACAGCTACAGTATATGCCATTCAACGTTCCCCATCATAATGCATCATTGACTGGTCAGGGCCTGCCTTCTAAATGGACTATTTTCCTTTTCAACACCACTCTCTGATGCCTAAGATCTTTAAATTATAATGCTCATTTCTCTAGAACTGGCTGTCCTTGAGTCTGCATTGTTTTAAACACTGTGAAAATTGCACTTAGTGTAAGTTGTATTTCATCAATGTTTCCCCCATGCAGCTCTGATTTTTGTTCCAAAACCACTGACCAGTAAATACTATTTGTTAATTGAGTACTATGGGTAACTCATTTATTACTGTTCCACTTGAAATGTGCCCTAACCTTGAGAACCCCAGTCTGGTGGAAACTTCTTGTGACCTACCCAAGTGTGTTTGTGCCCTGGAAGTTTAGTGTGATTTTAATGGTTGCTTTGCTTTCTGTAAAATACACACAGGAAAGAAGCTCTGTATAAATAAATCTCTCCACTGTGTTTTAAATGGGTGTGATGCATGTTGGTTATTTTTACTCCTCTGTAATTAAAGTCAAAAAGGTTGGCAAGCTTTAAATGTGTACCACTGGAAAGAATCTTAAACGAGTCTTGAAAACAACATATAATCTGTGCGGGTGCTCTAGTAGAATTAAACTAAATACGATACAATTGTACCCGGCTTAATAAAAAAAAATATTTTTGATAAAAAAATTTCTGGTAAAATACGATTTTTCATGGGGTCAGCTTTTGCTCTCCTGCATACAATGCCTAATGGAGAATATTGTAGTTCAGTGGATTTTAAATGGGTAGTGTCAACAGTATTAAAAAGGTGTAAAACACTGTTAGAGGCAGATTTATCAAGGGAAAATGTTATAATTCAAATTCTAAAATTAGAATTTCGAGATTATAGTATAATTAGATTAGGGAATAGCCCAAATTCGATTCAAGTTTAAAAAAAAATCTGAAATTGAATTTTAAAATGTATCATGTACTAATTTGAATTTGACTAATTGCCATCTAAAACCTGTAGAATTGGTGTTTTAGCCTATGGGGGACCTCCTTCAATCAATTTGGAGTCGTTTGGTGGACTTTTGAAAATCAAATTTAAAAAAAAAACACAAACAAATCAAATTCGATTTGAATAGTGATGGGCGAATTTATTCGCTAGGCGCGAATTTGTGGCGAATTTGCGCGATTCGACACCAGCGAATAAATTTGCGAAACGCCCGCGAAAATTCGCGGCAAAAAATCACTGGCGTCAAAATTTTTTTCCCGAAAAAAATGGACGCCGGTGTCAAAAACGGGCGCCGGTGTCGAAAAAACGGGCGCCGGCGTCAAAAACGGGTGCCGGCGGCAAAAACGAGATGCCGGCGCTGTTTTGCTAATTTTTCGCCGTTTCGCGAATTTTGCTAATTTCTCGGCGAACCCTATAGGCGCAAATTCGCCCATCACTAGATTTGAACTTAAGTTTATGGGTCGATCATATTCACCCGAATTTAAAAAAAATTATATATTTTTTAATACATTTGGATTGGTGATTTATTTTTAATTTCGAGTTTATGGGAGTTTTTATAAACTTCCATAAACTCTAAATTCAACCCTTGATAAATATGCTCGTAAGTGTACTATATGACATGCTCTGTAGGGGGAGTGTTAATATTCATGAAGAAAATTTGTAGACTTTCAAATCACTGCAGGTCATATTGAAGCAGTGCAGTGTTCTGATGGGTTAATGGATGCCATAATGCACTATTGTTCTTTGATATACTCTAGGGATATTGCAGGTACATTTGTACAAAATATTTAATGTGTAGTAAAGTCCTTACTGCATTTAATGTAATTACGCTGCAGACAGTGTAAAGTACAGTGGATGCCCTCAAGGAGACATGAGGTTTATTTAAAGCCTAGTAATGTACTGTGGGACCTTGGGTGACCTGACATTGGCATTTTGGTAGAGTTAGGGCAATGGATGGCTTTTTTTTCTGCAGGCCCAAATGGATCTCTATGTAGATTCCTGGAGGCTGATATACATGGTTCATAATTATAGCTAAGCATAGTAATCAAGGCTTTAAAGGAGAAGGAAAGCTACGGAGGCATTTTATTGCCAATAGATTAGCTTCAATAGTGCAAGCTAGAATGCTATATTTATTCTGTAGAATGTTTTACCATACCTGAGTTTAAAGCCTAGAAGCTTTATGATGTTTAGGATAGCAGCTGCAGTATTAACTTGGTGTGACATCACTTCCTGCCTGAGTCTCTCCCTGCTCAATTATAGCTCTGGGCTCATATTACAGCAGCAAAGGGGGGGAGTAGCATGGTCAAGCCTGGGGCAAGGAGGTTTAAGCTGAAGGCAGGAAGTCTGATACAGAAGCCCATGTGTACACAATAGTAGGAAATAAATATTGTGTTTCTTTTGACAGAGGACTCAGAGCAACACTACTTTGAGGGTTTACTGGTATATTTAGATAGACCTTTCTGATAAGGCTTACTTAGTTTCAACTTTTCCTTATATAAAAAGAGAAGTGTTCATCACCATCAATTCAATAATTCTACTTAGCTTGTGTTTCTAGAGAAATGGTGAGTGTCAAGTGTTGGGGCACCCAGCAAAAATTGTACTTTACTGATACTCGGGACCAATGCTCATGTTTGGAGAAAACTGCACTGGCCTGTGCACTAGCAGGAGAGCAATCCTCTTCCTCCCACCTTCTTTCCTCAGAATCCAGTGGCCGATGCATGTACAGTAAAGCCAAAAAAGCTGGATTTTTTGTTAAAGTTTTTTTGTTAAAATAACTACTATACAACTAGAAAAATGCCATAGGCCAGTGCACCCATTCGGGGTATCAGTTAAATCATTACAATCCTTGGGTTGTATCCTAACATTTGGCATCCCCTAATCGATTGGAGCTTTCATTCTCCTTTAAAGTAGCCTCAAGATTGCTATAGAACTGGAATAATACCTTTTCTGAAACCTAAAAAGATCAGTATCATGATTTTTGTCTTCTTTATTGCCAATTTTATATCTGCTAGCTTTTCTTCATTGACAATATATCCACTATAATATATATCAAGTTTACCCCCGAAGTATGTTCGTTATACAATTTAGCACCATGCAGCACCCCAACACCCCTATTTCCACAGTTTTTATCCATGTTCCATTTACCACCAATATGTAATTGAAAATGTGTTCCAGATGTATTATTTTTATCTGCATATTTAATGGACTTAGGTTGATATTAATTTGTGTTTTGAATCTTTTGTAGTTTACTCCTTAATTATTGATGACTTATAAAAAATTCCATAAAGCTCTTTAGGCAGATTAGATAGAGGCTAAGACTGGGATGGAAGAGAAACAAGCTTAAAATAATTAAATGGTAAATATGAAATAAAAATATGTGTGTGGAAGGGTATTTTTGGAACAATAAAAATCAGGGAGATCAGTGGATTTAAGATTAAGAAATATGTCTCCACTCACTCACTTAAATTGGGGACTGTTTTTCTTGAGCTCTAGAAATGAAATGGAAGTAGAAAATATAACCGATAGCCACCAAATGAAGCAGATGTCAGAGAGTGTGAAGAAAAAGTAAAGAGAGAATAATACAGTAATAGAACACAGATGAGTGAGAGGTGGTTTCATTACATTATTATTTCTTTTCTGTGTACCCTATGACTGATGTTTTAGCAAATATTCTAGTGTAATAAAGCCAGAGAGGAGGATCAGTTAAAATAAACACAAGCTGTCAGAATCCCTAATGCTGTGCAGCTGTAAAAGACCCGGCCGTTTGTTTTCTACTTACTGTAGCTGGCCTAGAAAGAAGCAATACCTGTGAAGCTGTCTTTAAAATGAAATATAGAAAGGAGAATTAGACCAGATAAGTGTACCTTTACATAAGCACTAGGCTATCTGATTACTGTATAACAGAGTTAAAATTGCAAAAAACAAACAATATGTGCAAGATTTAAAGGGAAAGTAAACCCTCAGCATTTTTTTCCTTTGCCAATCTTTTTCACAGTTCCTCCACTGGATCATCAAATCAAGGTACAATTAAAGATCAGCGCCAAAGGCTATGGAAAAAAACAAATAACAGAACCTAGTACAAAATTGTTAATATT